>KZ301969.1:0-600000 GCA_002554575.1 Amanita thiersii Skay4041
AGGATGTTACTCATTTCACTACTTCATTTTAGTTCTTCTTAGCTACCACCTTTATGTATATAAGCAGTAGCTACATTGCCTAGGATTCCCTAGGCTTTCAATACAAGTATCCCTCTTACTCTCATCTCACTCTCACTGTCTGAGAACCTACCTAGAGCTCATCGCTCTACCTAGTGATCAGACATATCTTCATGCTATCTAAGCAGTGGTCACCTTGCCATTGCCACTTCCCTTGAGAGTCCTATACTTGGTCTTCAGCTTACTGCCTGAGCACTGAGATAGATGTCCCTTACAGCTGAGGTACAAACAAGTAATTACAATGAATATAAGGGAAACAGTAAAGTAAATGGTCACATCATGAATTGAACCCAAGGCTCTTCAGAATCATCCAAGACATCCGAAATGTCCAACATGCCCAAAGTCATCTGAGGTGCCCAAGACCAATAAGATAAGATAACAAAAATGGTCAGGAAAAGGAAATGAAATGAAATGAAAATGAAAATGAAATATAAGATGACGAATGGTTGTAACAAAAACAGAGTTCTTCACCTTTTATGCACTAGACCTATCCAGACTGAGAGGCTTCATCACCCCCTCAAACCCATCACACAAACAAATTACAATCCCAACCTCACCCCACAATATGCAACAAACCATTACAATACAAATGAATGAACATTGGAAATATTTAGGTTTCTTTTTCTCTCCATATTTAGATTATACTTTTCACATCACTTGCTACACTAACAAAGCTCTAAACTTCCTTAGATCAGCATGCATGATGGGCACATTGATGTGGGGCTTGCAGTGGATACAAGATACCTCATATACACAGTGATTGCAAGAGCAATATGGAGCTATGGTTTCCAACTCTGGTATTGACACAATGGCTTCAGTGTCAAGAAACTTGTTGAAAAATGTCATAAACTTCAAAACATTGAAAACTGGTGGATTACTGGTGCTTTCCACACCACCCCAATAAAAAGTCCAGACTTTCTATCTTCAACTCCACTGGTTACATTATGGCTCAATAAAAACCTCAAAAATGCAACACTACAGTTGGCAAAACTCCCAAGTACAAGAGCCATCCAGAGGACCATCAGATACAGTGGCCCACACACTTACAACAATCTATACATACACTTGAGGAGATGACCCAAACCAACTATCTTACATGATGCAAAGACCCTCAAAATCCTGAACTGGTATTCAACCCTTCACCCTTCAATGATCAAAGGTGTGGGAACCACAGACATTTTTGAGGACCACATTACCTTTGACAACCCTTTGCTGCCAAAACAATTGGACTCAAAACTATACCAAGATTGGATTGACTCTCATAAATGGATGGTAGAACAACATGCTGAGACTGCAGATTATGCCATCTTCACTGATGGGAGCCACAACCCAGCCAATGACAAAGCAACAGCTGCTGTCATCATTACCTCACACAGAGAGATCAAATCCTCATGGTTGTCAAAAGCTCATGAGTTATACCATGACCATGATCCAACAAACCCTCAAGCATCACTCCAGGAGTCAAAAACAAATTAATAGAGAAGAGAACAAGACTCTTGTAGCTACACAGTGAGGTAGACTATCTAAGAGCTAAAGAGTAAACAATACACTACAACAAGTATATAAGTGAAATGGTAAATGAAACAGTTGTAGTGGGAATTGAACCAAAGACCTTTCAGAATCACTGAGATGTCCAACAAGTCCAACATGTCCAAAGTTATCCAAGAAGCCCAGATCCAATAAGATAAGATAAGGAAAAGGAAAAGAAAAGGAAAAGAAAAGAAAAAGAGAATGAAAATGAATAAAGAGAAGAATTTGTAACACTTACCCAGTCCTGTGTTGAGAAGACTGGCTCCCAGAGGGAGTTGCCCAGTCTGGAATGCCTGCACTAGATGCTAGGCTAATCCCTGAGGGAAGCTAGTAGCTAGGGAGCTAACTTACTTGTTAGTGAGTTGCTTAGCACTACTGCTAGAAGCTCTGTAAGAACTTGTATTGCTAGGATGCAGAATGGTCCTCTTTTATACTGTACAGGAGCATGTGCATGGACCAATATTCTACATGTGTTTTTACCTGGGGTAACTGTGCATTGCTGTGCATGATATCACTGGGATATTCTTAGGATATCCACAGTCTATCTCCAGGGAGTCCATGGGTGGACAGACAACACATGGCTAGCTATTCTAGATTGAACTATAGTTAACTATCTACAGTCTGATACTTTAGTGCCTTATGGGCAGCTATTCTAACATCCTGTGCATTGGGCACTAGCACACCCTCTTCCCCTCTCTCTCCCAGCCCTGGCCACTGCCAATCTCACCCTTTTCCACTAGCCATCTTGCCATCCTGCTGTTGTTGAGCCATGCTCAGCTACTGCACATGATGGCCATGAAGTCATGACAGTTTGTGACCCCTCCATGACTGTAAACCAGAGGGTGGTAAAACAAGTCAAATAATATTACTTGTAATAGTGGATGAGTTTTGTGAATGTATGTTTTTTGACCAAAAGTTATGGTTCTTATCTCCTGCTACAAACACAAAATAAAGAAATTCTGTCTACAGTTACAAATTAAATGTGATTACAAGCATTTCTTCTCATACAAAGATGTTCTCAAATTGGCTTGATTGACCTACAGTAAGTTGTGCTGGGAAATCCTCTTGGTTACAGTATGTGCCTAGATGTGTCGAAATCAATAAATGGGAAAAAAGTGTCGGAGCTCAAATATACCGAGGCGTGCCAGTCACCATAGACAGCTTATATCGGCATTATCCGATCAAGAACTGGGTAGGTATTCCAAGCCACCGTTCCCTTTCGGTCACTAATACTGACAGCGCCGGCCTCGACGACAACAAGCAAGGTATGTACACCTAAGTTCCATTAGTATTTATTTCCCACTACATCTGCTCAGATAATTCATATTCCGACTCTCCGCAAGCCGGTAATCCACTCAAAATGGCTTCATCAGTAAAGGCCGTGCAGACATTCGGCAAAAAGAAGGCATGTCCTCAATTACCTGCAACTTTGGAGTAGGCGGGGTCTGATATTATCCCTTTAGACTGCAACTGCAGTCGCACATGCCAAGGAAGGACGTGGCCTCATTCGCATCAATGGCTCTCCTATCAACCTCGTTCAGCCAGAGATTTTGCGGCTCAAAATTTATGAACCAGTCCTTGTTGCAGGAGAGGACTACTTTGGTCCTCTTGACATCCGTGTGCGCGTGAAGGGAGGAGGACACACATCACAGGTGTATGCTATCCGCCAGGCAATCGCCAAGGCAATCGTTGCCTATTATGCCAAATACATCGATGCATCCAGTGCGATGGAGCTGAAGAAGAAACTTGTCGCATACGACCGAACTCTGCTTATTGCAGATCCCAGACGGATGGAGCCCAAGAAATTCGGTGGACAAGGTGCTCGTGCTCGCAGACAAAAGAGGTGCGTGTTTGCAATACTGAGCGCACTTATGCGAGTGATTGACATGAGGATTCGTATGTGGTGTTCAGTTACCGTTAATCCAACTTCCTGTACCTTTATTTCATGTCTCATTGTATTTGCCATACTCCATGATAATATGCATTGTCCATGGCATCATTGACTGTGTGAACGGGTTTATATTTTTATTGCCGCACGTGATGGGGGGTAATCACTTTGATTATAGTTACTGACTGACTCCATTGCTTACTCTATTGCACAAGACGCTTGTGTCGTCCCAGTGGCCACACATCTTCCCATCTTTATTGTGCTCTGGTGTTTATATGCAATTCGATCACAGTAATCACAAAGTGGTTGAGTTTCCATCATCTCAACTTCTAGAGAGCCAACCTCCAATCTTTTACGAGTCTGATGGTTCCCCGCTTTGTATTTTCGTAGAAGCTTGTGGCATTGTCAACCGTCCGAAACTGGTCAGATCACTTAAAGTAATTACATCTTTTTCAGCTTTCATCCTGCATCGTGTGCTTACGTGCGTAGAAAGCAGGTGCTACTATATGCAACGATCCGAAGCAAGCTCGGATCATTTTGGTCGAAACAAGGTCGGAGGAAGGAAGGAAATTCATTCGCGACTGGAGTCATGACACAAACAAAGTAGTTTTGGATTGTACATGGGTTCCGAAGTGTTTAATTGCAGGGAGAGTTCTAAAAGATGAAGACCAATGGGGAGACTGCCTTACTCAAGATGATGGTCTGGCTGATGATTCTGAATATGAAGAAGAAGAAGGTGTTCTTAATGTTCCGTATGTTGTCAATGTTCCTAATAAGTCAGAACCCCTCTCTCTTTTTCTTCCCCGACTAATCATGGTCTAAGAAGCCCATTACCTACTCCACGCGTTACGCCTGTCGGGACACAATCTGCTGTTGCGCAGAACAAAACTGAGCAAAATTTGCAAACAACCGCGATTTCACCTGTTGTTGAGCCTGTCGTCGGGTCATCGGCTGCTCCGACTAATGTTGCTTCCGAGGATCAGGCTCTCAATACTGCTGAACCACCAAAACCCGTCACCACACCTGCTCCAGTACCCCCTGCCAATGATGCTCCAACCATGTTTACTATGCAACCGTTTGCACTCCCATTTCAGGCTATTGGTCAACCCATTCAACCAGGTGGTGTACAGCCACCCCCACCTTTCCAGCCACTCTCTGCTATGCAACAAGTATTACAGCCTGGAAATTTTTCTCAGCAGATGGCAATGTGGTCAATGCTTAATTCTATGTCGTACAATCCAGAACTGCTGCAAATGTCCTTCCTGGATGTGGTGAGAAATTATGGACTAATCCCTGGCTTCTCAACGCAACTGCCCAATAATGCTCTGCAACCAATTCCCAATCCCCCACAATTACCTTTCAGTCCCTTACAACCAGCCGGTAATACCTCACATGACAACCCCCCGCCAATCCCGGATTTAATTGCATCCCTTGTAGCCAACCAGCATACTTCGCAGGCGCACGACAGAAAGACGTCACCTTCAGTGTCAAAATCTCCACCACCACCATCAACGCCCACCACGAGAAGCGACAAGAAAACAAGTACTTCTGACATACGTTTACCACCAAGTTTTCACGGATCTCATTCAGAACCTCGCCATTCTCTTTCCCCCGCTCCTTTATCTTATGTATCCTCTAAATATCCCCCTCAAGTTGCAAAAAGGCGTAAGGAAAGGTCTTATGACAACCGTCGCAAGACTATTGCACATACTGGTCCCTCACTTCCCCTTCACGACTCACCAACTCGTTTATCAGCAGCACAATCACCACGGAAGCTTTTTACGAATGACCATGGACAAGGGCTAGCTTTCTTTGTTCAAATTGACCAACCCAACCGATTAGGGATTGTCACATCTATCAAGGTTTTCCCTTTGCTTTATTCAGTGGAAGGCTTTTACTAACCTTTTGATAGAGGAACGGTGGAAAAATCACTAATGCCCAGACAACTGCTGATTACGCTGTCTTACATACAAAATCGAAAACCTTTCCCGATCTTCTAACGTCTACTGCGGATGCCGGCAAAATAGCTGTTTCAGCATCGTTCATCCATGATTCCATTTCAGAGCATGTGCTATTGGATCCAAAGCAATATTCCTTTGCGTTCCCTACGAAATCAAACCGAAAACGACCTGTGCCTCGACATTCCAGTGATATTGAGGAATTGACTGGTTCAGAAGCGGTGACGGCTGCTGCTCAAACAGAACAGAAAAGACTAGCTCGGAATCAACGGCAGAATGAGAGAAGAAAACGTCTTCGACAACAGGATAACCCGGATAATATACAAAAACTTGAAGGCATGCAAGTTGCAACAGCCAAACCAAGAGTACCATCTCCCACCCCTCCACCTGATTCGATGGAGCGTACCTCAAGGGGATATGCCCGTTATACGGATGTTGAACGTGAATATATCGTCAAGTATGCGAAAATTCTACTCGAGCGAGATCCTCATATCTCAAATCAGGCAATAGGTGATCGACTATTTCGAAAGGTGAGTTCAGGCCGATCTCACACTCCGAAAAAATTCTAATTCATTGGATATAATGCTAGATGCCACATCATACATTAGGTTCCTGGAGGTCGCACATCAGTACACCCGAATCTAGAGAATTGATAGACAAACTTCGGAAAAAAGCTAGCATCACACACAGAAAAGAGACTGACGCTCAGCCGGTGATTTGTGTAAAGCAAGAACCTGTAGAAACAATGGAGCTCTCCAAAATTGAGGAAATTGTGAACGGGCAGACTGTGAAAGACTATAGGAGGAGCGACGAAGAAGATGATCTGACCTTAATATGTAATTTCTTTGCTTTCGGAGGTGAGGATGAACAAGTCGATCCCGGTAATACGGAGGATATTTGGCATCGGCTCCGCGAGAAGGCAAGTGCATTATTTCAATCCAGAAAAGATGTTGTTTATTGGTAAAATTCAGGCAACGTGCAAGACAGCCAACTCTTGGGAGAGCTTCTATAATGATCATTTTGACGTTATTCAAGACCGATATACCAGAATACTTCAAAGAGGAGTTCCACAAGCAACCTCGTGAATATGTAACGTTCCAACCAGCAGTCTTGCTGCTCCTTTATTAATATTAGGTACCCATTGATCACAGACGTTTTCTGTACGGATTCTGTAAAATATAGTCATTTTAGTCCCTCATTGCGCGGATTTGAAGCTTGAGGCATGTGAAGATAGTCTATTTTTCCAGATGTGTATCCGGCGCTCAGGCTGAATCAATCAACTTCAGCGGATTCTACAATTGGTTTTAATGGCTGTTTAAAGAATGTTTTTCGCCGCTCCTCCCGTGTACTCCCTTGTTCACCAGCGAGTTGTCCCGAGTAGTCAAACGTACCCATTGCAGCACCCATTATTACACAAGAGCCAACTGCCATTGGAATGGAGCGAGCTGGACACAATTCAGCCATGGCAGGAAGAACAAAATGGTACGCGTGACCGATACCTCGAAGGCCTGCCAAGAACCCAGCAGTACACGCACCAACAGCACCGTTTATTGCGTCGTTCTTTTGCCGTTGATTGGCTACGAAAGATTCCGTGAAAGCGAATGTGGCACCCATTGCAGCTGTAATAATTGTATTGTTAGATAGCCCGCAGCTCAGTGTATGGGAGGGTTATTTGTTTGGAGTCGGACGCACCGAAGAAACCGATGGTACCACCTGTCCGCGTCGCGAAGCCCGCCGCGCCATGGGAATGTGTCCCGAGAGCATTCTGGATTGCACTGACGAAAGCTCCAATGATGCCTGCCTGGAGGCCGACCTTTGCGGCATAGTGAAGGGTGGGTTTGGGATCGTAGGGTGATGCTTCAGGCAGTGAAGAGTCGGACATGGTTAATACAGTAGGATGGAAGGGATGAGCTTGGTGTATCGGGACACGAAAATGCAATTCCACCCGACACAGTTGCCTGTTTTGGCAAAAATTCAGTTTAGGCGGAACAGGACATATGGAATTTCAATTCAATAACCCATTCTCATTGAGGAGGAGAATCTCGGTTGGTTGCTTGCTATACTGTTCATTTGCTCTTGTAATGATCAAGGCCCGGATACTAACTCTCTCATTAGTTCAAGAAGACAAATTCGCCAGCATTCGAAAGTGTAGCCCTCTTCCCCTGGACGGAAGAATCAATCAGAACAATATGGAACGGAGACCTTGTATCTGATGATTATGTACAACAGTGGAACGCACTAATCTCGGTTTACGGTGATGCGGTAGCGATTGCACACAAGTCTGCAGTCTACATCTATCATGTGCTAAAGGGTGGTAATCTCGTTCGGTTTGAACTTCCTTCTGTGAGTCTCGTCTTTCCAAGGTTCAATAACAGCAGCTAAGTGGATCATGTAAGATTAAAAGCAGTCTCAAAACTGTTCCTAGTGATGGAGTTCGTATTGCATGGGCTCTACCACCGGCAACACCCCTGTCGCCTCTGGTACTAGTAACAGCACTCAACGTGGTCTATATCCTGAACGTTAAAGAAGCCAAACCAATAGGGTATTTGACAGGCCACGGTGGTGTGAGTATATGGACATGTCTATATAGTATACTACCTATAACCAAACCACAGGTTATTACATCCGTGGTAGTGCATCCCGTCAACCCACATATTTTTGCGACTACTTCAAGAGATTTCACGACCCGCATATATGACCTCACACACCCTGCCCATGACGAACATATTTCCCAGTATAACTCATGCTGGCCATTAAACCCTAAGCCTAGCAAAGCAAGTGCGCCTCATGGCTTGCATATGAATGAAAAGGAGGGAATTGGATTGGGGAGATGCATAATATTACTCATGGGTGGCAGGACTGCAGGGCATGCAGAGGCAGTCCTCGGAGCTGTCTGTAGTTTTCCATTTATTACTCATATAGATGAGCTCATATCCACTTGTTGCAGGCATTTCACCATACAAAACCCCTAATTGCCACATGCGGAGTGCGTTAATTCCTGGTCATAAGTCTCACGGTATGTGTCCTGAAACTCAAATGATAGATGGACAGGACTGTCAAAATATGGGCATTACCACCAAGCATCGACCCCAAACGCCTTCATCGGGAAGACAAACCTCTATTCAGCACTGATAGAATGCACGACTCACGTGTTTTATCTGTTAATTGGTATGGTTGATACACCTACGGGAAAGTATAATAGGTTGATTAATTGGGCACGTTTATAGGCTATCCGAGGATGTATTGATATCCCATAGTGCACCTGCAGTGATGCGAGTTGACAGCAATAGTTATGACACATATGAAGAGCCTGGTCAGGTCATCCTGTGGCGCTGGCTTGCACTTGGCCGTTTCTTTCCGCCGGATATCGACCCGAAGGTTATGACTCGGCAGCATTTGCGACCAATGGCATCAGATTTCCAAAATAGCAGTGAGTCACATCCTTTGTTCGGTTAGAAAACAAGGGAGACAATAATTTGCATTGTCCAGGCTCATTCAAGATACTTTCTGTCAAATATCTTCCGATTCAAAATAAAGTATCAACAGTATCACCAACGTTGAAGACCTACATGGTCCATTTACAGATGCCAAGACCTGGTTGTTTCGCTATGGTAGTATACCCAAACTCCGATTCAATTGCCCTTATGCACATTCCCCTGCATTTCAAGCCACATAAACGCCAAAAGTGTCCGTTCCTGCCGGAAGATCTGAATGAGGATATGGGAATAAATGCTGATAATGAAGATAGAAGCGAAGTGGGTTTCGGGCCATCAAAAACTCAAAAAGAGGGTTCGAATGAATATGATAAGGATGTGGACTTGGGGTGGACTCTTGGCACTCGAAGTGATTCAGCAAAACTTACCACATGTTCAATGGGTCTGAAGGGGCAATTAGTTGTTGGCGTGGGGACAGAAGAGACACTGTGGGTATGGATGTTAGATACGTAAACCCAACTAGCACAGTAATTTGTAAAGATAGACAGAATCCTTGAGACTATGAATAGCATGTAGAATGTACGAGGTCCTTGAATTAGCCCACCTGTTTATAATATCCCAAAGATGAGATCCACATTGTTAAAAATGGTGAATTCGAAGTGATACGTTCACGAAATATTCCACCATGGTTTTCGAGTTCGCGAACGGCCTCGACTCCGACTCCTTCCTTTGCTTGCGCTTCGACTTCGGCTCGTGCTCCTGCCACGGTCGCTAACTTGACGAGAGCTGCGAGATCTTCGACGATCAAGCATGCGTCCGACATGGTATAGACGTTGATAGAGTACATGGGGGGGCAAATGGTGCATTGGATTGCTGTCATCAGCGGGAGGACTGTGGACAGCACCTGTAGAAGGTAAAGGTGCACTGTAGCTATAGGTAACTGGACCTGCTGCACCTAGAGGGGCCGACTGAGGCTGTTTGTACATATTGCTAGAGATAGGGAGGTGAGGGACAAAGATAAGGCAGGAGAGAATGGAAAGACTTACAATGCAGGATTGGCAGCAGGGGTATAGAAATGTGGAGGACGAAGGGGTTGAGATGGTTGAGGATTATAGTAGTGAGCAGGTTGAGGGGGGAGGTTGGGGGACTGAGGTGGTGGTTGACATTGGGTGGGAGAAGAAAGGTTGTTCATGAAGGTAAGAGAGAGAGAGGCGGGGAAGGATTGGTAGGTAGCAGTATGAAGGAGAATGTCACATGAGGTCGATCGAATGGCGTCAGGAAAGAAAGGACTCAGATTTAGTACGGCCGCGGATACTGCCGAGAACAACAAAAATAAAATATATAAAAATAAAAAAAAAAGAAATTCGTTGAGCGGTCTGCTGCAGCGCAGAAGCTCTATGCCAATGCAAATAAACTTGTTCTCACCTGTCTTGATGAACCCATATATACATATCCTGTAGATGTTCCATATGGGTATTGGTAGTATCCACCTCCACCCGTCACTGGTGCAGAGGCCAGCATGTACGTTTGCGAATGCCGTGACTTTTGTGACCTGCGAGATTTATGAGACTGGTGCGAAGCTGCCGGCGAGATAATCATAAGCGGTGGTGGTGGAACCGCTTGTGAGAATGAAGTGTACCCAGCTGATACTGGCATGGGGCCTGGAACCATAAGCCCTGCAGAATTGGGTGGGTACGGATATGGAGGAGGTACAGGGGCACCATAGTGTGCTGAGTATGGGTAGACTGGGTGGCTTGCTAAACTTAGCGTATGACGACGATCGCGAGATTTGGATGGTCTCCTTCCTGTGCCGCCGCCGCTAAAGTAGCCATCTTCACCATCCCCGTACACGGTTGGGGGTACAGGAGGTGTGACATCGTTTCCCGTGCTGAACTCTGGACGATGACGCTCTGTCTGGTCGACCCAGCGGGCAATGCGACGCTGGGTAGAGATGTAGCGTTCATAGGCCTCGGGGGAATAGTCGTATTCCGTCATTCGATGGCACGCAAGTGTAAGCGTGGAACTGAGAGAAGTGAGAGAGGCTTTATACAAGTGGGAAGAGGGATAAGGATAAGCTATACGCTGCGGTGCAGTTGAGGACGGTCGTTAAGAAACGGAGCTGGCCTCGCTATGGTGACGGACGAATGTAAGGAGACAACCGGATGATTGAGGGTTTTAAAACAAAAGGAGGGCAGGATGGCATGCTGCACAGGAAATATGTAAACGGTAGGTAACAAAGAGAGAGCAAACCTTTGAAGTGAGCGTCGGCGTCGGTGCTGCCCTTCCGGTTGACTCAGCAGATTGCTGTGCTCTCATTTCTCTTCCTCTTTCTACTACAGTACCACTCGCTATTTACATTCACTCCCAGGCTCTACCACTACCCTAGGGTTCTCATTTGTGAATCTGATCCTCCACTCCTGCATCGCCTCATGCGATCTCACCTCTGCCAAGACCATACCGTCTGATGATTCCATCTGGCGCAGCAACTGCCTCTTCTGCTGGTATCTGTTGTCCACAATTAGTTGTGCCACTACATCTCAGCTCCTAATCACTCACAAATTCGCGTTTTGGGTAGGGCTGTATCTGCCCATTCGGTGATTTAACCGCCTGTTCCGCAGGAATCTGTCGCTTTGGGTACGGAACTATCTGACCATTGGGTGCTTTCACCGCTTGTTCTACCGGTATCTGGCGTTTAGGATACGGTTGTATCTGACCATTGGGTGCTTTCACCGCTTGCTCAGCTGGAATCTGGCGCTTTGGATATGGCACTACTTGGCCATTCGGCGACTTGACTGCCTGCTCCGCAGGAATCTGACGCTTTGGATATGGTACAATTTGTCCGTTGGGTGCCTTGACTGCCTGTTCAACAGGAATTTGCCTCTTTGGGTAGGGCTGAATTACGCCATTAGGTGATTTCACGGCTTGCTCGACCGGAATCTCCTGCTGACGCTTCTTGTACATGAGAATAGTATCCAGCCTTCTCACCAAAGGCTCAATCGGAGCCGGTGCCGGAATGCGCTATGATACAAGGTTTGTGACTGTTATTGATGCAGTTGCTCATTATTATTTTTTACCTTCATCATAGCAGGTGAGGACAACACCTGCCCTACCAGGAGCAGTGCCAAGGATACAAGGAAGGCCGAACGAACGAACATGGTGGGGTGATAGGAGTTGCGGTAGTAAGAAAAGACTCAAAGAATGAAGGGCAGGCGACCAGCGGCCCAAAGAAAGTTGAGAGGAGAAAGTGAGAAAGAAAGTAATGCTACTGGGCCATGCTTGGTGGTAATATACCCGCGCGCTACCCAGCGACTGACGACCATCTGTCCGTCTGTATCCACCTCCATATTTAGTTTTTTGTCACACACGTGATAGCAACCATTTCTTTCTTTTTTTTCTCATTACTACCCGTCCTCCTATGTCCGACCCACGATTTGCCAGGCTCAAATCTGACCCCCGGTTTCGTCGTCCTAGAAAAAATCGTTCAAAGGTCGCCCTAGACGACCGGTTTAAGTCAGTTTTTAAGCAGGAAAAACAGCGCAAGTCCGGAGTACATATAATATTTCTACTCCAGCCACGCTCATACCATTTCAGGTGGCCGTGTTGACAAGTATGGTCGCCCCATCTCTGATGCACATGAGAGCGGTGTTCTCAGATCATTACATCGTACTCAAGGCGAAACCTCGCGTGGCATCAGACCCGTACAAGATTATGCTCGCGGAGATGTCTTACTGGAGTCATCAGATGATGAAAATGACAAGTCGACAGGCAGTGGTTACGATACCGATGACACTAGTGACCACGGCGAAGTTGTCATTATTGGAGGCGATGCCAACAACAAGAGGGATGTTGATGCGGAGATAAATCTGGACGAAAATGACTTTGCAGACCTGGATGCACAGGCTGCCGCATATAGTCAAGCACATCCAGAGGAGCCCACTGAACAGAATGCAGAGCGTACTCGTCGTTTGGCCGCTGTCAATCTTGATTGGGATCATGTCCGAGCCGTTCATCTCTACAGAATTTGTTCATCGCTTGTCTCGCCAACCGCTTCACTACCATCAACGTCGAGTTTCACAAAGCGGAGAAAAGGGGACGAAAAAGGTCCAATAGGTGCCCATAATGTTATTCGGGGGCAGGTTCTGAATGTAAAAGTATATCCTAGTGAGTTCGGGAAAAAACGAATGGCGAGGGAGGAAAAGGAAGGGCCGCCCGCTGAAATATTCAAGCACCGTCGAGATGGTAGTGAAGACGTCAATGAAAAGAATATTTTCGAGGTCGGAGATGAAGAAGACTATGATGAGGATGCTCTAAGAAAATATCAGTTGGAGCGCCTCAGGTAAATGCCCATTAATTTAAATCATGTTTTGGTAATTTAATCCGTTGACAGGTACTACTATGCTATCATCACCTGCGATACCGGTGATACAGCTTCACATATCTACAATGAGCTAGATGGCACAGAGTTGGAGCGTTCTGCTAATGTAATTGATTTGAGCTTCGTGCCAGATGATATGCAATTTGATGATGAGTGCAGGTATGGGTTTGTCTCTTGGACCCTGCATCAGATATAATAACGAGAACTTAGAGATGAAGCAACAGAGAAAGATCTGAACACAAATTATAAGCCTCTCGAGTTTGTGACAGATGTAAGTATGGTGACATGACAGTGGCAAGAAAACACTCAAACGTTATCTAGGCGCTCCGTCATTCAAAAGTCAAGCTGACATGGGATGATGACGATGCGGAACGGAATCATGTCACGCGTCGCACGCTCACACGCAAAGAGATCGAGGATGCTGACTTTCGTGCATACATCGCTTCATCTTCAGAATCTGAATCTGAAGAGGATGCAGACGCAAATAAGCAGAAGAAGGGCACGAAAGCCGCGGAGCGAGATAGGCTGCGGGCAATGCTACTTGGTGGTGGAAATGATCACATGCCAGAAGGCTGGGGAAATAACGGTGGAAATGAACGCGATGTTGATATGGAGATAACTTTCACGCCGGGGCTTAGTGAGAGGAAGGATGAGGAACACGAGACTACGCTAGATAAGTATCAACGGAAGATGCGCGAAAAGCGGAAAAAACGGAAGGATGAAGTGAAGGAGAGGGCAGCCATCAAAGAAGACAGTCCAAGGAAAGGTGTTGTAGGTGATGACTTCTTTGCCGAGGGTAGTGACGAGGAGATAGAGGATTTAAACGAGGGTGACATTATCATGCAAGGGAAGAGAGAAAAACCAACTGGCCGGAAGGAGAAAACAGTCCGCAAAAACTCGGCTGGCGTATCAAGGGATCCTGTGTCAGCTGAAGAACTTGCTTTGCTCGTGTCTGCTGATAGGCCCGATGCGGAACCTAAGCATTTCAACCTCAAATCCGTCATGAAAGCAGAGAAACGTAGCAAGCACAACCGGAAAGGAAAGAAGAAAGGTGATGAGGGTGACAATGAATTGCAAGAGGACTTTGTCATTAATGTTAAGGATGAGCGTTTCAAGGCTCTCCATGAGGACCCTCAATTTGCCATTGATCCGAGTAATCCTAGGTGGGCTATTGATTATAAGGGATATCTGTGCTGTATTCATCATAACCTTACTCAGATTCAAGAATACCAAGAGCATGGCTTCTTTATTGGAAGAGAGACAAAGGCGGCAGAAAGGAGTACATGGGGACGCAGACGATGGCGTTCCACTGGAAAGTAGTGCTACACCCAAGGAACGAAAATTACAAAGCTTAGTAGAGAGTGTGAAGAGAAAAAGCGCGGGCGATATGCGAGGATCGGGTAAACGCAAGAGACCATATTAGTTAATGTGTACATGGGCTTTACATTGACTAATTCACATTTCAACGGAAGACGATAGTAGACGAAATACAGCTGCTTTATTTTGAGAAAAGATATGATCCCTTGTACGTCTATCGGGAAACCATTATGAAATCTTTGCCTTCGAGAAATCAAGTTCTGGATGAGCTGCTTGGAATTTCTGGAGGGCCTAAAAGTAGGATAAAACATCAGGTATTATATGCGATGGAGCATAGACGGTACCTCCAACTTCTTCAGCTCGTCAGATGTTGGCTTGCCCATTTGCTGAAAAAAGAAAATATGGGTTCAGCGGATTACAGCATTGCCTGAAAGGGTCATGGTTTCTTACGCGTTGTTGATTATCAAACTATGAGAGGGACGTTAATAGCAAATTTCTGAATACATATCATTTGCAATCAATAGCTCACCATCATTTTCTCGACCATACCCCTATTGATTGATCAGCTCGAGTGCTAAATCTGGGACATGGAGTGTAGGACTGTACCTGGTCTCTCTATCAAGGTCACTCAGCTTGCTATTTGGAGGCTCAATTTTCCGGGTATCAATTTTGGGATGATGTGTGAGTACGTTCTCCCACCACGTTTGGTTATTGAGCTTCTCCAGATGTACATGGACGGCTTGGTTATCTCCTGTGGCGACAATATTGAAGTGGGTAAGGATGAAGAATTACAAGGCGTACGCAAGGTCCACGTGCTATCATCTACTTTGATTTCCTTGCACAAGTCACCGGCCATAATTGGTTCATGACCTTTCAGACTGATACTGAGCCCTTTTTTTTGGATAGAGACTGTCAAATCGCGGGCACGGGTTCCTTTAGGTACTGGGACTATTATATCTACTTCTCCGAGTTCTTGAGTCCAAGAGTATGGCAAGGCTGGAAAATTATTGCATCAAAGATAAACCTGGTAACATGTAAAAAAGTATGATGACACATACCAGCTTGCTCTGCTACCTCTCGCGCCTTGTCTGCCTTGTCGCGGGCCTCCCGCTCTTCATTTGAGAGCTTGTCGTAGTCATTCTCTGCTGTATCTGTCATCGATAACGTCTAGGTTAGATGGTGCTAAAGTTGATAAGAACTCAACAGCAATTGAGCGCCTATCGAACGCGCTAAATTAACGCCAAAATTCATGTTTGGTCCTGTTTGGTGGAGAGACTTCTGCCTCACTCAGTCTTGAGACTGCTCGCTGCCGAGGCTACCGCTGTTGGCAAGAGTTCTTACCCGTTTGCCCCCCGTTTTTGTCTGATCTGTCTATTCATACGCTCTGATTATGGCCAGCTCTGATGTCTGGTCAGATTATGATGTAAGTCTGGTGTCTCTTTGCACTTTTTACAAACATTGATGGGAGTTACCTATGTGCAGCAAATTCGTCATTCTGTTAGAATGAACACCGTTGATAAATTGAAGCACATAATCTCTGGTCTAAACGAAGAGTGCGGTCTACAGCTCGCAAAGTCTGGGAAAAAGCAAGATATCATTGATAGGATTGTGAATATTCTTGAGAATTGGCGGGTGACACGTATGGAAGACTTGTATTCGAAGGCTAGGCACGTTATTTCACAAGTAAGGACAAAAGGATTGTGAGTATTTCTCTTACAATGCAGTCCGGTTCATGGCGCGACTTTTCTCAGCGTGTCGTGCTTTACCAGACTCCTATACATTTATCTATCTATGCCTGCTAACTATTCGGTCTAGCTACATCTCGTCTCGTTCCACCAACAATCCTACGATGCATACATCACATCCATACAATCAAGTAGTGAAACCGCCTGCTTATTCTAATAATCCTAATGCTGGGCCTAGTTTACTCCCCCGATATGATCCTTATGCACCTCCACGGCGCCCCTCTAATCCGACAGCCCCTGTGTCCGCATCGTCGTATGGCTTGAGAACAAGTAAATTGTCACTTCTAGTTGATAACAATTCTTTGATTGGATTTTTACAGGTATTCAGTTCAAGGAGTCGCCTTTCTACACGATCACCCAGGCTGTCTCACCGGTAGTGGAATGCCCAGGTATTGTGTTACTTGTAACATACATCCTAAGTATTAAAGGTGTCTGGAGTAGAATCTACTG
The DNA here is from genome assembly GCA_002554575.1 of Amanita thiersii Skay4041. NCBI lineage: Eukaryota > Fungi > Basidiomycota > Agaricomycetes > Agaricales > Amanitaceae > Amanita > Amanita thiersii. Next base: position 16,776 of record KZ301969.1, read on the forward strand.
GCCCTTCTGACCGCCGAACGGCGATGTTCAATTTCACACTTAGCAGTGAACAAATAACAAGACTCACTGCCTCAGGGTATTGGGTAATATGATCTATCTCTGTTTATATGCTGATGTCATTCTCAGTTCAAAAACTCAATTACGACTCTTTTGCACCTCTTCAGTATTCTATGCAAATAACAACAACTACGCAACGAGTAATGTCCCATGCCCAATAGAATTCCCTCCAACCTGCGAAGTGCGGATAAATGGGGTACAGTTGACTGCCAATCTGAAGGGGTTGAAGAAGAAGCCTGGCACAGCCCCGCCACCTAACATTGGTCAGCTGACGAGGACGACTAGTCTTCCGAATAAGGTGGATATGGTGTATATAAATACATTAAATCAGCAGGGCACTCCACCGAAGGTGAGTCAATTATTCGGGATTTTACAGCTAAGTACCGATATGGCTTCAGAAATATTACCTCATTGTTATGCTCGTTGAGACAACAAATGTCACTGAACTTGTCAACGAACTAAAAAGCTCAAGGTATCATTCATGTGAGGATATTCGTCAAAAAGGTTTGTGTTGAGGCTCCAGAAGTTAAACGTGTTATGTTGATATAGTTGTAGTGATTGAATCGAAATCGGATGATGACGATGTTGTCGCAGGACCTCAGAAAATGTCTCTGAAATGCCCGGTACGTTCATCTATTTCACTTTTGATTAACTTAAGCTTATTTCTACACAGTTGAGCTTCGTACGAATAAGCACTCCAGCCCGTTCTTCCAAGTGTGTTCATTCTCAATGTTTTGATGCAACATCATGGTACTCTGTGATGGAGCAAACCACTACTTGGTTGTGCCCTGTATGTGAAAAACTTTTGGATTGTAAAGACCTCATAGTTGACGGGTATGTATTGCTACAATGTTCAGTATTCAGTTCTAGTGATTTACTGCTTTGGGTGATTGCCAGCTACTTTGATGACATCCTTAAAGTGACGCCTGACTCTATTGAAGATGTCATTGTAGAACCTGATGGTGAATGGCATACGTCGGATAATAAATTTGCTTCAGCAGGGTGGAAAACTCTCCATGCAGTCAAGTCGAAGCCACCTCCAATACCTCAGAAATCTATCAAATCGGAGGAAGGTGTACCTATCACGCCAACAAAACTAGGCATTGACCTTAAAAAACCGAAGCCCAATGGTGTTGAAGTAGTAATACTTGACACAGACGACGAAGACGAAGGACGTGTGAAGCGTGAATTGTCACCATCCCATGCCTCCTCACCAGCGAGTCAGTCCTACAGGAGTGTCCCACGTACCAATACAGAAACGTCGACATCTCAGCAGTCCGATGTAATCGACCTTACAGCAGACTCAGATGACGAACGACCCCCGACACTCACCGGAAAAAGGAAGGCAGCCGATATTGATGCGCCGTCAGGTTCTCCTACAGAACAAATATGGAAAAAGGGAAGATTTGATCCTGACCGTGCATTAGCAGCGGCAGTCCTTTCGCCGCCTTCAAGCCAAGTAAACGGTTCTGAGCATCATCAATCCGCACCATTACCCCCCCGACCACAGACACATTCGAACAACCAAGCACACCCATTACCTTATCCCGCTGCTTACCCGGTGACTACGCTTCCGCCACTTTATCCGCCGTACCAAGGCCGTGGTGGATCATCGAACGCAGGACCACAGTTACCTCCCATACCTAGTCAGTATCTGTTCAATAGACCGCCTAGCAGCAGTTCACGATGGCCATAAGGATATATATGAATTGATCCGGGAGCTTCGTTACTCATACTTACCATATTCAGTCACTTCTATCGTAATCCTTTGGGTTCTATGTGTATTCTTACTAGCAGGTGGTGTTGCAATATGTATTTTTTACTGAAATTAATAACACAACGAGTTTTGGATGACAAGGGAGGGCGCAATTGAGAACCGGGCCACTAACGGTGCCCTGAATTTTTACATATCGAAGCCAATGGGCGTGGGTTTGTACCTCTTTATCACAGCTTTTTTTTCAGTTTGTGCTGTGCTGGTCGTGTGCGAGGCGGTTTAATTTTTTCGGTCGGGATTTGGCGGAGATGGAAATGTTCCGGTGCTTTCCGAAAAGGTTTATGACAGGCCAGAAGTTTTAAAACCGCTTTTCTTCATCAACCGTTTCTTCATCCTCCACTCATCCTCTTTTCACTCTCTTCCTCTCAAAAAAAATGGCCGAAACAAAGAAGGTCAAGTCCCCACAGGAATTCGCCGGTTTGTATACTCGTCTTTCTTTTCTCGCCATGGTGCTCAACTAGCTCTGTTAACCAGTGGATTTCCTGATGGGTGGTGTTTCTGCTGTGAGTACATGCTGTCTGTAGTTGTTCGCATAACGCTTACACCTGTGTTATAGGCCGTTGCAAAGACTAGCGCTGCGCCAATTGAGCGTATCAAGTTGCTAGTTCAGAACCAAGATGAGATGGTGAGCAGCAAGATACCCTTGCCTCTCCTGACCTGACACGTCACTTTGCTTGCAGATTAAGCAAGGTCGTCTTGCGACACCTTATAAGGGTATCGGTGATGCCTTTGCTCGTACATATAGGGAAGAGGGTCTAGTCTCCCTCTGGAGAGGAAACACTGCCAATGTTATCCGGTACTTCCCCACTCAGGCATTGAATTTCGCCTTCAGTATGTGCTTTCTCTAACACTGAAAAAAGTTCCCCTAATATTTTGTATAGAGGATTACTTCAAATCTCTCTTCGGTTTCAAGAAGAGTGACGGGTACTGGACGTGGTTCGCTGGCAATGTTGCTTCTGGTGGTGCTGCTGGTGCATCTTCACTTCTATTCGTCTACTCTCTTGACTACGCACGTACCCGTCTTGCAAACGACGCTAAGTCGGCTAAGGGCGGTGGAACTCGTCAATTCAATGGCTTGGTCGATGTCTATAAGAAGACTCTCGCCTCCGATGGTATTGCTGGTCTCTACCGTGGTTTCGTACCCTCGGTCGTTGGCATCATCGTGTACCGTGGTCTCTACTTCGGTGTCTATGATTCGCTCAGTGAGTGGCAGTTTAATTCAGCCTTGAACTGTAATTGATTTTCGTAACAAAAGAACCTGTCGTCCTTGTTGGTGCTCTTGAGGGCTCTTTCTTGGCTTCATTCGGTCTTGGTTGGGGTGTTACTATTGGTGCTGGTCTCGCTTCATACCCGCTTGATACCATCCGGTAAGTTTCCATCTTCAGTTTTTTTGACAAGCCAACTGAATTATTGCTAGTCGTCGTATGATGATGACTTCTGGATCTGGTGTCAACTACAAGTCGATGTTCGATGCTGGCTCTCAGATCATTCAGAAGGAAGGCGCAAAATCGCTGTTCAAGGGTGCAGGCGCAAACATCCTTCGTGGTGTTGCTGGCGCTGGTGTGCTCTCGCTATATGATAAGCTCCAGCAGGTCATGTTCGGCAAGGTCTACTCTGGTGGCTCTGGTTAAGTGATTAATGGACATGGTGGTTGGATTTTATATCGCTTTCAGTTATATCGCTTATTACCATTAGACACCTTGCTTTTTATTCCATCTTCCATATGGTTAGATTTTTTTGCTAATAGTCGGATGAAATAAAGAGCATAATCACGCGAGCATTCAGGATTTGAGTGATCGTGAGAAGGTTTCACTGTGTTTAAAAGCAAGAGAAATGCGTCCTTCGCTTGTCGTCAATGCAATGTCTTTTGCGTCCATTCATTAGCCATACAATCAAGGCCTTTTGTCTTGCTAGATATTCAACCGCTCCTTCTCACTCTATTGTCTTGAGACCATACCAGGAACAATGTCTCGATGCCTGCACTGATGCCTTAGAAAATGGCTTCACGAGGATTGGTGTATCATTACCAACTGGTTCTGGAAAGACAACTGTTTTCATCTCACTACTCTCGCGTATATCTCCCCCTGCTGCAAACCCCACTGCTACCAGCTCACTCATAGTTGTCAATAGTGTGGAGTTAGCCAGACAATCTGCTGAACAAGTTGCAAGGTTGTTCCCTGATTGGACCGTTGAAATCGAACAAGGAACCAAGTATAAGGCTTCTGGAGCGGCTGATGTGTATGCATCTGGAATGCAATCTACTCGATAGCTCATAATTGATTCAGGACTGTTGCAACCTATCAAACTCTTCTCAGCAATAATCGCTTGGCTAAATTCGACCCCAATACCACCAAGGCGATCATCGTAGATGAGGCCCATCATGCTGCTGCACCTTCGTATGTCGAGAGCATTATTTTTGTCACGTCACTTTCCTCTTTTACACAAGCTTTCCAACAGTTATCGCAAGCTACTTTCATACTTCGATTCCAGCATACAGCACCCAGATGTGAACTTCATCCCCCCAGTCCTCAACCACAAAATCCCAATCATCGGTTTTTCGGCTACATTCAGCCGCCATGATGGACTGGCGTTGGGCTCTGTTTTTGAGAGGATTGTCTATCACCGGGACTTCTTGAATATGATCAAAGATCAGTGGTAGGAAACTCGCTTCTAAAACTAGCCTTCCTTTCACCTGTTTTCGTTTAGGCTATGTAACGTTTGTTTTACTTCAGTACAAGCAAATATCAATCTTAAATCCGTCACCGTTAATTCTCGAACTGGAGACTTTAATCCATCAAGTCTGGCTCAGGTTATCAATACCGACACTATCAACAACCTTGTAGTTAGAACTTGGCTTGATCGTGCTTGTATGTCATATTATTGTGTTAACAGGATCCTGCCTCATAGACGTTTTTTACAGCCGAGCGAAAATCCACACTTGTCTTTTGTGTCAATGTTAGCCATGTTTTGAATTTGACACGGACCTTCCGGAAATATGGGATCGACGCAAGATATGTATATTCTGGAACCCCAGCTTTTGAACGGAAAGCTCTTGTCGCAGCATTCAAGGCAGGGGAGTTTCCAGTGCTGTTGAATTGTGGTGTGTTGTGTTCGCTGCCCTATTGAAATAACAGTTCATTCACTCACGATGGTAGCCATTTTAACGGAAGGCGCAGATATACCAAACATCGACTGTGTCGTTGTTGCTCGACCTACCCGTTCGCGTAATATCTTTGCACAAATGGTAATTTTGTTCTCTATGTTTGCTTCACAACCTCACTTACTTCGGCGGTAATCAGATTGGAAGGGGCATGAGGCTGTCTCCCGTAACTGACAAGACAGACTGTCGTATAATAGACTTTGTAGACAGTGTGAATCGCGTCGTCGGTGTCGTATCTACTCCAACCTTGTTTGGCCTAGATCCTGGTGAGATCAGTATTGACGGTAAGCTCAAATTAGGACATTGGTATTCTGCATCCCGATTGAATACTTAGATGAGACTCTTGAGTCATTGGAGAAGCGCGCTCAAGAATTAATATCCCTAGACACCCAGGACGACGTTCCTGCTCCAACAACTGTTACTTATACTGACTATGACAATCCGTTCTCTCTTGTGGAAGGGTCATCTGGTGCCCCCCACATTTCAGCTATGAGCAAAAATGCTTGGGTTGGATGTGGCAAGGATATATACGTACTCGAGTGTCTTGGCAAGGGTTTCGTGCGTGTTGAACCTGTAAAAGATGAAAGTGAGTGCCTGATATCCAACCACTAAGTGCCATGCCATTCATACCCCACGAATTAGATGCAGGACATCATTATCAAGGATATTACACACCAGTAGCAATAGATAGACTTACAGCTGCAGCATTCAAAATGTCCCCGTATTTCCGCAGTCGCCCAATTTTGACTGGCGCAAACCTCAGTGATGCTATCAGAGGATGTGATACATATGTCCAAGCTAAAGTTGCACGCGGTACAATGGCTTTGGGGTAAGCCATAGCTCCAATTTTGTAGTATTGTTGCTCAAGGTTCGCATTTTTTTTTAGCCTGTTGCGCTCTGCAAAATGGAGGAAACAGCCGGCTACTGACAGTCAAAAAGAATTGATATCCAAGAGATGGACCAAACATTCGTCAGATGAAGAAAAAAAGATTAAGATTAAATCCCTTACGAAAGGGCAGGCCGCGAATATCCTCACTCGTCTGAAGCATGGAGCTCAGGTACGTTGAAATGGTTCTCGAACTCAATTTCTGTAATTTTTGCACTAGGCCAGGTATGAAAAGCAAGTTAAAGAAAATGTCAAGGTTCTACGTACTCTAAAGAAGGAAGCCGCGCGCGTTGCAAGGGAGACAGTCAGGGTTGGACCATTATCACAAGGTGTCTGAATTAGATTATGAGTCTCTCTGGTCAATAATTGTGTTTATCATGTAGATTATTAGCTATACGTATAAGTTAATGGCTGCACTCTATGATCTGGTAGTCCATCATGCGTAAAGTGCTCATGATAGATGAGGATAATCGAATGGCAGTATTTTTGCAAGGGTCTACTTGTACTAAACCAAGGTGACAACGATGACTTCATATGTATTTCATTGGCGATCAGATGCTTCACAAGCTCCAGTACTATATCTCATCCAGGAACAATGCCTCAAGACAAAGTGAAGACACCGAAAGAGTTCGCTGGTTTGTCGCCTTACCTATGAGCGTAACATGTAGCGAGTAACCAATCTCCTCGTGTACCTACTAATGATCTAGTGGATTTCATGATGGGTGGTGTTTCTGCTGTAAGCCTAAAGCTCTGCCCTGTGGGACATCCCTAACGCATGAACGGCTTTGTAGGCTGTCGCCAAGACGAGTGCAGCGCCCATCGAGCGTGTTAAGCTCCTGATGCAGAATCAGGATGAAATGGTTTGTTGCTTGTTTTGCCACAAGAGGTCAGAAGTCTTAGACAACTTGCAGATTAAACAAGCCCGCCTCAGTTCTCCTTACAAAGGAATCATTGACGCCTTCTCACGGACTTACAAGAACGAGGGACTATTATCATTCTGGAGAGGGAACACGGCTAATGTGATACGCTATTTCCCAACGCAGGCCTTAAATTTCGCATTCAGTACGATATCATTGCATGCACACACCAATGAAACTGACTGAGTTGTGTAATGTAGGAGATTATTTCAAATCCTTATTCGGCTTTAAAAAGAGCCAGGGGTACTGGCAGTGGTTTGCTGGGAATATAGCCTCAGGTGGTGCAGCTGGGGCATCTTCCCTTCTTTTTGTGTACTCCTTGGACTATGCCCGAACTCGCTTGGCAAACGATGCAAAATCTGCCAAAGGCGGAAAGGCACGTCAATTCGAGGGCATGGTTGACGTATATAAGAAAACACTGGCTTCAGACGGGATTGTGGGCCTCTATCGTGGGTTTGTCCCATCCATTGTGGGCATCGTAGTTTATCGTGGTCTCTACTTTGGCTTCTACGACTCTCTGAGTGGGTAGCATCTTACGTTTCTGTTTGTCATCTTATGTGTTATGACACCGTAGAGCCGGTTCTCCTCGTTGGAGCTCTGGAGGATTCCTTCTTGGCGTCGTTTGCTCTCGGGTGGGGAGTCACCATCAGTGCCGGCTTAGCATCTTATCCTCTTGACACTATCCGGTGCGATCACAAATACTTCCATCTGTTTCTACAAGCCACTGAAAGATACATTTGAAGTCGTCGTATGATGATGACGTCGGGTGCTGATGTCAAGTACAAATCCATGTTTGATGCTGGCTCACAGATTATTAGCAACGAAGGGGCTGCATCCTTATTTAAAGGGGCGGGTGCAAACATTCTTCGTGGCATTGCTGGTGCTGGCGTACTCGCAATATATGACAAGCTCCAGCAGATACTCTTTGGTAAAGTATATACAGGTGGTAAGTGTACCAAGTGACCTTTCCCCTACCTTCTGACCTGGCTATAAAGGTGCTGGTTAGGCCCGTGATCTAGAGCCTTCTTGGTATTCCATCCAAGGTATCCCTTTATCGGTGTTATTCCACAGATCGCTTTGATATATCCGCCTGTAAACTTCGCCATGGCCCTCTATGTACATTGCCGATTTGGTACAATCTCATTGTATATTGCATGGTTGACATATTGCTTCGTACAAAATTGCTGGCGACACTGCCAGGTGACTTTGCAGAGTTAAACTGGCGGCATGCTGAGAGTCAGTCATCGTTTTACGGAGAGCTTCACGATTTTGGAATAGATTTGGCTCCAGTATAAGGGATGCCAGTAATGCTCCGACAAAAGAGTCACCAGCTCCCGTGACATTGATGACAGTCTTCAGGATATGTGCGGGGAAGTGCTGTAAGACAACAACATTACTGGAGCTGCCATGTGCTACGATATAGCGATTGAGTGGATTGCTTCTCTCATTCACCCAGGACCCTGTATGAGTCGCTGGAAGGTGCATAACAGCAAGAACACCTCGTTCGCCGCACTTGATAACAAGATGTTGGAAGAACGGTAGGAGGTTGACGGCCATTTGTGCGATGCCCTCGTCCACAAGAAAAGCTAATGTTCCTTTCGAGTGATCTTCATCGCAGACTTTCTTCTTTGCCAGTTGTTCCAAGTCCATACGATAGGCAGCTCCAAGGTGAAACTGATTTATGGCTTCCCACCAAGCAGGCCGTGACAGGAGGTTGTACGGCTCTGATCGCGCTACTTGATACATGTGTGATAATTCATAAAGGTTGGGAGATGCAAAGGTTATTGGTGCAATCCTTGACCGATTACTGTCCAAGCATGATACGATTGCCGGAAGAATTGAGGAGGACTTGACTATCGACGTTGGTTCACTTGGATAGATTCGAACTTCCAGAAAAAGGAAAAGGGGGTTTGTCGTACTCACAAAAACACTGTTCAAAGACAATCTCAGAAAGGTATAATTAGACAACACATATTTTACCTTTGATATCGTTTTCTTTACAATGCTTGACAATTTCGGTTAGGATAGAAGAGCTGAGGTTCCCATCTACCGCGAGAATTTTAGGCTTGTTCTTGATAATCAATGGAAGGATCTAGTTATCCGCTGAGTGAGCGCAAGGTCTCTCAGAAGACGGCAGAAATAACACAACTCGTTCAGCAGTGAATGCTCGGGCAATCTCCATGTCAGCAATCCCCCCAACTAGGCCACCACCTGCATTGAGCACCATATTGCAAACGGCTGTTCTATGAGATGTCATGTCCGTAAGTAATCCATCGGTACGCATTCCAAGGCCACTAATTTCTGTCTTCAGCAATCGACCAAATGAATCATCACCAATTGGAGAAATTAGCAGCGGTAGAACCGAAGGAGAGGGAGAAGATGCCAACACGCGATGTGCAGCTTCAGTAATGTTTCTTGCTACACCACCTAGAGTCAGCGACACATCCCCAGGAACGGTTGAATTCAACAATGTGGCTTGATCAGAGGGAGCGGCTTTAGCAGTTATGTCAACAGCTGCAGAACCAACCACAACAAGCTTTGCTGGCAACCACCTATTTTGTTTCTCATACTTTTACTAGGTTATAATGGAGAAGAGTAGACAAGAGAGGAAACACTAACGACGGACGGCTTCCCATTTTTGGGTACTACACTTCTCTGACCTGTTGTTGGACCTGTTGTGATAAAACCGGCCTGATAGCCTATATTTGTTTTCAAACATTTGTACAGCTTGACTAACACCTTACATCCTCGGTATTCAATAGTCTATGGTACTGGACAGCGATTTGACCTCCTAACGATGAAGGAAAAGTCAGACCATAACAGTCAATAAGAACATGATGGGACAAACCGATTAGAGCAGTATTCTCGAGGAGGGCGACATTTGAAGATAAACTTCGACCCTTTGTCAACTCCCCGATACGCTTCAATAGCCACGGTGTGGCTTCTTTACCACGCTTGTTGACACCGTTTTCTTCTGACTCCGCAACAGCTTGATCGACGGCCTTTTGTATCTCAGCGCCCATTGCTTCATGCTCCTCTGGGATGGGCACGGCAATAAGTGCACCATTACCCATCCCAAGCTTCCACTGTGTATCTAAGATGGAAATGACTATAGAACATCCGAGGTGTATCAGACGGGATCTTACGAAGAACGCGTGCTGCTGTTAGTGGGTCAGGTACATTCCATGGTGCCTAGGTTAAAATGTATCTAGGAATACTCCAGGGTACCGAGACTGAAGAACTAACCTCGAAACCACTTTGACGACTAAAGAAAGCGGGAAATTCACGTGAAGTACCGTAGGAAAACACAGGGACACCTAGTGTTTCCTACGAGCATGGTTTTGTTAAATTCCTGTGCGTGTTGACGATCCTCAGCTTACAAGGTATTCCAGAGTTCTAGGAACCAATGAGATATTAGAGTATATGCGGCTAACGAATACTCACCTGCCAATATCCAATATTGACTTGACGCCAGCGGACACCAAACCAACGGGACATCGGGTAAGCTCCATCAAATCGGCAGAGATATCCATTGCTATATTGCAATTTAGTTGCGGATTCTATACTTGTATCTGTCACGTACAATGCTCTCCTCCACGATGAACACCTCCTAGTCTGTAATAATCAACTTCTGAAAATGCTAGGGATGGAGATGAAATTTACCCTCCAGTTGCGAATACCTAGTCACGGACATTAGCAGGTAGAACTTGATAATAGATAATAAGATTACCTTTATTCCAGCTAAGGCAGCGAAGATTAAGGTCGCACTGCATGTTGTACCTGTGGAGAGGGTGATATTTTCAGCTGCCCAAATAATCACACCAGATTGCAAACCTCCATCAGCATTCATCGTAATGGCAGCAGCAATATCCCTTCTTGAAAGCTTGACGGGTTTATGTGTCCTCTCTGCCAACCGTTGTAATTCACACTCCTCCAACCCAACTTTGACGCGTCCACCAATGATCCCGATCGTGGCAGGAATTGACCCGGTTGATCTAACTATATTCTCCAGAGACCGACCGAGTTCAAAGTTCCGTGGCTGAGGAAATCCATGGGTAATGAGGGTCGTTTCAAGTGCCACGACGGGCTTGTCGTGGGCAAGTGCTTCCTGAACCTCGGGATGGACATCAATTGGAGCGTGTCGCTCGAGAGATGACTTCAACTGTGGCCATGTTGACGCGCGTCGGATATGTGGAGAAGTACTACGGGCTGTGGAGATGAATGTATGGTAGAAAGTCATGAGAGAGCTAACTCGGAACAGCGGCCCGGTACGGGATTGTTTGCTTATGAATACCTCATATCCTCCTGCATCCACTCCAGGCGAAATCAAGACCGAATATGGTCTCTGCGCCCTGTCTTACAGCCTGGATGTCAACCAGATTATCAACTCAGTTCAAGATGATGTTGCTGGGGCAACTGCTGTTTTCATAGGTCATTAGCATAATGCCAGGTATTATAGATGAATGTTGAAGCAGTGTTGAACAGGCACCACTCGAAATTCATTCAAAGGTTCGCGCCAGCAATTCAAGTAGATCCTTTTAACCTTCTGGCATCTCAGGAAAGGTGGTAACAAAGCTAGAATACCAAGCGTACACCAAGCTTGCTCTTAAAACCATGGCAAGTATCGTGCGCGAGGCTGCAGAATCTGTAACCACAGCAGCATCTTCCACGCCGTCCTCCATCATTCGTTGCACCATTCATCATCGATTAGGAAATGTACCGGTAGGGGAACCTTCTATTGGTGCGAAAGTATTATTCATACATTGGACTACGATTTGACCCGCGTGTAGTCATTGCCGTTTCCTCTCCTCACAGGAAGGAAGCTTTCATAGTATGTGAACAAATTCTAGAAGAAGTTAAACGCAAAGCGCAAATATGGAAGCGCGAATACTATGAGGGTGAAGATGACAGTAAGGCTGAATGGAAAGCGAACTATTAACAGTACGTTTCTCCTAAGCCTGGTTTACGCATTATTGAACACGACCAGCCATGTCCATCTAGTTTATCTTGTCCAATGTGTCAATCAACTTTCCATCTTTTGGTGTCACCGTCATCCTCCGAACTGACAAGTAGTTCAACCGCCCAAATCACGAGCGTGAAGAAAATGTTTGCCCATCTCCACCACATTTGCGAAGAGTGGTCCAACACTGCATAAATCACATGAGCTACAAATCTAGACATAAATATCTGATCATGAAACTCACGTAGGAGGTGCGAATAGACAGTGATAAATATTGACTGACGATATGTAAGGAGTAATCGTGTCAATGTAGAAGTCTGTGTGAATCCGATAGTCAATCATGCTCCTCGCAATATGAGAGTGATACTGACGGGCCTATTTTCCCAGCCGTTATCCGCTCCCTCTTCAAACTCCCAACTATCAGCGCCGATAGTTGGTAAAATACGTGAAGCCAAATGAAGAATAGTCAGTCGGTACAACAAGGCAATGAGAACCGGCTTCGGCAATGTATTGATCAGGAAATTCAACAAGGTCTGGAAGTGAGGAAGAAGGTTGGAAAGGAGCGGTGCGCTAAATACAAGTTATATGGCCTAAATTTGTTGAGATAAAATAACCACGTACTACGATGATGCGGGGTCCAGGAATGATTTCTGGTCAACGCCACAGAGCCAAACGTTGTACGCAAGGAAGAGGGCTAGGCTTGAGGATTCAATGATGTTTGTGCGTCGCAACCAGAAGCCAATGAAAGTGAGGAAAATGAACGTGGTCAAAGCTACACCCAAAAGTGTAGATGACAGCGGTGATGAAGCTGCCGTCGGATAAGACTATCCAAACTCTAAGTGACGATACACGAATCGCGGTAAATAACACTTACACCCACAATCCACCAAGCAGATACAACGTATGTGGCTGACGTTGCTATCAACAAGCCAAATTGAAACAACTCTCCTCGCTCAACAAGTTTTTTACCCTCTTGGCCAACCTTTTGAGCGACGAGAAGACTCGAGAGACCTTCCATAGAAATAAACAGCGGGCCCATAAGGGTCAATGCGGTACCCCACCAGTCTGTGGCACTACCAACCCAAGGGTTCGCAGAGGCGGAGAAGACATTGAAACACACGAGCAGCAAAAAAGGGTGCATCGGTACTTGAAGGACAGATAGGGCGTCAGAACCCCACAACATAACCATGGTTCCATGAATGAGGGAATGTAGGAGGAGTAGGAGCGAATGGAGGAGAAATGCTTGTCTTGATAGTGTAGCTAGAGTCAAGGGGAGAAAGATAAGGATTTGGAGAACTGTAGACAGCCTGTGTACTCGTTAGTTCAGTGTGTTTGTTAGAAGAAACAAGTATACCTCGCTGTGGTTGAAATAGCACTCCAAAGTAGCCATGGGTTAATCATGGATGATTGGCGCTAATACTGGACACGAGTTGCTCCTCCTCCACCGTCATGGACGGATTCAAATGTCCTTGGCACCCTTCCGTCACTCATTCGTGACAATTGTGGCTGTGCCACTTCCTTCATCAATTTGATATACTGTACAGTATTGTCTACTATATTCATATTATATGACATCTTACACAGCTAAAGAGGTATATACAGTACCAATAACTCCAATAAAACAAAATCGGGTATCCCAAAGTCAGCAGCAAACATGTTTTGTGCCCTGCCGCCCGAGTCGCATATTATAAACCTTTTCTACAACGCTGACATTCTTTCTTGAGGTAAGCAGACCCTTTTCTCGAGCGAACTCGGTATCGCGAGTGAGCGCTGCAGGGTCGGTGGGAGGTACATAGAACTTGTCGATAATTGGAACTTGCAAAAGATTCATCTTTGGAGTGATGACTACCATGGTATTTGTCTTAATCTCCATCCAATCCGCTAACGCAGGATTAGCCAACTGACTGGGGCAAATCGGAGGATTCCATACCCCTTTCAAATGTGAGCGGTTCACTAGCAATCTATAGATCAAATATGAACATTTGTGGATACGAATCATTTCGCCCACGCACCATAATGATGTTTTCTCGCTTATCTGCTTTAGACATCTTGTAATGACCCCCTTCGGCATATTCGCTGAATGTGGTGCCTGACGAAAACCACTGCCTTTGGTGAGATTTCGAACAGGACTGCAGATACAACAACGTACTAAGGACGCAGCCTCATCTGCCCTCGATGAAACATAACGGGTAACAACTACCGTTTCGCCATCCGTCACACAGAAGTTCATCAGAGATGGCTGGTAATGGCAGAGATGGATCTCATTGACATGTCTAGGAGCCCGGAGACAGGTAAAAAAAAACCCACCTCTGTTACGCCTGCTTGTTCAGCAAACTCGTTGAGGTTAGTAATTGTTGCAAGCATTGCCTTACGCAAAACCTCTGGTGTGAAAGATTTTGCATCGGGATTGGGCAGCTACGGATATATGTCATTCAATCGAACACATTTTGAGATTAAATATGCCATACATTTGACAGGAATAATGCAAACGCCCATTCAGAATCTACGCAGTATAATCAAACCATGAATGAGTTTCAGTAGAACACAGCAAAACATACTGACCAGTGTTGCCATGTACCGCATTAAACGCCACATCAGGAAGAGTACTCTGCAGCTTTCGCTTTAGCCGGTGGAACTCGGCAATACTTCCATTATGCATGAACTAGGGTCAACGGTCAACAGGGGGCGCCACAGGGGATGGTTTAAAGCTATTACCATCAGCTTCCCATGAACAAATGGATGACAGTTGTCCAAGGAGAGGGATCCTTCTGTCGTTGCCCGAACATGACCACTATCACTCGTCAGCAGCCCAAGTATTTGAATATATGAATGGTACACACAAGACAAGGGGTGATTTGATTTTCTCCGCCAAACGAATCAGATTTATATTGTTCCAAGCCTAGTATATGGATGAGCAGGTACAAGCAAGGAAAATAAGCATTGGCAGACAGGGGTGACGGATGTAAATATGCAAGGCTGGCTGCCGAGCTCTTTGTCGTAAACCGAGTCATACCAACCTGGAGAAGTAATGAGCGGCGACAATGAATAGGACAGGGATAGCATACCTACACCGAAGCCATCGCCATTCATGGGCCGGCGATGATCAAGGCGGAGGCGGGAATCGAAGGCTTGATTAATGATGGAGTGGCATGGTCGTGTGAGCAACTGGGAGGGTAATTAACGGAAGCATGTGGGGGTGAGTTTTATTCAACTCACATGGGAGAGTTGCACAGGAGTGGTTCCTTTGTAAATGACGAAGCGGCACATTGGAGGTGGGGGTTCAGTGACAAGCAGGATGAACAAAGCGGGGACCCTGACATTGACTTGGACAAGCCATGCATTGCGTGCGATCGCGCAAGTTGGTCGAGGCCAAGTCGTCTACTAACACCGACTTATTCCGAATTGAATTGAAAATGTCATTCGCCTACTTATCTACATGTTACAAGTTCACACAAATTCTTTCGGACGTTTCATAGGGTCTCCTCCAGACTCATCATACACCACCCCTGCAACACGGAACGCTAATTCTACAATTTCTCTCGTCAGGCTTGTCTTCTTCAGACAATTAACATACGCCTACCATCTGCTTGTGATTTCAATGCAGCTTCAGCATAAACTCGCACGACATCTTCTGTGCCACTAGGTCTCACGAATGATCGTCCACCTTCATACCTCTTTACTAATTCATCAATCCTGCCTTGCAGGCCATATGGGCTAACGAGCCTCCTTTCTGCATCCTCTGTACGGAAGGCATTTCGATTGGGTACAGTCACCTTGACAAGACGGTTTGGAAGATCAGTATAGAGAGAATTCCATTCAGTTGCAGAATATGCTTTGTGCGCCAATACCACTTCAACCAGTAGCATATCCGAAAGCGCATCACCAACAGTCTGATTTATTAGTTGAATAAGATCGAGGAGTCTATTCAAAGCCGTTGATTGCGCAGGTGTAGATGGTTCGTATTTCTGCAATTTCTCCATGGTCGAACGTGAGAATAAAACCGTCCCATGTCCATTGGCTTCAAAGTAGATGCCGATATCATAATGTTCTGCGGCGTGGTGGAGATGCTTGACGCCAGTGGGTACACATTTTACTGGAAGACGCTAAACCTTTCTTAGGCAATAAAATTTCACAGCGATCTAAGAATCCTACCTGAACCAGATATCTGGTTGAAGCTCCATTGGCGTAAGCAGTTTGAACCACTCCAACCCTTATTTTGTGCTCCAGGCCTGCGAGTTTCACGAGTTCCACTATAAACGAAGCAACTAATGCCGCTATCTTATCCCCATCGAGCATATGGAAATGACCACGTTCATCGAGGTAAAAATAAATCAACCTATCTGCGTCACCATCAAGACTACAACCACGTTGGCCAGGCTTCAGTCTTCCAACAAGGGAGGGAGGCAACCTTTGCATGGTCTTGACATAATCTGCGCCACACTGATAGTTGAGCATTCCAGGTGAATTCGTAAAGGTATTCTCAAATATCATGGTCAAACTGTTGTCAAGGTATTGAGAGAGTGTCCTGGCAACAGGTCCTCCAACACCGTTAGCGCAATCAACAAGCAGCGGTTCTATAGGCGGCCTGCCAGCCTGGTGTATATATACTTGAATGAATGTAAATCATCATGGAAATTAAGAGCGCACCACTAGCTTCTTGAAAGCGGCACTCAACTTCTCGTGGTATCCTTGCTCTGAATCATCACCGTAGCTTTCATTTGTTCCTCGAGTATTGCTTGCTCTTACAAGATAGTGAAGGATTGGTGTTGAAGTGACACCCGCATTTCGAGTTTCTGCTTCCATGGCCTTCAAGCCATCCTCAAGGGCAGCTATTAGTGACTCTCCCGATGGTCTAGTATCGCGTGCATACACAATACGAGCTGGTTTTGACAGGTCAACTTTGGTAAGATTGATGAGATAGTTCAATGCTTCGATGAAATCATCGGTAGTCTCTGCATTTGCTAGCATGGTTGCATGGGCTTCCCAAGCAGCCTCGAGCATTTCACCGCGTGGGTCAACCAGTTTGACACCATTATCCTGGTGTCCGACGCGTTAACGGAGCATTAGACTGATATCCATATCACTTGCCTGCTCAGGGTTATGGGATGCTGTAACCATTATGCCAATTGTTTGGCCATTTAGCCTCTTGCTGCGTAAAGCTGCCAGTACGCCAACTCTGAAGAGAACACCATCCAAGACAGTACCTCTTTATTGCGATATGATGTCAATGAATAATCGCGAAGTAATAATGAGTATAGTGACTCACAGGGTTCTGAACCCTGCAGTGCCATACTGATATTGAATATACGGTACCTTGGGGTGAGCATCAGAGAGATTTCGTATAGTTTCGTATGAGAGAGACATGGAAGAAGATGAAAAGGAGGATGCCCACTTTGGGGGGTTAAGTGTAGAACATTTATGTCAAAAGTCAGCTGACTCGCCAAGACCAAGCCTGATCAGTCTTGATCCTGGCCAGTGCTATTGCGCAGCTACCATGCCTTCCAAGTCACCCGCACAAACATTGTTTGAAAAAGCAGACAAGAAGGCGAATTCTTCAACAGGATGGTTCTCGTCGTCGAGTACCAAATACGAGGAAGCTGGGGATCTCTATCAGCAAGCAGCCAACGCCTTCAAGATAGAGAAACTGTTTAAAGAAGCTGGCGATGCGTTCGCAAGAGAAGCTGAATGTAGAGAGAGATGCAAGGAGGCTAATGAGGCCTCCAATGCCTGGTGGAATGCTGCAAAGGCCTACAAAAGAGGGTATCCCGACTGTAAGTATCAAGTTTGTTTCGTATTCTACAGCTGCTTCATGCCGGGACAGTGGCCATCCAGGCGTTGACTCAGACCATTGTGCACCTTACTCAGCAAGGTCGCTTTCGCCAAGCCGCAGATAGAGAGAAAGAAATCGGCCAAATCTATCTACAAGAGTCTAACGATATAGGTAAGGCCTGCGAAAGCTACGAGAGGGCTGGAGACTGGTATGCGCAGGAGGATGCAAATGCGTATGTATGATGAGCCATGCATCTATTCATCTCGCTTATTTACCAATGCAGGACTGCCAATGCCTGCTACAAGGATGCAGCGGACCTCCATGCCGAATTAGAAGAGTATCCACAAGCCATCGCTCGATATGAACAAGTGGCTGACCATTCTCTGACATCAGCGCTGACGAGATACAGCGTAAAAGAGTATTGGTTGAGGGCATCTCTGTGTGCGTTGGCGATGAACGTAGGTTTATCATACATTGTTAATGCAATGGAGCTCAAGATGATGTAGGACACTGTGACTGCAAAGCGGAACATGATGAAATACAATAATCAAGATACTACATTTGGTTCAACTCGTGAAGCGAAATTTGTGAATTTGCTCATTGAAGCATTGGAAGGACAGGATGTGGAGAAACTGACGGAGGTGGTGTACGAGTATGACCAAGTGACGAAGCTGGACAACTGGAAGACGAACATTCTACTCAAGATAAAGCGGATGATCAGTGAAGAAGATGGCCGGTTGACCTGATTTCTTACCATATATAGCAATTTTGTTATTCCACGTGGAACCACGTCTACTGTTTCACTCAAATTTTATACTGTACCGTCCCAGTGACGCGTCAATCTACTCTTAATGTCCTGCCTTTCCAGTGTATTTCTCTTTCTTTTTCATCAGTTCTATTCCTTATGTCTCTCTCTCCACTCATACTCCCGACTTTTGATGTGGAGACAACCAGCCCTTCTTGATGCTCCTCGCAAACGCATTCCCAATCACCTTGCTTTGCTTCTCGTGTCGGACTCTTCTCAGCCATCCGAGCATGCCCAAGATTGCATGCTACAAAGCGTACAAAGGGCAGTTGGCTGGTCTCAACAAGTCGGCATACGAAAACTGACTGTCTATGACCAACATGGTGAGTACATTTGTTCCTTTGTTATCCTTCTGGGCTTGATCCACGAATAGGTATACTAATACGATGTATCCCTCAAATACGTGAACGTCTTGCCAGCTTGGTACCTACTGTTGAATCTAGCGACTCCGAAATTGAATACCCTCTAACCCCCCCCTCCTCTGACTACGCCGACTCTCGACCCTTATCACCCAGAGCCGTCTATCCACATGTATTCTCCATGCAGCTACCTCGCTGTACCAGAAATCCCACTCAGAGACGTAAGAAGGTGAAAAGAAGACGATCACGCGCACGTAAGTTTTTACTACCAGTGCCTTTTCGACATTTTAACCATGTATTTCCGTTTGCAGATGCGGGGAATGTGGCGCTTGCTCCACTCACCCTATGTATTTCCTCACGAGATTCAGCCAAGCCTGCTGTCGCCACAGCCGCTTGTTCGCTTTTGCAGGCAGGAAAAAGTGACCAGCTATTTAACCCCCAACAACCTACATCACCACCCGTCAGTGTCGATACCTTAAATGTCTTGTTAGAATGTACGTTTCTTCTTCTCTACTAGACCTGCTTTCTGACAAGTAATGCAGGTGACAGCGGCCTTTCATCTCCAGATTTCCTAATTCTACACTCCGTCACTCCTCCATATTCCAGTAAAACCCCGCTGGAACTCTATGGTTTCCCTCCTTGGCATATTAGATTGACAGAGATATAGTAAGGTGGTTTAATTCATCCTTGGAGCGCAATTAGTTAAATCTTGGTAATTCAGTCAATGCCGCCATCCACCGACGCGCTATTCTAAACTAGGGTTCTCCACGTTAGAAGAAATAAATTTTCGGGAAGCCCTAGATGATTATGCAATGGCAGAGTTCAGGTTTGGGAAGTAAAACTAGAGGTATCGCCTTGTATGCTGTGAGTTATCTGAAACGTGCCACTAGCTGAGCGCCCGACACTGGGCTTACATCCATGCGCGCCCGTCATTAAAACCCTTGTTGGCATATGTGCATTCTAATCTCATGTTCTAATCTGGACATTCGTTCATATATATAGTAGTTAATGTAGACCGAAACGCTCAAGTCATATCAAATGATACCATCAATCCAATATCAAGTTCCGTGTTCCATGACACTCCGGCGCTGTGCAGAATCTCCACACTTGGAGATCATAACACAGGGATGTGTACAAGTCCGGCGAACAAGGAACCACTCCCACATATATATCCGGCCCCTCCTGATAACAACTTTCAACGCCTTACTACTTCTCTCTCTATTATGACAGAAACCTCACCCAATCTCCCTGTTTCCACTCCTACTTCACCATCTCAGGTCCCCGCTGCTGAGCCTAAGCCAGCCATAAGTACAATTACCCGGGATCATGTTCCAATCATTAAGAAACGGATTGTTGTATGTTGTGATGGGTACGCGCACATTATAATATTATGCGTCCAACAAGGCATTTATTCAACCGCCCTGCAGCACTTGGCAAGATGGCCTTGAGGTACAGTCTTCCAAATTTACAAATGTTCTTGTGCGTACATACCTCGAGTTCGTCCTTTGGCGAGTTGGCCAACGTGTTGTGCAAGCGTCTTGCAAGATCTGTCAATTACCAAGGGTGCGAGAAGGACCAAAGCATCGTTCAAGTTGTTTTCTATCAGTCCGGCGTTGGGACTGACGATAGTCTATACTCACACTATGTAGACGGTTGGTCTTCCAATTCAATACAGTATTACGTTTCTCAATCTCTTAATATAGGAGCAACTGGTGCTTCTTTATGTAACGTGGCACTTCGCTGTAAACTCGCCAAGTGGCTAACATGTTGCGGCAGCCGAGAAGGTTCAGGAAGCATATGGATTTATAGCTCAGTATGTCCTGTTTCCACTTTTAACTTCCCTTGCCTTATTCTCGTTATAGCAATTATCAGCCAGGAGATGAGGTTTGTATTTACCTTGTGAGATAGTTGAACCTAACATTTAATCTTCCCAAAAGATTTTCTTATTCGGTTTTTCGAGGGTACAGTATTTCTCATTGATGGGAGACCAGACCCTATTAATCCTAAACCGATCAATTACCAGGGTGCATACACAGCACGTATGGTAGCTATGCTTATTGTATGGACATTCGTTTTTCTTTCTCTTGTGTACTCTAAAATTTCCCCAGGGAGAGATTGGAGTTCTCGATCGCAAAGACATGAACCATTTCGCAGATATTTTCATTACTTATCTCGAGTTGGGGAAATGTGATACCGACGCAGGTAATACATCAGTCCCGAGTTATCTGTAGTCCTAACCAGACGAATCAGAGAAAAATCGATTAAAATCTCAACTCTCCAAATGGTCTGACCAGATTTCGAAAGGAAGGGAGCGCGCTGACCCAGATGGAGACGATTTCACAATCAAGTCAGAAATTATCTACACTTCAAATGAATTGATCTGATGCCGTATTAATCAGATGCATTGGCGTCTTTGACACTGTCTGCGCCCTTGGTTTGCCGGGAGGACTGTCAGTCAACCCTGCAACACGTTCCTTGTTTGGATTTTCCGATAATCTACTTGGAAAACATATCGAGAGAGCATATCATGCGCTGGCCTTGAATGAAACAAGAGCAGATTTCGTGAGTAGTTCCACTCTCATAGTTGACACCAGGTGTGTACGTACGTTGCTGCAGAATGTTGCGAAATTCGAGCAGACGGAAGAAGGTAAGAAGAGGGGCCAAAAGCTCATACAGGTACGTTCGTCAAACCTTGTTCGTGGCTAACATGTGACAATGATCCTTTGCATAGTGTTGGTTCACAGGTGTGTTATTTCGAAACTTTTGATTGACCCATATTGAACACTGTCATTTGTCAGGCGCGCATTCTGACGTACGTCATTTGGGCTATGTTTCACCTTATATTCATGAATGACAGATTGGAGGTGGATATGAACACCATGACCTTGCGGACTTAACCCTCGGCTGGATGACGGTTTGTTCATCCTTCGATTTATTCTGGCTGTTCTTGCTCACTTCAGAGGAAGGCCCAAGTTAGCGACATACTGTCTCTGGACACGGCCTATCTGAGTTCCCTGGGAGAACCAGTAGCACCATGGGGGAAACAACTGCCTCACGAGTAAGAAATTGCCCAACCATTCAGATCGTTATACTCACTTTTGATCCTAGTTCACGATCCGGTATATTCTGTATAGCACGAGCTATTCAGAGGCAGCTTCCATCCCTTGGGACACTGTCATCAGAATGGATTCATTCCTCCGTGCTGGAGCAAGCAGAACTAAATCCACTGCTAAAGGAACTCCTTGAGAAAACCCCAGCGCTCGTATGCGATCTTATGCCACTGGAGACGGAGCTGAAGGCCGGCTGGCTCTATAAAGAAGATTCGGACAACGTTCGAAGCTACAGAAAAAGGTCTACCACTGAATCTGCACTCAATAATAGCAATAGCCAAAATCGGTTAAGCTTTGGTGCTCGTCTTGGTAACACTATTCGTCTGATCATTGGCAAAAAGGGAGCTTCAAAGAACGAAAGAAACTGGCTTTCCGAAACGTTTAGCACAAGCATTTCTAGCCCCGTTTCCCAGCCTTCGTCGCCAGTCACGCGCAGAGTGAAAGGTTTGGCGTAGAATCCCCACAATGATTCGCTTTTATCGCTTATGTTGTATTCCACTAGTTATACACTCACTTAAATACCTATTCTATTCTATTCGAGGATTAGTTCGATATATAATAAATAGATATGTGTTCCATTATTGATCTGTACTGTATGTATGTTGTAGTATTGATTTGCCGACCTGTTGTGTGGGAAATTGATACTGGACTTGGAATTTCCAATAAAAGCAGTTTACCGTAATATGCCTCCCTCACTTGCTTTACCCATGCACCTACGACATGCCCGGAGTGGAATTCATCAACACTCATGAATCCGAGGATTTGAAGCCCCCAATAACCGATGACTGCTATTCCTCTGGATCCACATTACCGCAGCCAATATTTGCGCGTTTCATTCGACCTAGGTCTCGGAGCGCCTCAGTTGATTCTAAGCCTCGTGATGTCGGCAATGATACCCTGGATATCACAGATAGCTTGACTGCTACTGCTTCATGGGATGAGTCATACCCGGGTACGGTTGCATCTTCCACAGCTATAGACTATGGTAGCTATGATGAAACACTTTTAAATGATCACAAATACCCTCCCGGCACCTATACGGCAGCACAACCTCTGATATTGCACAGGTCACATACGCCGATCCCTGCCACAGTGCTTTTTGCTCGTAAAGCGGCACCTTTGTATTTGTCTCAACTTGACCAATACTTGGCATCATTGCCAGCTCCACCTTTCAAGCACAGCGATGAGCACGGAATGACTATGTTTCCTCCGATGGAGAAACTAAAAGGATTGGGTCTGTCCCTTGATGATTTAGAGACCAACTCGAAGGTCGCGCCTGTTTGGAGGAACCGGAAGACTATTCTTGGCGCAACTGTGAACATCATGCTAGGCTTCTTGGTACTTTTCGGCATTATCCTAGTTCCGTGTTTTCTTCTGATTAATCAAATAGGGATCAAGTGCACTAGCTTCGTTTTATAGTCTACAAGGTCTCTTTAACACGGTGCAAATATTTGCGTTGATCCTAAGCACAATTGGTAGGATGTTACCGAAATCTCTAACCATGACTGATGTTGTATAATCAGTGCCTGTGGGAGGCAGGAACCTTAAGGATAACTGGAGAAAACTCTTACTTGGCACAATGTCTGTGTTATCGTGTTACCTTGAAAGAAGCGGATAATCATTAACCCGAATTGCTTAGACCGAATGTTCTTGCGCTCAATTTCGCCAGCACTGCTGCTCAGTCTCTGTTTTTTCTCATGGTCTTTATGACCATAACTTTTGGCCTTTTATACATGTTCTACCGCTCTGTATGCGAATGCGATCGGTATAATTTTACAGAGGGTTTACTCCCTCGCGAAACCAAAGGCAGACAATGGGGTATTATTATAGTAACATTTATACTGACAATAATCTATCTACCTTTAAGTACCATGGCTGTCCATGTCTTGGTATGGTCGCAGGATTTGTGGGCAATTCCAAATCCATATACCAATGCGACATCCGTTCCTCCGTCGATATCGCCGTTGGGCGCTCCAAACGTTTATCGAGATCCTCTGGACTTCTGCTGGACAACGACCATGAAACGAAATCAAGTCAATTACGCCCCTTTCATTGTTGTTGTCTCAATAGTGGCGATTGCATCCGTGAGACTACAACATTCTGATGTACGTATATTCATGACCAAATAGCTCACAATCTGGTTTCCCATTGCTCTTCGCCGTGTCATACGCAAGTCCGTTCCTAAAGTTGACAAATTTACGGAAATTGGACGGCCCCGGAACTCCATTGATCTAGACAGTGAATATCAAAGATTGTTGAGCCGTGATCGCAGCCCTTTTGCTTTTCTCTATAATGGTGGGTATTCACATATCCCTTTAGGATTTTCATTTATTCCTATTAGGATTCCGACGTGACTGGGGTACTTTTGAGTCCACGTATCTATTTGCAAAGCTCAGCACGCTTGCCATTGTCGCCGTCCTTGATTCCGATAATTGTTTATTCAGAAACGTTTCTCGTTCTGTACTTCCGATAGTCCGTCAGGTGCTCCTTCTGCTAGCCTCCATTGTGTTCTTCGCTGTTCAATCCATCCATGCACCATTTCTGGACCCGGTCAATAATGCGAGTGAATGGACATCTCGTCTCAACTATGTGACGACATCTATCACTGCACTCCTCATTGCAATCAATGTACCTGGAAAGCAAATCATTGATACCTATGTATTGTATACGTACGTTTGTTGGCTCTTTTAACCTGAAGGATAATTGAATTCTATAGGATATATATTATAACTTATGGTTTATCATTCTGTAAGTGCAGTCCTAACTCATTATTATTATTATGGATTCATCATGAAGCTTCAGACTTCACTGTAATCAACTGGAGTATAACACAACGTCTGGTGAAAAGTGAGAAAACACATGGATGCTTTCAGACAGTTGCTCATTCATCCATAGGGATCACTAGACGTATTGATTTCAGTCAGTTGACTCCATTCCCGGCTTATTATTGGCGTGCTCACGACTTGATAATAGGCTTGGACATCTTTTCTCCCCGGTAATTTGTGGTAGTTGGCTTTAATAATCAAGTCTCCTAACTTCACCGCAGTCTTGATATCTCTAAATCTTCGATCCATGCCAAGAGGCGAATTTGGCAAGAGTCAATAACGACATTGATTCTTACAAATTCTGCCTGCAAGATACCTAAGGAACAACGAATGATGTTTTCAGAACCTCGAGATAGCGAATTTCCACCATACTTATTGGATTTTATGGGTACCCCTGGGGAAAGACATATCGAAAATCTGAAGGTTGGGGATTTCTATAATTCGTTGGATTTTAGAGAGATTCCATCTCCATTTTTAGATTTTAAGAGAAATTGGCTCATTTGCTTACTCACGAGCTGTCGCTCTGGTTTCTGGACCTGAGCATCATCGGTATCAGCATTTAGAGGACACGATACTCAAGAACTTTATCGGACCTGATTGTTATTGGAAAAAAGGGAGAGAAAACTATTGTGCAAAATTCTTTGGGAATGCTTGGTGGATACCTTTCCCGCCTACATTGGTCAGTCCAAATGGTATACTACCCCTCTCGTGTGCTCATTGAGGACGCTGGAAGCAGATTTTACGCTACGATGATGGTGGTCTTGCCGTTCTTCACGAAATACACATATTGGAAGAATATGTGAAGCAAAACATGAGACGCGACATTCAGAAGAAGCGACAAATTCGACTGGCATTACGGGCGCTTGATGGGCTGCGTGTTCGCTGGCCGTATGAGCATACCACGGTTTGCATTCATCGGGCGTCTTTTCAGTACGAAATTAATTGCGCCATTAGCCTATCGGTTCGCGCCCTCTATGGTCACTATGGTGTTGCAGGCGAAATCATTATCGTGCAGGAACAGTTCGAAAATTCCAGACATGTATATTGCGAATCAAATCACATGGTTATTTACCATGGCATGCAGTGGAATTAGGGAGCGGATTCGACGTGGTACTTGAATACTCTAGGGATGTCCAAGTATCAGGAGATGTCATAGGCCTCAACGATGACTTTGACCTGACAAAACCTTTAGCCTCATTTTTGGAGCTCAATCACGAAGCAATTGGCTTAAAGGTACAATACCTAGAAGATCTCATAAACAGGTACCGTCGACACGAAAGAAAAGAGTGTCTATGGAAGCGAAATGTGCTTTCTTACCGATTTTTGTCATTCGTGTATGATCAGCCTCGTGAACCTACAGGTCTTGCTGCAAGTACCATTCTGCATGAAAGGGACATCCGCGTTCGCCAGCTCCTGGCTGGTAGTGATCCAATGTTCGATGTAATATATGCACGCTTTTCACATGTTACGAGTACGGAGGCAAGGGCATGGTGGTATATCTTCTGGGTAAGTAGGTGTGAAGAGTTCAAATGACCTCATATTGATCATAAAGTGACAGGATGACTTGTGGAGAAGGAATCGCGATACCATTAGCCCTTTACAGAAACACGAGTCCGACTTTAATCCACATTATCCTACATCAATTGCTTACACGCCACTTTCACGACCAGTGTTAGAGAGTTTCTTGGTTCAACGGGGCCTGATGTCTAAGCCACCTCGGAGAACGGATTGGATGTACTCTGGATTTCTGAATAAGATATACTTGAGGTTGAATGAAATTGTCTTCAAAGCATCGCATAAGGTGTGTTTGATCAATTTACTGTGGATTGCTAACAGACTCTGACATGAATCTAGGCCATTTTTTTCCATGTTGGAGATGGGGAGAGCGAGTTGGATATGGATGGTGTGGATTTGGAGACACAAGGACAACCGTCAAGTTTTGGCACTGGTGGTGGGACTGATCATGATGCATCCGCTATTCGGCCTCGTCCGGTATATCGATGGGAAGGACTTTTGGATGATCCCGTTCGCCATGGAAAACAGCGGCGACGGAGGCGGTGGTTTGCGAAACTCGGTGCTTGGTTTGGGATAACACCATTATGGCGGGAGGGAGTACCATCAAATGGACTTTCGTTGGATGTTCGAATGGAAAATGGACATTACATCCCCATGTATCAAGACTTTTTGCTAGCCAGCAATAATAGATAGGAATGTATAATTGCCGTAATTCTATAAGATAACGTAACACCCGCCCCGCCACTCAATTCACCAACCGACTCTGATATTAAATTTCATCTCACTTATGCCTCGTCCACCACGTCCAGCATATAGGACCATCCCAACGACCAAACGACAGAACGATATGACCCAACGTACAGGTCGTAGCTCTGTGGTAAAAAAGCGCAAATTTGATGATAGTGAGCAAGAAGAGGAAAGTTCAGAGTTAGAAAGGGAAGGAATTAGTGACGGAAAGGAAGACATGATGTCGACTGAAACGGAAAATGAGGATGAAGACGAGGAAGACGCAGATGCACCGCGCGTAGCTCAGTGGGTAGACTCCGATGAGCTCGAAGAGCTGGAGGAGAGCGAAGGAGAAAGTGAGGGTGACATAGAACCCATGGGCGTGGTCTGTCGATTCGTGCAGTTTTTTATATCACTGATGAATACTAATCTCAAGATAGAACAAGTTACAGAAGGGTATGCCCTTTCAACAACCTATGATGCCCATGATTGATATCCTTTGTAGACTTGTCAAGTTTGCCGTTTGGAACTTTGCGCAAGGCTCAGTATGCTCTAACTCAAGCTGAAGTGGAATCAGACAGTGATTCTGATGAGGAGTCTGATGATAGTCAAGCTACCGAAGAACATGTGCCGAAAAAAGTGGAGAAAGTAGAATGGAGCCTCAAACCCAAGTCCGATATACCGAAAAGGAGGAATAAACATGCGTACGTGTTTGCCAATGCATCCGTCGTGGAACTAGACTGTATGTTCGTCCAGCCCGGTGGAGACAACGTCTAAAAAACCGGTCACGAGAAGAAGAACCGTCATTGAAACCAAGAGACAGGTAGGTGGACTGAAGGTACAAGGAATAAACAATCTCAATAATCGTGTTAGCAACCACGGGACCCCCGTTTCCTGGCTGTAGCCGGTGAATTCTCAGCAGAAAAGTATCAGAAGAATTATGGATTTCTGATAGAAACACGGCGTAACGAATTGAATACTATAAAAGAGAACTTGAAGCGGGCACGGAGAATGCTATCATCGTCTCCGCGGAATCAACGAGCAGAGTGGGAGAATGAAGTGAAGCGTCTAGAAGCAACCGTTAAAAGAGGGGAAAGTGCAGTGAACAAGGACAAGCAAGAAGAGATTGAGAGGGAGGCACTGAGGAAAGTGGCGAAAGAAGAACGACAAAAACGCAAGGAGGGAAAGCAAGGATGGTGGATGAAAAATTGTATGAGAGCCCAATCGCACAGCTATAAATGGAGTACTAATGAAATATATTTACATGCAGCCGAAAAGAAGAAAGTGGTGATGGAAGCGAGATACAAGGCATTAGAGACGGAAGGAGGAAGGAAGGCGGTGAAGAAGGCGATAGAGAAAAAGCAGAAGAAGATTGGGCAAAAGGAGAAGAGGTCGCGGCCAAGGGTGGGGACGAGCGCGAGGGAGGATGGGCGAGAAGGAAAACGCAGAAAGACTGGAATTTGAAATCGTGGGAAACCTCTGTCAAAACACAAAACGAGCAGCTCAATTCACTCCAATCTCCAATCCTTTTCCTTATGGCCCCTTCTCTCCCTTCTTTTCTCACTTCTCATGTCACTCAACCACCATTCTCCAGAAGATATCTATAGGGGCCCTCCCCCTCCTTCCACACCCCCTTCCATTCGCTCATTCACCTCCTCATCCTCATCCTCATCCTCATCCTCATCCTCATCCTCTTCATCCTCATCCGGTCCTGGTCGGCTTGGAGCCCTCGCTGCTGTCGTCGAGCATGCCATCTCTCGTTGGGCCAAGGGTCGTGGTCTCTCTTCATCCGCTTCATCTACTTCCTCTTCTTCCGTTTCTTCTATCATCACCACCACTCGCTCAGCCAGGCGTAGGCGCAGACGTCCTAGTCTATCAACCTTACACAGTGCACAGTCTCAGAGGGATTTCACTGCCCGCATCACCCGTATCAAGGCCCGAGAGGAGTCTCGGCAAATTCCTCGACAGTTTGTTTTATACCTGCCGCCTGCGCTGATTCATGAAAAACATCGTTCATATACCACCCTAGATGGTAATGCACCACTTGAGCGACTCACCACTACTACTTCCCTTTCCTTCGTGCATACTCTACTGGAATTGGCTCTCAGACGATCCCTGAAAACAAAGCGAGCGCATGTCAGGGGTCGCAACCCAAGGGCGGCCCTTGCCACGTCGGATCATTCCCCTTCTCCTCAACATGCCAGCTCTTCCAGTGGTTCAAATAATACCACTTTCCAGCCACGTCGTAAAGGAAGGAAAGGAAAACAAAGGGATATTTCTCTTGTTACTCCTGACAGTCAGAATGGTCATGCAGTAATTGAGGCAACTTCTATGCCCAAAGCTTGGTATCTAGATGTAGCTTCTCCGACTTGGGAAGATCTGAGTGCGATTGGCAAGGTGACGAAAGTTGTGTATACTTTGGACATATATAGCCCTAATATCCATAATATAGTTGCTTCATCTACATCCGCTTACGCTCGAGGATATTTTGCAGAAGGACCCTCGCGAGAAACTGGAGGTATTTCCCAAACTTGGCTATTACTTCATATCTTTCCGTGCCATCGAAAGCCAGAGGACTCGTGAGCGACTTCGACAAGGGGAAAAGTTGAACGGCGACTCAACGTTTGACGAGGCTCCCATTGGAGAAGCGAACGTATATCTTACTGTGTTTAAGGAGGGAATTTGTTCGGTATGTTTTGTTTTGTTTTCCTCATTCTTTATGTTCTCTTGAGATGATGTCTAGTTTCATTATACGGATATCTTTGGTTGGTAACCATATTAGTGAAGGGGGATCACAGAATTGACGTCAAATACTAGAACATACCGATCGCGTAAGAGGCCGGATTAATCATTTAGAAGAGATGTTCAACATGTCTTCTGGCACGTGATATCTTTTATGCACGTGTTGCTTCCATTTATGGCTGACTCTTTATCACCAGATTGGATCGCTCATGGAATACTTGATTCCATCGTCGATTCCTTCTTCCCTTATCTAGAGGAGATTGAAAAGGAAGTTGTGGCTATCGATAAAATGGTCTTTGCCAGCCATAATGGCCTACCGGTAAACACTGACCATATTACCGTCCAACCTGAACTTCCAGATTCTTCATTTGAAAACACTCTAGTACTTGACGCGAAAGAGGAGCTTATGAGTAACAGCATATTGGCCGAAAAGATGGAGGATAGAGGTCCTGTCCAAACCCGTTTCACAGTCCCCAGTGCTCCAGTGCCTCGCCTACGTCATTCGCTTGGTTTAAGATGGCAAACAAGACCAACATCAGTTCCCGCACAAAATTCTACTAGTACTAGCTTGAGGCGGATTGCAAGGACAAGGAGACTGGTTACTTCTCTTAGTCGATTACTTGCTGCCAAGTCGGAAGTCGTAGCCCAGATTCGAAAAAGGTTCACCAACTCTAGCAAAGGTGGTGTGAGCAATGGCAGCAGCAAAGAAGACCACGATATCGCCATTTATATGGGGGACGTGCATGGTTTGTAACCATTAATTTAGAGAATCCAGTGCTCCTAAGCTGATGATCCACGTTGTAGATCATATTCTTACCCTTCAGCATTCCTTGGCGCATTATGAGCGTATGTTAAGTCAGTCACACCCTGCATACCTTTCGCAGCTCCGCACGTCATTCGCCCTTACGAAAGCCGGAAATGACAATGCTCTTATATCACTAACATCAGTGACTATTGCGGTTTTGAGCATCCAGACATTTCTTGGTATGTTCACGCAATGACTGTTTAATTATGAAAACTGCGGCTTCTGACACTCATCTTACGTTTCCCCGAACAGGCATGTTCTCAATGAATATAAACGTACCACATAATGACCGTACAGTCACTGGCACATATCATGTTTTCGGTATTGTTATCGCATTCGCAATCACTATTTTATGTATTTATTCCACGATTGTACGGCGATGGTGGAAACAGGCAAAAAGACGACGTAGAGCCGTCCTCTAATTAAACCGTTACTTTTGATGCATTGTTTTCGGACCAATTGACACTTTTATTACCAGGGTTCATTGTTGGGTAGATGGTAGATAGATGGATGGATAAATACACTACAGAATAGAGATTCCACAACATGACGTTCTGATATAACAAGTTCGAGTATACCTCTCAGTCTTTGACAGATACAAATTAGTAATATAGAGAAAGACAAAAGTCGTTAGGCATGTTTAATCGGAAGATGGACCGAAGATTAACGGGAGTAATTAATTTTCTGGAAGCAGGCTGTCTCGCTCAAGACCCGCAATGGAGAGGACACGGTCGGCCTCCTGTAACGCTTCTTGTACTACACATAAAGCAAATGACTTTCACTTTTCACATGTTTCAAGACTGACAACAACATACATACCCTTAGCCTGAAATAGTGTCTGCTTTTGCTCTAAATCCTGGAACGCAGTACGAAGAGTTTCTCGCTGCTCGACAATCGCTTTTTCTACGCGCTGCAGCTGTTCGGACTCAATCCGTAGATTATTCAAGCCCTGTCCAACTTGTTCATACAGAGAATCCAGACCTTCCATCTGGTCGAGATAAATCAGTCTGATCTCTTCCCATTTTCGCCCTGTTTTGAGTACCCAGACAGGGCCTTGTGTGAGGCAAAAGACGGCTGAAGGAGTAAACAGATACTCACCAGATGATTGTGCCTCTTTCGCGGCTTTTGTGTATTTGGAGAGTTGATTTCCCCAGCCGGGCTCATCCGCCCAAGAAACGGTTTTGGTTATATTATCTATGCTGGAACGTTTGATGCAACTTCGCCGATGGCGGATTTGGCCACCGTCGGCTCCTTTAGTGGGCTGGTTTTCACCAGCAGAGTTCTCAGAGGAGTTTGTTGGACTTCGGGTACCACTAGGCCCGGCATCACCAGGTTCAGGAGACCCAGGTCCCGAGGGAGTAGGAGAAGGCTCCACGGGTGCTGGTGCCTCTACAGGATAGTCAGCAAGTTCGAGACCTAATTCCGCGCGTTGAGACCGAAGCAGTATGGGCAGTGGGGGAGGCGACATTATTTGAGGGAAGGGACGAGTCGGTAGGGCGGTTGAGGCATCTTTAAGCTGAGGCGGAGTCTGGTTTGCGATTGGATTTGACGTCAATTGGTGTCGAAGTCGAGCAGATTCAGTAGTTTTTTTAGGAGATTGAGATACCTTTTTGGTACGCGACTCTGGTTGTATTGGTTGAATGCCGGCAACTTTTTTAGAGGAAGAAGGAAGAGAATGGTGATGATGGTGATGGTGGTGGTGGTGATTCGATTTAGCCGTGGGCAGTAGTCCGAATTCTTGACGATCGTCTGTCAAGTACTGCAGCTGCAGTCGGTTTGGATGACCGCTGAGACTGAGGGAGCGAACGGGTGGAGGTGAACGTGGGGCAAGCGCATTAGTACGCTTATGCTGCTCACGGAACCATTTTTCCATTTCTTTTACGCGGAAATCTGGTGGGGCAACAATGGTTTGAAACGTCAAGGGCTCTCCCTTGCTGGGTCGTTTAGAATGTAGAGATGATCTATTCAGTCTTTGGCATTTACGAATCATGCGGTCTTTGAGGTGACGAATTTGCATGATGCGTTCCCAAGATATTGATGATTTACGAGAGAGCTCCAAAATTTCGAATTTGAGAAGTTGTTCGTACATTGCAGCCGTTCCGGGGGGTAGCAGAACCTGTCGGAGCGGGTGTTAGAATGTGTATAAACGGAAAAACGTTGTGCTTGCTTTGAACTCATTGGGGGTGTCGGTTGTTTGAATGTACCTCCAGCCTGGTAGGGTGTTGGGATCTAGGGGTTCTAGCTGGCCTCTAACAGGGCTTGAGCGGAGATAGTCAAGGGACTGAGGAGCAGAGGGATGTTGTTGTTGCATTGGGTGAGAAAGAAGAACGGTACTGGCAGGGTCAAGAGGCATCACTTGTGTGGCGCTTACATACAGAGCACAATAGCTGTAGCAACTGTTTTTGATGAAAATTACCACGAGCTGGATATAGTACATGGAAGAGATTTGTGTGCTACTACTGTACTTGAACAATACTGTGCTGTAATGCGGACGGGTTGAGGAGGAGGAGGAGGAGGAGGAGGAGGAGGAGGAGGAGAGCGTGAGAGCGTGAGAACGGGCAGCAAAGAAGCCGGGCATCGTAATCACAGTGAATTCACTTCAACTCGACTTTTCTCCCAGCCTCCACCGTCGGGCTGTGTCTTTCTTCTCCTTCCTCTCTTCCCTTTTCCATATGTCCTCCTTGGCCCGCTATGAAGCATTCCTCATAAAGAACGTCTCGGCCATATCATCTCTCGAGTCCTCTCTTAGATCCATCACTTGGTTTCTTCCTGGCAGGTTCAAAGATGCTGAGCTGGCTTCTGAAGCTTGTTCGTCGCTGTCGTTGTTGTTGTGTCCGTTTTGTTTCTAATACTGTACATATGTCACAGTATCGGCCCTTCTCAATGTGATGAGCATGTACCATGACACCCTTCTTGCAAAGTTCGTGAGGAGTGACCCAAAATACAAGCCTCTTATCCCCGCCTCATTGCATACTCGCTTTACGACGGCGTGGATTGAGAAGGATGTTCTGTACAAATGGGCTGCTAGGGCTCTTGAGTTCATTCGTTACACTGAATTATTAATTGAAATGGGCCTGCGCCGGAAAGTTTCGTCAAGAATTAGATGGAGAGGCGTCATTTTATTGGAAATCCTAAAGTAATATCGCTTCCCTTCTACCTTGATCACTTTATTCATGTCTTTCTTCTGCCCAGAGCGACCCTTCGCCTCATTTTATTGCGCGTCACCCGCAGGCCGTTGTTGTCACCCCCCATTCCAGAGAGAGATTTGGATCCTGCTGCTTTGCCACCTTCAAGTAATGCCTCTTCCCCTACTCTCGCTCCATCTTCACCATCGTTATCTCCGCCACCGACCCCTGATCATTTAAAGAACAATCATATGCCTCTTCGTCCTCATCTGTTACTCGATGACGCGAACAAAAGTAATCAGTCTGTCTCCTTCATCGAGGATTACTTGTTGCCCAAGGCTCTCACACCTTCCGCCGTCAAGCCAGCGCTTGCGCTTGTGAACACGTTGTCATCACCTACGGACTGGATCGCCGAGGCTATATATATATTACGACCGCTTGTATATGGTATGACATATCGAATGATGTCTGCCACTTGTTTTAATTGAGCTTTTTTAGCTTGCCTTGTAGTTTCTGATCGGCGTTCAAACCGTCCTTTGATTACTGCTTTGTTCATGGAGATACTGTCAAGGAATCTTCGGCGAACGCCGCCCCCTTCGGCTTCTCTGGAACGTATGGAGCACGCTCGGCGTGATAGAGACATGCTGTGGTACCTCCTCCGGGGATCTATTTGGGGGGCTTACACTCGGTAAGGATTTTCCATCCCTGCAGTTTTGTTTCTGAAATCTTGTAGGCCCAAGTTGGAAGGATTTGTAGATAAAACCGCTCATGCTCCCATTATGGGCTTGTTTGGTGCCCTTATTAAGGATTGGATCCCTTTGATTGATGAGTACTACTATTGTGAGTTGTGCGTATAGCTGAAGTTAAAAATCTTTTACTCACACATTGTCCAAGATACTGCGCCTTAGTTCGTTCGCATCCATTTGTTTATCTATATGCTTACTTCTTTGGGTACACCCTCCTCTTTTGTACACTAATCTAATCACTATCACTACTGATTTGTAACCTCTTGGCGGTCTAAAAGGGTATTCGGTCTTGGAATCGTGATTGCACTATTATCTTGTGGTATTCTTGGTTTGTGCATAATCTCGTAAGCATATCCTCCAAGTGCATGTGACAGGCTCAACTTCTTTGAAGATATATATCTGACCTTGTCAACATCTGCATTCATATTCACTTTCTGCTCTAGTATTGAATTACCACTAACTGCCATGGCTGACTCAACACTTCCCCCACTTCCTCCCATCCGCCGCATTGTCACTGGACACAATGAACAAGCCATCGCGGTAGTTGCAAGCGACGTGATGCTAGGAGGAGAGGTAACTAGGCTCTCCGTTCACAATTTGGTGGTTCACAGGTTGCTTAGGTCATGACTGGTGTTCCGGGTGGGAGAGGCGGCGCTATCTGGATCACTACGGACTCTATCCCGACCCGCGATAACAACAGCAGGTGGGCTGCACAGTCTAACCGTCGAGACACTTCGTTAACCTACTTACAGTGACGATGGCGCAAAGCGGGTGATAGATGCGCCCCCAAATATGAATCTTGTGCATCCCAGTGGGACCAATCTTCGATTCACAGATATCCCACCTGGCGCTGCTGCGCCCATGGTAAGTTTGGATCATACCCAAGTGATCAGAGCTAATCTACTTTGATTTGTATTATTCAGCATCGGACGTCATCCGTGGACTATAATATATTGGGTATTAACTCTTTTTTGTCTTTTCGTTCTATCTGAGGCTGTACAATGTCGCTTATTTACTTCTGCAGTTACCGGGGAACTGATTCACATAACCGAAGATGGGACCGAGAAACATTTGAAAGCAGGTGACATTGTTATACAAAAGGGGACCATGCATTCATGGAGGAATCCTTCATCAAGTTGGGCTCGTTTGGTATCTGTTTTGATAGCGGCAGAACCGGCTGTTGTCAATGGTCAACAACAGGATCCTCGTGTCATCTTCTAGAGGCCGTAGTGAATTGCAGAGCGCGTGGTTTCTTGACGGACTATTCGGTCCGCTGTAGTAACATGCTTGTCGCCAGGTTCAATATACATAATTCCACAATTCAACACCTCCACTTTTATTCTCACTGCAGATTGACAAACAATCCACCATCAACCAATAGAGCGGAGCCAGTCACATACTTGGCCAATTCACTGGCAAGGAAGACAACAGGTCCCGCAATGTCATCCGGAGCTGTTGTGAGAGTCAGCTTCGTGCATGGGTTGGAGTTGACTTTGTTGGTTTACCTCCTAGCCGCTTCAACGCCGTTCGTTTGATCATGTACTCACGTTTTGTGTTATCAGAAAGGTCATCACGATTGATATCTGTCTCGATCGTGCCTGGAAGGATCGCATTGGCCCTAATGTTATGCTTTCCCAATGCTATCGCGCAGCTTTGCATCAATGAGAGAATCCCTGCCTTTGTTGGTGTGTAGTGGCTGGAGTTTTTTTTTTTCAATTTCAAGAATGGTATTGAATCCGATCCCCCTTACCATTGTAACTCGCCGCCTACGAGTGCGGATATAGAAGAAATTCCAATGATAGATCCTCCTTGAGGTACTTGATTCTTCATCTGGTTTGCCACCGCTAATTGTAGCTGAATTATGAATAACTGATGTCATAAATGCTATTCACGTACCCTGAACGATATAGAAGGATCCGTCAAGATTCACCTGCCTCGTTCTTTCCCAGGTGGCATGAGGCATTGTCAGGAACTCTGCAAATGGGCATATTCCAGCATTGGATACAAGGACGTCAATTCTTCCAAAAGCAGCTACCCCCTTTTCAACGATCTGTTGCTGGATGAGCTATGGTAACTATACTGGTCGATACCTCCATACATTTGTTGATGTTGTAGGGTCACCGATATCCCCAGGAACTACTATCACCTTGATCTTGGAATTTTCCAATTCCAGGCGCAAGGATTGGATCTCTCCTTCAGTTACCTGGTCGCCAAAATAATGCAGGATCAAGCTAGAAGCTCCATATTTCGCAAACTCGAGGGCACTATAAGTGCCAGTTAGTTGTCGTTCTTATTTATGTAGGACATCCCTCACCAGGCCCTACCTATTCCCCTTGAAGTGCCAGTAATACAAACAATTTTTCCAGATACCAATGTCATGGGTGATCGATAAGAAGGCTGAGAGGGAGCTGACAATGTCCGCTGACGTTTTCATATCTATCCACACAACTTTGGCTGGGAATTGGTATGATTCACATCCTATTCAGTAGTTTCCGGTCCGCTCTCTCCACGATAATTCCGCTCTTCGGGTATTCGCATGAAAAGTTGGAAGTGGTTGCCGAATTTATCTTATACCACCCCATGACCACTTATGCTTCACATTTTCGTGGATATTTATGCCCTTGAATCGGCATAGGCCTTCCGTCTGGAGAAGGAGCTGAATATCGTTGACCCGCTGGAGGATCGATAAAGTATTGAGCTCATCGACCTATTTATCGTCCCACATATTAAGCATGTCTGCCAAGATGTAAGTAAAATCATCCCTCTGTTGTTGTATTGCCACTAAGTGTTGTACTTGACAGATACTACGATTCTGATGCTGATCTGAGTATCCTGAACAACAAGCAAATCGTCTTTTTGGGGTAAGTATGAGAAAGAATGCTAGTCAGCACAATTCAATATGCAACTACAGATTTGGAAATCAAGGAGCTGCACAAGCCCAGAACCTACGTGACACCGGTATACCTAACGAGAGGATTCTGATTGCTAATCGTCAGGATGCATATGCCGAAGATGCGATATCAAAAGGTTTCAAGGTCGAAAATGATTTTACAAAGGCAGCAAAGGAAGCCGACGGTGCGCAAAAATACTAGACACCGTCTCAAGATATCACCCAACTTTTCTGTAGTATTGTTCCTTCTCATACCTGATCAAGTGCAACCAAAAGTCTTTAATGAACAATTTGCTCCTCATTTAAAGTCGACAGCAACAGTTGTTATCGCAAGTGGATATAATGTATTCTTCAAACTCCTCAAGTTTTCCCCTAAGCAGGATGTTGTGATGGTTGCTCCTAGGTGGGTCCAGCATATGGCCCCGTCAGTAAGAAGTTACCCTGAAAGCCAGATAGGATGATAGGGTCCTCTGTGCGATCCTTGTATCAGAAGGGGAAGGGCTTCCCATGTTTTATATCCGCGGAGCAGGATGGATCTGGACAAGGATTGCGAATTGCGCTGGCACTTTCTCGGGCAATTGGCGCCACCAAGGCTGGAGCTATTGCATCCTCTGCTCGTGAGGAGACAGTAATGGACCTCTTTGCAGGTAAGGAATTAAAGCCAACGTTGTTGCATGTAGCTTCTCTCATTCTCTATTTCTTTACGACAGAACAAGCGCTGTGGCCAAATATTATCATGTTGTTCAGGTATACACCTAGCATTTACCTGAAGTTTGATATTAATTGCCTTCGATTTCAAGGGAGGCATTCAGTGTCCTAAAGGAAGCAGGGTGCTCTGATGAGGCTCTATGTTATGAAATGTGAGTTTTAACAACCATAAGCAATGCAG
The DNA here is from genome assembly GCA_002554575.1 of Amanita thiersii Skay4041. Lineage (NCBI taxonomy): Eukaryota > Fungi > Basidiomycota > Agaricomycetes > Agaricales > Amanitaceae > Amanita > Amanita thiersii. The sequence goes on from KZ301969.1 coordinate 54,837, forward strand.
CCAGCAATGACAAGGTCTAGGTGGATGTCCAAGGAGCCAGCAGAAATCTTTGAGAGAGCAGCGGAAGAGGGCTTCATCACACAGGTAAATTGGAAGAGCCATCCATTGTAAACCAATGCTTAGTCTATGTTAGTTGAAGCATCATTCGACGGTGTCACAGTTCGGACAACTTAGTGGGGCATTAGCTTTGGACGGAACAGCCGCCAGAGAGCATTTCAAAAATATTCTGTACAACCAGGTACCTCAAGTGTGGATCAATCTCCAACAGCACTCTCATGACTTACCTTTCATATTAGGTGCTCAACGGCAAATTCTGTCAAGAATTCTCAAAGATCGAAGACGCACTCGAGAAAGATGGCCCTGAGAACCCTCTAAATGAATTATATCGTAGGGCAGGGCAAACAGAACTCGGCCAAGCGGAGAAGCGGGTGCGAGCAAGACTTGCAGGTTTACTGTAGTATAAATAGAATATTTGTGTATATTTGGACTCAAGATTGTTGCAAGACAGTGCGCAAACTTTCATGCCTTGCATTTGCCCTTCCACCACACCACTTGTAACGCTTCATTGTTAGCAACGTTCCAAAGCTGACATGGCTTCCCCCACTGAGAAAATGGATGTAGAAAGGTCACCCGCATATCAATCGTGAGTGGAACACCTTTTATTCTCTTTTGCATCTTCCTCAAACTTAATGTATTGCAAGTTCTCGCAATCATTCCGCAGACACCCTCAAAACGAGGCGCTCACACCGTTCTGTCTCAAGGGAGAAAGAAAAAAGGGATAGACATCACGATGATGACAGAAGGAGAAGAAGTCGCAGCAGGGATAGAGGTAGTGAGAGAAGCTACCGTGAAAGGGATAGGTCTCGCGAGCGACACAGAGACAGAGATCGACGTCGTGATGTAGACAGGCATCGTGACAGACGCCGAGGTGAAAGCAGGCATGGACACCGAGAGCGGGATCGGGAGGATAGAGACAGACGAAGAAAACGAGATGAACTTGAGGATGGAATTGATTCTCGCGAGCCAGAAGACCGTATTAAAAGGAAGAGAGAAGAGGAAGGTGTAGATGATCGTACTATGGAACGGGGGTCGCCTCGCAGTGACCGCCGCGAAATTCGTGATGATGATGACGACCGAGCTCGATATAATAGAGACAGTCGGCGTGATCGTCGCCGCCATTATGAGAATGACGATGTCCGTCAACAACGAACAAAGAGTCCATTCCCTCCAGTCAAGTACGTGTCGGTGAATTTTTGTCATTATATGCGCCTTTTGACTCCATTTTATAAAGGCGCGCATCCCCAATCTATGACACTCCAGAGGATTACAATCCTGATGAACCCAAAGAAGATGATTCAGAAGCTCGATCCGTTTTTGTGTCACAGCTCGCTGCACGTTTGACCGCTCGTGATCTAGGTTACTTCTTCGAAGACAAGCTAGGTGAAGGAACAGTGATGGACTCCAGAATTGTAACAGATAGGCTGTCTCGCCGTTCGAAGGGGTGAGCCAACTCACCATCACGATAAATTAGCATACTGATTATTATTAGCATCGGCTACGTTGAGTTCCGCTCTATTGAACTTGTCGATAAAGCAATTTCCTTGTCAGGAACGATTGTGATGGGTCTACCTATCATGGTTCAACATACAGAATCAGAGAGAAACAAACTCCATCCAGGTGATGGGTAAGTCCCATTACATCTCTCATGGTTTCTTTTCTGAACGTTTTATGATAGGAATCTGAATCTCCCACCTGGTGTCACTGCAGCACATGGTGCAATGTAATGACAGTTTAGTGGAACACTGCAAATTTACTAAATCATTTGTTTAGGTTATATGTTGGGTCCCTGCATTTCAATCTTACAGAATCCGATATCAAACAGGTCTTTGAACCTTTTGGACAACTTGAATTTGTAGATCTTCACAGGGACCCTATGACAGGTCGAAGCAAAGGTTATGCGTTTGTTCAGTAAGTCCAACTAAACTAAACTCCACCATACCTGCCATTTATTTTTACTCGGTTACGTAGATACAAGAGGGCAGAAGATGCAAGAATGGCCCTTGAACAGATGGAAGGATTTGAGCTTGCAGGCCGTACAGTGGGTATCTGACATAAAGGCCTGGCAATCGTACTGATAGATCACATAATAGCTGCGTGTCAATACCGTTCACGAGAAGGGTACTACACGGTACACTCAACAGGATTCTTTGGATGAAGCAGGCGGTAAGAGATGTTTGTCATTTTGAATAACCGGAATTTGACATTATCGCAGGTGGTAACTTGAACGCTGCATCACGTCAAGCACTAATGCAAAAACTTGCTAGGATTGAGCCAGCGCCAAGACAAGAACCAATGTAAGAACGTAACGACGCAAATAATTGATACAAACTCTAACGATCTTTGCAAGTGCGAAACCTAATATCCCACAGGCAATGCAATCCCGCTCGGTCTTATTGAAGAATATGTTTGATCCTGAAGAGTAAGCCTCGTCACTATCTCCTTTCTTTTTTTAAGGCTTAGAAATTGAAAGGGAAACGGAATTGAATTGGGATAAAGACCTTCGCGAGGACGTCAAGCAAGAAATTGAAAGTAAATATGGCAAGGTTGAGGCAATCAAGGTGGAGAGGGAGTCACAGGTTCGTGTTACAATTTGTCTCAAAAAAAAAACTGTGCATCAACATCCGAATAGGGTGAAATATATGTGAAATTTGATTCAATTGAATCAGCAAAGAAGGCCGTCCAGGGATTGAATGGTCGTTGGTTTGGTGGTAAACAAGTAGCTGCAACTTTCATTTCAGATGCCATCATGCAGGCGCATCAGTGAACATAAGTCCAAGGATGGTCGCCCATGATCTGGTGACTTTACTGAACTCAAATTTGATCCAGATACTTTGCTGAAAAGCCTTCGTTTGCTCACTGTTTATTCTTATTCTCTTGGTGTTCTTATCTCAAAATGTCATTCCTGTACAGATCTTTAATCGTACCATGGCGGCTTGAGACGACCAGCCATGCTTCATAGGCAGGTTCATCTTGATATTCATGGTCGTTGAAAGTTGTTGTTACCTCAAATAACAATGTTTTACGTTAGATTACCTTATCAACGTCAGACCTTACTCTCTGGAGCCAGCCCGGCAAATGAAGGCTGAGGTATCAACCGAGGTTCTTTCCTCTGATTTCAAAACTAATGAGGGTAGTAGGCTGCCAAGCCAGGGCGCATATTTCTTCTGATCTCGTCTTCTGCTCTCAGTACATATAACGGAAGGACGGAGATTTAGGACCTTGTCCCAAGGTCTCTGTATCGACATCTGCAGCTGTGATATTAACACCTTGTATTTTGTTCCTCCTTCTGTTCTCTAGTCGCATCCATAATCCCGTCCTATCCATGCAGGTGTTCAATTGTTTTCTCCAGATTGGCTTGCTATACTTACGAACTGACCAGCAAGAGACAAAGACCACCAAAGGCAGCTGCAATACTGAACGTTATTTAACCAATATGTGCCTTTTTCAGTCCATAACAAACCTGATGTTGCAAGTGCTGCCAGGTGACTGTGAGTAAAACAACGTTTCAACAACGTCATCTTACATACCTGGAATGTATTTCGGTTCATCTTTCGCTCTGAATACGTTAGTAGAAATAAGACCAGATGAATTAGCAATGGCAACTGCGTTGTGTTTGTCAACTTTCGGCCTTGTACATGCAGAAACATACCCATTACGGCTGCAACCACTGCTCTCCTTGATTCGCTTGGAGTATTGTTGGAATACCTGTATCTTGTTGAATATCGTGACTGTTTGCCCACTTCTGTGCTCACCATGCACTGACGAGGACAGATGGTGCGAAGGCCTGCAATTGCTTTGCTAAGATGAACAAACCATGAATTGCTCATTGCTTACACCCATGGTTAACAAGAAACAGGCAAAGTATGCAACGTTTCGATGCTGCAGAACGTCAATGGATCCAAGAACGATGAAGCCCACGACCGCTGTAGCCAATGGAATACAGCTAAGTAGATCTTAGTCACCACTATTTATCCCCTGTATAAAGACATACATATGTATTGATCTTTCTCTGAAATAATCTGAAGAAAATGTCAGGATGAGTAGTGCAACCGTGCCAACGATGTTCGGTGCCACCGTCAGTAAGTTGGTCTTGATAGTTGAATAACCTAAGCTGGCAACAATTTGAGGAAGAAAATTATTAACACTAGCGAGAGGGACTCCGAAAGATAGATTAATCAGAGCCCACAGCCTGGACAGGAAATGGGTAAGTTAGTTGTATTTTCCACTTGTAGGATTTATGGCACCAATATAACGGGTCAAGAAAAGGACGAAAAGCGTCACGTATGTCGAGTCGCTCATCAATGGCTACGGAGGAGTCCGCAAGAATCCGACCTCGGGCAATGGACTTTTCCCTCTCATTCAAGAGTTTCCAGGTAGAGGGGGAGAGAGGAAGCCAGAAATACGCAAATAGAGCGAAGGTCACCGTTGCACCTCCTACACGATGTGGTTAAGGCTGCACTGGAGTTTGAGCGATACACAAACCCTCAATCCAAAACAAGTATTGCCAACCATGATACTTTGTCTTCTTTATGTGGAAAACTCCAAAGGCGATGAGACCTGCAGTAGAATGGGATAACGTATTGGATATGGAGTGATGAGATAGCTAACGAACGAACCAGAAAAAGCCCCAGCGATTGATGCAGCGGCTGTTTTATACGTTATGAGAAGAAAGCGCTTGCCACATAGTTGTACATGCCATAAAAGAGGCCAACCCTTGATGCTAGTTCATCCCGTTTGTAAAACGTTGAGAGATAGAAAACCTGGCCCAATAAGATGACAAGCATAAGTGCATAGACGAAGGCAGATGGGGCGACGTACGACACCCGGTAACATTGGTGATTCGAATATTCCCAAGAAAAACCGGATTGCAAAAATTTCTGAAGGTTCACCAAAATAACACATGGACGAAAAATGGATGCAGTTGACAACTTACGCGAAAAATTCTTGGCGGCGGCTGCAAATAACGACCTACCAGCTCACTGGTTGGTATGGTTGAGGGGTAGAAATTCTGTGGAGAATACCCACATTGATCCCTATCAGGTGGATAAGTTATCGCTGAGGTGTGATTGAAGGACTGTTCCATAGAGTACATACAAATCCAATCATCAATATTGGCAAGACGCGGGCAGCAGAGAAACGCTTGACAAGGAGGGATATTGGTGTACCAAACCTAGCACCTCTTTCAGAATAGTACGGAAATAAGTGAAGCAGGAGGCTTACAAGCAGAATGGCACCTGTATGGGCTCATCTTAGTTCATTGGGTTTGAGATTCTCACTAAAAACCACTTGCATAGAAAACCATCACCAATAAATAATACTAGAGTATAATCAGAATCATTGTATGAAGGACAAGAACTCCTGACCTGGTTGCCACTCAAGTTAATATCCTATGTCAAAGCCAATGTCAGTCAATGTATGCAAGGAAGTGCAGATGACGCACTTTGTCCCAGCCATCAGTCTTGGCATTACCAACGTTGCCCTTGTCGAGCGCGTTGCAAAGGTACCTTCATCAGTCTATCAGGGAAGGATTGAGCCCACATACAGCTTACATATATACCTTAGTTGTATACCTGTTAATTAGCAGGTCAAGTTGTCAATTAATAGAGCTATCACATGAATGTCAATGGTGGAAGCAAGAATAGGTCAAACTTCCTGAGCAGTCGGCGTTCTTCATCTCGACCAAAAATTATTCTCTCAACTGTTTGGCTTTTCGTATCGGAATCCGAAGTTTCCTTCATCAGGACTGGGGCAGATATCAGGACGTTGCCTTTTTATGGGAGAGGTTTGAATGTATTTATGGCATCATATGGCAGGAGCTTCCCCAATTCCATTAAGGAATGGCGTATGGGCGGGAAGCTTGGTGTTATCGTCAGTCATGCGGCATGTGGCCATGACCTCGTGCAGTAATCCCATTGGCGATTAACAACGTGACCCAGGCTACACCTTGCCGACGGGAGCTGGATAAAAAAAAAGATAAATTCTAGTCAGGCTTATCAATACCAGATCTTGAACATGTCTGTCGAAAGGATTAACTCTAGCGAGAACCCATCCTTCACCCATATCCTCTGTGAGTAGCTCAGATCGCGCTCACGTAGAAATAACTGACAATATGGTGAATTTGCTAGCTCATGCAACCAAAGTTCCTGGGTTGATTTTCCTCAGCGGACAAGTCCCAGTCGATAAGAATGGGAAGCTCGTTGAAGGAGGTATCAAGGAGCATACTGTGAGTAGGCACACCGGATGTGTCGGTGGCACCTGGATCTGAATTGTTTCGGACTTTAGGCGCAATGCATCGCTAATCTTGGGAATGTATTAAAGGCAGCAGGGTCGTCTTGGGAAAAGGTTGTAAAAGTGAATGTATACTTGAAGAACATGGACAACTTCGCAGCGATGAATGAGGTATACGAAAAGGTCAGAGCTTATGAATATACTACGAGTTGATATTGATAAAGAGTTGGGTGCAGCTGCTTCCAAACCCCAAGCCGGCACGAACGTGCATCCAAGCAGGAAAGCTGCCGAATGATGTTGACGTTGAGATTGAAGCGATTGCAGCAGCGTAGATTAGATAAGATTAGATAAGATATTGGTCATACGGTTCACCCCTTCAATTTACGGCATCAATGTCGCCACAATCCACCACCCCACTTCAATACCTCCTTCGCCCTGATAAGAGTCAGCTATGCCAGGCCTATGCTCACCAGTCGCTAGACGCGCTGAGGACCCCTGCATTCATTATCGATCGCACCATTTTTGCGGAAAACTGCGCCAAAATGCATCGGAATGCAAAAGAATGGGGCGCCAGCTTCCGTGCACACCTAAAGACGCACAAGGTAAGAAACTTCCAGCGGAGCAGGGTGTTGAAGGCGCTCACTACATTTGAATTAGACGGTAGAAGGCACTAGGCTACAGCTCAACAGTAGTGAAGGTCATACAAATGCAGTCGTTGTGTCTACTATGATGGAAGCCTGGGAATTGGTACAAGCAGGTCTTGTCAAGGATGGGACAGTTAAAGATGTTGGTCCTTCTTCAATCTTGATGCCGTAAACCAGTCCCTTCAACAACGTACTGTACAGATATTATATGGGTTGCCTGTCGCTCTCAACAAGATAGCAGATATGGCTTCTATTTCGGATGCCCTTTCGGCAAGCGGAGGCATTTTTCGCGTTCTAATTGACCACCCTGATCAAGTTCGTGCCCTGGAGGAATATGAAATGAATCAAGGAGGCTCCAGACGCTGGTCTGCGTTTGTCAAGATTAATGGTGGACAAAAGTCAGTTTGCCTTTAGCCATCGAGTATGGCAACTAATCAACGTTATATGCAGTCGGGCGGGCGTTATTCCAAGTTCTGCTGATTTCAAAGAATTGATGCAAAAGCTCTTCTCATCATCTGTAGTTTCAGTATATGGATTCTATGCTCACGCCGGAAATTCATATGCATCGACATCATTGTCCGAAGCGTCCTCTTTCCTTTCTGCAGAGGTACAGTGTGTAGTCCTGGCAGCTCGTCTGGCAAAGGAAGTGGCGTCAACTATGCCTGATTTACCGTCCTTCCAAGAACCCTTCGTTTTATCTGTGGGGTCAACGCCGACGGCTCATGCTGCCAGTCCTGAGACCCGACAGAAATTGACCGAGGCACTCAATGGTACTCTAGAGTTACATGCTGGTAGGAATCCACATAGAGACAAGCGACCGAAATTTGACTGATGGGAATAGGGAACTATCCAATGTTGGATTTACAGCAAGAACATACTGGGATGGTGAATGAGTTACAAATCGCTCAGCGTGTTAAAGCTACTGTTGTATCCATCTATCCGGGACGCGGAGCCAAAGGCGAAGACGAAGCATTAATCGATGCAGGTGCTATTGCATTCAGCAAGGACGGCGGTCCATCTGGGGGCTATGGACGCGTCATGGGAAAACCATGGCAATTGGCGCGAATCTCGCAGGAGCACGGGATCTTGTTGAGAGTTTCGGACCAAGAGGAAAACTCGGATTTGAAACTTGGAGAGACAGTTGAGATCATTGGCCAACACGCATGCTTGATTGCGGCGGTGAGTGATATTGTTCGCTATTGGATTGTATAACAAAAGGGTGTTACAGGCATATCCATGGTACTACATCGTCGACAAGAATGCAGATGAAGGAAGGACAGTGGTAGACATGTGGGTTCCTTGGAAAGGGTGGTAGATAGCACGTGATATAGAGGGACAGTGGGCAGCCATGAGGCTCGTATGCCGCAAAGGACGCTCGTTCACTCCATCTCTCCCTTTTATTATCTTATTCTCTATCTACCATGCCTCTCAACGACTACGATGGTGATGCAACTGAACTTTTAGAGACCTATGGTACTATATGTTGTCCCTTTCATTCGCTGTCCGCTTAGTTGTTTCCCAGACTTCCTCATGAAATACATCATAGTCGGTAAACAGCCCTTTTTCTTCTATTGAATATGCCCACGATTCAACATATCTTCTCATAGGAGAAGCCGGAGCAGGCAAATCATGTTTACTACATCATTTTATACACAACGCATGTCCGTCTTATCCATCACTCTCGCTGGTTTAATGGACCTGATGTAACTTCCATACAGTCAAGGAACACTCTCAACATACTATTGGCGTCGAGTTCTCAAGCCGAACAGTCAGGTTAGGGGAAAAGAGAATCAAACTACAGGTTTGTTTCATCCTTTGTAGTCTAATGAAAATTGATTCCGTGCTTCAGCTCTGGGACACAGCGGGTCAAGAACGATTCCGGTCTGTCAGACTCTACTTCTCTCTTCCAGGCAATACCTCATAGGCTAGATGTCAGATCCGTCACGAGGAGCTATTATCGCGGTGCTGCGGGCGCAATCCTCGTTTATGACATAACAAAGTTCGTAAGATAAGTTCGTCATTCCAACTCACATGTTTACACACACTCCAGTCGACAGTCATTCATCAACCTCTCTAAATGGCTTGCAGATGCAAGGGCTCTTGCAAGCCCGCAACTTGTTGTTGTCCTCGTCGGAAATAAATCTGATCGAGAAGAAGAAAGAGAAGTTGAATGGGCGGAAGCAAGCAGGTGGGCCGCCGAAAATGGTTCGACATACCCGATGATGCTGGCCTTTCAATGTCGCTTATTGATCGCATTACAGATGTACACTTCTTAGAAGCGTCGTCTCTGACTGGCGACAACGTTGAAGCACCGTTTTTGCTAGCTGCTCGTGCGATCCTTCTTGCAATAGAATCTGGGACATTGGATCCAGAAAAAGCTGGTAGTGGTGTTAGTTACGGCGACAGGGCTCTCAGGAGGGTGAATAGCTCCAGTCGCCTTAGTTTTGGCAGTTTCACTGCGAGCCGTCGCCGCGGTTCCATCAGACTGAAAAACTGGATATCTGGTGGCAAATGTTGCTCATGAGACTCGCACGAGTGAGTGCTACCCCACAACATTCACATCGTTTCCTTTAAAGTGCGTCATGGCAGATACTCAACACTAAGGATGACTCCACCTGTGGGGTGGCAACCTGTCGGCATTTATCGCTATCTCTTTGGTAATGAAATACATACCCATCTATTTGCTATACCATATGGATTCTCACCTACTGTGAGTGACTGGACCCAACGAACTATCTAACTCTCATACATGTTGTTATTTCATCTCACGCACCCACGAAACTCTCACGTATTTTCAGTATCAGACTAGAATCGGGTTAGATTCGTGTAATGTTGTCCGTATTGAATAATGTATTCTAATTGATACATGAACATATGCTCAATCATGGATTCGTTGTCATGCGATTACCTTTTATTGACTGCGCAGCCTGGAGAAGCGTGTGTATCGAATTGTACTGGTGGACGCACCCACGCCGTATCGCGTCACCAGACTTCATTGCGAACCCCTCAAACCCATCCGGTTAATCTTGGGTTCGACTCATCCTGTATTGTCCGAGGCCGTCGAGCCGATCTCTTTTGGCACAGTGGAGCACTTTAATGTGTACGGCAATCAACTGACCCACAGACGGACATGCGGTTTGTCAAGAATACTCGAAGAAATCCCGTCTCGCATCTTAATTTGACACGTAGACCCAGGTATATCTTCAATTGACCATGACTTGTCCCGCAACTGGACCCTCCTCCCCTTCCCGCCCTCTCTTTGTCCAACGAGGGAATGAAAAGTTTATTCATCTGACTGTATTTTAACAAGTTGACCTGCCTTCGGTGAGTGTCTCCCTCTTGCACCTCCCTGTGCCACCTCCTCAGTCCTCAACGTAAAAACTGGGCCTGCATATCTGGGGAATACGTCCCGTACTTTTTTGTGATGCTTAGGGTCGCTAGCCATGGTAACTAATCCTTCTATGTATCAGGTTCCATTCGACGATTCCGCATTAGAACATCTTTTTAACCCTCCCTTTTCTATTCCTGTGGACTCTAAACTCTTTTCTTGGTGCGTCTGCGCAGCACTGGGGCGGGCTTGTTAATTAAATGACGACAAGTTTGTATCTGTCAAAACGGCTTCCACAACGAGTTCTGTATCAATATCCCCTGATTCTGCATCGGTAATTATTTATGGGTACTGTGGTCCGCCATGATTTTTCTCATATGTAGTAAAGCAGAGCATTTCGACTATAGCTGCCTCGGTTCACTCCACTCCAGTTGTCAATGCGACAAGGTCGACGGAAGCGTCGACATCCTCTTCTCAATCGTTTGCAGCAGTGTCCTCTAGTTCTATTATAAGAACCTCTTCAGGTTTTTTCTCTCTGTCGTCGCCCTCATTGTCGTTGTCGTCTTCTGCTACCCTGCCAACGTCCACAGTTCGCGTTGTCTCGTCGCGTGGTCCAGTTGAAGGGGCAGATTCGTCAACGTCCTCTCTTCCTGTCATAAGGCCAGTGGTTCCTAACACGGATTCATCAAGTTCCACGGGTTCAAAGTGAGTCGTTCCTTTCTGTATGTATTCCGTCTGTAAACAAAGAGTTAGGGATTCTATTTCGACCCCCATGCCAACTGCTTCAGCAACGTCGACAAAGCCTACAGGTACAACAATACGGGATGCCGGTGGCGCGCCAACGCCAGAAGGTCCTACTACTAACAGCCCCACCACTGGCAAAACCTCAACAACGACACCACTATTCACAAAATCGACAAAAGAACGTCCCGTTGCTACGTCACAGTCAAGCTCAAGTCGAACTCCTACGGGTCAGACTACTACGAGTTCAACTCCTACAAGATCAGCTCCCACAAACTCACGAAACTCCTCTGGTACACGAGGTATGTTGCGCTAAGGAAGCTCTTGTCATGTACTTTATACATGTATTCATAGGTGACTTGGTGGGATTGACTACAACTACTACAAGTCCTACTAGCACTACTACGAATACAGTAACGGATGTCCCTGACTCCACCTTTTCAACTCCTGTTGCTGTCACAACGACACATGGCGGCAGCACCGAAGTAATTACGCCTGCGTTCCTGACAGTAGTGGCCACGTCAACAGACTCAAATGGATCAGTAGTATCATGGACTCATGTGGTTATGAATCCCAGTCAGGAGCCTAATAGGTCTTCTCATCCGTAGGTTCAACCCTTAACGTAGCACTCATATTCTAAATCTATTGCCCCAGATTTTTGGAGAATACAGGCGCAGTTGCAGGTGTTTTTGCTGTGGTAGGCATAATTGCCGCATCCATGATACTTTGTGTGGCGTATTACATCAGACGCATCCGTCGCACCAGGCGTCAGAGCCGATGGTTAGCAACACTGCAGGCACTTCGGAATGAAGAACCTGACCGGATCCGCTTGAATCATGATGATCCCGATAATTTCCCGCAGATGCGGTCTATTGCCGGAGGTTCGACCGTTGGCCACGAAACGAGCCTGAGTCATGTGAGCCCTGTGTATGACGGAATATCTAGCTATCGTCCAAGGGAGACACATTTTGGTGGTACCGGAGTACCAGGACTAGACTTGGGAAGACGGTTTGTGGACGAAGGGCCGTTCAGTGACTATCATGCATACCAACCCGACCCCATCGGAATTGTGCCTTTACCGGTAGAGTACCAAGGTGCCGGTCATATTCTGAAGCCAGTTAGTCCCACGTCGATCGCAGAATCCAGTCCTTCTATCTACCCGGCGAGCCTCCCACCCATTGATGACGGAGATGAAGAGACTACTGGTCAGAGAATTCAAGAAAATACAGACAGCCACCGAGATTTGGAAAATCAAAAACCAGAAACCTATATTGTTGAAGCACCACCCAGACCACCACGATCCCGACTAAGGACTCTAACTTCGAAAGATTTGTATATTACACCACCTCCCTCTTCAGGGAGCTCTTCGGACGCATCACCTATCTCAGGACTGGGTCCAGATTATTCACCTGTCAAGGGTCCTCGAGCGATTCTTGCCAGGCGGACACTACTTGATGTATGTCACAATGACATGTTTATTCGTTGCCGTCGTACTGACATGACCTCAGGTTCGACCCCGCTCTGCACAGTATAGCACAGATACGAGTTCAAATGGACACACATAGCATTGTACCACTACGATCCTTTTCAAGAAAATTGTTTTAAAAAAAGATGTAGTATTTCCACATTGATTTTCAACCAAAAAAAATCAGTTGTAATACATATATATTCATTGTGAGTGATTTGAGTGGATTCTATACTACATTCGCTCTTATCAATCTGTCGGTGTCCGTCGCGAAGCCGTAGCTCTGACGATTTAAGTCCAGTCAGGGAGGCCTATTCGCGTAAAACCAAATTTAATGCTTACATTACTCGCATTGTATAGCACATTGTCATAACCACCTGGCGAGGTTGTGCCATTGATATCCTTTACCAAGATGCAATCATATCCACGGAAATATGCATCTACAAGCGTTCCAGATACGCACTAATTGTCGATCTGTTAGTATGAAGGTAATAGAAAACGCTCTGCTTCAACCGTACCTGATCGGAATTAACGCCTCCAAAAAGTAAAGTGGTTATCCCGTTCTCTTTCAGGTACAGGTCCAAGGCGGTTTGGTATCCCCACAAGCCACTCATACTAGCACACAAAATAATAACTGTGTTAATTTGGTTCTGATTGGAAGATAACCCAATAGCTCAGCTCACCGATTCTTATGGATCCAGACATCAGTGCCAGCTTCTTTGCCCTGTAGATAAAGATCCTGCAAAGGGCCATACAGCTGGGAGTTTACCGCATCGCGCATCAACAGCCTGCCGAAACTGCCAGGAAGCTCAGAACCGAAACCGCCACTCCCGCGCTTGCGGAACCCGCGAATAAGCGAGGGCGGTATTGTTTTGAGTTCGTGGTCGGTTAGACCCCAATTGCTATTGAAACAAAAGGGTTATCGATTTTCTGAGATCATTTATATTGTGATACCATGTAAACTCACACCCAGAGAATCTTGACGCCGAGCCCCCTGAGGGCAGGGATGACCTTGAGCAATGGATCGACGCATGCAAGGCCTGTTGGGTGCGTTCTCAAGTCTGGATGGAGGAAGAAGCTATTGTAGATAAAACGTCTCAGCACATATTCGGGGAGGGGGCCGGAACCATGCACCACTACGATGGCTATCGCTTTGCATGGGTAATGTGATCATATTCCAATTCCTCACTTTTGCATATCAACGACAACCAAGACCGTCGCCTTGGCGTCAATCCTGACAGTGCGTTCGCCATCCACAAGAATATCAGCTTGATCTTTCTTCAGCTTGGGTGGCTCAGCCAATTGAGTTGCTGCTTCAGCACTTGAATTGGTTGCATTGAGTAGATGGTGCGACCGTGTGAGGTCGACTAGCCCGTTGGGGTATTCTACCCAAAACGAGGCGGAGTTGCCATATTCGACTGGGTTGCTTACAAGTGGACGGGATGCCATGCCCAGGATGGGAGTATCGTGTAGAGGTAATGGAGCAACAGCAGGAGCAGCGTTCATGAGTGGGATCTGGGATCCTTGTTCAAGCTAGTTCCCGTACAGTACATGGTATAAACCCCTCACAGTATGAGGTCTGGAGACATGTGGTGACATTAACCCATGATAAGACGTGGGGTGTGTGACATTTGGAGCTCTGGCTTGGGCTCACACATTCGCGTGGATGGTACTGCAGTTTACGGCAAGTGCAGACGTTTGCAAATTTAGGCGCGACCATGTGAATTGAGGGGCCAGCCTGAGAAATGGGAGCTTGAGAGAGGAGCAAAGGAAGCAGTGAATCCAGATCTAAGCAACGTGTAGAAGCTAAGACAGTACTAGTATGACTATCAAAAGTTCACACAGAAATGACTACAGAGATATAATGAACCTACAGTGCAGATATGCGGGTTATCAGGGTACACGACTATGTGAGAGTTCGGAGTTCGAGCAACGACGGAAAGGTTGTATAGAGCAAGACATATAAAGTAGGAAGCATAAGTCCAAGGGATTGACAAGAAATTTTGAGCGTGGGCAAATGTTCATGATGAGGATTAGGATTCTCGACTAGCAGCGTCAGGTAGATTGCGGACCTAAACATAAAAATATTATCAACACTTATATCCCACAGTTTTATTAGCCATGGGTATACATACCGCGAGAACAGGCCGTGAATAATCCTCCTCATCTCGCATTTCACGGGCCGATGCTGTATCGCCATTTTCTCCAAGCCGCTGTCGGATATTCGGGTCTAAACGATCGTCGGTATCTTCAGTATCATACACAGAAGAGCGTTCACTCTCGCGCGGCTTGTTGGGGGGACCCTCTTGGGCAATGTTTCGTGGGGCTGATGCAAGTGGTATTGTTGGGGTGGGTGGCGACCCTGTTGATTGACGGTAATATGACGCAAGAAGTGGCTCATAACTCCCTGCACTGTGCGAAGCGGAATGGCTGTACTTGTATCCAGTGCTTCCACTGCCGTTTCTATCCCGATAGGGGCCACCATGTAGGTCTTGTAAAGCGGGATCGGAGGAATGTGTGGCAGAAGTGTAGCCTTCTCTGCCTGGCTGGACACCAAAATCTGCATATGGATTAAAAGGCTCCCCTACATCGGCATCCAGAGCATCGAAATAAACCGAATTGCGGCTGAGCTGCGAGGGCATAGTTGCAAGACCCACCCTAGAGCTCGTTCTTTGGTTCATTTCGACATCGTTTTTGGGAGGCTCGTTATCATCGTCATCAAGAGGAGCCCTATTAAACCCTGCAGCAGCCAGGGTCGCAGAAACAGCTGTTTCGTGCTCTAATCTTCGTGTCCGACGTCGGCGGCGAACAGCAAAGATTATCCATAATAGTATAGATGCCGCTGCTAGTCCGACAAGAATGAATGTACCGGCGACAGCGCCCGTGTTTGAGAAAAAACTATGATAAAATGATCATCTTGAATTAAAACATAGAGCGCGGGCGGGCGCTATATGCAATATGACTTACGAAGAATCTTCAGAACCTCTGTTACCGTTGGAATTAAGAGTGGGGTTAATTTGTACTTGTGTTATTGTAACAACACCACCGCCGCTATCTGTGGACATCATAAGGGAAGTTACAACAGCTGGAGCGGTGGTTGTCACGGAACCCCGATTGTCAGTCGTCGTTACGAATATTGTACTATGCAGTGTTGTCCTAGATGACAATTTTGTGAAGCGCCGTTTGATGGCCAATGAAAAAAGGCACTTACTGCATGACAGGGGGTTGAGTCGTAGTTTCTGGAGGCGTAGATGTGTTAGTAGTTGTCGATGTTTCTGTCGATGTAGTTGTAGGGGGTATAGAGGTAGTGGTCGGAGGGGTGGGCGAAGTGGTCGTGGTATCATCAGGGGACGTAGTGGTAGTCGAGGTCGTAGTAGTGGGGTTGGATATTTGGGTCGTCGTTGTCGTTTCTGCTTGGGGTAACGACATGATTGTGGACGTCGTCTGGGGCAGTGGGTCACTTGTAGAAGAACTTTGAGTCTGGGTGATACTGGTTTCGGTATTCGTGGGAGTATTTGATGAAGGTCTGGATGAAAGGTCAATTATGACGAATGACGGAACAGAAAACATATACGTTGGCAGACTCGACGAGGATGGAGAAGACATGGGAGAAGAGCTTGAAGAAGAAAGAGAGGTTGAGGATGTAGTCGAAAGGACAAGGGTAGATTGAGAAGAAGACGAGGAAATTGATAGCGATTCCGAGGTGACTGACGAGGAGAATTGTGAGGCAGATGTCGACATGAAGAAAACACTGCAAAAAAGAAAGTAAAAAGAAGAAAAGAAAAGAAAAGAAAAGAAAAAGAGAAGAGAAGAAAGAGAAAAAGAGGAAGAATAAAGTTAAAAGAGTCGGAGGAGAGTTGGTAACGCGGAAGAGGGGAGGTTCAACTTAATCCATCTCCTCACCTCAGCGCTCACTTCCCCACTCCATTACCACATTTAAAGTATTTCTCTTCACACCACCCTCGCCGTCGACGACAGTCCTGACCGAGTGCGCGCCACCGTCACACGTCACTGAGGACTGCAGTATTGCCCCATCTGGCTTATTCAGCTGTCAACCTCGTCCCTCTCCATGATCATCAGCAAGCAACTCGAACAACACTCAGTCGCCGGTCCTTCCACTCTCCAAGCACCTCCCCCTTCCTTTACAGACCTCCCTGACGTTCCAGACAACGACGAAACTGCCCATCTCCTCGTCTTTACTCCTCACAGCAACGACCAGCTCGACCCTCCACCCGAATTCGCCCCCTATGAAGCTGAATTCTTCTCTGTAGACCAAGGCAATGTCATCTCACACGATGCACATTTAAACACGGATGGTCAGTAGCACTTGTGACTGAACACATCCCAAAACCCTCAACGCAATCACAGGGGAGGCTCTCTATCGCTTCCTTCTCTCCCAGTCCCTCATTCCACCGGTCTACCAGCTCCACTGTCGTGGTACGCACACTGAAACGCGTTACCGCTATGTCACAAGTCGCAACAGTGATGGCCGCTCTGAGTCTCATCGCGAGTCCTACACCGACACAATTACCGACTTTGACTTTTACATTGATATCCACCCTCCTACCCCGCCTTCTCAGTCGGAGCAATCCGGCAATTTCTGTGGACCTATTCACTGGTCCGTAGCAGACTCTGAGCCTGCGTTTCGAGGTCGCATGGTTCGCGAAATCGACCTTCCGAATGCGGCCGGTAAGAGAAAGGTTGGACGACAAGAGCAGAAACAACATGATGCCTGGTATACGGAACGTGCATCCAGAGGACTCCCTCCTTGGATAGGCAGTGCATATCGTTTCCGAGCACAAACAAACGTTGTCATGCAGGACTTGGATGACTCTTTCGCCCTCCAGTCATCTAAGACTCTAAGGGAATGGGCGGACGAATACTGTGCCAGTCCAAAGTGTCTCAAGGAATTCGTGTACAAAAAAGTGAATTTCAATCTTTATATCCTCGCTTATGTTATTCAATTGTCTACTTTAGGTATTGTATGGCTGGGATTTTGAGCAGCTTGAAAGGGCCATTCGCACCATAATATCAACAACCCCTTATAATGGTAACCTTGAAGTTTCATTCATCCCCCAGGGCTCCAAAGTCACCATACGCCCTGACAACCGACTGTCACGTATGCTGTCTAACAAATGGCTCAAGTTTTTGAGTATTATTCTTCTCATCTTCCCTTTCATCTGGCTCTTTAAGCGTTTCCACTCCCGAGGCGGAGGTCGCTGGGAGGTGTGCGGAGGCGCATATGCCCTCAAAAGATGGGTGCCAGAACAAGAATTGCTGCCCGAGTTAACAAGTGATGCACCCCTCAATGGCAAGGACGTTCGTGGGCCAACTAATGGTAAAAAGCTGATTGGCACCAGAGAAGGAGAGTGGTTCAGGAAATGGGAAGGTGTGATAAGGCGATGCGTCATTTCCCGCTACCAGTCGACTACCCCGATAATAAATTCAGATACAGAAGAGGACCGCAGATCACTTGTTGGATACTTAGATGGATACTAGAACCCATCTCGCAGTGATATTTGATATTTGATAATTATTATGGTTTATTTCAGGTGCATAATCTAGGTTACATACACAATGACAGAGTCTATTTAGGTCAGGAAATTAAGCGACATGTAAATTTTTCTTGAACATGTCGTATGCGAGGACACTGAATGCAGCTGTGATGACACTGCAACCAATGACACCCAATAGAGTGAAATCTTGCACACCACCACCGAAAACCACCTATTGCATCCATGAGTACAAGATAACGAGTATATAGAAGCAACACTGACATCAGAGATGGAAACTAGGACGATGGTAAGTAGACTGCCAACGGACGTGATGATAGGGCCCCATAATCCCAATAGAATCTGTCCGACTATGAGAATAATTATTTTATGAGCATGACTATTACGCACCATGAAACCAGTATTGAAGATCACGCCAGACACTGAAATTCCAGCAATGGCAAACACAGTCTTCAAATTATCTGGTAACTTGAAATGCTCAATTTCGAGATAGTGAAGAATAGGGAGTGGTATCCAAAGAATGACCAAGGTCAAGAACCCTATACCAGATGTTACCAGGCTTGGATGGAGACCAAACGGTGGCGGATAAACAGCCGCCCGCTTGTCTGCTTCTGTGGTACTTGTCCCATAGGAGGCAGGCTCGACGTCATCGTTCTGAACAAGACGATACTGCTGATCTGATGCCAGCTCAGGATCTGAGGGTAAAGCAACATATTTCTTATATAGAACTTGATACAGTCCATAGCCAATCGAGGCAGCTAGTGTCAAGAGATCGCCAGCCAGTGGCGCCGAGGGAACCGTTGTTGTCTGTATACCCGCATTTGCTGGTTCCGTGGAATTTGTGTGAGTACTACCACCGTAGACAACAATGGCAACTCCGAACGTTGCAAGTAACACAGAAAATAGCCGCTTGGGTTCCCATGGCATGTGGAAGAGCTTAATACTGAGAATGTATGCAAAAAAAGCATTGGTGTTCCAAATCGCTTTGGTAGAAAAAGTCATAAATCAGGAAGATGAGCTAGTTGTTTACCGGACTTCGTGTTCAGTTGCGCACCTGTGACGTCGCTAATCCTGTAGTTGATGAAAGGAACAGTTTAGTTAATTATATTGGGACATGTATGATCTAGAACGCACGATGCAAGTGAGATTGCCGCGAACCACAGTAGTCCTGGGAATGTCAAGCCCGAAAACATGAAAAATAGTTGTCTAGCGAATGCATAATAGGGGAAGGTAGTCGAGATGGTCGTCTTGGATGGGGATAATCTATCAGTAATGGCAAGGCTCAGCCCTTTGAGATAGGATGATGCAGTTTCCTCTGTTGTCGCACAAAGGTAAAAGAGGTGGAGGGGAAATATTATTGAAAGAGAGGAATGGACGATGTAGCTAAAATATCCCAATTCGTCAATAACCTTAACAGGAAGCAAGATTGCTTACAAGAGGAAGAAAGGCCGTCTATATCCGAGTGTAGTTTGGACATACTATGAACGAGTTAACAATGTGATCATCCTGAAATGATAGACTTTTGAACCGACCTGGGTGAGTTGACTTTCCGACACAAATGCACACAACGTGGCAATAAAGAGGACGATGGCAAGCTTCCCTCCAAGGCGAACAGCATCTTGTCTAGCGGGCATAATGAGGGATTGAAGGAGAGGGGGTGTAATGAGGCGAGTACCTTGAGGTGTGCCCAATATGCGATGATTATAACAAGTGCCGTTGTGACCCTGCGATGTACAAATCTGGCTAGTCAAGACGCCCAGATATAAGAAACCACGTGACCATTCTCGAAAATCCCAATCCCAATTCTGCCCAGTGCCCGCCTCACACAATGTTGCGCGCTCTCCTCGCCTCTGCAAGGCCTCTCCTCCCTCGTTTTCGAGCTTCGCTTCTACCTAGTTTATCCCACCAACACCGTCATGTACTTCCAGCTCTAACTATTCCCGAATTAACCCGCGGAATGAAAGTTCGCTCCTCCGTAAAACTCATGTGTGAGGGTTGCAGCGTGGTGCGACGCAAGGGTCGTGTTTATGTCGTGTGTGCAAGGAATCCAAAGCACAAACAGGTGAGCAGAATTATACTGCCTGGTGTCAATACTGGGTTGAACATTTGTGCTACAGCGACAGGGATAACAGTACAGCGACTACATAGACATAGACAGAGAGGGCATTAACTACTCTATGCCTCACGGGTCCACATCTGGAATTCGTACTTGATTCCATTTTCCTCCTGAACACCCCTTACAACATCGAAGCCTACCCACTTTTGGAGCTCCTCGTGTGGAGCTCTCTTCCATCGTTCTTTCTCTTGGAAAATATCAGGCATGAATACATCACAGTCAAAGTCAGGCTCGGAGATTCGTGTGAGCAGGACACGATTAACAAATTCCTGCCCAATCGATGGCAGATCAAGCGTCTCTTTGTAGACTGTTGCTCCGCCAATGATAAAAGTTCGATGAATGGGGATTTTATTTTCTTTGTGTAAGGTCTCGATGTGTGAAAAGGCTGATTTGAGATCATAGAAAAGGCATGCTGGGGCGCCATCCGGCACCCCTCTAAGTAGAACTAGTGTGAGATGTATAATGTAGTTCATAAGTTGAAGCTGAACGTACAGGTCATAGTCTTGCTGACGGCTGAGTACGATATTCAATCGATTGGGCAGTGGTCTAAAATTGGGGGGTATGCTCTCCCATGTACTCCTACCCATAATCACTGCATTCCTCTTCCCTTCAGGTGCATTTGAGGTTGCTTGCGCAAAGTACCTCAAATCCTTCGACAATCGCCATGGCAGGCGCGAATTTTTCCCAATGCCATTATTTTTTGTTGCAGCAACAATGATGGTAAGAGGCAACATGATGGTAATATGGTTATCTCTACTTCTCAAGCAATCAACCTCCGTCGCAAATTACCGATGTTGGTCATATATTGGCATCAACAGAGAGCCGAACAGAGAGTTCCAAAGATAAGGACGAGATATGAATACCTAAAGTACATCAATTCCACTTCTTCCACTCGGATCCCGTTGGAGGTTTAACAGGAACCTTTTCCTTCTTGACTTCATCCCAGTTGGTGCTGAGAGTCGTACCTCCACTCTCTTGATAGCTCTTCATCATTGCCCGCTTCGTGTCGTCATCTGCATCTGCAAATATTTTCTGGAAAAAGCCGTTGAGGGTGGTATCACCGCCGACATTTGGATCCTCGTCAACTGTTTTTTCTTTCTCCAGATTCAGAATCTCTGTCGTGATACCTTCCCAATTCTTCCCAGGTTTTCTTGGTGCCGGAGATTCAGTTTGGGTCTGGATAGGCGCAGTATTCGTAAGGGCTTTGCATTACAATGAGTGACATCAATGATAACATGGAGCAGTTGAAACCTACGATCTGGACTGTCACCAACCAGGGCACCCCATCTTGTAAGAGCTGCCTTGGCCAGCTGTATTTCTACCTTCATCTTCCCAACGGTAAAAGTGCAAGCTTCAGGTTTAATCTGCCCTTTGAGGGGCTCCAGGAGAAAAGACTTATCACCATGTGTATAGGAGAGCTGGAGATTGATCTCAGTTGTAGAATTCTACATGGCATTGAAAATGCAGAGACTTTTCTGGGTTCAAAGTTGATGGATACTTGGGCTGGATCGGCACCACGATCAAAGACCGAGATGGTGACCTTTTCGTCTGTCTCGTAGAATTCGTGCCTGTAAGTCGAGATAAGTTATGAGATGGGGTAGCGAGAATAGAGTGTGAAATTAGTATACCTAGGAGAGGACATGAGGTGGAATAAAGGAGTGAATTGAAGCGAAATCAAAGGTTTATAGAGGGAGAGATTAGTTGGAGTTCGAGCAAGTTCTACAATCACGTGTAGCGAATCCATCTGCCTCCGCTATCATCATGTCTGCTATACCAAAGGCCGTCCTCTACTACTCTCCTCACTCCGTCTGGTCTGCGGCAGGTCCGTCCTATATCCTTTCATCCCTTCTATCCACTTCATCCACTTTTACTAGTTCTCTTGGCTTTGTATGTCTTTCCATCTTATCCTTGGCACCATCTTGAGTCTTGCCTTTTCTAGACATGAAAAGGGCTATGGTAGTGACGAACTAGATCTCAAACCAGTAGACCTTAGTAGGTACTCTATATGCGGCCTCAGCGACTGCGTTCATCAATCCAATCTGGCAGGTAAAGGCGAAAATTATGATGTTACGTATCTGCGTATCAATCCAAAGGGTTGAAAGTTTTTTTGTTCTTTGATCCTATATCCCATTAACCCATCACCTTGATTTAGCTACCGTTCCAACACTCGTGGTTCCCTTGGAAAAGACGCTTTCGGAGGATATTGAGAGCCGCTACAAGGCCGTTACAGACTCAAAGGTCCATCTCCCATTTGTTGGTAATAAACGACACAGCATGATTGATAGATAGCCATTTTGTGTTAGACCATCGTGCAATTCCTTGACAAATCACGTTCGGCATTGTCGCGAACGCATACAACCTCTCCGGCGCCTGCACCGGCACTTACACCTGCAACAGTTGCATTCACGAATACATGTAACACCGTAATAGATGTTGTTCGTTCGGATGCAGCAGACCCTAACAAGTTGCGGTTGATGAACGCACATGATGATGTATCATTCCAAGAACTGGCAAAAGAGGTTCTTCCCGGTATATTATCAACATGCCAGACGCTGGAGAAATATTTGGAAGACGCCCAGAGTGGCAGAATCCATGTATCGGAGAAGGTAATCAAGCTATGGCAGGACAAGAAGTCAACATTGGATAGCTTGCACACTGTCCTGGCAGATGGTGATGTACCAGAGTCAAAATTGACAACGGATGGAAAGGTAGAGAGGGCCAAGTTTTTAGAAAACGCAGCCAAAGCATGGGAAACTGACTTGAAAGAGATTGTCACTAAGATCAATAAAGAAATCATCGGGCCGTTTGTATTAGGTGAGTTGAGACATGTTGTTGTTGAGATCAGTTTAGAACAGCTGTGATTGATTGGTATGGTAAGGTGATCAGTTCTCCATCGCTGATGTTCACCTGGCTGCATGGCTCACGAGGGTATTGAAACTATCGGGGGTGACGGTCAGTGATGATGGGGAGAGTGCCATCAAGAAATTAGAAAAACGAATGAAGGCCGAGAAGTTGCTTCCGAGGAACTCTAAGTCGGGCGAAAATGGAGAAACGAAGGGGGAGGAGGAAGAGACGAAGCTGGGGTGTTTCTGGGAGGAGATAGAGAAGAGGGGAAGCTGGAGATGGGTGTATGGCAACGGGCTGTATTAAGCGGCAGTGAGGAAGATTAAGCGCAGTTCAAAAAAATCTAAATTTGCAAAATAAAATTAAAATATTTTTTTTTTCATGTTTAGAGCTTTGTCGTAATGCTCCTTCGCCTTCACCTCCTCCTCCTCCTCCTCCTCCCCCTCCTATAATAATTCAATCTCACAATCCTTTTCTCACTCACTTTCATGACCTTCACAACTAATCGTCACCGACACAACCACCCCCTCTCGCTTCATCGACACCAGGACCACGACGCCTACGACGCCTCCGACAGTACTGACACCGAAAGCACCCATAGTAATCGTCCAAGGCCTCGCCTCTCCATTTCCTCTCACAATTCTCTATCTCCTGTCGTCCACAGCTCCCCACGCTCATTCTCTCCACAAGCTCATCCCAGTCTGCCTTCAGCTCCCTCGACTGCCAACTCTACACCATCCCCCTCTCGCCCTGGCTCCCCATATCCTCCCTACTTCTCGTCCCATCCCTCGTCTTCATGCACATCTGATACGGATAGTGAAACAGATGCATCCTATTTCAGGCTCTCTACTCGGAGAGACTCATGGTGGAGGGAAGATAGGAGGCCATGGTGGGCGCTGTCTCGGAGAAGGCGTCGCTCACATTGGAGGCTTGTTCGAAGTCTCAAGAGATGGTCAAAACGTCTTATACGTCATCCATTTATCCCAGGACAGCCAATCACTATTGTATGTCATCCCGCTCGCTTGGTCTCATCCTCCCAGTCAAAACAGTTCATTAGGTCTTGACTCTAATCCTTTTGTCCGCTTTCGCCATCTTTCTCACTCTCTTGCTAATTCACATCCTAAATCCTGACAAAGAACCATTACCATGGCGAGCCTACTGCGCAGCGCCGAAACTTGTCTCATACACAGCCTTGACCAACGCAAACGCTACTTTGGGGAGCGTATACCCGCCGTTCAATTCCTCACAACTAGATGAACTACCCCCTGCAGGTGTGCTTGTTGGTGTCTTCTCTACAGACTCTGCGTTCGAGCGTCGCATGCTCATACGGACGACCTGGGCCAGTCATCAGCGGAGTAGAGAAGGCGCTGGAGATGGTGACCGTGGAATGGGCACATCGAGAACTGTCGTACGATTCATTCTCGGTCAGCCACGCAAAAACTGGGAACGTCGAATAAAGTTAGAGATGGAAAGTATGTTTTAAAAGTTTGCATTGCGGTCTCTCAAAGGCTAATTTAACCTACGCTTGTAGCATATAATGACATCATTATCTTACCTGTTGCAGAGAATATGAATGGTGGCAAGACTTACACTTATTTTTCCTGGGCTGCCATCGATGCTTGGGTGCCGCCCGTTTATAACCTCAATAATCATACCTCAACTCTACAAATCACGCGCTTTTCCTACTCTAACGACACCGCATCGCCTCCCCGACTAGCTCCTCACGATCCTGTGCAAGCATGGCAGGATTTCCATAATAAACATGCCAGGTCATGGGTGAGACCAGATTATGTGGTCAAGGTCGATGAAGATTCATTTGTGATGCTTGCCGAGCTCGAAGCGCGACTGCGGTTTGAATTGTACAACAAACCAACTCCCAGCGATGGTGCCCAAAAAAGCGTCTTTTCCAGAGTAAGAGCATCTTTAAGTCAAGATAAACCCTCCGAAGTGCAAAGTCAATCGTCCGAAAGCGATCCATTAATTTATTGGGGTTATTTTGTCACAAATCGATTGCACCAATTTATGGCAGGTGAATTGTACGCACTCAGCTGGAGTTTAGTTGATTGGGTGGCGAGAGAACCAACCCTCAAGAGTCATACCAAAGGTGCTGAAGATAAACAGACCGCTAAGTGGATGAGGCATCATCCCCGCGCTTCAGATATTAGGTGGACCAGCGAACGGTGTTGGATATATGACCATCCACGGTCTGGTACTGTGTATGCCAAATCATAACATCAGGCGGACACAATGCTGACCCACGCACTCAATAGGTACTCTCATGGATTTTTGTTCCCATCCGAGGTAACACGGATTAAACGAGAGTTGAGACCTCAACTCGAACGGGATTATATCGACCAGCCTGTATTTGCATCACCTGGAAGCAGCAGTACACCGATCCCCCCTTCATGGGCTCATTCTAGTGTCTCTACTTTCCGGGTGAGATATGCTCCACCCGTTCCAGATTTATCCCCGGAGCATAGTGTTGAGGCACTCATAGAAGGAAGTGACATGTCCATGTTACGAGAAGGTACATGATTTTTGTCTTGTGGATTAAACTTTTATCTCTCATGCGGCTTTTATTAGGCCGTCCGATGACCTCAGAGTATGCTTGGACTCATAGAGAGGGCAGGCACACTCGCTACGAAGGTGCACGTGTGGGCGGAACTATCGTTGTGCATTTCATCAAAAAGCACATGTGGTTTTTGGAAACTGCTATGGCTCTTCTTGAGGGGAAGGAGATGTCCGAGTTTGAAAAATTCAGATTACGCGAAGGAGAACGGAAGGAACAGGAACATGAGCATCGGCAGCCCCCAGTTTCTGGTTCCGCAGCAGCAACGCAATATACAATGCGTGGCGCCCAGCGAGGCTTTTCGCAGGTCCGTCATCGACGGTGATGTAGGTATATATGTGTGTATGTGTCCGCTGGAACCTGATTTTTGTTTTTCTTCCTCCCCATTTATTTCTCAGGCCATGAGTTGTTGCCCAATTTTTTTTCTCACCAATCCCCCTCAGAGAAAGGGTTCCTAATGCACTCCCTCGATTCGTTGTCCGATTTTTTTTCTGCAACCACCATCATACATTTGTAATTTATTCCATCCACGCTACCTATTGGCTTTATTCCTTAGTTCGCATTGACACATATATATACCAGGACCATTTCCTTTCTTGTTTACTATCAACAAGACAAAGAGTAAAATATTTATTGGTTGAAAGCGACAAGTTGCCCATCAATCTGCCATTGGTATCTTAACTTTCAAGACTCGATGCCCTCACGTGGCCATTCGGAATTGCACGCTGATTGGCCCTGAAACTGGTCACCGTTGTCAAAGAGCTTTTGACACGAGCTTTCATGCTGTCACGTCGATGTCATACCCCCTTCTCCCTGATTACATGCATGTCGTCTCAGTGACAAGTGTGCGTGTTGCGATGTTTTATATACCAAAATTTATGCACTGGATAAAAGCAGGAAAGAGCGAGGGGGGAAGTATCTAGCTTGCCAATAAAAACAAAAAAATAGAGATGGTACAGCATTTCTAACATGCAGTTTGCTGGAATCCTGGAAAGATAATCTTCCTGAACTGCCAATCATCGAGAAAAGTGTGGCCGGAAGCGAGATTAGCGATTTTAGGAAGATTTGGTATTCATCAGTGGTTGGGCAAGGGGGGAAGACAGAGGAAGGCAAGGCAATGGTATGGTTACTCGACACGAGTCGTGAGAGAGAGGATTAAGAATATGCTTCGTTAGAAATTATGGAATTCATGATGAGATGGTGGGAGAGCTTG
This sequence comes from Amanita thiersii Skay4041, assembly GCA_002554575.1. Classification (NCBI taxonomy): domain Eukaryota; kingdom Fungi; phylum Basidiomycota; class Agaricomycetes; order Agaricales; family Amanitaceae; genus Amanita; species Amanita thiersii. The sequence goes on from KZ301969.1 coordinate 81,558, forward strand.
CACTGATAAGCAACCACAAAAAAGTGAAAGAGGAAACAAAGGAAAGGGAAGAGATAGATAGCAACACAAAGAAGAAAAAACGAGGCAATGAACGAGGACCTAAAAAAAAATGAACAGTACTACAAGGTACCCAACCAACACAAAGAGTGAATATGAATACAAGTCCAGGAAATCTTGTGAAACGAAGGTGAGAATATTACTGCACACTCCATGTGGCGACAACGCAAGCAGCAGCAAGCGAAAATACGGAGAATGTAGAAAGGGAGGGTGAAGGGTGATACTTCATGGCTCGAGCGTCCAGGAATAAGGGAACTTGCTGCCGACTTGAACGTAATGGTGCACTACTCATATGGCGTGTTAGGGTTACGTCAATATCCCTCCGTTGACCAACACTCCTGGACTGAATAAATAGGAAATCTGGTTCTTAACATGACAACTAGGCAGTCTGCATCAAGCTAGGTACTGATGATCAAATAGTGAATAGTGCGCATACATGTGGCAATCTTACCTTTTCCGCTTTGCCTTCGTCATCTCTTTCCGAAGTGCAGCACCATCCAGCGGTTTGAGCAGCTCAAAGGCACATAGTAAGTCTTCTGATACGCTGATTCACAATGGTTGACCTCAAGAACGTAACAAAACTTTTGGTTGATACATACCTCATACAAGCTCCATAATTATCAAACTCTGATAACCGGGCGTTAGTAAACGAACCAATACTACGGTTGTACTTGACTCACCGCCACAGTAGTTGGGAGCACTGAACACAGTAACAAGAGTTCTGTCATTCCAAAACTCATAACCATCCTCCACGACCATATGGGCTCGACATATTAGATCCATGTCATATCGAACCAAGAATTCGTTGATGACGGCTTTTCCAAAACAGTAACTAACCCCTCTTTCGTTGTCTTCCCAGTCCAACGCCGTGTCTGACGGATCTGACCAAAGCAGGTCATTTAGTAGACCATAATCCGGGACGTCCGTTGGTCGTTGTATGCGCTTGATATCCTCCATCGAATGCAGTGACGGTGAAAGACCACCATGCACGCAAAAGATTTTGGATGCAACAATAGCAGCAATTGGGAGGCAGTTGAACACGTCGATGAACGTCTTCCACATCTTGATATTACATCGTCGCTTACATTCATCATAGAAACCATAAACTACACCTTAGGTTAGACCACGGATTCGAAGATATAGGTTGGACAATACCTCTGGTAACATTAGCGCATTCATGGTTGCCTCTAAGAAGGAAAAAGTTTTCCGGGTATTTAATCTTGTAACACAGCAAAAGAAGGATTGTTTCCAGACTTTGCTTTCCCCGGTCAACATAATCACCGAGAAAGAGGTAATTCGCAGCGGGGGGAAACCCACACATCTCAAACAGGCGTATGAGATCTGAGTACTGTCCATGTACATCGCCAACGATTTTTACAGGGGGTGACAGCTCGACCAAGGTAGGTTGGCTAAGAAACACATCCCTCGCTGCAGTGCAGATGGCGACTATCTCGTTATTTTTGAGACAGAGTGACTTGCTAACTTTCCCGGTATAACCAACGTCAAGTAACCGTTGAATCATGTCGTCAATGTCAAGAGGTTTGAGTTTCTCCTTAGATCCGCCATTCCCCACTGATTCAACTTGCAAACCACTACTTGATGCGGACGCTGGCGTGAACTGAGTAGCATTGGAGAGTATTGTAGGAGTTAAGGGAACATCAAGTGGAAGAGGCGAAGGGTGAGGTGAAGGGTGAGGTGAAGGTACTGCGGGGAGGGGTGTGGAAGCTAAAGATGAATGATTAATAGGAGTCCCAATAGCGGACTCCGAGAACATGAGGAGAGTATCACAAATTTTGTTCCCGAAGCAAGGACATTAATCCTGGAAATGAACTCACTGGAAGCGGGGGCTCCGTTTAGTGGAGATTGGGAACCGTTTGCGGTTGAAGTTGGTGCATCGGTGACGCGTGAGAGACTTGCTTGAGAGGTTGCTTCAGCAAGGTCGTCGATAAGGGCATCTGGAGAACCATCTGAAGGTGTTTCCTTGTCCTTGTCTTTGGGGCTCTTCTTACTCTTCTTCGAGGGTTGCTGGCCCATGTGGGCAGAGTCGGAGCCTCGGTGAGGTGAATGGGAGCGGGACTTTGTTAGGGAAGCGAAGACGGAGAGAAAGGTTGGAGCCAGCTTGAAAGGAGCGAAGAAGAAGAAAGAAGAAAAAAAGTAGAGGATAAGAAAGGAGTCGCCGTAGAGGACAACGACGAGAGTCACGGCGAACGAGCTACAACAACAATCATCGCTACTCCAGCTTTGTTTGGCACTTGTTTGCATCAACTCAGCACACGACTGCCCTTGTACTTTTCCCCTAGCTGCATATATCATAACCACTACCACTTAGCATACATCAATACGCTATCTCTCAGAACTTCCCAAAAGTCTTTGCTGATGCCTTGCTCTTCGCCACCCGAAGAACATTGAACCGCACAGTTTTCGACAATGGTCGACATTGCCCTAGTCAAATCACATTTCAGCAACCATATACTCTCATCACCATCACTCCACTTACCGACAGTCACAACGTCGCCAAGCTCCACACGGAATGCAGGCGAGACATGTGCAGCCAAGTTCTTGTGCCTCTTCTCGTACCGATCTGCGAACATTCAGAAGCATGCCCACCATGCACGTCTAACAAACGTACTGTATTTGGGAACGTAATGTAGGTAGTCCCGTCGGATGATGATTGTGCGGGTCATTTTCGTCGACACGACTTTGCCTGTCAAAATACGGCCACGGATAGAGACGTTACCGGTGAAGGGGCATTTCTTATCTAAATTACGCCCAGTTGTTTAGTACATAGTAAATCATAAAATACGTGTGTTCTACACACCAATGTATGTGCCATTGATGGCTTCTGTGGGTGTCTTAAATCCTAGACCAACATCTTTGTACCACCGCTTTTCCTTAGTTGCGATCTTCTTGCCACCTGACCGACAAATGAGGCGTCATGTTGGTAACGGGCGTTACGAATGTCATAGAGCGTCTCGACATACCACGGGCTTTGGCATTCTGGAAGAGATGTTGTTTCTGATATGCCTTTTCAATCTAAAGCAGTCCTGATTTCAGAGATAGTTAGAATGTTTATTTCCAGGATGCAGCGCACCTGCGCGTCGGCCATGATATTGATCTTGAGGTCGTTGAGGACGGCGGTTTTGGCCTTGGATGGCTTTTGGAGATCTGTTGTTGGTTATTTGGATCGTGCCGAAAGCCACTTTGTATAAAACTGTACAGTGCTGTCGGCTAATGCCGAGGATGAATCAAAAGAATCTGGAGATCCAGGAGTGCGATGACGTAACGAGGATGACAATTGTGGGTGACGCGCGACGCGGTGTGTGGGCATGTTTATTGTTCGACGCGCCCTTTTAACACGCACCCGAATGGGACGCCAGCAAACATTAGGTGCGCTTTTAGTTCCAGTACATGATAACTAGCTCACTGGGCCATAGCCAAGTTCTTTGCTATGCCAAAATCAACAAAGTCTGCTCCCCCCCAACAAGCCAGCCTTGCTGAGTTTTGGTCTGACAAACGGTCACCATCATCATCTACCGTTAAAGTTGATGAGAATCCATCTCCGGAGGACATGTCAAAACCAGAATCTAACTCCATGCAAGTTGAAGCATCTGTTGTTGTAGAGAGTTAGTGCATAAACATGTTAACATCCACAAGGGCTCATTTAGTCTCAGGAGAAAGCAGCGGCCATAAGAAGGAGCCAGTGTATGATGATGGTAAGTTGACTATACCTCTCAATTCAAGTGTCACATAATTGTTAGTCAGATCGTCCAAAGTTGAAGAAGCGACGTATCATGGACTCTGACGATGAAGAAGCGATGATGAAAAGTAATAAACCGGGTAAGACAACAAGAAGTGTACACTACCTATTTCTTAGCAAACGAGCAGCTTCTTCTACCTTGCGCTCAAGATCTTCCACCCCTACATCGCGCAACGTTCCCTCCAGTTCTCTTCAGAGAAAAGCAAAGGGCAAGTTGAAGGCGGAAGAAGAAGGAGACTCCGAGAATGAGAAAGCTGTTCCTCCACAAACAAGTGAAGATGAAGGAGAAGGAGAGATAGAAGCAGAGGAGGAGGAGACGGAGAACGAGCTTGCGGAAGAGACGGCTTCTACGTCGAAGAGGTGCGCTACCCCTCATGTTTGAATGAGTAGGAATGCTAACCCTTCATCTGAAGTGCGGAGTCAGCTCTGTCTAGGATAAAGGACGTAGATATCAATGGTGGATGGAACATTGGCCAACCGTGAGCTCTGAAACTTTACGTTTAAGCTGCCCATCTAATATCCTCCCTAGTGTTCCTTACGCAGCTTTGACAAATGCATTTGCCTTGATCGAAGCCACAACAAAGCGATTGGAAAAGACAGCCATATTGACAGCGTTTCTACTTCTTGTCATACAGCGGAGCGCAAAAGGAGATTTCAAGTCATTACTACAAGCAGTATACCTCTGTATCAATAGGGTAGGTCTAGTCCGGCTGAGTTGCAAGTCAGGTTACTCATCTGCATAGTTGAGCCCTGATTATCTCGGGATAGAACTAGGTATAGGAGAGAGTCTCCTCATCAAAGCAATCGCAGAATCCACAGGACGGGGTCTAAGCGTAATTAAGGCTGACTTGAAGAAGGAGGGTGACTTGGGTCTAGTGGCAATGGTAAGCTGGACTTGTGTATCTATGGAGGTGTGTCTTTGATTCATGTCCAGAACTCAAAAAACAGTCAGAAGACTCTGTTTAGGCCTAAACCTTTAACAGTATCAAACGTCTTCTCGCATCTTAAAGAGATTGCACTAACTACTGGTCATTCCGTAAGTCTTTCATTTCCGTTTCGCTCAGCTTATCTGAGGGGCTGTGTACAGTCCCAAGCGAAGAAAGTTTCAATCATCACAAAACTTCTCGCTGCTTGTCAAAGTTTTGAAGCCAAGTATATTATTCGGAGTTTAGAGGGAAAGCTTCGGATAGGAAACGCCGAACAAACTGTACTAGTTGCCCTTGCTCACGCTGCTGTCCTGGCAGAAGTTCAACAAAGTGTGTTTCTGGAGCCGAACGGGCATTTCTTGATTGACTAATTTTGTGCTTAGGCAATAAGAAGCTAAATTCAGAGAAAATAACTTCGAGATTAGAGCAAGCCACTCAGACAATCAAATCAGTTTACAGGTAAATCGTTGTCCGGATCAGTTCCAATTTCTCATTGTCGTCAGCGAATTACCCTCATACGATGAAGTTATACCTACATTACTTGAGGTCGGCATCGAAAATCTGAGAGAAAAATGCAAATTGCGTCCTGGTATACCCTTGAAGCCCATGTTGGCGAAGCCTACCAAAGCAATCGGTGAAGTTTTGGATAGGTTTGAAGGAAAGCGCTTTACATGCGAATACAAGTATGATGGCGAGCGTGCTCAGGTGAATTTGATGGCACATACACTTCTTCCTGCTGATAGTATTGTAAGGTCCACAAATTAGAGGATGCTACTATAGGAGTCTTCAGCAGAAACTCTGAAGATATGAGTAAAAAATATCCAGATCTCATGGAACAGTTACCAAAGGTAAGTATTTTGTCTTTGCTCTTGGTGTTTTTTCGAGTTCAGCATGGCAGGCCGTCAAAGAGACAACAAAATCATTCGTTCTTGACTCTGAAGCCGTGGCCATCGATCGCACCACCAGCAAATTGATGCCATTCCAAGAACTGAGCAAAAGAAAGCGTAAGGACGTCAAAGTGGAAGATATCCAAGTCCGCGTCTGCCTTTTCGCGTTTGATTTGTTGTACTTGAATGGGGAGGTGGGTGAAGCGCATTGTGATCTGCACGATGATCCTAACATATTGTAGCCTCTACTCCAGAAGACTCTCCAGGAACGTCGTGAATTGCTTCGGACACACTTCAATGTTGTACCAGGAGAATTTGACTTTGCCAAAGCATCAGATGGAGAAACAACGGAAGAGATTCAAGCCTTTTTAGAGGAGAGTGTGAAGGATGGATGTGAAGGCTTAATGATAAAAATGTTGGAGAGCGATGCAAGTTTCTATGAACCTAGCAGACGTAGTGTTAATTGGCTCAAGGTATTTTCATTTCTATTTTATAGGACTGTGTTTCTGAGTTGTATGCCGTTTAGCTAAAGAAGGACTATCTGGCTGGAGTGGGAGACTCGCTGGACCTCGTGGTTGTGGGTGGCTATTATGGCAAAGGCAAACGAACAAATGTCTATGGTGCCTTTCTTCTGGCGTGTTACGACAGCGATTCAGAGGAATATCAAACCATCTGTAAAATTGGAACTGGATTTAGCGAAGAGATGTTGCAAACCCACTACGAGGCATTGAAGCCTCTCGAAATGACCAAGGTTCGGGGAGACGTCAAGGTTGGCGGTGCCAAACCAGATATCTGGTTTGAGCCAAAAGTCGTTTGGGAGGTTTTAACAGCAGATCTCAGCTTGAGTCCTATTTATACAGCTGCTCAAGGACTGGTGAGTTGGTATCAGATCTATGGCTATACATCTTATTCTATGCTTTTATTAGATAGACGAAAGGGGTATTTCCCTTAGGTTCCCTCGGTTTCTGAGAATACGCGATGATAAATCTGCGGATGACGCAACTGGACCTGACCAGGTAAATTATTCTATGCTTCTTTTTGGTTTCCCAAGTACTAATAATTGCAGGTGGCGGAGATGTATGAGAAACAAGTTCTTGCACAGGGAAACGGAAAGAAGAGGAATCGTGACGATGGGGATGGGTTTTGGTGAAATGTTTGGGGACTAGAGTTATCTGTATGATTAAGAGCATAATATATTTGGATACGTTACTGTATCCAGTTGGATATCAATAATTTGTTACTTCTCAGCAGCCTTTTTAGCCTCCTCCCGAGCCGCCAAGACAGCCTCTACGACCTTGCCTTCAGCGGGCTTAGTGTCTGTCGACTGAAGACCCAACTTCTTTTCTCTCCCTCCCATGTGCCAGTAATGGACAAAGCGAGCATCGTTCATGGACTGCGCCGTCGCATTGGTAATGTGACAAGCAAACAGCAGATAATTTCTAGGTTGGACACGCCATGCTAGAATGGTTGATGGTTAGTTAAGAGTGTAGATGACCGTGTACAAACTGGATATACAAACCAAAGCGCATGAATACCAAGCTAATTTCCATAATTAGTCAATGATACTGGGTATTGGTTGGAATGACTCACGAATAGCACAAAAGGGCGGTAGTCATAGTGCCAGAAATCATTTCTTCATTTTTACTGAGGTCAGAAATGGCCGCCAGAGGGAGCCCCCAGTTGGCTACCTGGTATTGGTGAAAAGATTAATTGGGAATAATATGTGTGGAAAATGATTGACGGACTGGACCCCAGAAATGGGTACCTGGATGAGAAGAATGAAAAGGAGAAAAATGAAAGAAGGTAATGAATGAGACATACTGAAGAAATACTCGCGTGCGGCAGGTGAGCGCAGCCATGTAAAGAACGTGGATGCCATGGAGGAGGGAGTGGAAGGGATATGATTTGAATCTGGCGTGACTAAGAGACACGTGGGTTGAAGGAAATAATGTCACAGTCGCACTGGCAGTACTACTACAGTAGCAAGACTCACTCGCCATGTCCTAAAAGCAAAGCACCTTCCAGTTACCCACCATGCAGTATTATTCAAATTACGGTTACTATCCCCCCCATCCTTATCCCCAGACACCTCACCACCCCGCTACTGCCTTGCATCCTCCTGTTAACAACGCATATCCCTCTTATTATCATCAGTCCTCATCCCGCCCTGGCTATGTCCCCCCCGAGCATTACCACAATCCCTCCGCATACCCTCAGCCCGTCCAAAATGGACACTCTATGGACCGTCCCAAATCCCATCGACGTAACAATACCGTTCCCACCGCTCCCCTCAAGTCTGCGATGAGGCCAACAGTCCCCCAAGATACTGATGATTACCCCAACTTGACAAGACAAAGAACAAATTCAACCGGCCATAATGTCCTTGTACGTACACGAACGAAATCAAACCCAGAGGCACCAGATGTCCCTTGTGCGTCTCTGTCATTCTTACTCACACCTACTTATCTGTTCAGTTCATGTCGGCACATCCTTAGTGCATATATTCGTCTCTTTCAGGAATAGCAATGAAATACTTTTCGAAAATATCACCCAGCCTGCGTTGAATGAGCTTAGACCTAAGCTGCTCCTTAAGGATATATGGCCTCCAGGTGTCGAGTATGACCAGCAGATCGGCTATAACTGGGTCGTGAAATACCGTGATGCGCCTTGGGAGATGAAGAAGCATACCAACAAGTGAGATCGAATGCAACTACTATGCTAACAACTGAAAGCCGCTTCTCAAGGGCATGCGGTATCATCCTCTACCTTTTTTCCCTTTTTGCTCTAAGGGTATGTGCAACCAAAAAATGATAATTTTGTCTAAAACACTGCTTGATGAACGCGAAAATAGGGCTTTTCCTTCCGCACTGCAACAAATTTGAAAGACACTGTAAGTGTAGATCGGTTAAATATACTGTGGCACTCGCTGAGGCTCCCATAGTTCCCTCGACTTGTGTTCCAAGCAACGAGCCCAGATTCAGAATCCGTGTTCTTTCTAGGATACTTTTCCAAAGGTGGCCGGCGGTTTACTATGATTAATCCCCCACCAGAAGTCGACTTGGCCGTCGGTGCAGAGCTTAAGCGTGTCTTCGTTCATCAAATAGCCCGCATGGACATTGAAGAGGAGAACAATCGTGTGATTGAACTCAAAGCCAAATCCAATAGATGGGGTTGGACCACACATTTGAAATAATTGACTCGCCACTAAATACACTTTTTACCCTCTCTAGCGCCTTTGCCACAACTATCAACCCCTGTGGAAGAACCATCATTCTTTATGATGCATGTTTACAAGATTCTTGTCAAGTTGGGCTTTATTTTGGAGGCCGCTGTACCGTTAGCTTCCAATGGTTTGTTCTCATTTGCATCTCATCAAGAGCTGCTTGTCTTCCGAGGCCGATTGCGGGCATGATATGCTGACCTAAACTCCGATGGTGATACCTTGCTAATGAGCACACCCACGCACTGGAGATATGGAAATTCTTTTCTGCCAGTATTAGATACTGGGTTAGCATAGAGAATTTAAGGTACAACTAGATAGTAGCAGTCACAATTCCGAGCATTAAGTAGGGTGAAATAGGTATTCAAAAATCGTGTGTTGTAGATTATGCCATCTTAATGACTCTATCATCCATCAGATCCGCTAGGCTTTGGGCAACAACTTGGCCATCAGAACCCTTCCGTTTGAGAAGTTCGTCCCACCAACCAAACAGGAAATCACGAGCAATAAGCTTGAACCATGGCGTGAAGTTGATACCTGTAAGGGGGGGTTAATTCATGTCCACTCACAATTTTTGGGTTAGCAGCTTACTTGGATCTTCAAACATAGCTTTCAGTTCCTCCTTGTTAACATACTTGTAAGCGCGAACTTCGTTTGGGTTTGGCTCTACGGTAACGTCACGGGTGAGGAATAAGATATAGTCAACTGAGGACATATCAGGCACAGTTCTCTACAAGAAACAAAAATTAGTAGAAATACCTTCATGTTCGCCCCACATATCATTTGAAGGTGCAAGGTAGTGGATACGGGTCAAATATTGGAACTGGCCGATGGGTGTCTGACTCTGCGGAATACCCAGTTCGTGCTCCAGCTTTCTGGAGCCAGCAATCTTCACACCAAGCTGGTCCTTCTCGTTCTTCTCAGCCTCAAAATCATCGAGAGGGTGAGAGCAACACGTGTTGGTCCACCTATCAGGAAAGGTAATCTTCTCTGAAGCGCGCTGTTGCAGCAGTAGTCGACCATCCGACGGCCGAAAAATGAACACAGAAAAGGCGCGATGAAGCAATCCCTTATTGATGTTGTCCATGAGATGACCTGGAATTGACTCTTTGTCAACGAACTTGTTCATTCAAAGCTGTCGATGGGAACAATACATGCATGTCTTTTTATCCATGGCACCTATTGCAATATCATTTTCGTCAACAAGTATGCATCTCTCGTCCATTAATCGCGATTGTTCTGGATCATACTTGGACAAGTCTACGCTAGCAAGAGCAGCCTTCGCAGCAAGGACAGCGGGAGAAGCCATTGGAGAGAATTTTTCAGCGGCAGAAAGAAAGGCGATGTAAAAGAGAAGTAAGTGAATACGAAGATGGCAGCAAAAGGCTTGGATGGTGATAAAAGGTACAAAGTTGTACTGTACAGTAACCGGATGTGACAAGCACGTTCATGATGATTTGTTCTAAACTCCGATCGCGGACTTCTTTTTCCCCTTGTCAGTTTTGATCGGAGATTCTAAGATTGATCTTATTGGGACCATCATTTACTTATAATTATTCCAATGGGTCCATATGCTTTTGTCTGTTTGAGTCGTATCAAGTCTTTCGATCCAAGGACTGTTCATAGATAAACTGTGTGAAGCAGCCTCGAAGCACCAGTCGATTCTTCTCACCTAAACATTGATAAAACCCAGCAGCAGCGACATGTCTGGTACTAGTGGACGTTGGCACGATTTTATCAAAGACCATTTCGTGTGTGTTGGACATTGCCTTGAGTTGCATTTTAGCATATCTTAAACATTCATCGTCATGATACAGTTCTCTAAGCTTTGTTGCACCCCATACTCACTCAAGAAAATTATGGGAGTTTTTCTGCAGGGCAACTATATTCTCCGCAATGCTTTGCACCTCATTGTAGACCGAATTATTGGCAGGTGACGTAGCTAAGATCATGCTAAGCACCTCCTTGTCACAATATGAAGATCAACCTTACTGTCAAACCTGTAATCTTCAACTAGTCCTTGTGATCCCCCGCCAAGAGGTGTCGGGGAGAATTCAAGCAGTGCTTGATTACTCCCAATGTGGCTAGGAACAAGTGAGCCCTCTCTTTTGCTTTGCAGACTCGATCTCCGTTCAGCTATAGCATTTTCAGCCAAGCCATGGAATTTCCTATCACTAGGGAATGGAAGGTCTCCAACAGATGAACTGATCCCAGCATTATCCCAAGGAAGCATGAAATCCTCTTGAGAATTTACGAAACTGAAGCCAATTTCAAGAGGTGGATGATGTCCGATAGATGAAAGCGGCCTCGAGACATGTCGACCTTGGCCAGGCTCCTGTCCCGACTGTCAGTAGGTTATTCTTCTGTTACAGTGATCTTAACCTCTGAAGACCGGAAGCGTCCAGGATCTGACGTTATATCGTTTGCTCCTCCTTCGAATGATGGTAAGATAATCATGGGTCATATTGATCGAGCTGCTATATCATGTACCTGTGACACCAGGATCTTCCAGATATCCAACTAGTTCAATCGTATTTTCATCAGGTTGGCTGCGGGGCTCTTCCACGTCCGTAATCCTTCTGCGCTTTCTGGACTGTTGGTTCATATCTGTACAAGTGCTTGAACCCGACGCCAGCATTTGGACTAAATCTCAACTTACGTCCATCCCCTAGGTGAGTAACTCTGGTGTCCAGGTGGCGCTTGAGACTCGATCTCCAAAGATCAATCAAGGCATGCGCCTCGACTGATTCAAATGTTAAATTAAGCACGTCTGATTTACAAAAATCTTACTGCCCGTAGGTGCGCCGAGAATCTTTGCCTCTAGTTTCTTGGCATATTCACGTTCCAAACGTTTATGGTCATGTTCTTGTCTCTGAAAATCCTGTGCGAGAATATACTGTGTTCGCGCAATCTATTCAAACTTAGTTCAAACATCTAGACTTGCCAGAGATTATAGTTACCTTAAGTTCGTCATCGGTTAGTTCTGTCCTGGCATCAAGGACAAATTGTGTACGCCTTTCCCTTTTGCGCGAATAATGGGTATTGTTGCGCGCCGGTGCTACATTCGTAATATCCGAAAGTCGGTGGAGAAATTTACTACCCCCTATACCTCGTTCACTTTTATTATGTTCATTCAAGGCACGATGTCCCAGCTCCGGGGTCATAATCAGAGAATCCCTGCCGGATTGTAATCCTTCGCAGGAGAAGTTGCCTTGGCTTGGCTGCTAGACAGATTATGGAGCGACCTGATTGATATTGATAAACACTAACATGGATATTAACATCCGCAAGTCCGGACTTGGGAGATATATCGCCATTAACAAGCATTGAGACATCTGGGCCAAGTGCTTTATCGAGAATTGAATCGTCGTGGATAATAGGCATGATTTCATTACTGCCAACTCTTCTTGGTACTCTGTAGAGAACGAGGCTAGCAATCAACTGGGGTGATATGATTCACGGAGCTAGATCATACTGTGGGTTATGTAAACCAGAAGCTTGCCATCCTAACTCTCTTGCTAACTCGTCACCAAAATCTTGCTCAAGGCAGAAGCCATCAGACAGGGGAAAGAAGTCAGCAAAACCAAAGTCATCCTGGGTTGACGGTGCGTCTATGGCAAACGTTTGATCACCCATATGCCCCATGTTCGACAGGTCGAATGAAGCAGAAAGAACGTGCTCGTGATGCTCAACTAGTGTATGTATCTGGACGCTGGTATCCCCCGCAGCGGCGCACTGCTTGCTTCTACCTTTTTGCTTCTTGACTGCACTGGGATTATAGTCGCTGTCATCATCTGACACCGTTGTCTTTGCCCATTGTCCTATGATCAATTTAATTTAGATCGAAAGGTAATAAATAATACTGCTCGCCATCGAGGTTCAGATATTCATCCCAGTCCTTAATAAGGGTTGACATCGACGTATTATGAAAATAAAACATCACGTACAACCACGAGCATATCGAAGTCCATCATATATGCGCTCTTGGGGTCCGCCGGAAGGTTTAATGCATTGGACCTGAGTTGTTCAGTGAATCACCTCGATAAACGTGTAAGTGTCCAACTAATACCGAAGTGTGGGTTGGGCCATTTGCAATTGTGCCTCACCGATGGTGCCAGCTCGCAACTCATTGACCACCTTTTTCAACGTAGTAACACATGCACTGACATCTGAAAAGAAAATGTCTTGCTTGACTGAATAAAGCGTCAATGCTTGTTGTGATAATATGACAGGAAGAGAAAAACACAACCTTTATAAATCCTTCAATGCATTTCAGTAGGGTACAGCAATAGAACCGGTAAGAGCATACCGTGCGGCGCCAATCATTAGATTGCTCGACAATCTCAACGCAAGAGGTTCATTGGGTTGAGCAATAAGGTCACATAATTGTGTAATATCGGCAGTCATCACGGAACGTTTGGGTAGCTTGCGAAATGTAGATTTTGAGCCTAGAGTGGCTGCGAGCCTAGATGCGTCACTGAATACAAGCTCGTTTAACTGAGAAATTGAAAGCACCAGAGAAGACCAAAACCACTATCACGACGAGCCAGAAGATCAGGTGTAAAAAACATGCTAGTAAGGTGAGTAACTTGAGGAGACCAGCGTAGTACTCATTGACCAGCTGTTTGAACTTTTATAACGAGAGAAACGAATCTGGATGATTTCTGGGTTTGGCAGAATCATATCTTAATTTGGAGGAGAGGCCATGTGTTAGCGTCTATCGAAGCATTGAACATGTCAAATATTCTTCTGAAAATGTCGAATTGATAAACCGCGCTCGCCGATCCTTGAGCCACCAATGGAGCCAAGGTTAACCATCACGTGACAGACGCGCCCTATCCCATCCAATCAATCTTCGCGCCGTCTGTGACAACCAACTCTTGACACTCCAAGGCATGATCACTGTCGGCCTATTACAATGGGCCAACGCCGTGAGGCTCTCAATGGCGACTGATCCTGGTCGTCAGCTCTTCAAGGACCAAGTACAAACCCATGGGTTTTCCTTCTTGGATGATTATCTTGACAATATACTCTCCAATGCAAAACAAGAGTAAGTACCATTACACCTACAAGACAAACACTAATATATATAAAATCAGTACTCTTATTGAACTTGTCAAAACACCTGGACGAAAACGGCCGTTTGCACAAGCGAGATTCGCGTCCAATCTTAAGGTTGCTGCTCTCTCGTTCCAAGAGGTAGTTTTGTCAGTCGATCTACTTTCAAATTATTGAACATGTCATAACAGGAAGGGGAAAGAGAAGCGAATGGCTTTTTGAAGCATAAAGAGCCTCCTCGAGCTCCTAACGTACCAAAGGACTGTGAGCCCAAAGCCGTCGTTCCAGTCCTCTCATCAGTTACACCAAGTATTACCATGCATGATTCCTTCCCTCCACCCCATACAGAGACAGTTGAACTGTCTATAATAGCCGAAGATGATGAAAATGCCGAGAAGAGTCACTTGTCACTGTCTCATGGCAGTTTAGTCACTCACAGTGCTATCAAGGAACAAACCCAGCGACCGGAAAGACAACACTCGACTGCAGATAGTAAAAAGCAATCTCTAAACATTGAACAAGTCCATGGCATGAGTACTGTGTTACCGCCTCTAGGCCTGACTGAAGTTCAACATAACGCGTCGGAAACACTGGACAACGGGTCAAACGATATTCACTCGGTGAATGATGATGAAGGTGAAGAATCGTATCATGAGGATACTCATGAACACCCGCCGAGAGACTTATTTGTGGAAGCGTCCGCAAAGGCGTTACAACTAATCAATACCGTCGAACCTCCTCCTGTTGCATCTAACCTCCATGACGAGTGTACAATCGAAACTACTGCTCCTGTCCGCGATCCTGATTTAGCCCCATCCTCTCCCAAGAACAAAATAGATACAAGTATCTTTCCGCCTCTTCCTGCTGTGGCACCTTTCCGAAAGTCTATGCGGACTATTCCTGACAATACCAGTAACATAATTTCACAGAGTGCTGTGACTCCTGGGGCAGCTATTGTTGGTAAAAGGACTTCATGGTTACAGAAGGCTCGACAAGCCAAGGCTATGGAACTCGCTGGCAGAACGACAATGGCATCACTGAACAATTCCAGTCTTCTACAGAGCTCAGTCTCTTCCTCCACAACTATCGCAAAGAGGAAAAGTACAGAAATGCACGCAGCGGAATTGACTGAAGAAGAACACGAGCGGCATCATAAAGCTGCCAAAAATGCGGAGGGTGACAGTGCTCCAACGAAAGGTAATATTGGCTCGAAAGAAGATGATACAGGAGTCATCGACCGTCCAACACAAGCAGTGGTATCGCCATTCCCTCCTAAGGAGGTGATGGTCATTGATGAAGACGGAATGCTTGATCGGCTCAGAAAAACAGTGGAGGGGTTAGGAGCGCATGTTGGTAAGGGAAAGTCTCTCGGTGGATCTGCTGCGGCCAATGCCCTTGCCGAAGCAAGGGCTGCAGCTGAAGCCAGAGTGGCTGAACGCAATATCAAAGAAGGAAAGCAGACCACAAGGATCTGTGATGGTATCGCAGACAAACCACATACTGGTCGTGAAGTTGACCACCATCCATCCGTTAAAGCAACAGAATTGGCTGGTAAGGATCTTGGCCAGGTGACACTGGTAGAGTCTGCATCAACCACTATCAAAGAAATCCCTACTTTGAAAGGCCGTACTTCCGACCAGTGCTCTGACAGATCATTACTTCTTGAACATGCCAAGCCACTTGAAACGCAGTCCAGCGCTTCGCTTCTACAAGCACCCATCTTTGTACCTCCACCTGGTCCTGTATTCAACAAACCACCACCTGTATTCATTCCTCCTGCCAAACCTCAAACATCGACTCAAGCAAACAGTTTATATGACCCACAACCTACCTCCTCATCAAAGCCAGACTCAGGTATACTGCGGTTGGAACCATCTACCTCAGCTGTTGTTTCTGTACCTGTACAACCAGCACCAGGATCACAGGACTCCCGACTTGGCGCATTTGATAATCATTCTAATAGTCCTATATGGACTGTAGGCTCTCAGTATGAAGATTATACGAATCCCGAGCATGTTATTTGTGATGAGGATGATAGTTGGCCGATAGACGAAAAACTTGCAGAGGGCGTAGAATGGACATACGGGAATACCAAGGAAGATAGTCTGACATGGAGCACTGCACATTCTCAACCAAATGATACAGAGAATCTTTCGGCAGTGGTTTTCAGGCCAGGTCCAACACAAACACATTCTCGAGGTCCCATTCAAAAGCTTGTTTCACCAGTTCCAAGTTGTAAAGAAGTTGACATGGAACGTCCTGAATCTGATATCCAATCTGATGGAGGTGAGAGTGAAGAGGATGCTGTCATTCAGAATCCTGGGACTAGTACTATTAGCCTTGTTGAGGTTGGTTTTGCGCATGTTTCCCGTTTTCCCTACCTGACCTCAGTCCAGTCCCAAATCACTAGAAGCCAGAGTCAGATGTCAATGTCATCTTCAGTATCATCTCAATCTCAACCATCTCAAGGAGGCTTTTTTGGACAAGCAACAAAACTTTTCAGCAACATCATGGGCTCCGGTAAGAAAGGAAAGCCTGAAGTTCAGAAGGTTTTACAGAAAGCTGCTGTTGCTGCCAAGAAGGCAAGTCCTTTCCTAGCTTGTATTCATTTAGTTCATACGAATATTGTTTTCAAAAGCAACAAGAGGAGGCGGATAAAAAGGCTACGCGCCTAAAAGAGATGGAAAATCGCCGTCAACTAGCCATACAAAGAAAAGCCGAGGAAGAAAAGGCAAGAATGCTTGAACAAGAGAAGAAGACTAAAGAGGAGAGCGAGAGGCGTAAAAGAGAGCGAGAAGAGCACACTGAAAAGCGTCCGCTTAAAGCTCAGAATAGTCGAAAGGTAAGCCGTCGGAAATACTCTAATTCACCTGGTGAGAATCCTTGGCAGGAGGACGACAATACTAAGAAACGTAAAATCGAGGAGAAGAAAGTTGAGATAAAGAAGTACATGGTTTCGGTCAACCCTCCGAAATCTGCTATCAAGCCAGCAACAAAGATGCCAAGTGCTTTAAGTTCCTC
Source organism: Amanita thiersii Skay4041 (assembly GCA_002554575.1). Classification (NCBI taxonomy): domain Eukaryota; kingdom Fungi; phylum Basidiomycota; class Agaricomycetes; order Agaricales; family Amanitaceae; genus Amanita; species Amanita thiersii. The sequence goes on from KZ301969.1 coordinate 98,484, forward strand.
TACTGCGTACAACTCTTCATTGAACACCAATGCAGCTATGGTTGCGAAAGCCGTCAAATCATCCACGCCAGTCAACGCCGCATCAAAGGGCAAAGCCAAGGCCAAAGTCAAACCAATTGATGTTGAAGACGACGTACATCCATCACATATTGTCCAGACGCAGATGGCAGCACGCGCAAAAGCACAATTACAAGCTGCCAAACACGAAAGCGCGCCTAATGTTCCAAGTGAAAACATTGAACTACCAGAAATTAACAGCGAATATTCCGATTCCGAGGATGAGAACCGCCCACGGACGTTCGATCTCCCAGAATGGGCACAATCCCCTGAGTTGAGACTCGCACTTGAACAGCAAAGTACCATCAACCCAGATGACATCTTTGGAGCAATCCAACCTCTAAAAATGGAGGAGTTATTCAAAACACGGTCTAGTCGGTTCAGGGCGAGAACCAGTTCGGCGAATTGGACTGGAACGGATCGTTTAACAGCTGAGGAAGAAAGAGAGTATGTACGGCGAATGGGATTCAAGTAGCTGCAGGGATTTATTGCATTTGCATATTATCAAACCGCATTTTTGCATTTTTTGTATTCCATACACAATTGAACATAGAGAGTGGGAATAGTCACGTGGGCTTGTGGCTTGATTGTGTCTGTTTCGTCAGCTTTTGACTTTGCACTACACCACCGACTCCGATCCTTACAACTGTATATTGCATTTTTGCCTGGCCTTGTGCCGTCATCGTTCTCTTTCCTCTACTTCTATTATGACTTCCTCATCGTCCTCATCGCCTGAAATCTCCGCTGCTACAAGTGCTGAGCCACAAAAACCCCGTTTTTCTTACAAACATGCTACCCACGAAGAGGTTCTGGAGGATCTTTCCAGGTATGTCCATTTTCAGCCTCCTTTCGCCTGCAATTAGTGACATCCATACTAGCCGATTCATTCTCAATCTCCCTGATGAAGAACTATCATCGTTAGAGCGAATTTGTTTCCAAGTGGAGCAAGCGTGCGCACAGACGTGTCTCAAATAGGGCTTACTGTGCTGATGGTATCAATAGACATTGGTTTTACGAAGACTTCATACGAGAGCAGAATCCTAATTTTCCATCCCTACCACTCAAGAAATTCTCTGCAATGCTTTTTCATGCATGTCCACTCCTTCATCAGTGGAGCCACGACCATGAACAAGCTTTCAACACTTTCATGCAGTATAAGACTAGAGTTCCCGTATGCGGCGCAATCATGTTGAACGATACATGGGAGAAGGTACGGTTGCTAGCTATCTCCTCACTCAAATGGACTTTGACTGGCGTTTTAAAGTGTGTATTAGTGAAAGGTTGGAAGTCTTCGTCGGGTTGGGGCTTTCCGAAAGGAAAAATAAATGAAGATGAACCGCCTCCAACGTGTGCAGTCCGTGAAGTGAGTCCTCTTCATCCGCATCTCCAGAGGTGATCTGATTGTCATTGTAGGTGTTAGAAGAAACAGGATACAACTTGGCGGGTAAAATCAATGCTGATGATGTAATAGAGTTATCTATCAGAGAACAAAAGATATCTCTGTTCATTGTACCCGGCGTTCCGGAAGACTTTCCGTTCAAGACTAAGACTCGCAAAGAGATCAGCGTATGTCCGCGTCTACCACGTTTACTATCAACATACTCATTATGTGAAAGAAAATTGAGTGGTTCAAGCTCACAGATCTTCCTACATGGAAACGGAATAAAGCAGCTCCTGGCAAGTTCTACTTGATATCACCTTTTATCGGGTAGGTAGAATACACTCTTGCTGTATAAGCAATCTGACCTTTCACAGGCCTCTCAAGGCATTCATCAATGAGCGAAAACCACGTGGTATGCGGAAGAAACCTAAAACACCTTCACCATGTCATAGTCCTAATGTAAGAGCATCATACTGTCTGGCTCAGCCCACACTAACAGTCTCTAGGAATCTGCCCAAGAATCCAGTTCTCAATCATCTTCAGCTGATACTGGGGATCCTCAAACACCGTCCCCGCAGTACTCGGCTGCAACCGTCAACCACAATCCACACATTGTGGATAGCGGACTCCCCAGACCAGAAATCCCTACCGAACCACTTGATCCCCACTTTGCTCGACTTCTTTCGTCTTTGACGTTGTCGGCTTCCACGTCTTTGGCTACCCCCGATAAAGCAGAATCAATTCAATACACCTCCATACCCAGTTCATTACCAACCAAACCTAGCGGATCGGAACGAGTAACTCGATCGTCTGTTGGAGTTATATCGTCTCCCATCGGATTAGTGCACACTGAATCCGACATCCATGCCCAGAAATGCAGCTCACCATCTCCAGTTAATCCTGGTGCGATCTCTCCGCGATCTGCAACATCAAGGCGAACATCAAGTACGGCAGATATTTCACCTTATCTATCCCGACCTGCAGAAGTTCCCAGATCCGCCAAGACGCTGAAACAGCTCGCACTTTTGGAGTCAGTTGTTGACGAGTCCGCCAAGCTGGCATCCACGCTTTCCCATCGGGACGTTGCACTTCAGGCAATGCATTCGAGCCGTGCTCCTTCTGTTATTTCACATCCATCAGTTATGAATATTCACCATGTACTATATTCATCCAATTCTTATCCGGTCCATGAAGCAACACCCTCAAGTGGATCTTCAGGGTTGTCAAACATCACACCATTAAACCCCTTCCAAGTCAGACCCAGGACAAGTCACACGCCTTATCGCGTACCGATGCACACCTTATCTTCACATAGCAGTTTGAACCAAAACAAATCCACGGCTATCGTGAATGGCCTTCAAACAACCCCAATGCCCTACCCCCCACTCTGCCAATCGTATACTCAACCTGATGGAGCACGCCCTGCAACCGCGTCTGAGAAGCCTTCTCTGTCGCACGTTGGACCAACAGCTGTCCTCAATAACGCATCACTACCGCTCAGACGAAGTGTACATACCCCTCCAACGCACCCTAGAGTTACAGCTACCTCCGCTGTCAATCCTAGTGCCAACTCACTCTTGTCTATATTGAATGGGAGACCTCCACCTCAGGGAATTTCCGCCGCCATTGCTGGTCCTTTTGCAGGCAATGGGCGGTATTGATCTACTTGTTTGTTTGTGGTACCTAGCCCCTTTTATCATTTCCCTTCACAATTGACCTCGATCACATCGCACTTCACACTACACGATCATTTTCGTTTGACACCACTCTTTTGTTCGCCACTAGTTCACGTTGCTCGCGTATAATATTCCAATGCCCCATTTCTTTCCATTCTGAGGCGATCACCTATCCCAATTCTAAACTATACAAGTTGAAATCATTGTTATCTCTTTACCTGATCTGCCGTTTTCTGGCGGATTTGACTGTCACTCCTCCGTCGATGGCACACAAACAACGACCGCGTATGCATAGTGCCACATTTTTTCATTGTAGTCTGTAATATGAATATCTACGTACAATTCGAGCCTTGATTCGATTACATAGTTGTAGTACTCTTGAAGAAAATTAGAAACATGGGTAGTTTGATTAATTAGCAATAGCCGAGAGTGTTCAACGCAGATGACACAAATAAAGCAGCTTGGGACGGTTAGATTGGCCTGGTGATCGGCAGAATGGGTCGGCTATGTGTAGAATGTCGTAAGAGTATGGTTAGGTGTGATTAGCTTGAGATATAATGGCTCAGGTGAGCTGGAACTGCAACTCGCTTAGGGTTGCATGCTTTATGGATGTTGCGTGCAGACCGGTGACCCAGGACAAGATGAATGCTGACTAAGCTGTAGGATGCTCTTACTTTCTGGTCCTTTGCTATTTGAGCACGTTATTTTCACGGAGCCACCAACTCCAGCTCCTCCCAGCTCCTCCATTATCTGTACTTAATTTATCATTTATTACTCGTATCTCATCTCCCTTCATCATGTTGAATGGCACTGGAATCAAAATCTTCTCAGGTGTGGATAGACTGCAATCGACGGGCGTAGATGCGGCGGACTAACGGTGCTTGTAGGAACGAGCCACCCTGAGCTCGCTGAAATCATAGCACGACGGTAGCTCTCTTCCCTTTAGAGCCCTGTCTTGCCGAGGACGGAAGTCATTGACGTCCATGCTCATAGCATTGGTCTACCCCTCTCCAAGGCTGAAATTACTCGCAGCGGCATAGGCGAGACCAGTGTGCGCATTACTGAATCAGTCCGCGAGAATGATGTGTACATCATCACCACTGGGTGTGGTGCTGTCAACACATCGCTCATGGAACTTTGCATCATGATACATGCGTGTAAAATTGCGAGTGCAAAGCGAATCACAGCCGTGATCCCACTCTTTCCTTATGCAAGGCAAGATAAAAAAGATAAAAGCAGAGCGCCCATTACTGCAAAGTTGGTTGCGAACATGATTCAAAAGGCTGGGTGTGACCATGTTATTGTATGTATCTCGGGATCTAGTGGTCTAAAATCCGTTTGGTTGAAACGTGAATGTCTATAGACGATGGATCTCCATGCTTCCCAGATTCAAGGATTCTTTGATGTCCCCGTAGATAAGTAAGTTCTCCGCGTGTGATCATACGACATTATAGCTTATGGTTTTCAATTTATTGCCATTAGTGTGAGTTGACCGTGATTGAAACTATATTGGGCTGAAATGAATCCAACGAATGGCTTAGCTGTATGCGGAACCTTCCGCAATACTGTACATCCGAACACATTTTAACCTTGCAGATGTGGTCATCGTGTCGCCGGATGCAGGAGGTGCGAAGCGGTAGGTAATGGAGCAACAAAGATTGCGTAATATTGACTAGTTCTAATTAGAGCAACAACGATTGCAGACCGGCTTGGAGTAGATTTTGCGTTGTTTCACAAAGAACGCAAAAAGGCAAACGAAGTCTCACGAATGGTACTGGTGGGGCACGTGAAAGACAAGGTAGCGATACTTGTTGACGATATGGCTGATACATGCGGGACGCTCTGCCTGGCGGCACAACACCTGTCGGAAGCGGGGGTGTCAAAGGTTTATGCGTTTGTGACGCATGGTATACTGAGTGGAAACGCGCTAAAATCGATTGAGGCGAGTGCGCTGGAAAAGTTAATTGTGACGAATACGCTGCCACAAAGGGGAAATAAGGAGCGGTGCAGTAAGATAGAGGTGATTGACATTGGGGTTGTGCTCGGGGAGGTTATTCGGCGGAGTCACTATGGGGAGAGTGTGTCGAAGCTATTCCATGAGGTTCCGTACTAGGGAGATATAGCTTGGGATGGACTAGTTGAAAGGCTGTGACAGATCAGAAACAAGCGAAATTCTAATTTCATCACACTTGGGCTCGTGCTTGAGCTTGTACTCCTCCTCCTCTCTCCCTCTTCTCTCTTTTTTTTTTTCTTCTCCCTCTTGCATGTCCTGAGCCACCTTTCTTAATCTCCTGTGGGCAATGCTAGCCGTATCATGTACCCATCTCCTGTCAATCTCAACAACTCGCATCCTCCTCCAACACATCGTCCCCAAAAGCCACCCCTCTCAAAACAACCTATCACCGTCCTCGGCATACCAAGTGTCACCATCCAGAATAACAAGCTCCATTGGGGAAATTCGCAATCCAGTACTTCATTCTCCTTTACTCCCCTTCCTTCTTCCCTCTCACTCTTCTCCCACAGGTTCAACCAGATCCTATACCCCTCTCAAGGTCCTGGGCGATGGTGCCTTCGGCACAGTTTGGTTGTGCGATTGGCATGGGACCCTACCCCCCAATACCCCAATGCCCCTTATGCAATGTCCTTCCCGCAGACCAGAATGGTCTGGCAAACGATTGGTGGCCGTTAAGCGCATGAAGAGGAAGTCAGAAGGCGGTTGGGAGTCCTGTTGGAACGAATGTCAGAAAAATAAAGAACTCGAGGTGATTCCTTCTTCATCCCCTGCCCAACTCGACTTACCCTATCCTCCTTGCTAACACAGTCTCTACGCAACATCCCTTCACATCCAAATATCATCGCTCTCTATGATTACTTCATTCGTCCCGATACCCAGGAGCTTCATTTTGTGTTCGAGTCTATGGAAGGTAATTTATTTCAGCTCATTAGGACACGCAAGGGTGTCAGCAAACTAGCCGGCGGGCTAGTTTCCACCATCTTCTACCAGATTGTCTCCGGTCTCCATCATATGCATACAGCTGGATACTTTCATCGTGATATGAAGCCCGAGAATATCCTTGTTACCACCATTGGTCTTTATGACTACACTTCCGTATCCTCTACTCCCCTCCCCAATGGTGCTCTCGAGAATGACGTGGTAACCGTCATCAAGCTAGCTGACTTTGGTTTGGCAAGAGAAATCAAGAGCAAACCACCCTATACTGACTATGTGTCTACTCGTTGGTACCGTGCTCCAGAAATCCTTATGCTAAGCAAAGACTACTCATATTCCGTCGACATGTGGGCACTTGGCACAATTATGGCCGAATTGGTAAATCTAGTGCCGCTTTTCCCTGGTGCTGATCATTTGGATCAAATAACCAAGATTTGCGAGATTCTTGGAAATCCTAGTGATGAGTATGGGACAGATGCGCTTAATATGCCTGTAGGAGGGGGACCGTGGCCAAAGGGCCTCAAGATGGCTGAGGCTGTCGGATATGAGTATCCCAAAGTAGGCATAATACAGTTCACAGCTCATACCGGCATCCATGCTAATTCCCTCCCCTTTCCCTTCCCTCCCTTGTTTTTTTTTTTTCTTTTTCTTTTTAGTTCTATCCCAAGAATTTTTACTCGCTCTTTGCAGAAACGGTCCCCCTATCACTTATTAACTGCATTCGTAACCTCCTCAGATATGAGCCAGAAAAACGGCTAACGAGTAAACAATGCCTCGATCACCCATATCAAGCTGAGACATTGACGCCTGAAAACATGCCGCCTGAATTGCGATCAAAATTGACTAGCTGGCACAACCCTGCCGTGGCCAACGGATCTGTCACAGCCTCTTCATCACACCGTATCGCTTTCTATCCTCCTGGCGTCCCTCAACCTTCCCGCACCGAGATTCATGGAAATGGTGTCTCTCATGCAGATAAGCGTGTTCCCAGCATCTATACTAACAATAACAACAATGGGACAAATGCAAATGGTGATTATCCAATGGACATATCTCCTCAGACAGAGAGTTCAGAACACTATCTCAATGGTCATGCAGCGGGCATAATCGGATCTCCTATGGCCCAGGAATATCCTGCACGACCCCATCTTTCACCAGATCCTACCCATAACGCCATCAATGGACATGCTACTATCCCCCAACAGGCAAGCAAGCTTGGCAAGTTTAGTAACTTGTCGTTTGCTAAGAAACATGCTAAATGGGGACTTGGCATGTTTGGTGGAGATAAATCCCATCACAATACGCTGCCCCCTGTTGATGAAACTTCTGCATTGGCAAGCACGACACCGTCACTCAAACGACCACAAACCTCGAGCACAGATAGCAAATCTCTACGCGAACTGTCTCCAGTTCGTGGAGCTCGTAAAGGTGACGACAAAAAGTTCAACAAAAAGGAAGCAGAACGGTTGCAGCGTGAAGCTGAAAAGGAGAAACGCAAGTTGGCAGAGAAGATGCACCGCGAACAAGCTCGGGCTGTCATGCAGAAACGTAGTCAGATGATGGCCAAGACATTTGGTAACGATATAGAATGGCTCGGTGGCAATGAACAACGGCGCGAATTTCTTCTGGACAAGGGAAAGCAGGCCGCTTCGGGTCCCATCCGTCAAGCGCATACCACTAGTGGCAATGCCATTGCGTCCACAACCCTTCATGCTGCCGCTGGTCGATTCGCGTCACAACCCAACGATAATCTCGTGGTTAACGAACGGGACCGAGATCGACGAAAAGCAACTGAGCGAGTGACCAAGGCTCGTCGGCGAGATTTTGATGATGACCACTCGATGACGTCTTCAGACGTTCACAGTATAGGGCGAATGTCATCTGTGTCATACTCCACCGTGGATAGTGACCCGGGTCCATCGCGAATACGAAATAGGCCGAGCCTATATGGGATCAATAGGATGACATCCATGAATTCCCTTCGTGCATCTTTTGATGACTTCCCCGCGTCTGCGAGGTCCTCAACTTCATTCTCATTAGATGGTCAACTAGCTCATGATTTCCGCATACAAGCTTCTGTGAATTCAACGCATCTCGGTAATCTGTCTCCACCACCCATGCAGGGACTTTCCATCTCCCCTTCCGTTTCTCCCTCTCTCTCGCCACAATCACCGTGGATCTCTATGCAACATCATACTGAAGGGCTATATCCTAATCAGGATAAATCATCTACAGTAACATTACACCATCCACACCCGCACCATGGAAGTCGGCAACTACATCCACCCAGTCCTTATGCTCAGCCGCCTAGTCCGTATGGACGTTCTCCAAGTGTGGGGAATCCACCTAAATCATCCAAATCTGTGATTAATCCAATATTTAAGGTGGTGAGTCTCAAATGGGACGGTATGAGCCCGCTTGGCCCTGATGAACCCACTCAGCCCCCATTACAACCACCATCTAGCAACCAACTATCGTCGTCTACTAATACACTCCCGCCCTTTTCGGAGCTTGAGGCTGTCGCTGGTGGCGAGTATTCACCCATATCTCCCATGGCCTTTTCGCCTCCTTCCAGCGAAAGGATATAATCATCACTTCGGACTCTTTAACGGCTGTTGCATCTTTTTTTCTTTAGGCATGCTTTTGCTCAATTCTGCTTTCTTTTTCCCTCCAATTTGTTTTCGCTCTGCTTTTTTCATTTATACACTTTCACTGTCATTTTCGCCCGTGTCGTCACACTCCGCTCTTTTGCGAATCAATCAGTCACTCAGTTTTCGCTCTGCAGGACCCTAGAGGTCGCATCCCTCTGGAATACTTCATTGGCAATGCATACTAATCACCTATTCATTTACGTGTTTTCCTTTTTGTCTTTTGCACACTAGTATTATGGTCCAACTCCAAGCCCCCCTGCCTCTCGTATATCGTACTCATTGTTCACTAGTCATTTCTAACACACTCACAGCTGGAGGCTTAAGGTATCGTAGTAGACAGCAATTGTATTATTACGCTCACCGGCTTGTATACAACAGGGGATGGTGACAATAGCACTTCTTCCTTGAGTTGTTCATGTTGTATATGGGTCACTGTGCTCAAAAAGTCTATAGATAACTAGCCAGACGATGATCATCGTATTCTATTTATGCATAGAAACTACTAATGGTGATGTGGAGCTTGCTCAAAGCGGATGCCACTGTGAATGGAGCAAGATCTTTGATTGAACATTATTGAATAGGAGAACCAATTGAATGCTTACCAGTATCTTTAGAAATTTTGAATGGCAAAGGAAAGAATTCTTAGAAGTCGATCCAATTCAATAATAGTGAGAAATAAAAGACATACCCGCATGGGTGGGATCCAGGCTGGTCCTAGGATTGTGAAACAGGGCGTAACTATTGAGTTTTTGGTCACTTGAGGGTAAGCATGACAAACGTACTAGATTGATGTAAATTTTGGGATGACCTAATGGCCCCCCTCCTGAAATTCCCAAAAAAACCACGGAATCAGCCAAGCTGCACTACTTTTCAGGGTAGCAGGGCAGTGGGGAACGATTAGGAGAGAGAAGAAAGAAAAATAAGAGGGAAAAAAGGATAAGCCTCCTGTGAGCTCGATTTGGCAAAGACTGGATTACACGGAACACCATTATACAGCCACATGGGCCATCAAGAAGCACAAGGGTAAGGGCACTCTCCAACCGTTTGTCATGCCGCTTGTCAAGGAGGAAGAATACAAAAGAAAGTTTGCTCCGTCAGCATGACCCACGCCTCAAGTCCAACAACACAAGAAGAAAAAAAACGCCAACTCGGAGCAACCAGGAAAGGAGAAAGGAATGTGAGAAGAGGACAACTAGCACGTACCCCCATCGCAGACTGCCTTCCGCCCTTGTACCTGCCTGACTGGCTCGTTTGCAATCAACTGCATAGCACTGAGAGGGTTTGGCTGTAGCTCCATTGCCGTTTGTTCAAAGCGAGGACCATCTCCAGCGGCCGGACGAAGACGTTGGCTCGTGGTCCATGTTGTAGGGTAGTTTGGTGCTTGGGGTGTAGGAACTGTGGCAGCAGCCTTGTCCACCGCTACTGCTGTTTTGGATGGTGCTGCGGCGAATGTTCTTGTGAGGGATTTGAAAGAATGGTTAATCAAACGACGACTGAGCATTGCTGCCAACTTGGCTCCAGAGTACGGAGGTGGTTAAACGGATTGTAAATTATGTAATCAAACGTCTAATATACACCATCAATTGCGAATTTGCTAACAATACAAAAAATCTGTCTACTAGTCCATTTCCTCAATCTCAATATCATCACTTCCATCCCCATCGATCTCCATCTCATCCAGTACTGTGTTACCTTCATGGTTTGGCACAATATATAAACGGTTGTGGGGCCCGTCAAACCGTACTTGCACCATCTCGTTGTCGAGAACCTGCTCTGATAAGATCATTAATGACAACGGGTTCAGAAGCTCGCTTTGAATCGCCCGGTTAAGAGGTCGGGCTCCATATGCTGGTGAGTACCCAACGGACATGAGGTAATTTTTCGACTCTCCGTCCACATCGAGTTTAATTTTTCTATCGCTCAATCGATCTTGGACTTCTTTTAATCGCAAGTCTACAATCCTCAATACATCCTTCCTAGACAGTGCACGCTAAATAAAAAGCTTTAGACATGAGGAGAAAGCCGACACTAGATGGTAACTTACGAATATGATAATGTCATCAATCCTATTAATGAACTCTGGGGGAAAGTGCGACTGAATAGCGCTCATAACTAGTTGTCTTGTAGCTTGGTTGACAGGTCCATCTCCCATGTCATTTAAGTATACAGCACCCAAATTGGAGGTCATCATTATAACAGTGTTCTTGAAATCGACTATCCGGCCTTGTCCATCCGTCAAGCGACCATCGTCAAGGACCTGGAGGAATAAGGTAACAAATTCACGGCATGCCTTTTCAATTTCGTCCACAAGGACAATGGTATAAGGCTTCCGGCGGACATATTCTGTTAGCTGGCCGCCTTGATCATATCCAACATATCCGGGTGGAGAACCAATGAGCCGGGAAATGGAGTGTTTCTCCGAGTACTCCGATGCATCAATGCGAATCATGGCATCAGGTGAGTCGAATAGCAGGGTGGCAAGCTATTTGTATTATTATGTTACTAGACCAAATATGACGGAGCTAATAGACCACTTACAGTCTTAGCCAAAAGTGTCTTACCCGTTCCAGATGGCCCAGCCATCAAAAAGCTGGCTACTGGTCTGTTGGGGTTGGAGAGACCGCTCCTAGAAAGTCTAATGGCGTTTGCCACAGCCTTCACAGCCTCCGTTTGTCCGATGACGCTGTTGGAAAGTACTCTGTCCATTCTCAGCAATTTCTCCTTTTCTGTCGACATCAGGCGTGTAACTGGGATAGATGTCCAGCGTGCAACGATTTCTGCGATTTGTTCCGGTGTGACCACGTCAATACCACCACCAGCCGCAGCATCTTCGGCGGCCTTCTTAGCTTCTAGCTGCTCAAGGCGCTGCTGTAAGTCCGGCAGAGCATAAAATTTGAGATCAGAAGCTGTTGCCAAATCATATCTAGGGAATATGTTAACAAATCATATTACTGGAGAATTTTCTAAATCGTACTTTCGTTCAGCGTCTTCAATCTTTGCTTTGATCTCATCCATCTTTCTTCGAACCTTGTTAATTTCATCACCTCTCTCTTTCTCCGCTTCATAAGCGGCCTTCATAGGTCGCAATTTCTCCTCGACTTCTGCTATTGCCTTACGTGCATTCTGCAGGCGTTCCTTACTGGCTGTATCCTTTTCTCGCTCCAAAGCATGAATTTCTACTTCGAGTTCAAGCTTTCTCCGCTGTAATCTATCGATCTCTTCTGGTTCTGTTTCTCGGGTCACTCTGACACTAGAAGAGAATGTATCGTAAGGAGTGTGCCATAATCACAATACAACTTTCCCATACCTGGCACAAGCCTCATCGACGAGGTCGATAGCAGAATCTGGCAGCCGCCTCGAAGTCAAATAACGGTGAGCGAGCACTGCAGCCTGTATCAAGGCGCCATCCATGATCTTGACGCCGTGATGCACTTCATACTTCTCCCTGATACCGCGCAGAATGTTAATCGTCTCTGGAACTGTTGGCTCGTTGACCAAAACTTGTGCGAAACGGCGCTCCAATGCAGCGTCGGTCTCGATATATTTCCGATATTCGGAAAGAGTTGTCGCACCGACGCACCGCAGCTTGCCGCGAGCAAGAAGTGGTTTGAATAGATTGCCAGCATCCATACCGCCGCCTTCTGATCCACGGCCCGCCATGATGAGGTGGAGTTCGTCAATGAAGAGGATGACGCCGGGACCACCATCTTCAGACGCCTTCTCAATCTCGTTTAGTACAGACTTGATGCGCTCTTCGTATTCTCCTTTATATTTTGCTCCGGCCATTAATGCACCCATGTCAAGGGAATACAGGCGGGCAATTAGACTCGCGGGAACATCACGCTTGACAATCCGTTGAGCCAATCCTTCAGCGATCGAGGTTTTACCGACGCCAGGTTCACCAATCAGGACTGGGTTGTTCTTGGTTCTAAAAACAAACTCGTCGGCTCAAGTTGATTAATTGAAAGCTTGCTTACCTCCTACACAGAATTCGGATGACGCGCCGGATTTCATTGTCACGTCCTATGACGGGATCAATCTTGCCTTCCTCTGCCAATGCTGTCAAGTCTACAGCATACTTTTGAAGAGCGTCAAACCCTTGTTCTGCAGACTTGGAGTCTATCCTCCGGTTCCCGCGAACCTGTTCAATTGCAGTCTTAAGAGTGGCTTCCGTTAGTCCGAGTTCCTTGAGTCCAGCAGAAATTTTAGGGTCTTTGATGAGTGCCAAAAGAAGATGATCTTGCGCAATGTAAGAATCGTGCATCGTTTTTTGGAGGCTGTTAGCTTCTTTAATTACTTTCAGCAGCGCAGGGCTGAAGGCAATATCATCAGGGGGTGGTGTTTGAACTGGAGAGTTGACAATAATTTTCTGTAGCGACCGTTTTACTGCTTGCTAGAAATATAATGTTCAGTGTTGTTGTATTATAATGAGTTGAATTGCACACTTACTGCTTCACCTCCTGCTCTGGAAATTATTGTCACAAAGAGAGGAGTGCCTGCACTACCTGAAGAAAGTCCGCCTGGAATGCCATCTACTGATTGTGGCTCATTAATAAGAGCGAAGGCGAGATGGGCAGGTTGCACTGGAAACGGCGTTATTAAATGTAGTAGTCGGGTGGATGTGAAGGGACGTACCTTGGACGTTGGAGTAGTCCTTTGCGAGCTGGATAGCGTCAGCAATTGATTGCTGGGCCTTGTCTGTAAAATCAAGGTTGTTCATGAAGAAAATATGTATGCGAAAGAAACGATATTATACGACGACTTATATACAAACGATAAGCTTGCGCGAAGAGACTAGACGCAGCGACAAGAGTCGAGAGTGAAGGAGAATGTTCTCGAATGACGTCATTAAGCCAACATCCCATCCCATCTAGACTCAAAGGCACAGAATTCCCTCTGCCGCGTCTCACACTTCCTGGTGGTCGCTGGGGATGTTGATTTTGTTGTTATCTTGGCCTAAGTCAAGGTATAAATCTGCCGATAATACAATTATGGCTGCCGCAGTAGGATAATCGGGCCCTTTCACAAAGCTTGGGACAGCATAGATGGCTTGGGAATACTTGATAATCATAGAAACAGTAATTTGTGCGCATACACGGACAAGTCGTACACCCTCCCATGAGCCGAGTCCCATGAAATATACTGTAGTGAAGTCTTTGTTTAGGAAGGTGCACGTGGGAGAGCCAGAGGGCTGCAACACTGTCCAATGTGCCAGCAAGGACAATAGCATGCTCATTTCTTCTCTCTCTATCTCCTTGGGCATTCTATGTGGTCTCCTTGCTTCATGCGTCCAATCTCTCGGCTTAACCATTCAACGGAAGAGCCATATACAGAACCAGGCACTTCCAGAACACCTCAAAGTAGCTGACCACAAAAGACCGTACGTCTAGCCCTTCATTCCATCTCCCACTCTCTCACCGTGTTAAAAAGACTCTGGCTGCTTGGTGTCGCCATCTTCGTTTCTTCCAATGTGTTAGGCTCTCTCGTACAGATTGCATCCCTACCTGTCGTTATCCTTGCACCCCTTGGGGCAGTCTCGCTCCTCTGGAACGCCTTCTTTGCACGCATCATCCTTGGCGACGTCTTCTCGCCATGGATGTTGTTAGGTACCCTACTCATCGCCGGTGGTGCAGTTCTCATCGCTGTATTCGGCATTGTTCCAGAAACCAGACATTCTCTTGATGACTTGCTAGAATTATTCAGCCGACCTGCCTTCATTGCCTACTTCTCTATTCTCGGTGTTATGCTTGTGGTTTGCTTGGCATTCGTGCGTATATTTCATTGTCGTGTAATACATGTTTTTCTCCCCTGTTCATAGGCTCATATCGCTGAATATACCCTCATCAAACGATCTGGCAACTTGTGTTCATCTCCGCTACAAGTCTCTTTCAATCTGCCATCCGAACATTCTACTTGGAACTCGTCTGAAAACACTGCAACAGAACGCACACCCCTTTTGAAGAACTGTCCACCCCAATCGATACCCAACTCTTCTCCTTCCCATAAGGCCGTTAGCCATCTACTCCCAGGAAAAGATAGCGATGATATTTTAATTCAAGAAAATAATATACTTGTTCTACCATGCGGGCAGCCAGTTAGCCGCACACAACTTCTTTTAGCCGTTTCATATGCAGCGTTTTCAGGTATCTTATCTGGCATGTGTCTCTTATTCGCCAAGAGTGTCATTGAATTGGCTCTTCTTACCATCAAGGGAGAAAGTCAATTTCGGCATTGGCAAACTTATCTTCTTGTTCTTGGACTCGCAGTTTTTGCTATCCTTCAGCTATGGTATATGCATAAAGCACTAGTTTTTGCAGATCCAACACTGGTTTGTCCCTGTGAGGCGTCCGTTTATTTTCATGCACATATGATTTAACCGCTATTGTGATAGCCGCCTTTTGCTTTTACAATCTCTCCTCCATTGTAAATGGACTGGTTTATTTTAATCAATTTTCGCTTATCCCGTCACTTCATCTTTCTCTCATCATCATCGGAATCTTCATATTGCTGGGCGGTGTATGGATCGTTGGCATCCAATCAGATGAGGAGCAAGAAGATGATAGATGGTTGGGAGAAGGCAATGACTCCGAAATAGAGAATGGCCTCGTAGCTGAAGAAATGAGACGAGACAGGGACAGGGACGGGTTGATCGAGAGCGCGAAGCGATCAGCAGGAACTCGTGCTCAGTATGGGCCTTTACCAATGGATCGAGCCACTCGGTCAGAGTCAAGTGCATCACCGTTTCGGCCATGGTTTCCTGAGGATGAGGAAGGCATTACTCTGGGAGGGCCGTCCTCATTAAGCATAAGCCTGCAGCCACATGAAGATCCAAGACGGCTGGCATCGTGTTCTGGATTGCCTTTATCAAGGGGGGACATGAATTCGATGCACACCAATGAACACGCGCAGCGACTCCATCACATGAAATGGAGGTCGCAACCAAATCGAGCGAGCACCAGTTCACATATCCAACTTACTGCAGCGGCACCAGCACAGGGCCTTACTGGCTCAGTGTCTACACTTGGGACGGGATTCCAGATTGGGTTATCACCTATTAGTCCTGGGTTTGAAATAATACCAAAGACCAAGAGAAGATCAAGTATTCTTCCTGGACTTGTGCATTACCAGGGTTCGGATGATGGCAATCAACGTCAAGGAAGATGGCGACGTCGGGCAATGAGTGAGGCTGGGACAGGGAAGCAAAAGGTGGGAACGGTTGATCCAGAAGCGGATCAGTTGGAGGAACAAGGGACGTCGATGATTGGTGGAGAAGGGGTGCCTACGGCAGCTGTGGGAAAGGGGAAAAACACAGTAACGATCGAAGGGCACACCCAGAGAAATAGCGGAGGCAAATTCAACTGGTTCAAGAGGACATTCAGAGGCAGATAGTCCTTTGCCACGTCATTCATGATTCCTTGTATATAATACTCTCTACAGTATATGGATGATAGTTTTGGAGGATAGTCATGCCAGTGTTATACCCCCATCCGTGCCCAGGGACAGGCACTGTATCCGTGCTAAGAAATTATTAAACTCGATGGTTGTCAAGCAACATCATTGTAAAAAAAAAACTTTTGTGGGGGATCGAATGTTGGACGATTAAAACGCCGTTGGATTACACGCGATGATGATCACGTGATCGCGTATGTCTGGTAAGAGAGAATGAAAAAAAAAATAAAAAAGAAAAAAAAAGAAGGATTAGTAGAGGGAAGGGGGGAAGGAGAAAAGGGAAGGAAGGGGGCGGGGCAGGCGAGACAAGTGTAGGGGGAGGGATGGTGTGAAGGTGGGTGGAGAATTAGCTTTGAGTGACCCTGAGGCGAGCCCAGTAAAATGATTATGTTGTTGTCGGGTGGAGAGTTGACTTACTCTCTTCTTTTCTTTTCACTCTTCACTTCCCTTCCTTTTCTTTTCCCCTTTCTCTATTTCCCTATATCTTCATCCTATAATGCCTCCAGTCTCAGTCGCCCTCGCCGTTACCCCCGTCCCAAATATTCCTACCTCCCATGTTTCCGACTCCTCCCTAATGGACACCAGTCCCCCAGGAAACAGACGACTCACCCGCCCATCATCCCAGAAGGCAATCTCCAGGATAGAGTCAAAAAAGGACTCGGCAGCCCGCCCTAATACTTCAGGCACTGCTGGTCCGATCATCAGCATCACAGTCAAAGAGAACAATCACGCCCACCATAATCCTTCTTCTTCTACAACCACCATCACCTCCTCTCCTTCAAATCCCCAAGATTCTGCTGCCCTTGCAGATGAATTAGACTATATCACCGTTTCTGCTCCATCTTCGCAACCTAATTCCCACTCCCTTTCCCACCGCCCTGATAAAGCCTCCCGTATTCTTGGTATCAAACACCGACGCAGCATGGAGCCCATTCCTGCCTCGGCTCGTAATTCTATAGTATCCACTCATTCTGCTCGCGATGCCGCGCCTATCGCTTCGTTTGTTCCCCTTCTTCCACTTACTTCTCTCTATGTGGTATCTGGTCTGCCCAAATCCCCTTCAACTTGGACCCTGGCTGACCCTGACTCTGTCATGGGGCTTCACCATAGCGAGGGGGCTGTTAACCGTTGGTGGAGGCCAGAGGTGCTGGGTAGTACTGTTAGCCCTGGTGCTGGTGGTGGCAAGAAAAAGAAGCGTGGTAAAGGCGAAGAGACCGTCAAGGGTGCAGGTGCACTCACAAAACAGGAGGTTGGAAAAATGCTATCCAAGGCGCTCAAGGTTGGTGTCTTGGTAACAATACCGTCTTTATCCACTCGGCTGACTTTCTATTTTATTTTATTTTATTTTTTTTGAACGTCTGCTTCCGCCTCAGCTTTCGTTTACTAGAGAAGTTGAAATTATTGCTTCGACCCTCCAGCCTGCCTCAACAGTACATACCTTTACATTTACCCTACCCGCTCCTAGCACTCCTCTGGCGCCAACACCTTCAGGTGACCTTTTACGTGCTTCGGTCTTGACTGCAACGGACAATCGTTCCTCTGCAGCCACATTTACCTACCCCTATGCGGATGACCCTTTTGCAAGGCCGTCTTCTGCCTATTTAGGTCCTCCAAGTCTTCTTGGTCATGGTTCCCATGCTACTGCTACTGCAGCTACTGCAGCTGCAACTGATGCGTCACCCAGTAACACTGTCACATACTACGGTGTTTGCCTAACAGTCTGGTCCCATGCTGATGCCGAACGAAGTCATGCCATTCGTCGTACTTTAGAAGCGGGAAGATCACGCAAGGAAAGCGCTCAAAGTCTCATCGCCTCGCGTCTCAAAAATCTTCGCGCAGACCTAGTTGGTTCAAGTAGTGGTCCAGGAAGCGACTCACTCGACCCGACCATTCAAGCGCGTCGCAGTGCTAAGCGCAGTGCAAGAGGCCCTTGGGGAGATGGAGAAACTGATGGAGAAACCGAAGGTGATGGTGCAATGAGTGAAAGTGATTTTGAGATTGCCAGTACTGTTGGACATGGTCCAGGTGAAAGCACGTTGTTCCTACCTGGTGACACGGTGTTTTGGCTTCCATATGCTCTGAGTATGTACTCAACTTTTGCGTTTTTCCCCCTCCACTTACTAGTGTGCTCACCTTTGTTGATCATTACAGCCCTTGTATCTCGTCATCCTGTTTTTGACCTTATGAGAGATTATTTGACACTTTCTTGGGCTCGTTTCTCCAAGGATGTACAAGCACATTCGTTGCAAATGTCTAGGATCCTTGCCCATCCTGCCCCACGAGCCGGAGAAATCATCAAATTGGATGCAAGTCCCAAGAATGATGGAAATGATGCTAGTTTGGAGGTTATCGCTCGTTTCCCTGGTGGTCTTGATTTTGGTCGTGGACTGGTTGACATCAACTTCACTATGTGGCCTCTTTTCAAGTGCCTTAATATTGACAATGTACTGACCATCTGCGAGGTGATTTTCTTATTTATTACCCCCATTTGATGTTGACCATGTAATATAACGAACCAGATTGCCCTTGCTCCCACTGGTCGCATCCTCTTCTTCTCTCGATATCCATCAATGCTTGGTGTAGGTGGCCCTGTCAATCTCAGAGAAGCGGTTTTCAACATCTTTTCTAGATTGCTGTGAGCACCATCAAATACCTTGTTGAGTTACGTGGATGGAATGGCATTGCGTTGCCTGCCGTTCATTCTCGTGATGCGAAGATCTACATCGATGACCCTGGACCATGGATTATGGGCCTTGCCACGGAAGCAAGATATAGCGTCCGACCTTCTCCAGAAGTTTGCATCTGTGATTTGTATGTAGAAATGATCACCATTGAAAGAGCTTGACTGACCGTCTACATCTAGGGACATCAACTACCTGTAGGATAGTGTCATTTCTTACTGCTATTACCATATTGATGATCGGCAAACAGGAGTTGTCCCTCTCCCCCCCCTGGGGTGGTTTCCCAAAAGCAACAGCGAGATAAATACCGACAACGCTTACTTGCTGCGTTTGATTCACACTATCACCCGGATCATTCAGTGCCAAGGTTAGTCATCTGCCCTATTGATCTGCTAACCGCTTCACTAACCCAGCAAACAGTGAATTCAAGGAAGCTTTTCCAGCAGGACGGTTCAGACCAGTATGCAAGATTCAGGCAAAGCGCGGTGGATCATCTACCTCTGTCGCTGAACAAATCAAACCTCCAGAGTGGTGGAATTCTACGAGAATTATTCAAGCATTTGATAGCGTTTTGGCTGACCGAGTACGTGAGCTGTATGATCTTTGTGTTACAGTCATAGACCAGTTTTCTTCTCTAGTACAAAAAGCCATCCTTGCTCAAGAGAATCAGCACTTTCGGTGCTGTCAAACGCCCCCCTCAGTTGACTGCCGCAGAACAGCTTATCCAGCATTCGATTAGAAAGCGAGCCTCCGCATTTGTTGATGCACGGGATGATCTTGAAACCAAGATTGGTCGCCTATCACGTCGTCTTAATTTCTTAATGACAGAGTCTGATCTTTGGAGAGATAAATTTGTCACATTTGAACAGTATGCAGAGAAGCTCAGCGCTGAAGCTAACCAATTGCGAACCAAAATAAACAAGGAGCAACGGGAAACAAAGAGGCTCAGTGGACTTGTGACACTGACAGCGGCAGAAAAAACCAAGCTGCAGACGCGTGAGTTTGCTTGTTTGCTTTCAGTTGAAGTCCTTGATGCTTAAGTTCACTGTAGAATTGCGAGACACAGAAAAAGCTCATCGTGAAGCTATGCACGAACTCGAACAGATGAGGGAGGCGATGGAAAGAATGGAACAAGAGCGTGCGGAGATGGTTGCTGAAGTGGAGGCTCAAATTGAACGCGCACTTGCCTCAATGGCTGTAGACTTTGACTCGGATTATGGAAGTTCGAGACCTGACAGCCGTCTCTCGTCTGTGTCAGCGACAGTCGGTTTAAGGTCCCGCCGGGCCAGTGATGCAGCTGTTAAGCATCGTCACCTGCGTTCCTTTGGAACTGAATCAACCCTTGCCGAGTCATACGACAGCAATGAGGATAATCAGGACGCGACAGAAGTGCTGCCGAGAAAATCGCGCGAATCTACGAGTAATAAGGCGGGTGAGGAAGAGGCACCTCTCACCCCTAGTAGAAAGAAGCGTTTCTCTGCCTCTGATTTAGACGGAGCACAGGATGGCATGAACGCTGTAGATGAGGGCATTAGTCAGAAGAGCGATAAAATCGCTCAGAAAGTGCTCGAGATTCAACAGAAAGTGAGTCGGAGAGGCCCGGGAAACCCCATTATATTTACAAAGCTACTCCCTCTATTTTTGCAGCTGGAAACCGCTCTCCAGGCTGAACGTCGGTCCAAATGGAAGTCGACTGCTGAGAGTGAAGAGGAACTTTCTGAGGCGACGACGTCACGTCCCCGTCGGCCTTCACGGGGCGCACATAGTATTGGCAAGCCGCCAATGAGAAAGCGGACTAGGAGTGGCACAGCCTCGTCAACTCAAACAGGCGTCAGCAGCTCCACTGCTTCCACTACGCATACGGATGGTACCGCATCGCCCTCGACATATCGAAGAAATTTACCTCAAGTTGCTACTGAAGGGAACAAGACACCAACTCGAGGCTCGTTTTCGGATCCGAGTCCTGAGATGAGCACACCTGAGCCTGTGCCAAGCAATTCATCTAATGCGTCTCTCAGTGTTGATCCAGAACCAACCTCTCCCGCTCAGCCTACGCCTCCTATCAATTCCGCCACAACGGGTGCTACAGATGACTCGGACACTGATTTCCAGAGCGCGTATTCTACAAGCCCACGAGATAGCTATGGCAGCTTTGAGAAGCAAGCACAGCCTGATATTGAGGAGGATGAGCCTCAGCCAATTGACTGGGACGAAGAAGACCTTCGTGATACAAATCCAGACGTACACCGTGACCGCGTTTCCAGCGTAGTCAGCGCCATCAATACCCGTGAAAAGGCCGACGTAAGTTTTACTTTGAGCGATGCGACGGTGATTGCAGGTAACTGAGGTGGCTCAACTCAAATATTTTTACGACGATTGCTTGGCTTTTCTCCTTTTTTTAATATCTTGTTATTCATCTATACCCTGGGCTGCGGCTCATTATTCGCTCTCTTTCTGAATCTACATTTCAACCTACCGACTACCACACGTTATGCGGGAATACATAGTAATTTATTTTGTTATGTACACAGTAGCTATAAATCAAAGTTTCTCCTTTGTCGTCAATTCTTCAAGACTCCATTCTTCGTCTAGCATTGAAAGACTTCACCACCGATGCAATATGGCGGAAGAACCAGGACTGGGATTCCTTATCGGAGATATGCACGAATTTGTTGTGCTCTTTTCCCGATTTGTGAGCAAACCGTATGCCTGTATCTTCTACTGTAACGCCTTGTACTTCGGTAAACGGGAGTTCCCAAGCAAGGCGGAGCCCTTGCAGCCAAAAGGATAATACACGCATAGAAGTCAACAGAACGACATTGTCTCCGCCAGGAGAGTCTAGTGAGCGTTAGTTTTCCGAGCGTGATAACATAATGTTGAAACCTTACTTATATGTGCAACATATGATTCACGCCGATATGCCCCATCGTTTAGATCTTTCATCCAGTACTGACCGGTAGCTTCACGTAGCGAATATGGCTGTTGAAATTATGATTGTGATCATGAGGACTCGGATGTTGAAATTCACTTACTCGTAACACACGATCAGGGGGGATTAGGCGGGGCTTAGATGACCGAGTAAAAATGACATCTCATGAACCAGTCAACTGAAAACATACCATTCGGACACGATCCTTTTCTGGGTTGTCGAATACCGTTGTAGTATTCCTGATACCTTCGGACACATTTGACGCGAGGTCGAATACACCAACAACAGGTTTGGTCACCGCCCTCCAGACCCATCAGCTCAGAGTAAGTGGAACTAACCAGAGGGGACCTACCCAACCAGCCCCTTTCCAATACCTTTGAAGAACCCGATGGCTCCTTCAGTTTCTGCGCCTTCGATTGGTTTCATCTAGCCACAAAGCGTCTAAATATTTCACCTATCTGGAGCATGAGCTAACTCACAAGAACACCTTCCACCGCACTCGTTACACTACTTGCGAGTGCTTCTCCGCCAGCAGCAACTCCGTAGCTTTGAGGAAATGATTAACAAGTTGAATTGAGGAGGTAATGAACTCACATTGCATGCTTGGGTCTATTGCGCCTCATATTTAGCCGACGCCTTGCCTGATACTCTGAATCAAATGTCGCAGCAGAAAGTCCTGGTGGTGGTGGTCCCATGAATGGTCGGACGGTATAAAATGAGGTGAATGATATTACCTTTGCTGACACTACTCGTAAACTTCGTGACACTATCGCTGACCCCGAAGACTGTTTTCTTGACGAAGCTGGCAGCCCCCTAGTAAAATCGTAAGTGACGTATATTCTGATCCGAGTGTTGAACTAACCTTCGCTATTCCTATACCCAATTCCTTATTTCCACGCATAACAACCCCGTGGAATGGCTCATAGAAGATGTCGGCTACTCCTGAGCTAACATTATTGAAGAGCCCAACAGGATTACCAATAAAATCTGCTGAACCCAAGATTCTATACAATTGTCGGAGAATATCTTGTCTGTAGTGGTATAGGACCCGGTTCACCAACTCTGGTGTAGTTAAGCGCATATCTTTGATAGCCAAGGCGTTCAACTGGACAGGAGCATCGTTAATGTTGCCCAAAGTCATTGTCAATGCATTCAAAGCAACTGCTAATGGGTCACGATTATTCAATCTGTCGCATATG
The DNA here is from genome assembly GCA_002554575.1 of Amanita thiersii Skay4041. Classification (NCBI taxonomy): domain Eukaryota; kingdom Fungi; phylum Basidiomycota; class Agaricomycetes; order Agaricales; family Amanitaceae; genus Amanita; species Amanita thiersii. The sequence continues at coordinate 121,457 of KZ301969.1, forward strand.
ATTGATAAATCCACATTGCTAAGAGAAGTAAAATGCAAAATACTTTTCAGCAGAGTTTATACGTTCTGTCCGCATGAATGAAAGGGAGAGCATAACAGGTTGCAGCTCGAGAATTTCAAAATAAACGTCTCGTCCTGTTGCTATGCTTGGTGGCTCTGGTATTTCGTTCAGATTTTGAATTAAAGCACTAGTCACAGTTCTGTTCTCAGCATTCCACATGCACAAATGTCAAGTCAGGAGTACTTACTCTTCATTACTCTTCTCCCACAGGCCTTCAATCTGAGCGAAGTCATAGAGCGAGAATAGTAAATCTTCATCAGCCTCTATGGATAGCGCTTGAAGTAGTATCGAACAGTATTTAACGAAGATGACACCATGTTCTGTTTCAAAGTTAGATGTAGAAGATTGAATGAGCAATCGTGATCGAACCATCATCATTCAGCCAGATGATAGAGAGTTGAATTGTCGGCAGCGCGGCAACACCAGAATTCTTTGGAATGGGAGTGGGTTGTAGGATAACAGGGAATAGTGCATCATGCAACTGGTTATCGATTTGTAAGTTTCCACAAGAGAGATTGATTGTCTGGGCGACTGGACTGTTCGTATACTCGAACTTGAGTGCATCTGCTGTAACATATACAACTTCGATAAGGTTTTTGTTCACAAGTGAGACGCCTATCCCAGTGAGGTCGATGAGGTATGTCAGGGTGGGGGCAACCGTTTCTGGAACAGCTTCGAAAAACTCCGTAATACTGGAAACACTATCAGATCTTGGAGCCATAAGAGTTGAGTTACTCCTTTGACGAGGCTTGTATAGGCTTCGCTCAGGATTATAAGGTGTGATACGCAATACTTGCATATGTTCATCCGCTCGAAGATCCAATGCAACAATTTTAGAACGTTGATTATCCTAGTACCAATGGGTCATCCGAGTATGAAATTACTGATAGAACGTACGTAGAACTTGAAGGGTATGAGGTCCCCAATTTCAAGCATGTCTATCACGCGCTTGAATCCCTTGATCGATAGCTGTAGTTTTTTCTCCTTCGCAGCTGGATGATCCCAAGCATAATAGAGACTCGAATGCCGTTCAATGGTGTATGAATGTTCAGAATCACGAGCCGATGTTTCGTCCGAATCAGCCTAGAATGAATCAATGCGGGGAAGGTTAGTGGAATGGGTAGGCCACACCGTTTGACGAATTTTTATGGGGTAGTCGCTCTCGTTCTCAATCTTAAATGGCCATTGGTCATTAGACGGCGATATGGTGATGAAGATCGTGGCTCCGTTAATTTGGATATCAGCCCGAATTAGGTGCATTTGGGAAGTTTCCTGTGAACGCAGCCGAAAATGTACAGCACCTATTGCTTCGATATCAAAGGGAGAAGACCTAGAACAAGGTGAGAAATATCAGAATTTTGCCTTTTCTACTACAAACCACTGTGCATTCAACCCAGGATATGCGATCGTCAACAACTTTTCGCTATCTGCCCGGAAACGACGAAGAGGGCTGCGTCCCCCAGCCTCCAGGATGGCATTCGAGGAGGGTGTCCCGCCGTGTTGTCTGAATGTTATTGCTTCCAATAGATTATTTTTGAGCAAGAAACGGGGACTCAGTGTGATGACCTTTGTGACTTTATACTTGCCAAGCCCTTCGCTCCAAGATATACCGGTGTGCATTTCTTCGAATCTACGCTTCTGGTAGGAAGCGACAAGCTCCGCTTCAGCAGAAGGCGCTTCGACGCTGACCAGCTAGGAAAAAGATTAGTGAACGATCTCTTAAATCACTAATAGTGCAAGAACCTTGGACCAAGTTGATTCACCAATTTTGAATGTAAACTCATGGCCATTATCGTAGGCATGAGACAAAACTAGGAGGCATTACAGTTAGTTGCTATAGAAGCTTCTGGTAATGCTCACGGAAGGGAGCAGGTCTCTCCAAGTATTCTGAAGCAAAGTTAGCATAGGAAATTGACAGGGTATAAGAAATACCTGTTCTGTGTTCCCCTGCTGAATCATGCACTCCAGCACGGGTTGAACGAACAGAACGGATCCAAAAGGGTAAATTCGTTTTGTTCACGATGATATAAGGGGTGTATATCTGGATCTTAAAAGCTCCACCAGATTCTAGGTACCGCCTACATAGCAATTATGAGACAATTGCCACAGAATTTATCCTCACGTACACATAATTCAGCTTCAACCTTAATTGTCTGTTTAGAGAGTCCCTCAAAGCCATTTGATTGTCTACGTCGTAATCGGAGCTTTCACCAGAGTGTATGACGGCAAAGTCGCTTGGTTTGAACACTGGGAGAATGTGAGCGGAATTCTTGGATAGAATAGGTTTCTCATACCTGTATCTTGGACAACTATGTTCAATAGGAGCAGATGCGTCAATTCGACCGAGTGTACAGGCATGACCCCGCCCTTTCGAAGATAGCTCATCCACGTTTGATCAACTGTCTTGTCATAGATTCGATAGTCCAGATTGTAGGGAAGCAAGTTTTCTATCTCAAGCGGGGCACATAACCGGAGAGTAATCTTTGGACATTTGCTATGGCGCACTTCAGCAAACAGTAAGAAACACCTAAACCAACTTGCCGTTGGGTGACGACCTGATCATCCATTTGCACTGATGCTTGTATCCGGAAAGGTGCCTCTTTGGGGTCCACATGACTGCATGTTATTGTAAAGCTCTTTTTTGCGATGAGATCCTCCCAGCGGATCGCAGAACACCATCTATAACCGAAGCCTTCTATGTATTTAACAAAGACTGATAGTTAGTCGTTGACTTGATATGATTAAATATACTTACGATCTGGCTGGATTCTGACACGGTACCGCGTGAGAACATCAATTGGAAGCGGATAGTCCTCTCCTGGTGCAAGTTTCTCAAGAGAACCAGCAGGCTGCCCTTGTTCATTCACCAGTAGTAACTCCAGAGGGTACAGCGTATTGTTTTCCACCTTGTATGTCGATCGAAGTATTACGAGCTTCACACAGTCTACAACTTTAATTTCGCAGAGGATCCGCAGAGGGTATTTTCCTGCCTGTGGTCGGAGAGGAAATGTATATTCACCTTCCCTGTCTACCGGAATGCTGCGAAGCTCCTCCCAAGGCTTTCCATCAAAGCGCAAGCCAATACTATGCTGACCCAAAGAAACATGCTGCAAAAATGTTTAGGAATGATCAATGTGGTGAAATAACAGAGCTTTACTTCACGAGTAGTCCGCCAATCATCGAACCTCCAGTCAATCGTTTGGTCGGCTGATAACTTGACAGCAGATATTTCCTGAACGTCTGAACCACCCAGGGTATCGGGCCAAACATCTAAAGTGACTCCTGTACGATTACGTATGCGGTAAGGCGCATACATTCCTCGACCTTTTTGTAGTACTTGTGTACCCTCTCTACTCCAAACTTTCAGAGTTGAAGAAACCAATTCAACGAAAGCGGCAGAAACATTCAGGTCAAGACGCTCTCTAGATGTGAGAGAATAACCGATACCACCAGATATTCCATCTCTTGTGACCTGTGGTCGTCAGAACTAGTCATTGTAACGCGAGAAATACATACAGAGAAAGTAAAGGTCCATGGATCAATCACTGTTATGAAGTCAGCATAAGTACTACTCAGCAAGCCCTCACATACGGGGTTCCCAATGAGAGTTTGTTAAGTTCCAGTAATTGATATGGCTATCAATTGTAGTAGTAGTACGCAACTAATATTGGGTGGGCTTCTGCTAGTGAATTCAATGATCATACGTAACTTACCTCTCCTGACCAGTCTTGTACGCCAACAATAAAGGGTTTAACTTTCAGATGTATCACCGGCTGTTCATGTAGATCACCAATCAGAACAAGGCGGAACCCGTCTACCGAACATTTCAGCTAAAATACAAAGGTAAGTATCAACCAATACCAGTAGCCATGACGCACTTGCTCCTTCGTCATGACGACCCGTGCTTTTCCAGTTGAAGAGCGCGGACCGAAGGACGCCTTTCGACCATTTGGCCGTACTGACTGAGATAGAGCAGTACTTTGGGCTGTATTTGAGTTCTGTGACTTGCCATACATTTCAATTGCCTTTGTAACGATCGACGAAATCAGCATAACATCCCTGTATGACGCCCTGACGGTGACAGCTTTAGTGAATATTTCGATGCTTGTCATCTGTTGCAGTGCCGAAGATCGGTTGTCGAGAGATACGGTGATGTCAACGTCGTCCAGGAACCTCACACTCTCAGTAGGTTTACCCATACGAGTCAGTGACATTCCGAGTCGATCAACTTTCAGAGCTATTATGCCCTATAGCAAATCAGTTACGGAACTCAAGGCCAATAGAGGAAAATCTACCTGTTGAGATAACAATATTTGATTGATGGTAAGTTGGATTGCTTGTGACTCTAAATTCGTATCATTCTCAAGGACGCTAATGGAAGCATCATGAAGGTCGATGCGGTAATCAAATGTAGTCCTAGTAGACATGACAGGGGAAGGTGAATCGACATTGTTTGAAGTAATGAAGGGATCCAAACTAGATGTTGGCGGGTTATTGGTGGTGGTGAAAAACGCGCTTGTGATGAATCCTAGGACAGAAATGACAGGGTCGATCGCGAATATTATTTTTGGTGAATCAATAGTAAGGACGGCGAGACTTGATCCACTCTCAGAACCAGAAGCGGTATAGAGTATGGTGAATTGGTTCCTGTCGTGTTGGGCAGCAGGAATAATCTCTCGGAATCTTGAATTGCCTGGTCTAGTGTTGGTCACTGTAAAGGACCTCAAGGTCACCTGTGCTTCTATTGAACCATCGGAAAGGGCCTTCAGACGGAGAGTGTTATCATGCAGGGCGAACCGTGCAATACCATGTCCTTTTAGTGTCTGCTCCGAGAATGCTTGTGCATCGTACAAATGTAGCCTCACAACATTGACGCTCAAGATAATATCTACTGAGATCCATGCACGCTTTCCTGGGATAACTTTCAACTCAGGTTGCAAGGAAATAGTAGAAGAAATCTCTGAAGAACTTGTCGGCTTGGACGTCAGTCCGTCCTCTAATGCCAGTTGGGTAACGTCTGCACCACCCCCTAGTGCTCGTTGGATCGACTTCGATAAATCAACAAGCAGACAATATTGAGTCTGAGTAAGGTGGAGCTTAACATCTGACACCTTGATTGTGACCTTCGTAAACTGTAAGACGAAGGGAATTCAAACAGGGATGATCATATACTGCACCTGGGTATCGGGCGTTTCCATGTCTTCATGATGCTCAACGACAGTTCTTTGTATGATAGTTGAGGTGACATGGATGTCATCGATAATTTTGAGGGGTGATACGAATCCATCTACATATATCTCGGATACCAATTGAATCCCACTAAGGCTGGCTGTCGTCTCGCTTGTCGAGTCCAGAAGTGTATTCCTAGCGCTTACTTCACCCAGTCGCATGACAAGGACATCAAGGGAGCGTTCGGGATCCGCAGGAAAGATCACAATTGGAGATTTAATGGATACTTCGAATTGCATTCGGTCTATCTGAGTTGCTTTTTGAACAGCAACTTGGGTAGCCGCATCATACACTTCTTTCAACCTTGCGAGTTGCATAAAGAAAGCATAGACATCGTGAAAGGGGCCCTCCAGGTAGTGTATCTTGAGCGATGCTGTTCTCAATGCCATGATGGATTTGGCTGAGCGACCGTGACTCTCTGCAGGGTCGAAGGTCTGATAAGAGAACTCGGCAAAATTCTCGCCCTCAATAGATAGTATTTGTCGAAACTCAGACCTGATGTTTCTTTGCATATTTTGATCGATAAAGCTTAAATTTCCGAGTCTGCCATTGACATTGATAGTGTTATTCTGGAGCAATACCCCCACATTTGCCGTTGACAGAGATAATGTGGCAAAAGTCAAGGTGTCGCGAATGAGAGAAACTAGTAAACGTAAGTACACCAGGATAGCATAGCAAGAAGTCAGCTCCTACCTTGTACACTCGCAAGCTGAAATTGGAGGCGGATTTTTTCATTCGTTCCGCCCTCCTTGACCTTATACTTGCCACTAATAGATGTAGAGGTGGTTATGCCTTCTGGGCTCTTGGACTTTGGCTGAGGTTCGACATCTTGAACAAACGTTGTCATGACAAAGTCGTAAACGGCTAGAACTGGCTCTGGCGATGCTTGGAATACAAAAGTCGAGAGGTCCACATCCACTTGTTGATGTACACCCTCGAAAAGGGTCAGAAATTCAGGCGAGTCATCTTGCACCCGGCGGTATCGGACACTCAACAAGTCTTGACTATCGATGGCAGTATGTTCCGCAGAAGACATAAAATTTATAGCGTCCTTGCCAGGCCTTTCGAGAGTCATTGATAGAGAACTAAACACAACTTAGTGACGTACAATTAGACAATGGTACAACATACCGGAGTTGGATGTCAACTTGCATATCATATTTCGCTAATGCATATTTTAGGGCAAATCGCTCCAAGACGACGTCACCCAAAGGGGTTTCAGAGCCAGCGGCATCTGTCTTAGCCAATGAAGCACTAAGTGAATCTGCACGGAAATCTATCTCTACTATATGCTGACGTAAATCGAGTCGCTGAAACGGTCTTCCATTAATCATGGATAGTGTTTTAGTGACGAGTAGACGTACCGCCATGATACTTTCTTGAACCCCTTTCCCATTCCCATTGTCATTACTATCTGTATCTGAATGGTATTCTAGGCCGGTAGGCCCAAAGAAGGCTTCAGTTAAGGGAAATCCCTGAGCAACATCCTGAGAAGCCTCCTCTTCCCCATCAAGGCTTGGTACACAAACATCGATGAGGCGCATTAAGGCTTTGTACTTGGAGTCTGAGAAGTTGATTTTCAAGTGCGGTAATTTACCCGCTATTTTGAAGCGTGCAAGACTGACAACAGTTGGGACAATAGAGTTCTGCAGTTGTAGTTCAATATTTACTCGCTCGAGCAAGTGGAGAGTATCAACGGAATCTGACGGAAGAGCATTCCGGCAAGCTTGCAAGTTGTCGCCAATGACAAACTAGATCCATGATGTATGAGTACTAGTAAAAGACTCAGTGATAGATATACCTGAGCAGCCTCGAGTCGAAGAATAAACTTGTCATACATCAGAGACTCCAAATTTCGATAATCTTCTTCATTATACGCTTGCTGGCGCTTCTGTTGGATAGATCTGAGATCCTTCTTGTCTGCAAGTTTACTTTCTACTGCAATGTGCCCTGCATCAATTATCAGATGATTGCAATCATGAGTTGTTACACTGGAAGCCAGCAGTCAGCTTTTTCTGCATCCATGCGCATTACAGAAACACTAACTCTTCAGGGACTATGATAAGGGGGGCATGTAAATCCATCTGTACATCAATTGTTTTGTGCATTTGTAGCGCATACTCGAGTCCTGCACGGGTCTCTTTTCGCAGCCCCTCCAGCGTTTGGCTGGCTACATTCTGCCCTCGATATCATTGATTGCACCAATGTGGATTGATTAATCGCACGTACCAACAAGGCTTCAACGGACTCCAGCTGACTCGCTGGGGGTTTGAAAAACTTGTATATTGCTTCTACGTAGCCCTTGTGATATATTACTTCCATATGCTGCATCCGCACTGTAAGAGCATTGTCAGCCCTTTCATCGAGGGGATTATGCTCGAGCTTCAAGAGGAAGAAGGCGTCAGGACTGATATCAACCGTGTCTGACGATTCAGGAGTTCTTGCGAGCAAGAAATCAGACTTGACGCGCACAATTTGAGGATATAGGCTATCTGGAGTTGTTCCGTCGTATACGCTCAGACCTCCCAATGTCATAGAGGCTTCAAAGTTGTCCGGTCTCTGAATGAGTTTTGCTTGGAAGATGTCAAAGACAACAGACATGACTTCCTGAGTGTCGCCATGAGGTTCACAGATAAGAGAAATTGATCCCTTTTGTAGGTGCATTGAAACGCGAGCTTTCAGAGAGTCTCTGGGGGCTTGGAATGATTCGGCTAGCGCAGTTTTCTCATCATAATCCAAAATCTCGTATAACTGTTTTCGTTGCTCGCTAGTCATCGTACCTCCAAAACCATTTTCACTCTGAGATGTATCAGAGGTACTAGTGCCCGATCCCCAAAGCCAGCTGGTCCAACTTTGTTTTTGCGTTTGCCGGGTTTTATCGGCCTCAAGCTGTTTTCGCAGAGCCTCATCTTTCCTCAGGCGCGAGCGCGCAATAGAACGATAAAAGCGAAGATCCTCGTAGGACAACTTCCGTTCTAGAGCCGCGAACTCATCCAACTCCTAAAGCAATGGAGTTGAGATATCTTCTCAGAGACGTTGTGTAGATGATACTTACACCGCCAATTAAAGAGTTAAGTAGCTTTTTCTGGAATAATGCGACGTATGTATTCCTGTCGTCACGTCGTTCTGCGAAGTAGACCCATGTCCACTTATGGCTACGCTCCCTGACACCCTCTAAGACTGCAGTACCAGCAAATTGCAGCCGCGCCCGAGCTGGATTTGCTTGGAAGTTATCATCACTGGGGCGAAATTTGTGATACTGTGGAAGGTCAGATATCCAGATGTCAGCTACGAACTACAATTCACCTGACGCCGCCTCAAATAAACATGATACATATGGACCAGCGAAATAATGTCCCGATACTGGTGATCATCTAATGCGACACCAATTTCCTTGAATATTAACTGCACATCATATCTTGGTGTCTGGCGGTCAGCTTTGTGGTTCACAACAATCTACAATTGTTATTCGCAGAGGCAATCAGAGAAATACAAATGACCTACCCTCCCCTCTCCCGTGACTGGCTTCAATATGAACTGATGATTTAACTTTTTTGCTTCCTGCATAGATATACACCAAATGAAGTGCACAATGAGATAAAGATGATACCTCATACCAAATCAGAAAAGATACGATCCATCTCGGATGGTGATAAACCCATCATTGACTTTGCATCTGTATCAAAATACAGAGCCAGACACCTAAGTTTCGCAAGCTGCGTGCATCGTCAAAAAATCCTCTTGTCGTATTGGTAAGCGTAGGTACAAACCTTATGAATAGCCCCAGCAGTACTTTCAATAAATGCGGGACGCCACTTATCATTGACCGATGCTGCAGTGAACTCCGTGAGGGTTAGACCTGCAGCAAATGGATGCTTTAACTGGGCACTCAGTACAACAATTCACAACAGGTGTAGGGAACATACATTTGGTACACTGATATTGTCTTCGTAACGAATATGGATGTTTCTTATAGTGATTTGAATATTATTAATGATCTTGGCCATGAGTGATTGCCAAAGGCCCTGAGGCTGACTTGAATCTTCTAAAGTGGTGTCAATGGCATCCGTATTGGATTCGAATGGGTAAGAATCACCAGAAGAGGCTTCTGTCTGACTACGCAAATGTAATAACTCTGCATTCGCCAAGCGTTCCGCTTTCGCAGCTTGAGCTCTTTCTTCCTCCTCTTCGGGCTCAATGTTCGTTTGAGGTGAGGGGATGACAAGAAGATATACGTCTTCAATGAGGATTTCGACAGGCTGGTTCCCGAGGTTCATCCAATGCAGTGCCAGAGTGAATCTTCCAAGACGCCCTGTGAAATCGGTCAGTTAGGAGCGTATAGATAACATATATTGGCACGGACCTTCAGCGACATCGACTGGGAGCTGGAATTTATCTAAAGCACCTTTCTTCAACCGTAGATTTCGGAGAGTGAGTTGGCCTAACAGTGCAAGTCAATAACGCTGATTGGAAGCGGCAATATAAGAGAGGTTTACCTTGGCCAATTCCATAGTTTACTTGGTTGAGGTCGAGATTCTCGACGTAGGGTGCAAGGATTCGGTTAAACAACTTGAAAGGCTGAGTGGTGAGAGTGCATGAATGGAGTCAACAACATACCACATTGAGAACCTCTTTTCCAGGATCAAGCCACCACATGGAATATACAGCCGAGAATTAGCTGAAGGTGGAGGATGAAAATCGACTTGTATGCAGTACAGTATACGCTGAGTATAACACCACCAACGTCATTGCACTTAGCACAGCCACATCGGTTCTCTATTACCTAATCAAAGCAGATTATTCCTCCGTTACTCAGGTTGTCCCTCGAGATGGGGAAAAATGCTTGCCAATGCTTACTATGTCTACTTGATACTTGGAGGATAAGAAATAATTAAACTGCGCCGGCTGATATTGCTTCTACATCATACAAATGTGAGATACAGGTCTGTTCTATTCTTGGGGAAACACTAATATCCATCGATTCTTCGAGCCAATCTCCAGACCCGCGGGCGGTACAAGCGTGAGGTGTGTGTGTTACTCATTACATCCGAAACACCCCCGTATATATCCCCAGGTTCAATTGCTCTTATTCCGCTATAGGCTGAAGGCAAGCTCCGAGATAGTTGAGCAAGTACGTGATTTAGTGCTGTGCATATCTAGGGGACAATCACTAGTATGCAAAGAGGTGCTTCTAGCGATAGCATCTAGGATCATTCTTTAGGAGCACTCCAGTGCTCAGAACTCTGTCAGCCAAACACTGTCTGATGGGTATACTGTAGAAACGTGGTACTTTGCATGATCGATATTCCGTTAGTTCCCGAACCCCCGTGATGTGACGGTGAGACTACATATAATCCAAAGTCAGGTTGTCAATGGTCGTGTGCACCCCACAGTGGTAGGCGAACTATACTACCCTTCCATAGGACGTGTTTCTAAAATGATTTCTGTCTTGTCGCAATCCCCTCTTCTTCCCCTGAGCGATCATCAACCTGGATTGCAGCTAAATGAGGTGAGCATGCCACCATGCTGATATCCGAGTCTGCGCCCTGAGGTGTACACTATTAGCTGGGTACGCTTGGCAGCGCCGTCGAAGCATTCACAAAGTGAGCGGTCAATCAAAACGTCCTTCGTTCTCCAATTAGTAACAATTTCTTCCTCCTAGAATGCTCTCTCGGTCGGGTCAGACGGCCGTTCGGCTACATTGCACACTCCCTACATGGAGTCCGTCATATGATACATGTACGTTCTATGTTCAATTATGTGTGTTAAAGCAAGCAACGGATTGACAGATTTGGACCTTCACGACATTAATGAACTGCGTTCACGAGTTTTACTATTCATACATGACCTATTACAGTCACTTCGTTCCGCTGATGTGAGTAACAAACCACCATGTCTAGAAGTCGATTTTCTTAGATCCGGCAGATTGTTGCATCGTATTCTCTTGCCCCTTCGAACCTGCCTGTTTGCCTTGTTTGGGCACTGCCGCCAGACCCTACTACAGTGCAAGTCAAGATTGATGGGGACGACCTTCTGAAGGGAGTGCAAATACGCAAGCGAGATAATGTGCTGGTTGCAGATTTGAAGGGTGCATCTTGCTTGATTATTACTTGAGGTGACTGAGGAGGAAATGGACATATACCATTCTATTTGACTTACTGGGATTAATGTAATCGCTTTCGGGATTTTTCTAGCAAGTGTAAAATATCATGCTGCATAGAGTGGAAGCACCAGAGTTCCTCGGAGATGGGAGCGATGATTGCCGGGCGTTTGGGGAGAGGCGGGGACGAAAATGGCCATGTGAAAATGACAAGTCGTGTCAGTTTGTCAGCTTCGGTGTTACGGTTGCGTTACATGTGTCACACATTCAATAAGAAGTTCAAGTGTCGACAACTCAATTTTCTGACCCAAACTGCTCGCGTCGTCTTCCATGGCTCCTCTTGCTGACTTCCTCCTGGCCCTCCTTCCCTTTGATCCTCCCCGTCATCTTGTTTCCTATGTTCCAGGCCAAACACCACTCTCCACCAATACCGCCGTCGTCTCTTGCTTGGCTGCCTACTTGGCAGTCATTTTTGGCATTCAGGCATACATGAAGGACAAGCAACCTCAAAAGCTTACCGCTCTTTTCCAGACCCACAATATTATTCTTAGTGCTGGTAGCTTATTGCTCCTCGTGCTGATGTTGGAAGAAATATTGCCTATTATGTGGAACAATGGCCTCTTTTACGCGTTGTGTTCTGAACAAGCTTGGACACCGGTACGTCTAGCCATTTATGGAATTTTGTTTTATGTTAATACTCCTCTAGAGACTTGAGTTCTATTACATGATCAACTATTACTTCAAGTACTTGGAACTTATCGACACCGTATTCCTCGCGCTGAAGAAGAAGCCTTTGCGTGAGTTGGTCTCGTACCTGTCCTTCAGCTAACTCACTTGTATCACAGAGTTCCTCCACGTCTTCCATCATTCGGCAACTGCATTATTATGTTATTCTCAACTCAATGGCAGAACTAGTATTGTACGCCAGTCCCCCTTATTCAACTACACCTCAAGGCTGATTTGGCTTACCTAGTCCTGGCTCGTCATCGTCTTAAATTTGGCTGTCCATGTTATCATGTGTATGTTACACAGTTCTTATACAGGTAACAAAATCAGCTGATATGTCCCTCAGACTATTATTATTATGCAACTGCTGGTGGTGCAAGGTTCTGGGTACGTTAAAATATAAGACAACTTTGATTTGTGGACTTAGTTGTCTTTTTCTTAGTGGAAGAAATATCTGACAACAATGCAAATTGTGCAATTTATCATTGACATATTCGCTGTATACTTTGGGAGTGTGTATCCGTTTCGTGTGACAAAGTTCATTCGTTCTGAAATTACGCTAGCATATCAGCATTACGCCTACGCTTACTACCAAGGCATCCTTCCATCAGTTGGCAACTGCTCTGGATCCGAGACCGCAGCTCTTTTTGGCTGTGGTCTCTTGACAAGTTATCTCGGTCTATTCATCAACTTCTACATACAAACATACAAAGCACCTGCTGCTAAGAGAGGCAATGTTACCAACGGGCATGCTCACGCAAATGGGGACGCGTAAGTTTGTCTATGTTGACTAACCGCTCACTTTCTTAACAACGGAGGACACAGACGCAAGAAAAACTAAACGCTGCATTTCCAGGAGGAATTCAGACGATACCATGATGAGCTAACGGGCGTATGATACCAATACACAGTGGAAGATATATGGCGCTAATACATAGAACTGACGACTAATACACTGTTGTCTTGTCTTGACTGAGATGGAATTGTGTGCTACCTGCTAATACCGAGTTTCGTAATCATGCTTCCCTCGCCCTGCGATCCACCTTCTCACTTAACTCCGATCCACCCTTAATTACTCACTGGTACTACTGCTACTGTACCTTCATGTCTTCCTTTTGGGACTATGGCTCATCTTCCCAGTCTGATTCACCGCGAGAGTTCTTTGTAACTTGTCAGTTCTTTGTGTCCAACGCAGCTGCGCTCAACCTGAGGAAGGTTTGTATCGCATTCAGTGCCTACAATCAACTGTCTTACCCGTTGCAAATTAGAGTCGAAAGAAATCGGAGAAGCGCGACACATTGATCGTTGGTGTCCCTGATGACCCCCGAAAGGTCAAGGGTAAGCCGCACTAGCTTCAATGCACTGTCAAGGACATATCTGATTAGGCGCAGAGAAATCAAGTTTTCATCTTCTGTCAAGGAACACCACCGGAACAGGATACTGGCGAGAAACAACTTGCAAGCTTTCCGAAGACAAGGGTCGTTGCTTTCTCTCTCTATACCTCGACGTGAGCAAATCTTCTAGGAGGTACCTTGCTCGCGTGATTCATTGAAGACATAAGAACTCTATTCTCTACCAAACAGTCAATCTTCACTTGCTGAATCAAACCGACATTCGTGTGATCGATAATTCACTTTTCTTCAGGAAGAACTGTATTGGGCTTTATGGTCTAAGGTCAGATTGACTATTGAACGCATATAGCATCCTTGCAGACTTCATATCTTATATTCACTAGTAACAAGCGACAAACATCAGCTGAGACCAACGATCCCATTTTTTTACTCTTCAGCAATCCCGACCTCTGTAATACATGGTTGGTTCTCCTCAAGTCGTATGCCGTTCCAGAAATCTATGGTCAAAGGCTGTACTATGGCGGATCATACCGTATGTGGCGGCAGGTTGAGGTGACTGTGATGCAAGGACGAAATTTGGGAAACACGAAACCACATGAATCAGGAACCGGTGCTGATGCAAATGAGCAGGAATTCACGGATTATATGGTATCATGTGACGTAGCTCTTGGGGACACTATCTGTGGGCGCACCACTTCAAAGCGGGGCTTAGTGTCACCGATATGGCATGAAACCATCGTACTTAGTGATTTACCCCCCTTTACAGATTCTGATCACCTAGAAATTAAAGTATGGAAAGAGAGAAAATCAACAAGGGGCATCAATTTGGGTGCAGTGAAAATTGCACTCAAATTTCTCCCTCATCTGGTTGATCAGGGATGGTTTCCCGTCTTGCAAAGTCTCCAAGGGGTATTGCCCTCCGAAATGCAGGCTGGTGAGCTACAACTTAAGTTGCGCGTTGACCAGTGTGTAAATTCCTACGCTATAAAAGATTTGTACTTAATGGTACTAGGGAGATTATCCTGCCACAAGTAGCATATACGCGGCTTCTGAAGGTAGGACTTGATGATCGGCCAGTCGTAGACGGAAGCTCATTAAATGCAGACTTTGAACTCTCGAAATTATTTTGATTGGCTCTCTGAATTTGAAAGTAAACTAAAACTTACAAATTTTGCAATGCCTCTCGTGTCGATCGCATCTGCAAATGGTTCGCTGGTAGAGCAAGTTCAGGAGTATGCCGAGCGTGAGATGGAGAGGACACCATTTTGTGAATGATGTTTTTCCTGTGGGCTTTTGGAATATTGAACTTATTCTTCTTCCTTCGCCGAGTAGCTCAAGAGACATTGTTCCGTGGAAACACTACATTGACAAGAACCATGGAGACTTGTATGGTCTGGTATGGCAAAGCGTTTTTAGAGGCCAGTGTTGGGAATATTATCCGCAAGATATGTGATGACGGTGTTGAAATCCATTTGGAGCGCACAGGTAAGGGCGGGAAAGACATGGAGAAGAATGTGGATATGAAGCAGTTGCGGCATTTGCTGGACTTATGCAAAGAAATTTGGGGCCAGATTTACTCTGTGCGGGCTGAGTGTCCAGAGTAAGGTCTCGAAACTATTCAAACCCAATTGCTCACAGTGGCATAAGGGAACTGAGAAAACTGTTTGGGACCATACGCAAGCTAGTCGAGAGGCGATTACGGATGGATGATACATGGCAGCAGAAATATGCCAACCTACCTTGGCAAAGTGTCTCTGCTTTCTGTTTCTTGAGGTTCATAGTTCCTGCCATTCTTCATCCTCATCTTTTTGGCATACATCCAGGTTGGTTGCTTTCATTATTGATGTTCCATTTATAACAACATGGTAAACATAGGTATTCCAAGCTTATCCGTGAAACGGACTCTTACCCTGATTGCTAGGGTAATTCAAAGCTTAGCAAACTTCAGTTCGGTTAGTTCAGCTAAAATATCATAACCGTGTAGCTTATCATGAGGTAGGTGAGCCATAAAGAAGATTTCATGAGCACCAAGGAGATAGAAGAATTTCTTCGGGAAAGCCGCAAGGCCATGATTGACTATCTCATGGTGGTTTCTGGAGATGCGTCAGTACACTCGAAACAGCATGGAGATTCTCGAGATCGTCTTGTTATTATCAATGCACTTCGCCAACGATCCGTATTGATGACCCCTTTGGAGAGAGAAGCCATACCAGTATTACCACATTTCTCTGATATACCCCGTCTTCTCGCGGTTATAGCTTCAGGTGTGTATCGCCAGGTTCAATACCTGAAAAGGAAATCAGAGGCCATCCTTGACGACCACCAAGCTCTTAAGGAATTGTGTAGTCGTTGCCTGGAGGTGCAGCAAGAAGCTACCCTGAGGATGAAGGGGTCAGATACATCTAAGATACCAGAATTGAATACCATGTCCATCCAAGGTCCATCCCGATTTGCGACTGTGGGTGTCAATGATGGAACGCCCCCATTGGCGAGAAATGTCTCAACTCGTCGCCAAACATTCGCTGGAGATATGAACAGAAATGCAAGCCTTATGAATCAGTTATCGTTATCATCCAAGAACAGTTCAGGGCAAGATGAACGGCAGCAAATCATTCATTTTAAATCCCCGTCATCAGACTCAATTCCCTCAGTCAACACGGAGAAGGATAATATGCTAAGTCGTTTAGGAACAGTTGATCTCACAACGGACCTTTCGGATGATGCAGGCCGGAAGAAGAAAACGCTGAGAGGTATTTTACGACGATGATAGCACCTCTGTGTGGACCTAGTCACTTACGCTTAATCCATCTGTATTTTTATCCTGTGTTGTCGAATAGGTTGTACAATTGAGGTAAATAGAATGTACAATGGAGTATTACGAGCCAACTCTCAACGGGTTTTCCACCAACTTCGCAACCTCCCCTGCTACATCTTCTGACGTGCTGCGCACAGTCAACCGACAAAGCTGCAACAACTTGAGTAAGGAGATTTTCATAGATTACAAAGGACCTACTTTGGCCTCTCGGTTAGGCTCAAATCGCAGTAGACATCCCACTTTTCCATCGATAGAGGTGTGTAGGACACCAGCACCCACCAGGTTATTAGGATTTGGATCAATATCGTTAAGCAGATTCAGTCGTTGGCCAGATACTACTTGTTTATGTTTGGTGGAATCCAATTGACCAGTGCTTGTGAGTTCTATAGGGAATATAGTTTGAACTTCACGAGGAGGTCCACCAATCAATTTCCATCTTTCAAAAAAGTCCGCTTGCCCAAGCTTGACATGCTCAAAGAATTTTGTGATGACAATGGGCAGACGCACGGCTACTGTCTGATGTGAGCCAGCTAAGAAGGAGAGGTTAAGGACTGGGGGTTCGCGAAACATGCGTTTACATTCAATGTGCAACAGTAGTTGTATCTGGCTCTGCGCTCCGATTGTACTTTGTGGCAGCTTGGCAAATGTGACAGATAATGCCTCGGGATCAGCGACCTGGGTGGTGGTTGTAAATGATGTTAAAGGTGTTGGCACTTTGTTGCCGACATATACCGCCACCTGACCTAGGTGACCTTGATAACGGGATTTGATCCCGAGTTGGATCTGGACGTCTTCATATAAAACACCCTCCGTAGAGTACGTGAGTTTATTGAACCAACGATCCACATTGGGACCAGTGGCAATGTGCAAGGCATTCATAGAGCTACTGGGATTTGGATTGGATGTAGGTGCTATTTCCAGGCCAGCAAGGGAACTCAAGACATCCAGAGTGTCTGTTCCTGCAGGAGCCGTGATACTCCCATTGTTCCCAGTATCATCACGTTTACGTTGTGTTAGCTGCCTATCCAGGTTCGCTTCCTTGCCTCCATGAACCCAAGTACGCTTATCCTCTGTGTCCCCATGCTTACGATTCAATCTGCCTACCAGGGTACTCACTCGAGGAGGGAAAGGCGGCATTTCCTCGCATACATGAAGGAGCAGTTCATCTTCTTCAGGCCTGGATGCCAAAGCATAATATTCGCATGCTCGCTGCTGCAAGTCCGCGTCAAGTACATGACGATAGCGATCAAAGATACTAAGAAGTTGGGGTTTGATCTCTGGAAACACGTTCACCCATTTGATATATGTCGATAAAAGGAGGGCACGGGTAGTCGCAATGCAGAATTGCGATTTTGAGTGCAATAGCTGGAACTGTTCGATTGGACTATAGCCGGGTTCATTCGCAATAAGGTGGCCGTATTCGCCAAGAATATATCCTACTATTGCTTCAGTCACAGGGAGAAAGATTCATACACCAGGACGCACCCCCTACTTTGACCAAACTCTCATGTGTTGAGGGTGCTTTCAAATGCTCAAAAATGACTCTTGCTGCATATTGTTGGAGATCCTCCGTATTCGTTACTATCTGCACTACACGGTACCAGACCTCGTCCCCAACATGATCGCCAGCTGCACTAATTAGTTGCAGGATGGTATCAACATACCACTTATACGAATTTGCATATTTTTCCGTGAGAATAGCAATCTTCAAGACCATCTCCTCACGAAGCGCATAATCGGCTACCCGAAGATACCGCAGTAGCTCTCCCACAATGAGTTCCGAGTTGTCCACGTCGCACATACTGTATAACAGATCCAGTGCTCTTCTCCGAACAGAAATATCTTTGTCCCTTAAAGAAAGTATGATGGTAGTCTGATGTTTCTTAATAGGTTCAAGTGAGTCTGCACGGGCAGCAAGATGGGCCATTGTATCCAGGCCAAGGTAGCGGACATTAGTTTCCCTTGATGAAATAAATCGAGCAAGTAGTACAGCGGCAGTGTTGACAAGTGGAGAGTTAGTATCAAGATGGATAGCTAAAGAGATTGCTTCGAAGAGGACGGCATGTTGAGCATTATTATGCTGCACATTCCGTGAGGGTTCTGCACAATTGTTCATGATCGTTTGTAGCACTTGGTGTAGCGCTGATCGAATTGTAGGGTCCTCTGGAGCGAAGTCAACGAACGCGTGGCAATAATGTGAGTATACATACCTGATGGTGGGTAATACTGCAAGAGTCGTAGAAGCTTCACTTGTAGCCAGGGGGAGGGAACTTTGTAGTATGCGTAGGTCGCTGCATACTCATGCTCCAGAATAAGCTGTTCTGTAACTTAGAAAATGCTGGCATAATGAAAATGCAGAGTCTGCTTACCCGATACAGGCGGTCAACTGCTTTCGTATAACAGACAGCGAACGCCTCTAGATGGTCCTGCGCTAAAGCCATAACTAGGCTTGTAACACAAAGAACAACACCCTACAAAGCTAGCCTGGTTAGGTTTGTGGGTTATTAGACAGTTGCTACGTACGAGGTCATTATCATCCATTATGGAGACGACTCGCAGGGCCCACTCAGCGGCCGGAATAACTTCTGGGTGCTTTCTGTACAGCCGCAATAATGTCAGAGCCGCTTTTTTCTTCACGAAACTGTGAGAAGTCCTTTCTTACTTCGTGAGTGGTAAACATAACAGTGCAGGATCTGAATCCATACGGGGAAATAAGGAGACGATGAACGTCTTCAGCTAACGCTTCTGCCATTTCACTCCCTCCAACGTTCGCAATCGCGTGCAATGCAAGGCAGTTGTCGATCTCATTATTCGAATCCAAATCTTTCCGTATAGAGTTGACGACTAGACGTAAGAAATCCGAATTCTCGTGCATCAACAGTGTCAC
Organism: Amanita thiersii Skay4041; assembly: GCA_002554575.1. Lineage (NCBI taxonomy): Eukaryota > Fungi > Basidiomycota > Agaricomycetes > Agaricales > Amanitaceae > Amanita > Amanita thiersii. The sequence goes on from KZ301969.1 coordinate 140,626, forward strand.
GGCGAGATAGCCCTTCCATCATGGCGTAAGGTAAGAAAGGAAAGGTGAGAAGTTCTGGAGTCACCAACTATTTGCTTTTCACTATACTTTGAGCTAGCGATTAAGTTCACAGCTTCCATGTGCCCGATATCAACCTTGTACCCAAGAATGTAAGTGAATATTATCTTCGCAACATATCTAGATTAAAACGCAGGTTAAATTGTCATGCGCAAGAATGTACACAATGAATATTTACTTCTTCTTTTGGTACCCGTCCAGATTTCCGTCTGTTCAAGCCGTGTCAATCTCATAGATCATATAGGCAGAAGCCGAGGATGCCTTTGAATTTCTTGCGTATATTAGCCATTTCCTTGTTTATTCGCTTTTCTTCCAGCTCCCGGACACGCGCACCGCGGATGTCGGCGATGAACTGAAATGACGCTTGAGAGTTTGTCGCAGGTAATGTGGCTGCTGCGAAACTGACCTGGGTGAGCCCACGCATACTGGTCGCCATCTTGGATGTAATGAAAGCGAGGTAGTTGATCCAGACGTAGAGTTATTGATAGTGAAGGCGAGAGCGCTTGTTGGGTGACTGAATGGGTGAGGCAATGTATTACCTAATAAAGTTGTCATTTAACAGGTGTAGGCATACTGTAATTATTAAAAATGTGCTATATAACTATCCTGTACAATTCCTCCTGGTATTCTAAATACAACGTGACAACCGACTCGGTGTCCCCGGCCGTGAACTGAACATTGATCCCTGTGTAGTTGGTGTCGAATATCCTGAAGCAGACCCAAGTCGCAATGACTGCAAAAAAGGCGAGGCGATGGGCGTAGCAGGAACAGAGTTTTGACGCGAATGAAGCATAAGTTGCTCTTCATGGAAGCGATCCAGTACCTTCACAACACTACCAGTTAGATAATCCAAATCTCCCAGCTCTTCCGGGGACATCGGTGTGGCCTTCATCATATCTTCATCCTCGGACTCTGGCTCTTCCTCGCGCGAGTTACGTAGCACTCTATTTCCTTTGCGTTGTCTGCGACCTATTGCAATACCATCAAACACTCTCAGCATGCAAGAGTCTATCACCATCTTCAACCGATGAACATTGTCCAGATATTCGGATCTCCCAACTATTGGGAGCCAGTTATCGCATTCCAAGCCACGATGGACTGCCTGGAGTTTATATGCACCAAACAACATGTATGCCATTGGATTGAGCTTGGTTGTTGTGATCAAGAATGTTTGAGCCGAGGTGCCACTAGTTAAGTTACGCCTCTTCTCTGCAAATGCAATCAGCTGCTTTTCGCCATGGCTTTCAGGGAGAATCTCTCGTTTACGATGATTGACGCTTGATGGGTGCATGAAAGTAACCTTCTTAAAAGTAAGTTTATATGGCACATAGATTTTAACTCAACAAGACTGGCCTTGTCCTGAGGTGTACGATACGTTATTTCTCCTGTTCTGATGGCGAATTTTGGTTGGGAGGCGATTGCAATTAAAGCAGCAAGTAGTGGCAAGGAATTACCATTTAGATTGAGCTCAGGAGGTACTGCCATAGATCTAGTGGAATACTCGACGTTGCCACCTCCCGACACATCAATCACACCTGCACGATATAGTGATTGTAGTAAATGCCGCCTAATTTTCTCAATAAGCAGTAACGTGGGTTTTGAGAGAAAATTATCCGTGCAGAACCTGTTGGCTGTCATGTACTCTCCATTTGACTGTAGAGCCCACCAGTTGTTGTATGCATGTAACGTTGCCAAGGCATCTGACCTGAATTCTTCAGGAGTCCACGAATTTTTCTTTTCATTGGCCTGTTTCTTGAGGAGGACGGGTGAGACGAATGGATCACGGTTCGTAAGTATTGCGGCCAGTGTCAATGCTTGGTCTAGACAGCGGAACAGGCTACCAAATAAGACTAGGCGCCCCATCTGAGCATCCACAGGTAGCTGCAAGAGGACACGCCCCAGCGATGTAAGATGATTGTCCGTATCAAGAGCTCCGACCATGCGTAGATTTCTCATGGCTGCGGATACACGATCGGAATCAGGTGGTTCGATGGTGCCTGCCAACACTTCCTCAACACTCATACTAGGGAAGTTGAGAGCTTTGATATGCATAACAACATTACTCAGATCAACCCTTTTCATCTCCACCGTCTGGTAGGCCTGTAGGGAGGAAAGACGAGAACGGCTTAGAAGACCATAGTACTCTCCAGGGCGATGCCGACCTGCCCGACCTGCTCTTTGATGTAAGTTTGAGGAACCTACCCATGCAGAAACCAAAGATGACATATGTCTATCCGGATCATAACGTTGCTCTTTGATCTTAGCCGTATCCACCACGAAAACAACGTCAGGGATTGTGACTGATGTTTCTGCAATATTGGTAGCAAGGATGATGCGGCGGACGCCCTTTGGTGGTGGTTCGAAAATTACTTGTTGCTCAGCAAGTGGGATAGTGGAATGAAGTAGGTGAATGCTAAACTTCGAAGTGTCGTTAAAATTGATACTGAGTGGGCCTAGCGGCTCTAATAGTGCTCTTTGTGTTCCCATAATATCGTCCCACCCTGGGAGGAATACAAGTACATGACCATCAGAGGAATTCTGTATAACATGGGAAATTGTTATGGCAAGTAGTGAGTAAGGGATTTCAAGGTCGTCTTCTCCACGACTGTCAGTGGACGTTTTTGAGGTATTAGGTCGAGCGCCAAGTTTCGCAAGAAGGTTTTGGTCAACTTCGCGGCGTAAATAGTTTAGAACCTGATCGTGATGAAGGATCCAGCGTGCTTCAGTACGAAAAATGTCGGGAAGGAAATCTTCCAAGAATTTTTTTTCAACTGGGAAGGATCGTCCGGGAACCTCAATGACCTTTGCAGGCTTACCGGCTGCGTCAGGGAAATACTTCTGAAATAGGGTGGGATCAATGGTGGCACTCATCAGCACAACTTTCAAGGGAATCTTGCGAGCCCTCCTATCAGCCATAAGGCGCTTGAGCACCATGAGAAGGAGGTCTGTATCGACATCTCGCTCGTGAACTTCGTCCACAATAATGTGCGTTACATCATCAAGACTTTGGCCATCTGACGAGGAGCTGAACAATGCACTTTGAAGCCGTTTCAGGAAAACACCTGTGGTGCAAAATGTGATGGAACCGTGCTCCTCTGGTGGCTTTGCTTCGAACCGGACTTGATAGCCAACTGACACCCCCAGTAACTCACCACGCTCCTTTGCGACACGATCTGCTACACTGATAGCCGCAAGCCTCCGAGGTTGGGTGCAAATGATGTTACATCGGGCGCCGTCCCCGCGGTCAATGTAGTCGTCAAGAATCAGCTGGGGTATTTGGGTTGTCTTTCCTGAACCCGTCGCCGCCATACAGATAGTGACTTCATTGCCTCGAATATGTGAAAGTAATTCGTTAGAACGAGTATAAACTGGTAACGCCATTCTAGTCGTCCTCATGTCGTCCATCCTTGGATCGGCAAGATAGTGTCGCCGTCTCACCAGAAGTTGCTTTGACTTGCGTGAGAGATATTCAGGGCGTATTGAAGGCTTATAGACTGGAGCAGGAGGCGTTGCGTTCACCATCGCGGAATAAGGGACAGGCCTGTTTCTATACAGCGTACTTGCTGTAATTTGCGAGCAAAGGTCTCGAATATTATCAGCGAGACCATCACTTATTTGACAGTGAACTTTAGGTGCTAGGCCAAGATCAGCACCTGTTTTTTCTGCTTCAGTGAATTGCTTCCAGAGCTGGTGATCACAACTTTCGAGGTATTGGACAACGTCTAGGAAACAAGCAATCTGGGCAGCTTTTTTGCTACTTCCAGACCCAAGTCCAATTCTACGGCCATTGACTGTCAGTTGTACTTCCCAAGAAGTATTAGCACCACGGCTTTCAGCAAAAGTTAGCTCGGGTTTATCGAACTGGAAAATACGACAGTAATAATCCATAAAGTTACGGGCACGATCATAGTTCACAGAAGCACCATCAGAGAGGACAACTTCAGTGATATCCTGAGTTTCAGGCTGCTGACTACGTGGATTTTCTAACTAGATGGAAGAACCGTTAAGACAAGCGATTGTAGAAAGCAAACAGAGGAAACATACTATACCCATCGAATGTAGCTGGTAGACGACGGATAGCGCAGCAAGACGCTCAGACTCTTTTTTGTTTGGATGATCACCGACGCCAATCACAGGATGATCCAGCTCAACAGTTGCTATAGTTCTGCATAGAAAGGATTAGGGCCAATCATTGTATCAAGCATCATCGTTGCTTGCCTCCAAAGTGCATGTCTTTGGCCGCCGTCAAGAAAGATTCCTTCTAAAAATTTGTACACCGGCCGCTTACCAGTAGCCTGCATAGCAAAATTACCCAAGGATGATTTTGGGGTTGTTACATGTATATTCCTGATTGGAAGAGGTGATTTGTGAAATTCACTTGTGATATAGTCTTCATTGTGGAGAGGTTTTTCCAATACTGTACGAGCCGGCGGAACGGAAGCTTTGCCACCGCGCTTGTGAAGAGGAGACCGGAGTGAAGAATGTGCAGAGGAATGGGATGATTTCAATCCAAAGGGAGGTCTCCGGGAAGAGCCAGGATGGTTGAAAGAAGATGGCTTCATTCTTGTAGATGGAAATTTTGACTTGGCTGAGGGGTTGGACGTGGAGGGTTCACGGTTATCTAGACGTGGTATTTTTGTGGAGGCGAAGCGCTGGGAATGAGTTGGACTAGCGGGTCGTTTGAGGTCACCAGAGAAGAGCTTTGAGGCAGCGGAATCAAATTGCATGAGGCGACACCTTAGAAGAAGAGCAAGTCTCATAAGGAAGGTTGCCTGGGCGCTGCCAAAGGCAATGAGATTGGGGGAGGGTAGACAGTGTCTGACCTAGGATGACGGACGAAGGGTTAGAGGTCGAGGAGATGGGATGAAGTGAAATAATTATAATTATAATAAGAGTAATAATAATGTTCAACTCGGCCATTGCCGACAAAAATTACAATTTATTATCCATCCATTCCTTTGCCGCTCGTCGTATTCCTTCCAGATATCTCAGCCGTATCGCTACCTCCTTCACCCCTTTCCAGTCTTCCTCACCCACAAGTCTCTCCGTCTCAGAGATCGTCTCTTTTATATGGACTGCATTCTAATTCAGCACCAAAAACAACAGATCAACATAGTTCGACATACCCTCATTCTTGTCTGCCAAGCACGCGACTTGGTCCTTGTCCTCAGCCTCCTCAATGGTTTCTCTCGCTTCCATAATGTATGACATAAATCCCATATCATTTATCTGATCATGTTCTGACATAGGCAAGTGATTTTGTTCTAGAAGGTATTCAGCACGAGATAGAGGGTTAAGAAGACCCTGGTAGGCTCCATTCAGTCTCGCGGAAAGGGCTTGCGCAACCTCTTGCTTGTTCTTAAAAAGGAAAAGTGAGACTGTATGCATCCAAGTGTCAAGAACTCAACGCACATCACCTTTCGAAGCCCAGGCGTCTGGATGGCAAACCGCTTGTGCCGCTCGAAAACGCTGCTTGAGAAGAGGTATGTTCACTGAGAACGGATTTGGGTCATATGGAAGGTCAAACAGATGGTGGTAGGGAGTGTCAGAGGGGAGTGGGGAAATATTCCAGCAGACAGTGCACGCAGGTAACGGGGAAGGGAGCTTGCTGTTGCAGGAAGGACAGAGTCGAGTGGGGTTTGGTGATGAGAAGTGCAGTGAACGGGATGCCAGGCGAAGGCGGGGAGATGCCAATCTTGAGAAAAGGGTGAACATGGTCACGTGGTTATTCGACATCTCGCTCCATGCCTTCCTCCTCGCCTCCCCCCCTCCCAAGGCGCATCTCTGCAGAGCAGCTGCACCAACCCCTCCCTCGCCTATCAAAGAAGTCCTCTATACGTCGTTTCTTCTCAACTCGTTTCTTTCATCCAAGACTAAAGCCTCCCCACCACCAAGATACTCAGCCATCCTTCATTCAAGACTCCACTCATGTTTCCTCCATTACCCTTGACAGCTCCGGTATCGATAACAGTACTGCTGATCAGGATAAATTTATCTGGGCCGTTTTATATGAAAACCAAAGAGGGTACCTAACCTCAGTTATGTATTTGAGTTCTCACTTCCTGAGCCTTTTGCAGAATGACTGTCTTCTCTGTCCCTTACTACTCTCGTTTATCCCTACTCCCAATGGATCCGGCTCCATACACTCTCCCGAATAGCTCATTCAACCATTCAAACCCGTCTTTCACCTCTCTTGATGACTATCAGCTGCCAGATGGCACCTGGCACTGGGTATCCAAGTCATGGATGATTGATATGCGTTCAGACTCTGGAGAGGTTCAGCACGATGGATTTGAATATAACTGGATTTTTCGCAAACACAATTGGCGAGCTCGAGTTGGTTCTTTCAATGCAGGCGGCTGGGTCAGGCGAAGGCGTTGGATACGTCTCATGATGAGACCGGGTCAGCCACCATATGAGTCCGACGGATTGTCTCCCACCGGCCGTACAACACCCACAGAAAGCGAACCCGTAACATCTGGCTCTACGGCGTTGTTTGATATGATGCCTGATGATGTTTGGTCAGGGAAAGATCCTGAGGAAGATTGGAAACGCTGCTATTCTCTTATGAAAAAGTTAGAAGCGGATAGTTATAAGCTGGAACTATGGTATGCATGGCTGGAACCTCACAAAGACAAGGGAAAAGGAAAACGCGTCGAAAAAGATGGCCTACAAACTGCTACTTACAATAACTTGGGTGGAGCCACATTTACTATTACTTCATTGCCAGCGAAAGCTGATATAATTGCTGTCCTGCGTCAACATGTGTGTCTGCTTTCCTTTATTCGTTTCATGTGGGACTGCTCACATCACACTAGGTTGGGGAGCTCCTTCACTTATTTATCTATCCTGATTCACGTGTCCGGTATATTGAGCTCCTTGCACGGGTTAATCTGTTGAGGGAGCTGGATGCTGAGTTTGGAACACGATGGACTTGGAACGAGGTGGACTTTTGGAGCTATGTTGAGCAGTTGTCCAAGGACAAAATGTAATTGACTGGTTGTAGTTCTATAATAATGTACATGTGATTATAAGCAATACAAGTTGTGTAGCATACCCGCTTATGGGTTGTCGCAACCAGCAGCGATGAGGAAGACTTCTAGTTGGCTAAAGCGTCTACAAGCTCTATCCAATGACCCAGCTCATCCAGCCCAGATTGCCCTACGCACCTACGCACTTGCCCTTTCCTTTTCTCTGCTTCCATCTCTCATCCCGTTCTTGGCCGCATTTGTTACCAAGAAACGCACCTCAAAAACAGGTCTGCCTGGTTTGAAACGCGTCCTTAGAAGAGAATTCGGTCACGATGGATTCGCTTTCTCTGTCACCTTGGCTGTCGGAGGAGGAGCGTTGATACGACATCTCTGGCGAGAGTCCGAAGATGGAAATCAACAGGTGTTGCCAGCTCAGAATACGAGCTCCAAGACGTCCCCAATAATCCCTTGCCCGTGGATATCTCTACATTCACTCTGCTACCTCCGTCACTTGACTGTCGCGCAGAAAACCTTTTTGTCTTATGTATTCTCCTCAACTTTTGGTGTCTTGCTGCTCCAGGCAGGCAGGCGTCGATTCTTACGAATGAGACGTTTGCGGTCTTTGCCAGACGGGAATTTGAAGGATGGACCATCCCCTACTCTCGATTTGACGCTCCTGCTCGCAGTTAGGGCAATAGATGCAATTTTACAAGCCTTCATTCTGAGAGCATCTGCCCCCAAACCACTAATTCCTCAGAACATATATCAACATACCCCTCATCCGGATTTAGTCAAAGTCCTTCTACAGTCAGAGAGGGACAAGCAAACTACTAGAGAACGTCAAAGATTAACATCTAGAATAGATGCGCTCATTTTCTGGGCATGTAGTGCAAGGTATGTTACTTCTACATTATGCCGATAGCTCGCAAACCTTCCAGCCAACAGGATCATGTGGTGTTTCTTTTATGAACCGCAAAGGTAAATAAGTTTGCAGTCATATTTGATGTTTCCCCTTACAGTGTTTGTTTAACAGGCTTCCCCGGTCGTACGTAAAATGGATAGGCAACTTGGCCAATGTGGATGGTCGTCTTTTACAAGCCTTGAGCTTCCTCCGTGACGGAAAGCGCTGGTCGTACTTGCGTGGCTCCCCAGAATTCCGCAATTTATTGGCCACCTATGCTCAGGAGCTTGGGCACCCTGCGCAATGGGGTGACCCATTGTCCCTCCCTGCAATCGGTGGCCAGGCAGCTAATGTCACTTGGCAGACTCTCGGCGTCAAGAGTAGGCCAAATATTGGGGGTATCCCTTGTGAAATTGTCCATGGACATGTTGGTCAGGAATTTGGTCTTTCTGCTAGTTGCACCGCGAATGCTTTCCTTCGTGGAGTGACTGCCTTTCTCAAAGCTGTTGCTATATATCTTCCTGTAAGCCTATCCTACTGTTTACATGGATCTTGAGTTGACCTGAACCTCAATTCAGGCACATTTTGTCCCCGTTATCTTGACGCGCCCATGGAGTCTTCTCAAACTCCATCGTGCTGTTGCCACGCTGATTGGCGCATTACGTAGTGCTACATTCTTATCAACTTTTGTTGCATCATACTGGTATGCTGTTTGCCTCACTAGAACTCTTTTCTTGGCACGTCTATTTCCCTGGATTTCACATGACTTTTGGGATGGCCCTTATGGATGTCTTCTTGCTGGCTCCCTCGCATGTGGAAATAGTATTTGGATTGAGAATGGACGTAGGAGAGGGGAAATGGCTCTATATGTTCTGCCGAAGGCCCTCAGAGCATGTTTACCAGATTCGTGGATTACCAGATGCAGCAAACCAGTGTTGATTGGAGAGCGGTATGTAGACTCCAAGATGCGATTTATTGCGCTCATGCAGATTTGGCTGTTCATAGCATTGCTTTTATCCTATCATTGTCCAGTCTTTTAACTGCTGCAGTGCACCGCCCAGACTCATTGCGCGGTCTTTCTCGCTGGACGCTTGCTTTTGTTATGAATGGACCAAACGCAGGGTTCTGGAAGCGCAAACGCGAGGCCATCAGCGTACCACCCACGCCCACTGTCCCCCTCACACCTGGCGGCGGCAAACAACAAGTTATTTAATTTTGATACCCACGTCAAACTTTAATACCCAGAACTGGAGTTGTAGCCTTTTCTGTCTGTTCTTATCGCACATACAGGGAGTTTATGACTTTGTATAATTTAGGCTCTCCAGATATGTAGCACATGGTCATAGAAAGAGCAACTTCCAACGATAGATTTTCCATTTGCTGATGGGTTTGCCAACGACCAGTCCACCCCATAAGCAAGGGATTGATGAGCGTCGAAACGCTGGATGACCTGTCCCTGGTCCATGCTGGTATTGTATTGCAATACTTTAAAGCCGTCTCGCATGCATGCAACCAACAAATCACGATTACGGTTCTCGTGGGGGTGCCATTTTACACGCCATACGCCCCCACCCACATCGAGCTGTGACATTGCGACGAGTGGCTTCCTCATATCATACAGATAAACGGTATTATTGTAACTGGCAAAGATGGTAAATTGAGGGTGTATACTTCTGATGCGGGACGTACCTGCCTACAGCCAGTAAGTGCTCGATGAACGGATGGTTTTGAATAGTGGTAACGCCAGCATCGAACCTAGGAACGTCATAAATATTTCTACCAATGTTTGTCTGAAGGTCCTAATGCATACCGTCGATTGACGAACATAGGTTGAGAGAATCCACTCCGAATGTCCCAAGCCTTCAATTTCAAGTCATCACCACCTTGTAAAAAAACTCAGTACACACACATGCTCAGTGCCATCTGCAGGGATTGAAGAGCAACCTGAGTATATGATGTTTGTGTCCCAGTGGTTCCATGCCGCAATCCATGGCTCGTAATCATGAGCATGCCAAGTATTTGTATGTATAAGGTCACCCGCGTCGGCTGGTCGAAGTAGATGGAGAGAGCCATCTGAGACAGAAACAACCAGGTTACCGAGAGAACTGGCAGATTATCATACAATCAGTCTCGCAGTACGAATCTCACGAGTACGATCCTACCTTTGGGGAATCCTTCGGCTGGACCAATCCAGAGAAAGACAAAGAGAGTCATTTTCAGCGCAGGTTATGAACTGCATCTTTTCAAGTGTCTGCTGAAGATCATAGCATTCTTTTCCGCCACAAAGTAACCAGTTAGTATATAACGAACCTCATGGCATTTCCATTGCAAAGTAGTAACGCCCCCTTCAGAGTCAGCGACAGCCAGTATAGGTTCCGTTGAGTGGGACGTATGACACCTTAACAACCACTCTCAACTTTCTATCACGATTTTTTTGCAGATCCACGCAACTAACCACTTCATATCAGGGATTGCAGGAAAATCAAATTTTTGGACTTGATTGCTAGACTTGTCACTGTAGCCACTAAAAACTGAGGACAGTCGACTCCTACCGACAAGGTTGGTTCATCTGTGCCATCAGCATCATAGGTCCTAAACACTAAACACTGGCCCTGCCGGTGTTGCTGAGCGGGGCTATTCTCATCCTCATCTCCGCGTTTATTGAGCTTATAGGTGCCGCAGACAAATACGTCAGTTGCTTGCGGATGGGGACAGAATTCTAGACTATCAGCAGGAAACACTGTGTTGAAGCCTGAGCTCGGAATGGCCATAAAACAGGAGGGTGAGTGGTATGACTGTCGTAGGTCTCTGTCACAGCCACTGTCACAAACTCATTGCCAAGACCACCTTGTTGCATACCCGCTGCTCTCAACTGCTCACAGTATAAGAACTTGAAGATGGATTTCGTGCAACGTCTAGACCCCTTCAAGTTATTGCTCATGGAGACAGTAAGCTCCCTTCAACCCAGTATACAAAACACTGTTCATACTTCCTAGGTGCTGTCATTTTGCATGACTCTATCCTCCTCTCCACCTTATAACTTCCCTCTGTTTCTGTTTGGATTCTACGTACAAGAAAATGCAGAAGCTGCTCAATCGTTGCAAATCGTTTGTTGTTATCCCCTGCATGTGCATGACTTGACACGCTGAAGCTCTTCCTAGTTCACTGCACTCTTAGGGGCCTCTGCCCTATTCGATCTTGTCTGGCTGTTTAGCAATACCCACAATGGATTCGTCACGTTTATGACGACCATATTGTTCTTGGTGAAGGTGACTATCGAATACATCATCATGACCTATATCATCTATCCTTCTGTAGATACCCATGTTCTTCGCATTTGCAAGCGCCGTTCGCATGAGGCGCGGCAGTACCTTTGGTAGTTTCGGCGGTTTCGATACTGCTGGTGCTACAGGTATTGTTCATTCGAGCATTCTTTCAGTACATGGGCTAATGCTATACATGCTAGTTTGGTCGATGCCCGGAGGATTCACTTCAGGTGAAAGGGATGGATATCAGACAGTCGATGACGAAAGACCATCACCACATGGCATCAATAACCCTCGAACAAAACCCCAGAATCCTCCAGTCCAAGCAGCTCAACCTATACCACCCGGTGCCTACCAAGTATGATACAATGTGCGAGTAATTAATGTAGAATCCAACGAAGATCTTGAAGTCCTCGTCTAATGGTAAATCACGTGGAGTTAATATCACCAATCCACACTCCTCACAATCTCTCCTTTTGTCTCTTCGTTCACAAGTAGAGATTTCATTCTCTCCTCATTCTTTTTTCTTGCAAAGAACCATGGACAATCAATTGAGTCACACTCGACTGGCTCACCAGGTGCAGTTGTCGTGCACGATGCACAGACCAAGTGCAAATTCTTAAGTCGCTCTTCCTCAACTTGTAGTTGAGATCCTAGATTGGCTATTGTCTGTTGAGGTGCAGATTGACATTCGTCGCAAAGGCCTTTCAGGCATTAGCTCTTCGTCAGCGTATAGATGTAGTAACTTACCGTCCTCATTTGCCCATGCACTGCAAGAGATACATGGCACATTGTGGAAGTGTTCGCTTATGCTCATCTTACTTGGTGAACCAGGAATAATTGTCCTAAATTTCTTGGGAGACATCATGGGATTAACACTTGAAGGTTTGGGCATGTCATTATACCATTGCCGTACGTCCGCACCAACGAGATTTAACACTCGTTCAAGAGGAGGGATGAGCACTCTTGTAATATAATAGGTCGCGTCCAGGCATGATTTGCTGGGGAAAAAAATGAAAAGTAAACCAAAAGTTAGTTGAGGGAAGGAAATTTATACCTGTCTCGTACAAATTCCAAAGGATCCATGGCCCTTTCAACAAGCCTCGAGCCAGGAGACCCTCTGACGATCACATATGGAACGCGTTCCCCATATTGGGGTTCGTTGTTTGAATCAAGGACCATACGCCTTGCAGCCACCATCACGCCTGGTGGAGGAGGTCCCCTTTCGCTACAGTGCCTTATGAAAAAGATCCAAGATCCATCCCAACAACGACCAACCTATATGTTCCCATTCTCACTTCTTTCGCAAAAATGAAGTCCTGCACTGATACCCTATTTTCCATCAACTTGGCCCAGGATTGGTAGCAATAGTCCTTGATCTGCGTTAGATCTTGAGTACGGAAAAGAATTCTTGCTAGGACGTCAGACATGTGTCACAGGAGAGAATACAACATACTTTAGGCAGTTCTCAGTCATCTTGCGTTGTGCAGGGATACCATCTCGTCGAACCGTTTCAATCCCTTTGGCATCAAACACAGGTTCGATCTCGTCAGCATTCTCATATTTAAAACCGACATATCGTTTTTTGGCCATCAGAACGCAAGGATGATAGACCTGTGATACTAATGAGCAAATCAACAATGACAGTAGATGACGACCCTTCCTTTTCAAATTTTAGTTTAATGGGACTAGGATTGAGCCTTGTAATCGTATCTGCAATATCATTTCCTATCCGGAAAGCTTGCTCCCTGGTCTTTCCTGGCAAATAACTAAAGGAAATCTAGAAAGAGGAGAGAAGAATTAAGATTCTTACACAAACACGCTATCTGTGTCACCATAAACGACCTGAGAAGACATTGAACATTTGTGGTTAAGGCAAAAGGATGAGATGATGTACCTGGGCTCCCCATTTTTTTGTTGAGTTAATGACCGTGATCGCCTGCATGTCTCAATAAGATAACAAGAGAGCATGGTGAGCCAATGGTGTTGTTACCTTTTCCAACGTCTCTCGACCAGTCTGAACGATGCTATCCGCGATTTCAACAGCAGGCATACGACCAGAGAAAGTTGCGCTAGTATATCCATAGGTGACGTTACAGATGTACTTTAAACTCAACTGTCTGGCATTTAGAACCTGGAGCAACGCCTTGACACGATATTAGCAAAAAAAACCAGGAATTACAGGACTGGTCACCTTATTGCCTTTCGCAAATTTCATAGCTTGCTTTACCATAACTCTCGTCTCTAGTAATTCTACAAGCATGCGGCTTAATAAACCCCTGCGAATCTCTGGTTTGACGTAAATTACACCATTTGGTGCAACTGGTAAACAGCATCAGAGTCACGACTCGGTCTATGATTTGGTAGCTTACTGTTTATATACTCTTTTACTCTGTCCAGAAGCCCAAGAGGTTGTTCAAGAGTGGTTACCCCGAATTTGTTTCTCCCCTTGTAATCGGCTATCCGTCCCAGGCAAGTAGAATAACAATAGTTATAGGCGATCATTACAGAGGGATACAATGATTGAAAATCCAGGACGAGCAAGGGACTTGTATAGAATGCAGACATTGGTTCCATTATCAAAGGCATACATTCAGCAGCATTCTGCTTCCCTACCTGGATGGACTGCATTGAGCCAAACATTTGCGTCATTTCTTGTAACTTACATCACGCTTGCTTGGAGAAAGCAAGATGAGGTTTTCAGGTTTTGCGATACGGAACATGAACGACTCGACTTTGAACTGTGAACCACGACTAATGACAGAAAAGAAATCCACTCCAAAGACACGAGCGAACTCGCTACTCATTGTCAACAACGAAGGAAGCAAGGTAGTGTTATCTTGTCACTCACGCAGTCTTGGTGACTAACTCTATGTGACTCAAAATGTCAAGTACCACTAGTGTACGGCTCGAGAAGTATCGAATAATTGATGCAATATGAACAGGAATAGCGTTCTTATACCACTTTGTCAACGTCGAATAGTTATAGTGAGGAAGTCTGATAAGATCGTTACAGATTTGAGAAAATGAGATGGATAGGAATGAGATTAAATCACACACCTCTTGTGTAAAATGTGGAATGCAGCATTTTCAAGGGTGTAGCTACTCAGGCTTTGTTCAGAACGTATAATTCTCCATGCATTCAAAACATGGCGACCCGCAACCTTGACGGTGGACGTATTGCGCGCACCCCATTGATCACTGAACGCTCCCCTTGACCTGATGGGAGCTCGAGATATGAGGTCGGATAAATCAAAGCCTGTATTGATTGAATTATCTACAATAGGATAATCATCTTATTCCTTTGGACACAAACCATGTTGTCGTGCTCTGGCATCGAAATACCCCCAAGAGCCACGTTGAACTTCCCAGCCGACTATAATGTCGGGATCCAATTCATTCACGATGTCAGTTAACCTACAAAGAAGGTCTCGTTCGCTCGGAACCTCTTCGAATTGCACTGAACCCGAGCCACTCCCCTCAGCATTTCCGTGTTTGACAATTACCACACCATTTTTGGGAGTCACTGCTTCGGAAGTCTGATAGGCATAGAATGCTGCTACAATCTGGTCTTTCTCTGGATCTGGTACGTTATTACCCTGGCTTGGTGCTATTTCATAGTTGGCCTTTTCTAGACAAGTGGAATCTCAACATCAACACGTACCAAAGACCTCTAGAGAAAAAATGGACATAAGCCTATCTCCACGGATTGTCTGGTGGTGTGTCCCTTGCGAAGATGTCAAGCCATAAATGTTTGCTAAAGTAGGCCCCTCTATCTGGAGCAACTTTTTGTCAGGGTGATTTTAAGGTTGAGACCAGATTTATTTATTACCTGGGAACGATGACGGCGCCGTCTATTAGTGTTGGCCCGAGCCTCATGTGAAAGCAGCCACTTGTTAATTTGCTTGATACTCGGAGGGAGACTAGCATACTCCCATCCTCCAAGGCCATAGGTGTCCAATCGAGACCCGCCACAAGATACAACGTCTGACAATTGATTCCAATCTGAAGTCTTGATCCATTCATCCAAGTCTACAGGGCCTTTAAGCCGATAGACTAAACCTGCATAAGTGCGTGGTTTGTTGGGAACGTCGGATGCATTAGAATAATATGGATCGCGATAGACCATATAAGGAAGTCTATAGCTCTCTATACTTTGCAAGAGCTCAGAGGTGGACGGAGGTGCAACGGAGTACTCATATTTGTTGAGGTTGAGTGACTTGATGGCAGTATATGTATGATGCCTGAGACATGAAACTCTGTAGTAGGCAGCATCAGGCTTATGCTGAGAGGATAAATGTTCATTGTCAGATGTGTGAGATTGTGTGATCTGGACTTTTCGCCGTTTGAACGGCCTAGAATTGACGTCGCTAAGTTCCGGTGAGTTGTCACGGTGTCGATTGCGGTTAGTGAGCCTGGCAATAAAAATAAAAATCAACAGAGAAGGGAAAAGAAGAAAGAAAGATTTAACTGTTCGATGCGTTGGATGAAAGGGGAATTGTGGGGTGGAAACGAGGACTGTGGGCGGCGGGGAGATCTGTGTGAGGTGGATATATGCGTGTTACAGTACTAGGCGAACAGGAAAGTAAAAAACGCATCAGACCTTTGATCGAGGAAGGGATTTTCTGGGCTCAAAGCCGGATCTTTGTCACCAGATTCATCGGGAGAAACTTCTCCGTCTTGCACTTCATCTCCGTCCATCTCCTCTTCAGACCCACCTTCCAGTTCCTCCTCTTGCTCCTGCTCCTGCTCCTGCTCCTCCTTCTCTTCATTTTGTAGTAATTCTGTCATCTCCTGGCTCGAAAGGAGCCGCACGTCCACTCGCACCTCTCCTTCCACTCCATCTTCTATCTCTTTTCCTTTTCCATCCTTTCCTCTTTGTCTATATTGTTCTTCCCATAGCGCTTCTGTACTCTCAAAGCTCGTCATCGTCCAGCTTTCCCAATCTTGTAAAGTTGAATAATCACAGCTGCCAGCTTCTTGTTCTCGTTTCAGTCTATTGTTCAACTCTTCTTGCCACCGTTCTTCCATAACCCAGCCACCCCCAGATGATCTCGACGACTCGCTCGGATCTACTGGAATCTCGGGTGAAGGGTCCAATCCTTGGGCCAATCGGCGCTTACGTTCATCCTCCCACAACTCCCGAACACTCAAAATAATAGGTTCATTGGAAACAGAAGGAGCAGGAATTTCAAGCTTGTGGTGGAGTTCCCGTGGCACTACTTGCTTTCT
This sequence comes from Amanita thiersii Skay4041, assembly GCA_002554575.1. Taxonomy (NCBI): domain Eukaryota; kingdom Fungi; phylum Basidiomycota; class Agaricomycetes; order Agaricales; family Amanitaceae; genus Amanita; species Amanita thiersii. The sequence goes on from KZ301969.1 coordinate 157,053, forward strand.
ATTCAGTATGCATGGCGCAATTACGTCCACCTCAAGACGTTGCCTTGATTGGCAATAATAAGGAGACACAAGAAAGTTTGCTCGCCGTGGCCGTTCTTGGTCTTCAAATTCTGCACCGCGCAAATACACTTCACCTATATCAATCCAACCACATCCATACAAATTGAAGTCGCACATGAATTGCAGGATGAAACCGAGATGGCTCTCATATGTACGGAAATGTGTCTCCATAACCGAACCAGATTGTAAGATGGTTACTGCACGACTAACAATACTGGGATCGGTCAAGTAAATCTTCAGGAAAGGGGAGTTCCTGAAATGGAATCCATAGAAATGCACTCCCTTTACAAGCACGATCGCTCGGATGTATTGGGAACGTGGAGAGTCGGGGTTACGCTTTAAAGAAAGTGCAATGGCATGATTCAACGAGTGTGCCAGTGTTTCGGTGTACTTGTCAACTGCAATAAGGAAATCATTCTAGTCTTGGAATACAATCTTCAGGGAAAACCCACCATGTTCCGGAGTCAATATGCCTTTAAAGTCAATATAAAAATAGGGATAGACTTGGTGGATATGGACACATGCAATGTCGCCAAGGGATGAGTAACCGTATATTCTAATGACGGGGCATCGAGGGAGCCTTGAATAGTCAAGTTCCCCTGATGGTTCTAGTGAATAGTCGATCTGGTTAATCTGTACACGTAACTGAGGTTCCCGAAGTATGAGTGACGCTGAGGGGGAGGTTGAGGACATGAGACGCGAGGAGTAACAAGAGGAGTTCAAACTCGCATGGTGCTGACGTTATCATCGAGTATACAATACAACTCTGTATTCGCATCAACTGTCCATCACAATCCCTCTTCGTCAATTACTGTAATGACCTGTTGACCAATCCATCGTTCTCCAGGTCCCAGCTGCACGAAACCCCTGACGAACCCCGGTTCAACACAAACATATTTCTCCCTACACTGGTGTCAGTAACATACGTCATAGTTTGTTGCTTGACATTACCATCCCCCTTCTTCCATGTCTGTTATCTTCTTACCATCCAATTGAGGATTCCAAACAACAACGTCCTTCAGATTAGTGCAACGAATGTGGATCGCCCCACCAGGCCATTTGACTTGGTAATTGCGGGGCCCATTTTCGTACACTGAATCTGTAGATTTTTGAACATCAACAATAGGCCTGGATTCTACTTTTTGTTTGGCTCGACCATCCACACTATCAGTCTTGTCATAAAAGGTCAAGTTCTGCAAAGGTGTTATCTGAACTTGAGCAGATGGTGCCCGAATATAGTTGTGGAGAAGTGCTTGGAACTCCATGTTTTCACCTGAGTCCGAGTGGTTCTCAACATGTAAATCTGTGCTGAGCTGATGCTCAGCCAGCGTTACAACATAACTAAGCTTGAATGCATGTTTGTAGACTGCCTGTATCTTTGCGGTCGGGTCAAGAGCTGGGACATACTTGTTGGCCATTGTGAAAAGAAGGAGATGCCAGGTACATACTGAATCGAACAGAGACACCAGCCTCGTTATCCATCACAATACCAGCCCATTCCCAGATTTCACTTCTTGCAAAACCGTGTTGTGCCATCAGAAGATGATTGGGGTGAGTAGGAGCCCCGAAGCAAGGAAATACGACGGGGATGCCACCACGAACTGCTTTTGAGCCATCAAGACTAGCCTTTGCAGAAAGAAAGAGGCGTTCGATTGGTGTAGGGTCCTGTTTACTTCCTGATTTCCAGGATAAGACGGTTGCCCCATAGAAAAGGATTTCGGTGCTTGCACCCTAGATGGTTGATAAGGTAGCGGCAGAGAATTACTCGAGTGCATTTAAAAGTTACCTTTGGGTGATTAAGTATAATCCGGTCGACACGTTCATCAACGGGCATGGCTGACGACAAGACAGGAGAGATGTCAGTGAGTTCGAGTCGTTACCACGTGCCTTGAAAACGTCCACATTGCTGTTCATGGCTTCATGCCAGTGAATATATATATATATATTGTTACCATACAGACTCTCAGAGAATTTAACAAATTGTCCTTCCCAATTCTACTTTGAAAAAAAAACAAGAGAATTCGATTGGTTCTCTTTTCAAGGGCTGACACTTGAGATATTAAGATCCGAGGGATGTCCAATGTCCAAGACCCAACTTGACGAACCATACCTCGCTTGTCTCGGTGTGTGTTCTGTATACATTCCTGTCGTAGTGTTGTCGTTATCACAAAGGGATGAAATAAATTAATTGTTATTATTTTTACGGCATCCACGTGCCTTTTGCTGGAAATCATCGCGTGCATTGCGAACACATCAACCTGCTAGCGCGAAGATAAGTCCATTCACAACGTTACGTGCTTTCTGAAGGCAACTACTCGCCTTCTAATCTTTATCAAACTTTTCAACACTGAATCATGGATTCTAATTTTCCGCCTGAAGATGTATGTTATTGCCATCATCTTTACTACCCTGCTCATCTGTTGCCTCAACATACTAGATTGCTCCGATTGCCATCCTTATGGATGAGCTGAAATCCGACGACGTACAACTTCGTCTGAATGCGATACACAGCATACCAACCATTGCCCTTGCGTTAGGGCCGGATCGAGCGAGGAATGAGCTGATCCCATTTCTGCAAGATTCTGTAGATGATGAGGACGAAGTTCTTTTGGCACTTGCAGAAGAGCTGGGGAGAAACTTTGAGGAATACATTGGCGGACGGGAGTATGCTCATTTACTTCTTGGTCCGTTAGAACACCTATCAGCAGTGGAAGAGACCCTCGTTCGAGATAAGGCTTGTACCAGCGTCATATCAGTTCGCCACTCAGCTCACCTGGCTTATAGGCGGCAGAGTCCATTACTAAAGTATCTGCCGTAATGTCACAAGCTCAGATCGAAGAGTTTTACATCCCACTCCTGAAGCGCCTTTCACATGGAGAGTGGTTCACTTCACGGACGTCTTCTGCCGCTCTTTATTCAGAAGTGTATGCGAAAGTGCCTTCTCCCATTCAAGATGAGCTTCGAAAAGCTTTTGCCGCTCTAGGGTCTGATGACACGCCCATGGTGAGGCGTGCAGCAGCGAAGTGGCTTGGGGTACGTAATGAAATGCTTCTGCCCATACTGAATGTCTCAAATTCCTTTGAAGCCGTTGTTAAAACATTTTGCTCCTCAACATATTTCAACAGATGGTCTGCAGATCTATCGAAAGCTTCATTCTGATGATCAGGATTCCGTACGCCTGCTCACAATTGAAGACTTAATCGCCATCGCCCAGAAGATGTCGCCCGCCGAAGTCCATGAACATCTGTTGAAACAGATTAGACAAAGTATCGGTGACAAGAGCTGGAGAGTGAGATACATGGCCGCAAGCCATTTCAATGAGGTCAGGGCTTCTTCGCCAAAGAATTGACGTTCTTAACGGTGTACGTCCAGCTCGCTGAAGCCGTGGGGACTGATTTGGTTCGGGACGAACTAGTCGTACAATACGTACAGCTCTTGAAAGATAATGAAGCAGAAGTCCGAACTGCGGCTGCAAGTCAGATACCAGGTATAGATCGAGCCAATTGTTACAGTGGAAATATTCACATAATCCCAGGTTTTTCTAAACTGATTGATCGAGAAACAATTCTCAGTCGTATCACGCCATGTGTGCGCGATTTGTCCCAGGATGCCTCTCAGCACGTTCGAGCTGCTCTCGCCAATCAAATAAATGGACTCGCTCCGTTGTTAGGAAAAGAAGCCACAATCGAGCACCTACTTCCATTATTCCTGCACCTCCTAAAGGATGATTTTGCCGAAGTAAGGCTAAATATCATCAGCAAAATCGAAACTGTCAACAATGGTGAGTGTTTACCCACCATGCTTCGCTGGGTTGTTGTGACAGACAATAATAGTAATTGGCATCGAATATTTATCTGAGAGCCTTCTACCAGCTATCGTTGAGCTTGCAGAAGACAAATCATGGCGTGTTAGACAGGCGATCATCGAATATATACCCCTTCTCGCAAATCAATTGGGCCGCCCGTTCTTTGATGAGCAACTAGGAAACCTTTGTATGTCTTGGCTGGGCGACACTGTATTTAGCATTCGAGAGGCCGCAACAGTGAACCTGAAAAAGCTAACCGAAGTTTTCGGTGTTGAATGGGCCAGGTATACAATTGTACCGAGGGTGATGGGAATGGGCGCACACCCAAACTATCTTTTCAGAATGACTACCGTGCAAGCCATCACGGTGATTCAGTAACCCTTGGATACGTCCCATCTTTACTGATGTTCTTTCAGACTATATCGCCTTCCTTAACGTTAGAAATCATTCGTGCAGATGTCATACGGCCACTTTTGGAATTATCAAAAGACCCTATTCCCAATATTAGGTTTAATGCTTCAAAATCGCTGGAAGTGCTGGCGAGCTCCTTTGGCAGCTCCTCCGAAGGTCGCCAGTTTATTCAGGAGTGGATTATTCCCACACTACAACAGCAAAAAGATGATCAAGATGCAGATGTCCGATACTTTGCAAATAGAGCCTTGCAGAAGGCAATCTCTGTAACTTCCTAAAGTATACGCTTTATCATCGTATTGATACTGTTCTAATGTTTTGCAGGTTACATGACAAATTTTCAGAGGTTCAATTGTCACACATATTGTTCCCACTCTTCTGTAGTACAAAGTATGCAGCAGGATCGGAGTTAAAGTGCCAACATTAATTCAACATCTGTACCATGTCCCCTGTCATCCCGAATAAACAAAATGATTTCTAATATCAATGGTGCCTTGACTCCAAATAGCACCAGGGTCGGGGTTTTGTAACGAACGGAGACATTCCCCTGTCCGGGATCAATACACGGTTTTGACACTGCAGTGACAATTGTATGTCAAAATCGAAAATCAAATGTCCATTGGGCTGCTCAAGGTATAGCGCCAGTTGTTAATAACATCCTAACGTCTGGATATAAGTAATCTTAGAGAACTTGGTATACACCAAAAAATGGGGGGAATCAGGTGCAACTGCTTAATCAATTCTGATCACTTGGCAATTCGGTATCAAGTCTTCACGCAGTTTGATGCCTCAATACGGAGAAACGGTAACCATGCACATGGACGACCGGATTTTTTTTTTTTTTTTGCTGTCAAATTCCTGATTGATATTTCTGTTTCAGAAGATAAAAGGGCGGGTCCATGGGCAAGGTAGAGTATATCTGCAAATTTTCCACTGTCCTCACCTAGTCACTCGTTTCTGTCATGGTTCCGCGTTACTTGGTTGCTGCGCTCCTGCTGCTCCATTCTCTTCCAGCTCTCGCCACCATTCATGGTGACAACAATGTTTCCTGTAATGCTGGACAATTCTCGTACGTATCAAGTACTGGTCGTGTACTGGTATCATCTACTCACTCCATTCAGGTACAAAGAGTTGGGAATCTGCTTGAAATATGGAGGGGACACTGATAAAGAAGATTCATCAAAGAACAGCGAGTGTCCAGTATCTACATATTACTGGCATAAAAGCAGAGGCTGCTGTGTTCCTCGGAATCCTCCCCAAGAAGATGGCCCACCACCGCAGTGCAACCATGGCCGGACGTGGATTAAGGGAGTGCATAAATGTATCCCTAATCCCACGCCAACCACTACCTACTCTCCTTCATACCCCTCGAGGACCCCTCATGGTGATGATAAACATGGCGGTTACAACCACGCACACAGATTCGCTCGGCGACGAGAATCACTTCAGTCACGGTTGTCTGCTTGCCCATCAGGATTCCACACCTGTCCCATTAGCGGAACGCAAGGATTTGAATGTATCGATACTGATGCCGAGCTCGTATCTTGTGGTGGTTGTACGTCTCTTGGGCTGGGCCGAGATTGCACTACAATTCCAGGTGTTAAATACAGTGGATGTGAGCAAGGGACCTGCATAGGCATGTACAAATTTATTCTGTAGAGCGACAATGCTGATTAATTATTCTACAGTGTATTCTTGCATAGCAGGACAGAAACCTAGTGAGGACGGACAGAATTGTATTTCAGAATATTAGATGGCCCTGGGGCGCTGATTGGTTGTGACATTCTTTGGACCTTGACATTCATTTTTGATTTAAAGTCTATCAAATATCTCGAATGAAATGTTGCTTCATTTATCAGAATGACGTGACCGTCGATAGCCCGCCGTGATCGACGCGACTGTGATGACCAGGATATAAAGTCGCGTGTCGTCACCCGAGCATTCAACTCCCTTCTTTTCCTGTCACCATCTTCGCTCGCCTTTTTGTTCTAACTTCCAATATCTGGACACTTACTTCCGATGCTTTCCTATTTTTCTTCGCAGACACTGCGTGTCGCAATTCTTTTGTATCTTTGGGTATCGTTTCACTCGAGCACATTCGCTTCTCCACTTCCACTCCCTATGGCCATGATGGCTCCAGACTATGCGAAAACTATGTCCACCAATAAATTTCTAGGCGTATCGAAGGCTTCCAGGTCACTTGTGACCAAGTCTCATTCGAGAAACTCAGTCGCACCTACTCCTTCTTTTCATTTTCCTCGTAGGGATGATCCTGTGAATAGCTTAAATCACTTCAACGCTGTGGCTAAAGGCTATTCTGGTAAACTCCGTGAGCCTAATTTATTTCTCTGTGGGAATAAGGTGTTACACATGTCATTTAGAGGAGTGTGCTCAGCAACCCACTGATACCCCCCGCTTTCGTGAGGAATGCACCAATGCTCTCAGGGGCTTCCACAGTATCCTCCCTGGACTAGAATGGATACTTCGGGAACTTGGCTCTGATAACGGACTCGCATATTATGACCGCAACAATAATATAGAGACATTATTGAAGAACTCTGTCAATATATGCAAGGATACCATGAGTGCGGTCAACGACCTAGTAAACAGCAACTCGGTGCTTGGCCCAGAGTTTGGATTCCGTCAGTTGCTTCCTGGTCAAACAAGTAACGATACTGACGTTTACTAGTTGTTTATGAAATCAAATGCATCTTTGATCTTTGCCTTGACGCTGTGGAGAACCTGACCGACGCACTTCTGAATTACTTACAACCGGTGCTCAAGATCCTTATTGGCGACGCCGGAAGAGCAGCCTGTGGTTGGGGCATCTCAATACTTGGTCTCTGTCTCTAAGGAATGTCTTCTCTTCTCTGCAATTGCGCATACAATATCGGTCCTAGTCGAGCAACAACCTATTCTAATTGTTGTGTACTTATTCATCCGCATCCTAGTTTATTGCACTGTATGATATTTTGAAATGTATGTCTCTGGCTGAAGAGATTATTATGACTTGAAGATAAATCACATTGCATGTGATCGTGTGATACACTTTTCAACACGGTGGCAGTACTTCAATCATCGACGTTACAGGTATGAATTTGTATAGAAAAACAAGTTCCATCCACTTACTTAATGAGGATCGATGATTTGTCAAAATTTAGTATTGCGTGGTGAAGGAACAGGCATGGAATCGGTTTGTATGCATAATATCGAGACTTCGTGGCGAACCTCTGCTCAGGGATGTCCATATCACGTGATATAGAACTCGGTGCTTGCCGATTGACTGGTCAGTTTTGTTCAGCCACAATAATCACAAATCAATTATTGGCGGCATCGGCTTCAACGACTTCAAGGTAAAGGTATGTTGGTTTGTTCTATGCATGTTGGGCACAATAGCTGAGGCAGTGATTCTATACAGTTTAGCTACAGGGTAACAGGCTTGTAACATGGTAGGTGATTTGTCTACTTCCGCAGGGATTACATGATCTATTGGATGTTTTGTGTCTCTGGGATGCATATATTGACTATCGTTGAATTTGATGTAGGCCGACAATTCTGCCCCAATCACGCTACGCACACGCAAATTCATCACCAACCGTCTGCTCGCTCGCCGACAATTTGTCGTAGATGTACTCCATCCCTCGCGTCCAAGCGTTTCGAAGACGGAGCTCTCTGAGAAGCTTGCTGCCATGTACAAAACCGATAAGAATCGGGTTGTCACATTTGGTTTCCGAACGCACTTTGGTGGTGGAAAAAGCACTGGGTTCGCGCTCATCTATGATGACGAGGCGTCACAAAGGAAATTTGAGCCAAAGTACCGTTTGATTCGGGTATGTGTGCGGCAAAGCATTTTTTGTTTTGTTTTCCATTCTTGGTTTCTGGTACTCATTCAGTTATAGTCTGGCCTTGCGCCCAAAGTTGAGAAACCTTCACGTAAACTGCGGAAGGAACGCAAAAACCGTGCGAAGAAGGTGGGATATTTTACCCTGCTAGTCTTGCATCGCCTTACGTCTCTCTTAAGTTCCGCGGTACTAAGAAAATCAAGGCTGCAGAGCCCCCCAAGAAGGGCAAGTAATGATTGGGCACCATACATATGTATTTTTTTTTGTCATTTGTCATTTGCAATGCATGCCCTTGTCATCATCCAACGCGAAAATACAACTGCACTCTTGCCATGTATGCCCGCCATATTAGCTCCATGAATACCATGCATATGCCAGTCTAAGTTAGCAGCCACCTCGTGGCGAGTTTAACCTTGAATGGGAAGTACATCTCCATTACGATTCATGATCTATAGACAAAAAAATCGGGTATAGGGATAGAGGAACTAAACGAAAAACGAAAAAAACAAAAACAAAGGGGGGACTAGAAACCAGTCTTTTTGTGTATGATATCAGGGTCCTCTTGATATTCCTCTGCGGAGACCCACATCTAAATCGAGTTTAATCACTTTACGGTAACAACTCCATTCGTATTAAAAAATTGGCCCACCTTCTTGAAGGTGCTTAATCCAGCGAGGATAGAACCACCTATCCAAGTTGAGTACTTCCGCTCTGGCGGTGCGTAAATCTTGATTTTGATGTCTTTAAGAGCAAGTTTTTTAACTTCATTCAGTAGTCGGTCACCAAAGCCTGCAAAAAAAGAATAAATGCACAAAGTTAAGCTGAAAGTCGCCTCATTGACTGACCTCGGCACAGGGTACTACCGCCACTTAGAACAATATTGGAGAACAAGCTCTTGCGAAGGTCCAGGTCAACCCGATTAACAGAATCCACTACAACTTGGTGTACGCCCGCATATTCCTGTCCTATAAGCTCGGGATTGAATAGAATCTCTGGTGCCCGGAAACGTTCCGGGCCAAGCTAATAGCCGTCAGTAGGCGCTCTGGCTCAGCAAAATAAGCGTGACTGAATATACCTGTACGATGTTGCCATCCGGAAGTCTAAACTCTTCCACACGCCCAAGAGTATCCTTTTCTTCTTTGGCAGGGTGCAGTGCGACATAGCAACACTTCTCCTTTATCGTCCTCACTACTTCTCGTTCCGCCGTCGTGTGCAAATGATGGCCGGACTTTCGGAGGAGAAGCTGGAGGTGATCTGTGACATCTCTGGGAGTACATTGAATCGTTGTTTGCCTTAGACAGTGACGCGTGAGCCTACCTGCCTGCGATATCGACGCGTCGGACTGCATGGGGCATTGAGAAGCCTTCAAAGACAGGTACTGCATGGGTGACACCATCGCCAGAGTCGAGAACAATACCCGTCGTCCGTCCTGTTGAATATCTGGATAATGGCCTATCACAAGAACGAAAAGGAGCAAGTGGTAATATAACTTACAAAGATAGTACCGCCTGAACAGACATAAAGAGAGCTGGGACATTGAATGTATCAAAGAATATCTGTGCCGCAACATCTCTATTACTGCGCGGGTTTAGCGGTGCTTCGGTTAATAATACGGGGTGCTTTTGCTTGTCAAAGATAGATAGATTGTCAAAAAAAGGAATCAAGCGTACCTCTTCACTCAAGGTTCCCAGTTCCTCTGTGTATATCCAGTTCCAGATACGTTCCATATCATCCCAATCGGTGACAATACCATGTTCCATTGGGTATTTGATTTTGAGAAGACCACGAAACTCCTGAGCGCGTCTGCCTATGAAGACGTCACCCTCGAGTCCGCCAGCCATGACGCGTACATGTTTAGGTCTTCCAACGCTGATTGGTTGTGATGTAGGATGTCAAACGACGAGAGTGAGGGAGGAGAGGCATAGCTAACCGTAGAAACGCACAAAGACGGGAAGAAACATTTGGGGTGATCCTGTCCTGCGAAACCAGCCTTGATGGTGCCAGAGCCCTGCGACAAAACGTGGGATGCTGAGTGAGAGGGATAGAGGCGAAGAGGGACGTACGTTGTCGATGACGACTGGCTGATTTGTGAGGACGTCGTCGAATTCTGCAGACATGGCGTCGTCGTGTATTAAAGCGTGTCCTTACCCGTTTTGGCCAAACAATCCCCTTCCAATCTCTCCTTTGCCCCAATATCATGACTCGCTTGTCCCTGCCTCCTCTCCTCCTTCTCTTCCTCTCATCCCTATTCGTGAGTGACTCATCTCTTCGTGAGTTTCACTTACCCTACTGATTCTCATTAGTTGTCTGCACAATGCGTTCTTAACAAATGGGAGGCAACGAGTTTCTGTAAATGTATCCCAAACGCCACTCTTTCCTGTATTGCGTCATCCCTCAACTACGCTATTTCTCCAGGCATATGCTTCCAGTCAAACTATTCAATCCAGCGCCTTAACATACCAGACAACCCTTCTCAGCCCTGTCTGTCTTGCACGAAGCAATGGTGTCTCAACCAGAACTTGCCCATCTGTAGAGGGGCATCGTTAGGTGAAATTAACCCTGACACAGCAACTGGAAAGGAAGGAGATGTAGAAGCTCGCTGTTTCCGTACGTTTGAAGTGATCAATACTCGCCACGTCTCCTCATGATTTCAAAAGAACGAGATTCACCAAGGGACCAACTGGTGGTTACATTATTCCTACTGACAGTTTTTGGTCTCCTGTTAGGGGCGGGAGTCAAAAGTCGGATAGAGAGGGCCGGACTTGCAGCAGAAATGCCCTGGAATGCTGGTCGGAGATGGTGGGAGGTAAGCAAGGTGGGCGCGGTGGTAGAAGACAGAAACTAAGATCAATCCTTCTACTACATAGGCATGGATCCCTCGACGACCCGAGGACTTTGGGTTCGGGAGGTTGAATGGAGGGAGGGAGACAGAGAGAGGAGGATATAGTGAAGTAGGCTCAGCATCAGGGCGATAGCTATTCGCACTGTCAAATGTATGTTTATGATACACGTCACGGTCGTCACAGTACAGCCTCCCTTCCACAGCGACTCAGAAGTGACATTATGGGCTCGCTCTGCTCCAAACCGGGCACACATTCGGGTGAGCGCATCACCCTAGCGCCATCCCAGTCATATGGATCTCGCCCGCAGAATGGGAGCGCATCCCGCCCCTCGGATCTCCGCGAAGCCGCTGCTGCGGCAGCTGAGCAACGCCTGAAGACGGTCAGTTGCTTGGATATGAAATCACTAGAACGAGTGTCTTTGACCTCCTGATTGATTCAGGCACAAGCAAGGGGCACAAATGCATCGAACGCGCAGCAAGGGAAGCTTGCCTCACAACTGGCTAGCCAGAAGAAGTACGTTCCAGAACAACGACAGGAAGAACAGCTTGTGGTTAGTTGACAAACATGCATGTGAATGGACTGATGGCTGATTTTGTGATATGTAGTGGGACTAGACGTAGTGAGCGTTTGGGTATATGGCGATAGATACACAGTACAGTAGGGTAGGATGGCAATGTAGTGTAGTAGAGCGTGACATTTAGTCACACGTGGAATGGAGAAGGTCCTTTGGAAGTCGCAGCAGCCGTTTCCTGACAACTTCGTCCCCGCTGACTTTCTCTCTCTCCTCAAGAAAAATCGTTCGTATTTATGTTTTCTTTTCGCCTCAGACGCCCTGATTTGTCCCCTACCAGCAAATTTCCGTCCTTACACCTATTCCTCGCTCGTCTTACTCTCCACCCCAATAACACAACACTTGGCGTCCATATTCATCTTTCTTTCTGTCTTCGTTCATCTCAAAGAACAATCTCTTGATCCCCGAACACTCATATGGCTGTCTGTTGCCTGCTTCATCTTGGGCTATTTACTCTGGTCTTTCCTGAACCAAACTCATGACACTCCTCATGCCGCAATTAATGACTGTCCGTACAATATCCTTGCACAGCCGTACCGCCATCGCTAATCGTTTGGTCAGATCTCAAGGCTTTCAAGTCCTCCATACTCATTTTTCTCGCTCTCATGTCCCTGTCGCCTGTACTGAGAACATTGACCGCATCAACATCCTCGGATACCATCTGGGCACTAGCCGCAATCTTATTCATACTCAACGCCATTCTTGCTGACTACAGTGCTCCAAGTGAAAAAGAACTGTCTCATGGGCGGTGGGTATTCTTCACATCATTCCCACAAAGGGTGGGCTCATTCGCTTTTACCCCCCCCCCCTCTCCCCCTTTCCTTTTGTTAGGTTGATTCCAGTTTTGTCAATGAATGCTGCAGTTTCAGCATCCGTCGTCCTCGCTTCTCGCCTGGCCACTGATATCGCCGTGTTCGGCCTCATGCTTTTTTCGATCCAATCTTTTGCTCTGTTCCCACTACTTCGGCATCGCCTCCAGGTAATATATTCTTATTAGATCGTTCATTCTTTATTCAGTCAGCGGCTGAACTATTTTTTTCTCTCTGACTAGACATCACCTGTGGCTGTACAGGCCTCACTTACCGCATGTTTAGTGATGTCAGCTACTTGGCTCACATTGACTCTTTCACAGAGGCTTGCATACATGTATGCACTTGTCTTCACATCTGTCACTTTTTGCGCCCCTGGTCTTTTGATATGGGCACAGAAATACAAAAAGTGGGTCTCAAAACTTCCTATCAACTGTTTAGGTCATCCAGATTTTTTTTTCTCTCTTTTGTTGAATGTCACTATCTTAGTGAGCTTCGTGGTCCCTGGGATGTAGCAGTACCCAGGGTGAATTAAGCGGCGATTGACGACACTATTCTTGTTTGTCTGAACTCGTGTCACTGCTTGCTATAGTGTTGGAAATTATAGTGCAGGTGTTGTGCATTTAGCCTTCAGTTATGCCGGGGGACGCCGTTGATGTACCTGTGCCAATATATACTGTATTAGTATGTCCAGAGCACTATTCGTGTAGTAGAGGACTTGAAGCGTATGGGTAGGCAAATTCCGGTGTATAATAATACCTCGTGGCAGACATGCGGAATAGGTATGTAAACGGAAGAGATTAGATCAACTTGAATAGCATAGCATACATATCAGTCACATATTGCTCCGCTCCCTCTTTTTTTTTTTTTTTTTTTCACTCAGGGGCATCTGATCTTTGGGCGCCCATGATGCCCCACGTTGTATTCACGTTTTCTTTCTCTAGCCTTGTTTTTTCTGTCTTTTGTATTGCAGAAGAAAGGAACTAAATAATCCGCTTTATTCGCATGCAAGGTCATTGATCTTGTCGGTTACCTTTATTTGATCCGTGACCGATTGACGATCCCTCTTTCAGGTTCGGAACAGAGATTGCACAGTTTCAGATTCTCGTGTCTACTTGTAAAAGGATGCTGGATGAGGTGTGTTCCGTTTATCCCTTGAGTGCGTGTCAACCGTTCTAGATCATATCGAGAGCAAGATGCAAGACATATATTACATGCTAAAAACTATACAGGTATAAAACATATGTGATGATTAGGCGTATGCAAGTATATACCATATATCTTCAAAAGCGACATACTTGTCATTAGTGATACATAACCATTCCGATGCATATCTAAAAAGTCATAGGAGGATGTGGAACTCATCAAGATTGATCAGCATCAAGAGCGTCATCAAGGCGCGGTCTCTTTGTTCCCGTGGCCACACCCATACCAATGCCTCTGGCTTCCAATACGTCCATTGCCATCTTGGCTGCACCCTCAGACGTCTTTTTTGTACGTGCACGCGTCCTCCGTAATGCGCCAAAAGCTTGGGCTTTGATTACGGCTAATGTACCTGATAATGGAGGCGGGCCCGGGGACGGAGAACGCGACGAACGAGAAGGAGCAGCGCTTCTACGACTCCTGAGTCTGGCATTAGAGTATGGCGTCGAGTTTTCGTCGCTGCTTCCCCGGTCATGGACAGAGCAACTGTCGCTAGGCAACAAATTAGGGATTCCTGGCAAGAGAGGTCTTTCAGTGCCAGAAGGTGGCCTTCGCGTGTTCAAACGATAACGAACGGCATCTGAGGCAGTTCCAGCAAGGGTGATATCGGCTGTTCCACCATGTAGTGTGACTTCAGGTCCGTGAGGGTGAGAGTGACGTCGGTAATCAAAATCTGCGCGATCCTGCCCGACATTGTTATCAGGAAATGTGAATTGAAAGGGTGACGTCAGGGAAGTGGTCGACGTTGATCCCGGCGTTGAAGTCGGTGATAGTGACCGACTGTTCGGGAACACATAGGGTGCACCATCGAGGCCATTCAACGGCATTTTTTGCTCATCACCAGGGAAACGAGGAACGTACGACATTTCCGACGAGGTAAGGGTTGGTGATTGGCCAAATGGTGGTGTTTGGGATGAGTGATTGCTGTGTGCTATCTCGCCTGGATGATGTTGTGGTATACTTGAAGTCCATGAGCCATCTCGGGGCGCTTGTAGAGAATAGTTGTAGCCGTTGTATTTTGGTATACGGCTATTAAGGGGATGGGAGCTTCCGTCATCAGCATTTTCGGCATTGTAGGGTATAGAGGAAGAATGTTGATAGTGTTGGCTGGCTCCACCCCTATAAGAACCATGGCACAAAGTTGAAGGATCGTCACCAGTTCTGTAGCTAAGATGTTCATTGCTGTAATGCTGGGACGGATTATTTGCATCTGTAGGAATGGGGATAGGCACAGGTTGTGCACACGCGTAAAAGAGTGGCGGAGTGGACGGGATATCTTCAGGAGTCGCTTTCTTGGCTGACCATAGTGCCCTCCAAAACTTTTCACGTTCCCGATACTCATATCGCAAATAGGCATTCTCAGTGCGAAAATGAGAGGCCTCACGCTGTGACTCTCGACATGAATCCTGGAGCTGCAAAACAACAGATTCAAGGCTGGTCACTGAGGAACGTATGAGAGATGATCCAATACTGCACAGAGAATTGTCAAACCTGTTTCCTCAAGCGTCGCAATATAGTTTGCCCGTCTTGCTCTGAACGCAGCCTGAGCGTCGGCATTCTTCTTTTTGCGAAGAGCAACATCAGACAGCTTGTTAGGAATGTCATCGGGACAGGATTTGGCAGGTGAAGGTTGTGCATTATTAGTAGGAGGAGACAAAGTAGGGTTTGATTTGGGCATTAGAGAGGGGAAGACGATGGTAAGAGTAGACGGGGAACTGATTTTTAAAATGGCATGCAAAAAAGAACTTGACCTGAATGAACACGAGGAGAGGGTCCGCGGCCCTTAAGGTGGAGGATTAGCCGATATTGTGGACAATTTAAGATTGGCTGAAGGGGTGCGGCGGTCAGGCTGACAGGAAGGGTTTCTCGAAGATGGCTGGGACCTGAAAGGCAGGCAGGGGCTTCTCTTGTACGGAACTATCTCCATTGGACCGCCACGGACTTGACCCAAGAGTTTCCCGCCACCCGTCCTTGTTGCCGGTCAACTCCGGCTAAATAACGCCTCCTCCAATTCACTCTCCCCAAGTCCCGGCCTTGCGCCAGGGTTCTCGCCCCATCCTCCACCTCAACTTCCTTATAGCCTTTTTCAGCTAGAACCCATACCATACCTCCTCTCAAATCTCTTCCTCCTCCGTCTCCATTTCGTCCCCCTCTCCTTCCATGTCAAACGTTTCCACTGTCGTCCCTTTCCCATCAAGTACACACGCCACCCTCCGCCCAACCCTCCCGTTTACCGCCAAATATACCCGCCCCGTCTTGCAGCCTTTTAATCCACGACATCGTTTGATCGGGCTTCCCACCCCCCGTATCTGTAAGTCAACACGTTTGACTTATTTTTCTCGGCACCAAAATGTGAAATTTGCACCATACATTGCCTGACTTCCACTGCCCCATTGCATACTGCATCAAATCTTCGCGCGCTGGCGCTTTTACGTATACATCCGGCACAAGTGGTTGATACCCTAAATCATTATACTTGACCGTTGCTATAAACGTTGATTCTCGGGGTTCGATCAGCTATTGCGTATCTTAAAAATACTGCTCTTTGCTTACTGTCTCTGTTACGAAGCCGGTAAACAATTACCATCAGTTCATCATCGAAAAAGTCGGTTTCGAGGAGGTCGAATGCAACTTGGTCATCTTTCCCTTCTTCGGAAAGGCAACACTCTAACGGAATAAATCCGACCTCACAAGGCATCTTATCCGCCTCGTTGTTGAACCGCAAACGTATCAACATTACTGCGTTTGGCATTTTTATTCCGTTAGCAAGGGAGCTCCTGACTCACGTCAACATACGCACATGAGGCTGGTTGTTCAGAGGGTATCACTGATGCGAGATGCTGCACTATCTCACCTCCCTGCTTGCTCCGATACTGAATCATTCTGGCAATCCTTGATGAATGAATGGCTCACCTCATGTAGTGCGGTTCGCTCTCGGATAGCAAAATGAGCATCCACTAGCTGGTCCGATTGCCTTGTGCCATCCGCCTGTAACAACGCCGAATCGTGCCCCAGTGAAACGACAGAAGATCGAGAAGCAGCACACGCTGCATGATTAAATATTCGTCCACAGCGCATCACCAACTCATGCACCAATGCATCAAGGTTTCTATCCAGGTGACTTAAATCTTTCTGGATGCCATTCTAGGATCTTCCGATCAGAAATGCGGCTGGTAATTTCGAATTGAATGATACAAACAACTTGCCATGTCACCTTGCCAGGTGTATCCAACACGCTACGTGCCTTTTCTAGCACGTCCTGTATTCCAACATAGCCATCACCAGGCAAACCCAGATCTCGTGGAGAAAACGATGGAACCGGACCCATGAACCATTTATCAATCGAACTAACCACAAGGCCGGACATAAAATAGTTGTTGACCTCCAGGATGTCGTGCTTCGGAACGGAGTTTGAATCGTTGGCAGTGTTTGCAATAACGGAGGTTTCTGTGTTCTCGATAAGAAGCTTAAATCAGTGGAATGAATGCTGAACCAAGTACCGAACCGGAGCCAGGAGATGAATTCCTTGAAACGAGAGAGCTCTCGTCTAGCCACACCGGCTAACCAACTCGCAATGACCACCGATCTGCCTGTCAGGTCAAGGCATATATTCAGCTCATCCATGGAGAGTTCAAATGGGTTATATTGTTTCCTTCAATGATGAGTTATATATCTAGTTTGGTGGGCCAAGAGACCTACAGATGTGACCAGCCGTGAAGCTCCTCTAGCACAAGGTGTAAGCGTTGGCAGGCAGGTGCAACACGCTTTTCAGAGAAATCACGAAGTTTTGCCAGTGTTTCTGCCATTGTGGTTTCCCATTTTTGAATGCCCTGGATAACCCAAGAGAAATAATCCTTTAAACAAAGTAGACTATCTCACTAACCCTCTCACTCATTTTTTCGCCACTACCGAGATAATCGAGGAGAGATTCGGACGCTCGACCAGTAAGCAGAAGGCATGTCAAATCCAAGATAGGAGTTGGCTCTTCTTCTGCAAATACAGATGACAAAAGTGATTGAAATAATAATGTCCGTTACCTACGTCCGTATTGCTCTCGTTGCTTTTCTTCTAAGCCACGAACCCACTTAGGACCAAGCTCACGTGCACCATTGACTGTTTCCCCACCAAACCAGAGGGTTTTCATTTCTTTCACGGCTCGCATGATATACCAGACTAACTCTCGGGCTGTTGATGAGAGCATGGCAAGGTTTCTGAACTTTTGACCGGACAATAAGGGCAGTTCAACAAGAGATGGTTTCAGGTCAGTACGTGAAGCCTCATCCAGTAAGTGTGCGAGGAAAACAGGTCGTCCCGATAGTTTGGTTAGAGAGGAGATAGTTAGCTGAGCCCGCAGTGATACTGGACCCAATTGAAAGGTACCGTCTAGAAAGCAGTGCAGACCACCCGAATCATCAGAAGCAACTAGAATGCTATTAATACTGGATTCTTCCATGTCGGCCTTGTTTTCGCTTGTCCCCTGCACGGGTGATTCAATTGATGCTAGAGTGGTATCGATGGTCAGTGTGGGCCACGACCTAATGACATCAGGCAATTGAGATTTGGATGAAGGGCGAGTTTGGGAACCTTGAAAGGCGAAGAGGTCCGTTGCGCTGTGATTCGTGTCAATACTACGTAAACGTTTGCTAACGTTGCATCATACGTTAGTCTCTCTTCCTCCTGCATCCTATCAAGTAGGGGCAGAATTCTAAGTACGGATAGTGTTGATCCCGTCTTGCTGTATAATAAGCCAAGTAAACTATAGGCGATGCGAAGGAAAAAACACACGATGACGTCATTTCTTTTAAAAATGTCTGGGATGGCACTTGTTTTCTGGGCTTTGTCGTCACGGAACCACCAAATGCCAGTAAAATGGGGCTGACGGTGAATCTGAGGTGTTGTTCCGCTCAGGATGGGGAGCTGCATTAACCTCCTCCCATCTTGCACAGAATGAAGTGTTATCTGGGGCGGGTCATGCAGAACCACTACACTCTGCCCTGTGCCGAGTTAATGGAATGAGTTATTTCATCAGGGACCACCCGTACCATCTGGACTCCAAGCAACGTCGACTACTGTTGCACCGCTGTTTTCATCGCCAATATCTACTTCCCACGTCTTGGTACCCTGAGTAGAGTTCCATAGACTGACTCTGTCTTGACCGCCGAGACGCGAAATCAGGAGGAGAAGATCTTTATCTGGACAGCAAGAGGAACAGAGTAAACGACTCTGGGAGGGAAGCTGGAGAACAGCAAGCGCAGTGAAAGCATTTGTCTGCATCGTCAGAAAGAAGTGTAGAAAGCGTGACAGATGTGACATAAATGAGGCGGGGAAGGTACACTGATGAGCGGATACAGCGCAGGCTACTTCGACTTCCGTTTCCCCGCCTTCTTTCCACCTCCAACAGATCCCCCTTTCTTTGCCCTCACTCCTTCCGTGTGATCTGCTCGCCGACCTCTTTCGCTCGCAAACGCGCTACCAACCCGACCTGCTATCTTCCGCCGATTTTTCGACCCCTTGCTGGCCTTCTCTTTTTGATTACCGGTATTCCTTCTTTCAGGAGCTCCGATTCTGGATGGACGATTGGATCGCTTCGCAGACCGAATTGCAGCGTTCAATACTCGGCTATCTCCAAGTTCTTTATCCTCTTCCACCGTCATTTTCCGCCGCTTCGCTCTCCGGGACAAACCCGAGAATTTATCCCTCTTGGGCTATGTAGTACATTAGATATCCACCGAAAATGTTTTCAGTCTGATCCATATCACCTTATTGTCGTCCATTCTCTTTGCCTTTTGGCCCTTGATGTTTGCGGAAATACCCCGTTCGTGTTCTCTTTTGCTCACAACTGGTTGCCATTGATCAGCGATATCAATAAGGTTTCCACCCTCCTGAACCTACCTTCGGCGTTTTGTTTTTCTTTTGATGATTGGAACCATGTCCTAGCAGGCCTCGAAAATATCTCAGCCTCATGCTCAATCATATTCTCCCCCTTCTTGAGTTCCATCTCAGCTTGTCTGAGCTAAAGTCACGACTTGAAAACTTCCGAATGATTGCTCAAATGACAGGGAAACTGACCTGTTTTTCTTCCTTCTCTTCTTGCAAAACTGCCGCAATCTCACCTTTGAGTCCTTCCAATCTTGCTGCCCATTTTTGCACAACATCCGAGTCTATTACACGGTGGCGGGTACTATCCTCTCCCGCTGCATGCTTTATTGCGGCTTTGAGCATCTTTCTATCCGCTTCACCCACTAGTGTGACAGACCTAAATACCCTTAGTTCATACAAGACAAGCAGGTCCTGGTTCCTACTTACCGCCCTTTCTTGCCAGCACGAGCCGTCCTTCCTACTCTGTGCAGGTAATGTGCGAGTTGGCCTGGCATATCATAATTGATAACGGTTTCGACACCTTTGATGTCCAGACCTCGCGCTGCTAAGTCAGTCGCCATTAAGTAATCGACCAAACCGTCACGGAATTGCTGAAGGGCTCTGAGACGCTGACAAATATATGATCAACATATGATATGGGTAATTGGAGAACTTTCAAGACCAACTTGTTCCTGAGTTAGATCACCATGTAACTCTTCACATTTCATACCAAGCAAGCTGAATACAATGCGTATTTGATGGGCAAGCTTTTTGCTTCTGAGAAAGATGATAACTTTATGTTTGAATGTTTGCGCGCATAGCGCGACGACTAATGCTGAACGCTCTGACTCTCTTCCTGCACGGACTCTGACGAACTCTTGAACAAGTCCCCTCGCGGTGCTACGCTTCGGGTCCACAAATAGTCGAACTGGTTTGTTGAGTGACATTTTGACTAGCTCATCAACCGAGTCTGTCATTGTTGCTGAAAACAGCATTGTCTGCCTAGAAAGAGGACACGACTTGATAATCTCAGCCAGCTCGTCGGCAAATCCATCTGAGAGCATCCTATCTGCCTCATCCAGGACAAGAATGTCAAGTGCATCAAGTGTAAAGGATGGAGTATTGCGCAAGTGATCGATCAAACGACCTGGTGTTGCAATAACTATATCTGGTCGATTTCGCAGAGCAGCCTCCTGAGATTTGAGAGATAGACCACCTTATTCAAGCAGTTGTTACGATGGTGACTGTTCGGGTCGAGAAGCTAGACTTACCGACGACAAGGCAGAACGAGATATCCGTATGAGCTGCTAGTTTAGTACCTACATCGTAGCATTGTACGCCCAGCTCCCTAGTTGGTGTGAGTACAAGGCACCGTGTCGCAGCAGCTTTTTTCCCCTTCTCTCTGTAAAGGAGCCGTTCTAGCATTGGTATCATAAAAGCTGCCGTTTTCCCCGAACCAGTTACCGCGTTTCCAACAATATCTTTACCCAGCAAAGCAACGGGTATCGTTGACGCTTGGATTGGCGTCGGTTTGCTGAAGCTCAAGCTCGTCAAGGCTTTAATAATGGGTCGCGACAGATTCATTTCCAAGAACGAATTGTGAACCTCCTTTGGTGCCGCTTCTAGGTCAAAGAACGCGGCTTTGCGGTCCTTTTCTGCTTGCGTCTCTGCCTCTGAGCCCTCCTCTGAGTCTGTTGACTCGTCTCCGTTAACCATCTCCTCAGATGAGAGCCCTTGATCATCTTCTGCACTCTCCTTCTCATCCTCTGATGTTGCTAGAGGGTCCTCGGAAAGGCTATAGGCTTCATCGGTTGAGTTTGAATCATCCTCTCCACTATTATTCTCGTCATCTCCATCCGAGTCGCCCTCTTCCTCGTTCTCGTTCTCATCTTCATCGTCCCGCATCCGTTTCTTCGTCCTCCGCCGAGCAATAATATCATCTACAGAAACTGGATTCTGTCCATTTCATGGTCACATGAGTCACCACCACTCTTGATTGGAAAGTTAGACGAACCGGTTTTGTGCCTTTATTCACAAGGTTGTTCAAAGCGTCGTGTTGGTCGATAACGTCAACATATGGATCTCCTAAAAGATCGAAGGTGAATTCAGGGTTCAAACGGGTGTCATCTCCCAGTGCATCTTGGGATACGGTTTTGTCAGATTTGTGCTTTGGTTCCTCCGTATCGGAATCAATGGTCATAATGAAGTCTGCCATGTCGGGCGTCGACCTTACTAGCCTTTAGGTCGTAGTGTTAACAATGCCAGTGATTTGGTATTCTCTCATCCTTTAGAAAAAAACTGATCTAATTTTAGATTGTGACATCTCCGTTACAACTGCGTCACATCGATTTTCAATCTTAGAGCACGCTCATACTGTAATGAATGATGAGATGTAGCGCGACCTATAACAATAGAAACCTTCTCGAAGTCTGTCAAAACCGTATCCGTTAATTGATTACCATGCAACTCTGAGGGGTAAGAGCATCCGCACACAAAGTGGGTCAGTAAAATCCATGAATTCCAAAAGCAGTCATGTTCATACAACTGAAGCGGACAACAACTAACAATCATCGAAATAGGGGATGTTATCATGATCACTTAAAAAAAACTCGTATCGGCAAAAAACCATAACACATCAAGGATAGCAATTCTAAAAGCAAGCCGAAGCAAAAATTACCAGAATATCAATTTGTGCACAGGATGAATTTCTGTATTTGGTATCTGAGAAGACGAAACTTGAAGAAGAGCCACTTGAGAAGGTAAGGTTAGAGGAGTCGCGGGCTTTGACGTGGATTTGGGAGGCGTAGATGGAAGCACAGGTGGTGGCAGTGAGATAGGCTGCGGTGTAACTTGCTGGGGAGGAACTGGTATCGGAAGGTTTCGAAGGGGGAGCGGATTGAAGTCTTCGTTCTCAGCATAATCCGCTGGAAGTCTCGATCGTTTCATCTGTAGATTTGAATCAGATTCAACATCATTCTCGTTTGCTTTCAAACGCACTTCTTCGGTCATCAACTGTCGATTGAAGAGGCGCGAGACAATATCACCCCGGTCAGGGAAATTATACTCGGGAGCGTTGCGACATTGAGTCTGGTATTGACTTGTGCTGATGATCAATTTTCCAATCAAGTTGAATTTCCCCCAGTGAATCTTGGTACTGTCATCTGAATGTGAATCAGAATTTCCTTCGTTTGTTTTAATGAGGTCTTGGATGTGGACCTCCCTATGAAGGGACTCAGCAAAAATTCATACAAGTAGTTGCAATACCACCTACAGAGCGGGTATACATCCACCCTTCGAGTTTTTAAGCGCCATTCGATATGCACGATGCGACCGCAAGGGTTTAAAGAGGACCTCCCAAGATTGTAAAGTCTTGTACTGCTCTGTGTTCTTAGCTTTGAAAGCTTCCATGGTTCCATCTCCAGGAAAGATTGACCCGTGAATTCCGGCGATAAATGCACGTAACGCGGAATAGTTGTTGAGATGTCGAAGCTTTGAAGCAATCTCAATGAGTCTTTCGAGCTGCTTTGCACGATTTCGTGGTCGATCATGGGATAGGATAATTGAGATTACCCTACCATACTTAATCAGCTTATGACAATGGTGTATGAATGCGATATACCATTCTGCAAGATGATTCGCAAAGGAGTTCAGGACCGTGATTGGTTCACAAAACTCATTTTTGCCAGCGAACGTGAGATGGAGCCAATGTCTCGGCTAGAGCACAAGTCAGATCATCAATTTGTTACACGACGAACTCCATACTTTGATAGCAAGGAATAGTTTTGCCTGAATTCTAGTTATCTCTTGTGCGACAACTTCCGGATCCAAATGCATGACCTCATGCGCCAATCTTGCTACATCTTTGAGCTGATACTTTGCGGACGATTCTGAAGATTCAAATGGGTGACCATTCACCATTGAACCAGCAACCTGCTTCAACGCCTTTGCAAGTGGTATGCTTGCCTTCCGTTCTCGTGATACAGGTTGTGGCTTTTCAGGTAATAGCGGGGGCGCAAGAATGCTAGTTGTAGATGCTTCCTTCTCTGGCGGTTTTATGATCTCTTCATCATCAAGGAAGCTTTCCGAATCACTATCAGGTCCTATGTCTTCCATTTTCAAAGCCCAGGCAGCATCATCATCTCTAAGGTTGGGCAAGGTCTCCAAAAAGGGTAGTAGCTCGGAGCCATAGTGCAACAGATATGTTTTCGACAGGATGGACTTTATGAGAGCAAAGAGAGCACCTGCTGTGCCCCTGACTGCAAAATCATGAGAATAACCTTTGATCCAGGTTTCAAGAAGGTTGCATATCCTTCAAGCATTGTTCAGCCTAATCTGAAAAGAACCGCAGGAACATACCTCATCTGGGCAAAGCACGCAAACATGGGGTCACCAGAGGGATTGTCCAATTGGCGCATCCGCTTTTGCATCGCGAGCAAAACGCTCCGAGGTGTGGCAAAACGCCGGTAAATAAGTAAAAAGTGGGTGGTGAACGCGGGATCTGAATAATTTTTCATCGGAAATTAATGTGAGATGGGGTTCGGAAAACAAATCACATACCGTCTCCGCTTACTGCCAAAAATAGCAATTTATCAAGCAATTCCTCGATTGTCATATACAACACGGGTTTACTTCAAAGAGCTTACTACATGCTGAACAAGAACAACTGAACAACTCACAGATTCTTCTCCTTTTCCTCCTTCTTTTCGAGTGGTACAATGCGGGTGGTGGCGGTGGGCTTATCTTCGCTCACCGAGGAACCCTGATTCGCATCAGCACTCGTAGGTGGCGGCCGGGTTGCTGTGACACCCAAAGTGATTGGATCACTCATTGTAGTGTGGACCCCAGATCGTACTGTAGAATTCGAAGTCTGATCAGTCGTAACGCATTGGGTATTTTGACTACTACTAGAGGCCGCGTTGACGGTTATGACGGGTGAAGAGGCGGTTGGGGTGACAGAACGGGAGGTATCCCACAGTGGAGAGTGCTTTAAGAGCTTTGGGGAAGCGGGGTTTCGGTATCTGATATCCAAACCTTGCCTTTTGTCACCTGAGCCAGAAATCATGAGCAACATTGTATCAATCGGATGGATATGACCTACGACGATCACGCCAGACAGCTTGCAACAAGAATTCAAAAGCAAGTCCTATCCTGTCCTTTCCAGTTTCAACACTGACTTCGATTAAACCAACATCGTATTGTCTGCATAAAGCATGTGCCTTGGCAGAATCTACCTGGCGTCCTAGATCCGACTTGCAGGCCAACACCAGTGTTGGAATTCGCATTGCACCATATTCACCTGAATTTTGAATTTAGTAATCACGGGCTGAAAAATTCTCAATCAGACGCACGGAGCAGTCCCTCGACAGGTATATATGAGATTGGATTAGCCGAATCATAGCACACAACAACACCATCCACGCGGGGCACTGAATCGAGAATTGGACGTTGTTTGAGAGTCAGAATAGCGAAGGAGGGTGGTACATCCGCCTCTATGACTCGAAGTGGACAATCAATCACGTTCTCAAGCTGTCCAACACGACCAGTTCGACGGGAGTCTAATCCAGGAATTGGTTAAGCTATAGACTTAACATGTATGAATAAAAACGCAATTACAAGTGGTTATCGAGGGTAATCCCGGAATGGGTGATGTCGTGCGACACATACTGGGATCTGAAAGGCCAAACCTCTTGAGGCCTTTGCGGATAATAGTTGATTTTCCTGATCCAGAGGCACCAACAATAATCAATGTGACAGTCGGGTCAGGTCCACTCTCAAGCTAGGGCAAGCTGGTCAGGAATACACAAGAAGGGAGGAATGATACTACATACATTTGTAACCATGACCGACCGCTTAGTTGAACTTGAGTTATAAACACCGAGACTACCACTACGAGCACGACCAATGTCAGAGACAGTTGGAAGCGTCCCGCGTCTAGGCATGGCTTGTAAGGATGATTGCGACATCAAACGAGGAACTTCTTCAAGAGTAGGAGAATTGGTAGTGAAATTTGTGACAACACTGCTCATACTGGATGTCGTACTTAGTGTCGGAGTGCGGGATGGGAGAGAAAGTTCACCAGCTCGTAATGCTGGTTTGGAATAATCCTGAGGCTTGAGAGAGTTATGGCGATAGCGCTCTACAGGGCTGCCCATGGTATCAGAGCGTTCGACATCCGAATCATGGTGAAGTGAGGACTCGTAGGCGGTCTTATTGGAGATCGTACTTGCACCGCGAGTTCTTGACCCTTGAAGCTGCTGCTCACGTTCCTTTTTCAGACTTGTAGAGATACCGTATACAAGCGTACGGGGAGGTTCGAGGGCTGAACTGGTATTTCCTCTTGTGGGACGCGGACCAGAATGGACGGGTGATTCACGACCGTATTGAGCGAATGAATCAACGGAGACAGACTTTCGAAGACTTGGAGAAGGGGATAGAGAATCGTTTGTAGGTCGTAACTGGGAAGAGAATTGAGACACGGTTGTTGAGGATGGGGAAGTAGGATTATGGTTGTGGGAGTGAGAGTGGGCGATGGTACCGTCTGTGAGAGAGAGATCTAGCGGTGGAACGGGCTGGAGTGTAAGAAAAGGTTGAGAGGCAGTCATGAAGAGGAAGAGGAGGAGGAGGAGGAGGAGGGAAGAGAGAAGCGGTGTTTTGATCTCGTTGGCCTTGGCATATACACACTCTCCCTTACATTACTTACTAACTACCCTATGGTACTCTCCGTTCTTCTCACCGTACGTATCCATATCTCCACAACTTCCTCACTCATATATTACTTCTTTTACAGAACGATGATGGCCCACCAAGCCCTCACGACTCTCCCTATATTCTCGGTCTCTACCACCATCTCATCTCTCATCTTGGTAATCTCTTTGTAATATCATTCTTTGCTATCTTTCCCTCACTTAGCACAGGCTGTAACGTCAAAGTTGTGCTTCCTAGCACTCAGAAATCCTGGATCGGTCCGTTACTACTACCCTCTCCCATTTTCCTATCCTTACTACTCCTCCAGGCAAGGCATTTCACATAAAGGAAGTCACAAAGGGCTGGTACTTTTATCCCAAGCATGATGGCCAAGGTGAGATAGCAGCAAAATCTAGACCACTCAAGGACAATGAAATTGTACGTGTTCCTCGTAGCCGGTTCCCCTTGCTCTCACTCCCTTTATTAGGCAGAATGGATTCTTCTTGACGGAGTGAGAGTCAGAGTTCTCTCTTTCCACCTTTCCTTATTCTGTCTAGACTCCTGCTACATGTGCAAATGTCGCATTGCATAATTTATATCCGGGACAAATCGACTTAGTGGTACGAGACCAAACTATCTTGCTATGCCACTCCCTGCCCTCACCAAAACTCACAAGATCTCTGGCCCTAATCTTGGTCGCAATACTTCTGGTAACCCTTTTTCAGCATCACATGCCCCTGTGAGATTTTTAATCTGCTTCATTAGCTGCACTTTCCCTGTCATCTGGTACCCTGGGCGCTGCCTTATCAGCATCCTTGTCGAAAACGAGATCTATTGCCTTGTCGTATGGGACAGTGAGGCACCCTATCCCAACCTCTTACTTTGAACCTGCACACGCCCTTAGTTGTCGCATAATCCAACACCTATGGGATCACTGGGGAAAGGATGAAGGCGGACTTCGTAATGGCGAGGTTGACCTGTACAGCATAAACATACCCATGATAGAAGGACTGCTCTCCGAACAAGGATTGACAATTTGCTGGACCAGCATGTGGCGAAACTCATATGGTCGGCTTTTTATGAACGTCTCACACACTGTTATCAAGCAATCTATGAGTGCTGCTGGACCAGATGCGTTGGACAATGACGATGGTTCACTTCCTAACCAACTAACAAAACATGACGAATCTGGGGACCTCCTGTTCCAGTTCTCCCCTGATATATCAGCAACCATATCACCAGCACTCTCTAGTCTACCCGTAGGCTCTGATGGGTGGGCTCTACAACAGGGCTGGGTCAGTGTAACGCCACTTAGAGCAAGTTTTGCCGAGCCCGAGACGGTAATTAAGAAAAAAATAGAAGATAGGATCTGGAAAATGAAATTGTAGAATTGGTTATGTATTGGATTATTAATCTCGTTAAAAAATGACATGACTTTGACCGTTTATTTATGTCCAGCTAAATACCAGTCCCAGAATTCCTACCATTGCGACAGTATGCTGGATGGGTATCCTCATATGTAGAGAAAAGCCAGCGTTACGTCCACTAAATATCTGCTTTCTGTAGACTTTCAAGGAATTGATGCTCCATGACGCATTCTAGGCCCATCAGTACATGGATACGCTATTTGTGTTGGATAACTCACTGCAAAATTTGCCGGATCTATAAGTCTATCTTCACAAGTCCCAGGACAGCCCGACGTTGCATAAGAGTTGCCGGCCCAATCACCTGTTTATGGAGGCATCAGATTGTTACCAACCGATTTTTCGAGCATGTTACACACCGCAGAAAGTAATATCTTTGAACAACGTGGTCAATGCCAAGGAGAGGTGTAGAAAATCAAACTCACCAAAGATGATTGAGTGATTAGCAAAGAACTTCAGAGGGTCACATCCTTGAGCCCACAGTTCAGCAGAGGGGAGGCCCCAGTTGGCAGGGTCTGGTGTACCCTCTACAATATCCTTTGGTACAGCAGCCCGATAGAATGACCCTGTCCGATGCTTTAGCACATCGTTGGTCAAGGAATACATTGACAGACATACAAACCGCAATTCCTTCTTCATCCCACTTCATGACAAAGACGCCTCCACCTTGAGCATCAAAATAAGGACCGTATGATGCCCTACTCCATTCAACGATTCCACACCCGGCATTGTCATTGATCAAAGCATTGCAATCAGTATGATTTTGGCCATTGACTGACTGCATGGTGGGTTCTCAGCTGCAAATCACCATACGAGAAATAGACGAACATACCACTAAAGTCCCCGTGAAACGATTGGTTGGAGTTGTTAAACGGCACCCTAAGTAATGTTTAAGGGTGCAAAATAGTAAAGAATGACAAAGAGTTGTGCTGACCATCTAAAGTGTGCCAGGCAACCTGGTTGTGTTCATTATCATGAACACCTTCTATTATATCCACCTCTCCTGTCTATAAAGCAAGGAAATCAACACGCACGTAAGGGCCAAAGACAATTGCTAACCTGAGGCCAGTTTCCAGAACCGACAGTCCAAAAAGCAGGCCAGACACCTGTTAAAACAGTCATCATAGTGTTTTGAACTTCTTTGATATCAATCGTACCACAACCCCAGGGCGCTCTATTCAAATCAAGAACGAAAAGTCCCGTATTGTATTGTGCTTTGCTTGATATCCGCACACTTACAGTACCAATTCCGCGCATTAGTCATGCACCTCGAATACATGAAGCAGTCAAGAACATACCTGTCTCGAAAAACACCTCTATCAAGGAAGTTGGTATTATCACCTTTCATGATCACAGTTCCGTCATTCTGAACATATACAAGATTCTTAGAAAATGCATCGCTCCTATTAACATAACTATACAAAGGATTTAGTACGGTGAAAGTAACCAAGAAAGTAAGAAACGTACGTGACATGGCCACTATGGAGAAAGGTAGAGAGATTAAGTAAGTTTGGAGAAGGCTTAGAGGAAACGTACTGGGTTGGATCGGCTTGATCGAAAAAATCCCAACGACTGTACAGGATCTCCTTTTTAAGCCAAACTGAGCCTGCAATCAAAGTAAAAGACGTACTCGAAGAAAGATTTGCCCGAGTACTCGTCATAGGGCAGCCACAGCGCACTGGGCGTTGCATTCGACTCTCGTTTCCCAAGCTCAATTCCGTTCTCAGCACTCCCGAACGTTCTGCCTGCCCAACTCAATCTACTCGTCCTTGGTCGTGTTGTTGATGTAGCCTGTGCATTGTGGGTGAATGATATGAGGATTAGGAGATAGATGGGTAGTCTGGAGGAGTGGAACATGGAGGATTAGGGCATACAAGCGACCTATAACATAAATATACTACGCAGAACTTTGGAACACATTGTAAAATGACAGGAACAGATCTCTGATATTGGAATGGAAAGAACAATCTTCAATTCGCCGGCCGGAGGCTGTGACCGCTGTCATCAGGTGCAATACCCAAGCCAAGCATTGTCCATTACAGTAACTTTACGATCTGGTATCTGCCATGTACAGTACTGCAGACTCGGCTCATGGGTCTCTGCCTCATGTTCACTTCCTTGTTCGGCGGTCCGCAAAATCCCGACACGAATCTCACAGCCTCATCACTACAGAGCACGCTGCGCAAGGTATGCTAACCATTTTCAATAGCTTCGGGCATGTACATAGCATGGAAGAACATGGGCACAATGTAGGGGGAAAAAACATCGAAATAAGGGGAACACCAATGAATCAACGGTAGCGGCGGAGACTGAGTGTGTTGTGTTTCTTCCAGGTGGACCACGCTGGAGTGTGGTTGTGACGGTGACCTTTGCCCAAACCACGGTTCTTGGAAACAAGATAAGAAACGACATATATACCAGTGAAATTATACAAACCTGCTTGCCAATGCTGGTAAGACCACGAGCTTCCCTCCGTTTGTGCACTGGGTTGACAATCCAGTTGATTCTAGGATCCCGACGAATCTGTACTTATTCAGTCGAGGTCTCGAATAAAAGGGGTGCACAGAATTAACTCACCGCTTTGTGGCTTGGGTCCACCAAGATAACTTCATAATATTTATACACCCCGTCCTGGTTCACCCAGTACGAATTCAAAACTCGCAAGTTACCACATCTCCTACCTACTCTCTCCTCAGCGACGCTCCTCAGTCCGCGTTGGGGTTTGAGGTGGTTTACACCCTGACGAACGGGTTTGCCATAAGTAGCACCTGGGGTTCACAGTAGGTCCTTTGCCTCAGTATTCCTCTCACTACTGTAACATTCAACTACGTACCCTTAGGGACATGCTTCTTGCGGTTACCGCGACGAACACGAACACGGTAAATGACATAGCCTTGCTTTGCTTTGTAGCCAAGACGGCGGGCCTTGTCAGGTCGAGATGGACGCGACGCACGATGGATTACATTGAGTTGACGGTATTCCCAGCACCTAGACTCGTTCACTCAGAAGCAGTCTACATTGCATTTGCACACCAAACGTACCGTACACGCAGCAGAAAGCGTAAAACATCGGATTGTTTTTTCTTGTAGAGCTCACCGATATACTTGTATGCGCCCATCTTGCGGCTAGATAGAGATGATATTCAAACACCTACATTGGGTCACAGAATGGCGTTGTGTCATACCTTTTTTCTTGATATTGTTGAGGCCGGCGTCGGTGATGGTAATGCCTTGACCATCTTGATCAGAGGCTTGAACAAACTATACAGTACTACCGGCAATCTCCGGCATTATCTTATCTGTAAGTTACTGTGATCAAATTCATTAGAGATCATTGTTGGTGCAAAATATGATCCTTTTGATTAGATACAAGGAAAAGAGAGAGAAGGGCAAGATAGTGACTCGAGCCCGCGTTACATCATTATCTATGATGCTAGCAGCAATGAGGTTTAATGAGAATAATCATGGACAAGCAGAAAAACAAGAGACAGACAAGTAACAAATAGATATAGTACATACAGGAGAAAGTTAAACCAATCGCTGAGACTCGCTTCCTACAGATCTCTTCCTCTGTAGCTTAGGGTCGGAACTCAACATCCATGCACACGTCACTATCAAGGTCAGCAAACACAATCCGAATTCTGTCCAACCTAGAGCTTCAACCGTAAGGGATTGCCTACATCTATATAGACGTTCATTACCTGCTATTATATTTGACGGAGGGTAAAACTGACCTAGATATGACGGCTCTCCCGGCACAGTTGGTGCCAGTTCGTGTATTATGCATGATACCCGCTGCTGACCCCTACAAAGGGTTAAAATACTGATTGTTAGTTTCAATCATGGTAGGGTGGGTAAATACTTGCCCAAAGTATGCTTGTAAGCATGAGCCAAATGACAGAGCTTGCGATGCTGGCTAACAGTTGGCCACCACCATCCATCATCCAAACCATGTACGCTGCAGAAAACAGGGTCGTCCACGTTGAATTGAACAAGAATAAAATCAGCCTGAAGGTAAGTCAGTGCATAGTCAAGGACGTAAACATATGATAATTGCATGGACAAGCGCAGTCAATACCAAGGGACTCACAAGGAGTGATATCTTGGAGTAGGCCAGGTTCTGCTTTCGTTCCCTGCGCTTATGAGGAACGCAGTTAATCCAAGTTCTGCCATTGCGGTACATGTCATAAGCAGGAACAGGAATGGGTGGTAGCTCGGCTTCATGATTGACATATTCCTCCTGGGGTGTGCAACGTGTAGGTGGGGTGAGGTCAAAAAAGTAGTGATTTATCAACAGAAAAAGGAGATGAAATAGGGCGTTGTCAGATGTAGTTGAGCTCGCTCCCTGAGCGACGATTCAGAGAAGCAATAGCAATAGCAGTCGATGCCAAAGGGTGAATGGTCTTCACGGAAGACAACAAGGTCGTACGCAGTAATGGCTTATGGGGAGAGCTCCTTGGTGTGTGAATGCAGTGCAGAGGACTGTCACGATTAATCAGACGGACTGTACACGTGTAGGTGTTGCGTTTAGTTGGTGGGGGGGGGAGGGGATTACGAAATTCTCGAGCTACAGCCATGTGTCGGGCATGCTGGAGGTGGTATCACTAACCTTACTCTTACATTATCCGAGATTCCGAGACTCTGGCATACAATACCAGGGACAAATAGGAAAACAATGAGCCACGAGGATAACATGAGGCTGAAGGCACGGATGGTATAACTTGGCGTTTGTGGACAAGAATGGCAAGTCTTAATCATTTGGCCGCCCCTGTTCATTGCACCACTATTGTAGATAGTCATTACATTGTGAGCGCCACCTTGGCAAGCTGTAAAGCACCCTCTTTTGTCTTGTTTCCTGTATCAAATCATTGAGTGTCATTAACATGTATAGAGTGTAGAAGAGACTAACCTCCAATGAATCCCGATGCGTGAACAAATATACAAGCATCGATGCCAGAGACCCTTGATAGCTCATCGTCTCTAAGGCCTCTCCAGGGTTCTGGAAGAGCTTTTCGACTCTCGAAGCTTTCAGGAGATACAGGAACAGCTTGTACACGCCAATTGTTCGCAGTTTCATCTGGGTAAACTACGTATATAGCTTTATTGGGCTGCGCGGTTGGATCGCTGTCATCCGCCTCGAGTTCGAAAAGGTGTTCCTGATACATTCATAAGTACGCTATCCGGATATCGATTGCAATCAACTGATGTCACCTTCCATGGCAAAAACTGCTCGAATAAGATGATCTGTCCTGTGGGATCAACATCCTTCTTGCTCGCTGAAATAGCAGAGATAAGGAGGGTACGAGCTGGTAGCCAGGCGCTTGTATAGTAATGCAATCGGTCAAAAAACTCTTTTCCAGTCAGCTCAGATGCCTGAAGAAAGCGATTCTATGACCTTCGTTAGAGATACCCAAAGGTTTGGTGGGTAGGGCGTACATCCACTGTCTCTGCATCAAATGGTTCGTTCCATGCAGGATTTAGGGCACCAACACGGCTTGAGAGGTCAGTACGGCTTCTATATCTCGGTTTGAGCTCAGTTGAGTATTGAGAAATGCCGTTGTCAATGGCGTCAATGGCCTCGATGAATTCCTATGTACGAGACAGATTATCATCATCAGCAACAAACATGATGGCAGGGAGCAAGATAATTTGCCTTGTATACTTTCAACCAAAGCTTTTCAACAATTGGGCTCTCCACGGAGTGGTTGATTTTATTTGCAATGATCTCTTTGCCGAAATGTCTTTACGATAAAGGGGTCATAGCGTCAGGAAAATTGAAGAAAATGAATGAGACATACTTGTATATGAGGCCAGCAGATGATAATTTGGTTTCAAAGCCATAGCCAAAAACTCCTGAGAAGCCGCGTTGGTGATGGTCAAAACGCTGAGATGGTTGATCATATACTGCGCCAACATCAACTACAATATCACAAGTGTTGAGAATGTCAGGGTCTCGAGTGCGCTTAAGTATTGCATCGCGATATGTTGACGTGTGACGGAGTAAGAAGACAGCCAAAGCCTCGTCACAATGAAAGGTGCCATTGTGCGTTCCTATCACCTAGACAGATAGTTTTAGATATGCAGAGTCAATCGCATGGTGTGCCAGAGCACCTTTGATTGGTCTAGCCTTGGTTTTTTGTGGTCCGGGGGACTTGTAAGGGATGACATTACTCGGGTACGAACGACTCGTGATGGATGGATCCGGGTAAGAAGGATATTGAAAGATTTGGTGAAGAGGTGTATGGATGGTAGCATTTGAAAAATAATGCCTGGCTAAATAGACTATTACTATTATCCAAGAGTGTTGCTCGTCATGACAAGGTGCAGTACGTATATCAATCAATATTCAGGGAAAGGTCATGCAAACGAATATCCAAAAGGTCCTATCACAGAAATCTAAAAGAGGGTCGCAGCAGAAGGTCACTTCTGCCTTTTGTACAGTCCCAGTCCACACTCTAGAATACAACCAGTGCACCACCAACAAGGACACCCCCCAAGCCCACCAAGAGTGTATTCAGCCTGAGTGCAGTCGCAGCTGCGATGTAACCATCATCAGGACCCATTGCGCCGTTAGCTCCAGAGGCACCTGGAACTGGTGCAGCACCATTGATTCCACCACCTGTAAAATCGCCTGAAAAGGTAGGTAGATTGCTAGTTGTGGTAGAACTTGTTGCATTGCCACTAGCTGTTGCATTAGATGTACTGTTTCCAGAAGCAGTCGGTGGTGGCAAGGTGGAAGTGATGACGACTGTGTTAGTGCCAACTGTTGTTACACGACCTGGACCAAAACCCGTTGTGAGTTGTAGGGAAGTGAATACTGTAATGGAGGGATTGGCAGAAGAGCCTGAGGGAGGAGGATTGGACTGGGACTGAGACTGAGACTGAGAGGGAGGCGGTGAAGAGAGTGACTGAGACTAGGTTTAAGATTATGAGGAGGAGGAGGCAATATAAGACAAACCTGCTGGGATAATACGAAAGAAGGGAAGAGGAGGAGAGGAAGGAGGAAGAAGAGGAACATGGGTGAGGTGAGAGAGTAAAGGCAAGTTAGTGACGTCACGTGGTGAGTAAATCGAGTTATCAATGAACGGCGACGACGACAACCCGGAGCGCAGCATCGCAGACAATTTAATCCAACTCACTTTGCACCACCTTCATTCCCCTCACAACCTACTCCCCCCCGACCTCATCTCAATCCCTCTAAAACAAAGGCATTACTTTCTTAATCTCATCCCTCAACATTCACTATCTTATTTCGCCTGGCCCCATTCTCACCCCGACCTGCTTGCCAATGCATTTCACCATTTTACTGACTCTATACTCCAACTGCCCGCTTCCTTTCCTGTCGCTTATACCTCAGACACCCACTCTACTTTCGCCCATGTCCGCATTATTTCCGATCCTCCATTCACCCCAGAGCTGCGTCTCGTCTTTCTGTGGGACATAGAAGATGCAGCGTGGAAATATCACAATATTGCTTTAATGCCCTTTCCCAACAACAGTTCCGCCTCTATCGACCATACTATCACTTCCTCACTTCAAACTCAACAAAGTTGCTCCCAACCCTCACTCGATCACTCTGACATGGATGATGACGCATATTGGGACGCATATGGCCAGTCCGACGAAGAACCGCTTCATGAGTCTGACAAGGCACCCCAGTCAGATTCGGAAGACGCTTATTGGGCTCGCTATTCAAGTATACAAGGTCAGTCATTTTCCTTCACAGGCCTCCTGCATCTGTCCTGAAATATTCAGGTTCCGCAGACTCTACCCTTCCATCCCCTCCTTCTCTAAAGCAGAAGCAACAAGACTTCCTCCATGCAGAATCGGAACGTATCATGATCTCGTATCCAACTACCCAAGTCGATATCTACAACCCCTTGCAGCCACCCTCTCCGAATCAATTAGCTCGCCGTTTGGCCGCTTTATCGTCGGAGCCTCAGTACCCTCCTCCACTTGACTCCCCTTCCCATTCCGGCTCCGATTCGCCGACATTATCCCCAGAACAAACTCACCCAACAGATCTTATATCCCTTTCTGGCGCCTTGGACGCAAAGGCTGCTTTAATTCAAGTGGACGAACATCCAGGTGATGATGCCTTGAGAGACTCTATCCGCGGGATATATCGTCTCTGGAGAGGAAGTCAACCAGATGGTATTAGTCACCAGGATTATCAAGAAGCTTTCATGAACATTGTCCGCGGCACCATCCACAATCTATAGCATTCTCATCATTTCCTGCAGGTGTAGTGTTAGCTCCTTCCAACCGTGCAGC
Organism: Amanita thiersii Skay4041; assembly: GCA_002554575.1. NCBI lineage: Eukaryota > Fungi > Basidiomycota > Agaricomycetes > Agaricales > Amanitaceae > Amanita > Amanita thiersii. Next base: position 192,837 of record KZ301969.1, read on the forward strand.
AATCATAGCAGATGTGCATTATTTCATGCAGTTATACTTCCAATCACCCCTTTTGTCTTTACCTGCATTTATGCTTCTCTTCCAGTACAACAGGCAAGCATTACATTGTACATTTCTGGCAATGCGACTTTTGCATTACTCACAGTGCATATTAAACGGATCACGGAGTTCCGTAACTCATCTTCATGGGTATGGTCAAACTTAAATAGGCTACATTCCTACGAATGTCTTCTTCTTTGATCCGACAAGTACATGGTTTCAAGAGTAGAGTGCAAGAAGAAGTTGAAAAAGACAGAAATAGCCCTCTTGGATATAGTGCAGCACTTTGTCCAGGAAACTCTTGATTCAGATCCGATACCAATATACAGGCCGCTTGGCAAATAAACTTGTCCGACAGGTTCGTACGCAAATGCACTCTTCTTAATGTCCGTCGTTTCAGCAAGACGTTGCTTGGATGTCAATGAATAAATTTCCTTGCTGGACGCCAAGTCTTTAGTGGTGTGGAAACCTGGGCTTGGACTGTATTACTCACGAATGATGACAATTGGCTCCTAGCGGTTGTGGCGATATCAAGTGCGTTGATACCGCTTGCCTCGCAAGCTTCGCGGTCAGGAATAGTCTACCATTCAGCGATAATAAGTATTGTGCACACTGACTGCCATGTCATGTAGTTCTTACCCCTCCGAATGCTGACGTTTTACAGTAGTTCGCTGGGTGGGTTGCAGGGCAACTATGTCACTGCTGGTCAATGAATAATCAGCAAAGGTAGTATTCCTGCTCACGCGTCAACGATCTTGACTTTAATCGTGTTACCATTGCACGCGCCCTGAGTCTCCCCGTCGAGTGATCCTGTGCCTACGTTCATAAGTAAAGTATGTGTTGCTAGAAGTTCTGCTGAACATACATCGGACATTAAAGCACTTATGAAGGGGCGCATCATTTAGTAAGTCGCTTCGAGGAATGAATTGAGACACACATGTCCACAGACTTCCTCGTCGGGACATGCAGCTGAAAAGTTGTCGAGTGACAATTCAAATAATGTATGATGGAGAGAGAGTACACTCACGCCCAATGCAATCTATGCAATTCCCATGCCCATCACTTGAATAATGCTTGTGAAACGATTTATAGCCAACATTGGGTTCTGCGCTTACCACTTGCTTGGATCCTTTGTTCCCTGGCACATCGACCCAACCCATAATGGAGACACGTCAGACATTGCAGCGGCAAAAATCCCATTTCCTTGTGAGTTACTCGCAGGAAACCCTTGATTACTGTAGTGTCAGAGGACTTCTGCCGCACATGAGTATGCTTTACCTGCACATGCCACACCAGATTGAGTGCCGTACTGTATCGGACAGTTTCAGACACACACAGAAGTAGAACACGTCTGGACCTACGTCATTGAAGGTAGTGACACCAGAAATGGCATTCACGACAGAAAGTCGGGATGACACCCCGACAAGCAAGAAAGTGAGTGAGGTTTTAGGCAACATCAGAGTTTGAAGCTGGGTTTCTGAAAGGTACCCTCCCGTTCATTCCAGCCTTTATCAAGATTTCTCGTCAATACAATCTAACGTCGACCTTGAGAAAATGATGTTGAGAATATTCACTGCCATCGCTCATGTGCTTCTTGCTAAATAAAAATTTAGAACAGAAAGTAACACCAAAGTCAGGAGTTAAAGCAACCGAATCCTGTTTAACATCGACGATAATTAAATTATATTGTGTGTTTGCTATTGTCCTCGTCGATGACTGGATGCTGTTGGTCAGAGCCTTACCGACTTTTTGCCGAAGCTACTCAATCAAGCGACTAGTTCATACGCCAAATGGGGTTATATCACTTCATGACTATTAACAAAATATCAATTACAATAAGCTTCGGCACGAGTATATACTTTAGACTAGATAAGTGATTTAAGAGATGGTGTGATTTCATCAGTCAAGGTCTTCTAACCGTCCTTTTGTGGATATATTCTTGGTATTCAAGACGAGTCTTCCTCGTTCTGTTCAGGTTGGTCGATGCCTCTTTCGGGAATGGGTGGTTGGCCAGGAATCCGCTACGCCAGAATCAGAGCCATGATTCAACAATAGAAAATAATCGATGGTATCTCATACCTTGAAGGCAAATTTACAAACCAGGTAACCTTCAAGATTCAGACCTTTCTCCATCCAGGCCTGGAACTGCAATTGATACGGGTAATTCAAATTGATCAGGACGCATACCTTCTCTACAGTGTAAAGTCCATCATAGCGATATCTGTAGTTTATTCATTGTCAGCAACTAAGAATCTATGTGCTAATTTCTTTACCCTTCACTTGGAGCGTATTTAGATCTCAGTTTGAAGCCTCGAATAACTCGAATGGGATGTTTTGTCTCGACAGATTTCTGAACAGAGTCCATAAGGATAAGGGACAGTAGGCGGAGGCAACATACCAATAATGCCTTGTTAAACTACAGTCATTGTTAGCTCAGTATAACGTGGATTGGATTCAAATACAAACTGAGTGTTCGAAAGATTGATCAGAGCTTTGAGGAGCTGAACGCAGCTTGAAGGAATGAGATACATTTAGTCGAAAGGGCAGTCTTGCTCACATTTTTGGGAGCTGCCTTAGTCCCTTTCAAATCACGACCACCTATCTGAAGTCAGATCAACTCTGCCATAAGAAATCGGACATTAAAAGCTGACCTGAACCAGTGTAGGTACTACCAAAATGAATTGATCAGTTCAAGGAATATCCATAATACACCTACAATGCATATCCCAAATCAACATCGTCATCGTATCCACCACTGAGAGCTACACTATAAGCGCCATTGTTTCCCCCGGATATTCCCGCAACCCACGGACTGGAAAATAATCCAAGCTGTAGACTAGAAAATAGAATAACAAAGATAACGTACGCATGGACAGAGTCCGCGCTACATCCCTGACGTGATTCCCACCAAGTGCCAACTTCGATATCGGGAATATGGCCAAAAGTCTTTCTAATGATTGTGTTTTGGGTTAATCTTATCTAAACATACAAGTTCATACTCACGGATCGTATTTACGTTGACCACCGTCCCTTCCCAAAGGGCCTTCGTTGCCCGACTTTGCGGAAGCATTAGTCAAAGTTCGAACTTGTTGCTCTCGTATTTCAGAAGTATAGTCAATACTTTTTCCTATATTTCTTGCACTACGACGGACCCCTTCAACAGCTTCAAGAACAACATTTGCACGTTGACGTTTTGTAGCGAGCTTTGATTCCTCGTCCTTGGGTGCATCCCTGCGCTTTCTAAGATTAGTCTTTGGTTTCGCTAATTTTTCACCTAAGGTTGGGCCATCTAATCCAAGAGACTTGAGTAAATCTATATTCTGAATGAGGAGACATGCATAAGAGAACAGAATGCACGAGAGCACTGGAAGTAGAACCTTTTTTATATTTGCTTGGCGCTCTTGCTCATAGGTGCAAACCATTGGAAGGGAAGATGGTTTGCAGCGGAAGCAATAATATAATTAGTTCACTGGCACATGACCGTGTTGTGCCAAGACATAAACAAATAAAACAGCTAATAATACAAACACTTCTCCATTGTGGCTGAGTGCCGTCTATCATCAACCGTTTGCATGACCCATTCTACCTCCTTACACAACACCTTAACAATGATGCCAAGCAAATCTATTCCTTATCACAGTTAACGTTACGCCGTGCTTATCTGCTAAATTGCCACACCACAGTCCAGGTAAACACTGGTGTGCTATCCCAGTCGTCGCTCTTTTCATACAAATAGTACAACCTACAGCCGTGATCGCGACTCTTTTTTACCCTCTCTAGCTTGGGCAACTCCGCAGCTGGCTCACACACTACCTATGTTTTTTTCTTTTCGCCAAGGATTCGTCATTTGGCTACTATCAAGCAACCATATGGTTCTTGTCTTGATGACCAATGTCACTTGATACCATGACCATCAACATCTAATCGGCACGGACTCCTAGGTGGTATAAGTACTCGTATTTTGCAGCTTGCCCTCTTCAGAGCTTCACTTGTCCAACTATGAAACTCACTTGCGCCATTTTGGTCTGCTGCGTCATCACTGCTCTCGCTAGAGAGAGGCCGGTTGACTCCACGAAGCATGAACAGTATGCTTCTGGAGAAGTCATGGAACGTATAATGAAGGTAAAGGAGGCGACTTGGCAGAGGAATACAGAACAGGGTAGGATACCGAAGAACTACGCCTCGTACAACGCCTATGCTCCTTGCGTCAATGGCGTCGTCAAATTGGGCTCAGGAACCAATTCAACCTTCGAGTGCAAGAACCTCGACGTCACAGGTTTTCTGACTCATACCGATCTCGGATCGACAGATACATCAAACTCAGTTGGTGAGTGTGGGCCATTTACATCATTCACATGGTATTGACGATTCTGCCACAGGAAGTTCCATTTGGGGACATACCATCGACGGGCGGGAATTCATTGCCATTGGTCAGAGTGATGGCGCCGCCTTCGCAGAGATTGTTGGAAAGGGTTGGTGGAACAACGTACCATTCTATGGAAAGGCGGAGGGCACGCTGGATTATCTTGGCCGTCTTCCTTATCACAGTGTGCCTAGCCTTTGGCGTGAAATCAAAGGCTACAAGAATTACGCAATCATCGGCTCTGAGGCTGTAGGTCATGGCATACAGATTTTTGATTTTCACAAGGTAATTTATCGATCGAAAACCCTGGTATAAGATTCTAAACACTGGTTCGCAGCTCTTAGAACTCCGCAGAAATCGCCTGTCCACCGCTACAAAGGTTTTCAGCACGACAACCGATGTATATCATTTTGCCGACCTTCCAGTTGGTCGTTCGCACAACGTAGTGATGGCTGAGGCTTCAGAACATATTCTCGCTGTGGGCTCACAGCCGCGTAATGACAGCTGTGCTGCCGGTCTCATATTCATTGATATGAAGGATCCCTCTCGACCAACAAGGACTGGCTGTGCTAAAGGTGATGGATACGTTCACGATGCACAGTGCCTGATATACCACGGCCCGGATACGAAGTACGAAGGAACAGAAATCTGCTATGGATATAACGAGGACTCTCTTACCATTTACAACGTCACGGACAAGACAACGACCAACATCATCTCGAAGACTTCTTATGATGGAGCTTCTTACACTCATCAAGGATGGGTGTTGGATCCTAACAACCAAGCATTCCTCCTTCTTGACGATGAATTCGACGAATACGATAAAAATGGTGCCGCCGCCGACCAACGTGCAACTACATATATTTGGAACATCGCCTCTCTCGAATCACCAGTTCTTACTGGATACCACAAGAGCGATATAGTTTCCATCGACCATAACCAATATATCAACAACATGTTCTCGTACCAGTCGAATTATGGGTCGGGGTTACGTATCTTAGATGTCAGCTCAGTCCCAACAGACCCAACGGGCTCTGGTATCCAGGAAGTTGCATTCATTGACATCTATCCAGAAGATGACGAGGCCCCAATCGCTGAATTCTCTGGAACTTGGAGTAACTATCCATACTTCAAGAGCGGTCATATCCCTATCAATACCTTTGAGCGTGGAGTGTTTGTAGTCAAGAGAAGTAAGGAGGTAGGACAGGGGATCAGAGCGGAATTCTGAGAGGCTACATCTTTGCTCAGTCGTATGATAGTTTCTATTCGTTTATGATGATCTGTAGGAAAATTAAGGAAAATTAAGTGTGACCACAAGGTTGTGATAGCCCGTTGCGATACAAATGAATAGTGGACGTGTGTAAACAATGTAATTGATATAGATCCAAGGTATTGTTCCAGTATATGGAATTTCCACAAGTAAATCACTTGATTCTCTTAAGCTAATTACCGGGGGTCAGATGTCTGAGTTGAAGAGCACCAACAGAAAACGTACACGTTCAGTATTCATGAAGACTTTCTGGTCGAGAGAAACAGCCTTGTTCTCAATACGGTCAATCCTTTTATTCTGAGTATCAAGTTCCTGTCCCATGCCCATCGCCAGCGCCTTCAATCGCTTTGTGGTATCGCCAATCTCATCCAAATTAGTGTCAATTTCGTCTTCCATTTCATCGTCGGAAGCTGTCGCCTCGAACTGGAAACGCTTTCTTTGTTCCTTCCTAGCCGCTTGCTGATCCGTAGTCAAAAGGCGTCGGCCGCTGACACTTTCGTCATTGTCGCGGCCGTAAGTCGTGGCGCGGCCAAGACGGTTTTGGGTGTCCCTAATATCCATCATAGCTTTCTCACGGTCTATCCGTTCATCTTCGTATCGCGCGTGTAACTTGGCCTGCTGCGCGGCACGTTTGGCATCCTTGTTGAACGTGATAACGGGACGGAAGATAGAGCGATTAAGTTGCTTGAGCTCATCAGTCTTGTCAGCAGCCTGCAATGTGTGGCCTTTGGCAATATCCAAATGCCTCTCTGTATTTGCCATTTTTTCTGTAAAACTGTGTCATTCATTGGACAGGATAATGACAAGGGAGTTCAGTATCCACCTGACTGATCACCAAGTCTGGTCAATGTATTACGTGCAGTTTCTTCCGCCTCCCTAGCCATGCGCAATGCATTTCTAGTGGAATTAACACTCTCTTGTTTCATAAAGCGAGTCTGTGTCTTGATGCCTTCAACGTCTTCTTCTTCCTGGCCAGATTCCCCAGGTTGTGGACCATCGAACAATCTACCAGTACCCGCCTTCTGGGGATTGAAACCAGCAAATAGTTCATTCCGGTCCCTCTCTATCTCGGCACCTCCACGAGAGTAAATATCACCAACACCATTGTTTCTACTGTACTTATCACGAAGTTCATTTGCTTCTTCCGGTGTGGAAACAGGCGTGCTCTTCGGGAAATTGTAAGGATCTCCATCGCGACTGGGAACATAGGTGGCCGCGTGGCTCTTGTAGCTAGGTAGAGAAGATTTGGAATTTGTTGTGGATTTATCAGAGACGGGATTTGGAACGGGGGGTATCTGGATCTGATCCTTGTTGCGTTTAAACAGAGGCATGGATGTGGTAGTAGATGAAGGAGAGAAAGGGATTGAGAGGATTTAAATGGGTTGCGGTCAATTGACAGACAGTCACGCGTGACATTCACAGCCTAGCCTAACACCGCTTCGACCCAGCCGTCGGTTGAAATAAACCTACACTGAATGAACAATACCTTCATCATCTCATCAACCATTAAGTTAATTCACCATTATCGTTTTCCTTTTTTCACGACCATCTCCTTGCTCCTTTTCCCAACAACAGTAACACCTTTCCCACTCTTTACAACACTTTCTAGTGCTGCTTGCTTCTGTTTCTTTACACTTTTCGATTTCGAGAATTTGTCTACGCTTTTCTCCAGCATCTGCCTTGACTTCTTCTTTGTCTTCAGTTGCTTATTGTGTAGTGTGCGTTTCTCTGCAGGTGTCATCTCACTTCGAGCGCGGGGCTCCGACGTTGCAGCAGCAAAGATTTCTTCGGGCGCAAGCATCGTCGTGGTGGATTTCGTGGTGGGCAAAGCAGATTCAATCGAAGCAGTTGGGATATTCGCAATCGACGTGATGATCGCCTTTGGCTATCAAGTAATGTTGATAACTTGCTGCAAAAACATATTTATAGGTCTCACCTCTTTTGGAGTAAAATGAGCATTACACAGTGCATCCAGCTTATGACATATTGACTCCCATAGTCGCCCAATTTCTTCGTGTTCCTTCCGCAACTTTCCATCTCGGTCATCTCCTACCGTGCCACTTTGCGCATTGACATATTCATCTTCATATATCTGAGCTAGTGACTGGGCAGATTTGGTATCCTTAAGTTCAAACATGCGTGATGGGAGGAAAGGCCTGTCCTCTGGTTCCCGTATTCGAATAACATCGTCATACCGCCCTTCCAGAATTCTTGCCTTGATTCGATGTTCAAGTGCTTGTACTGTCTCTTCCGTGACAACAGGAACGGGTTTGTAAACTCTATCGAATTCGAGATCTTCTTCAAGTAAAGAGTTTTGTGGCCGTGATTTTGAACCCGCTTCACCCAGCAACACCCAGTCTTTCGGCCCCACATTCTCAGTCTCCAACTCCTCTATCTGTTTCTGTAGGGCTGCTAATCTCTTTTCGTGCGTGGTCATTTCTTGATCACATCCATAATCAGAATAAGATTGAGACGAACAAATAGTGAAAACCTACCGTCCAAACTATCAAAATTCCAAAGTCAAATTGTGTTGCCTTGTTTTCAAGATAGGATGTTACGTAATATATTCACACGTACAATCCAGGCTTTTGATTATGTTCTGATGCCGTGTCTGCACTAGTCGCCGTTGGTGTTGGCGGCACGGTCAAGGTCCATCAGATGGTCAAAAATGTTGTTATCGATGTGTCACTGTCCGAAAAGACGGAGATGGGCTAAAGTGTATAGGCATTGCAGCCGGTGTCGAAAGTTCGGACTTAGTGGAGTTGCTTCGGTCGAGCAAGTGGCTCATCTGATTGTGTTATGACAGACCGTGCATGTGGCTGCCAGAGTTAATGGTGGTCATCTGCACCTCCAGCCGCCTCTCTAATGCCAGCACCCATGCTCATATCAATGCCGTCTTCTCATACTTAATAAGTTTAGTTCCCATACTTCGCCACGGTTCATTCTCGTAAGTGATCGAACTCAAACCTACCCGTTTACGCGCCTATAAATCATGGCTAGTTCTTTCAACCCTTGGTCCCTTCGTAATTCTCATTCGAGTCCACCCACATGACAAGGGCGCTGGTACTTATTCCTATCTTGGTCTCTTATGGTGTATACGCTCAATCCCACCTGTCAACCGACTTCACTCCATTGGTGAGCAGTGTACCATCATCACCGGGACCTCCAACTCGCACCACAGTTTCATCCTCCAGTCTGAGTGCTAGCGCCGCTTCTACGTCATTCTCGCATAGTATAATTCAATCTTCTTCCACTATCGTTTCCTCTTCTGGAACTAGTCCCAGTGGTACTTCTACGGCAGTCATACCAATACAAACAATCGATCCCAACACCTTGCAGGAGATCAACACCCTGCATGAACGGCGCCTCAGCTCTGTCATTGGTGCTATACCCAACTCCCGAGTAACTCAGATTGCAAATTGGTAAGCTTACATGCCCTCAATGAATCTAAAGATTCATTGATATACAGTGGCCAGGCTTTCGACACTGGGGCCAGATGGAAAATGGCCGGATAGCGATGTTGACTATACTACAGGTTGTGAAGCCCGCCGTGCAAATTGGCCCGCCCAAGAGCACTGGCAACGCCTGCGTAAGTACAATATATATATATCTGATTGCTCTTATTCATTGCCGACAATATACCAGTTGTTATGGCAGGCGCATGGCATGGTGGTTTGAAAGGTGCCGAGCAATACACAAAAGATAATACTATTCGCCAGTCGATTACCATTGGCATGGCCTATTGGTTTTCTCGCGACATAGCGAATCTAGCGTGTCTAGATTCGGGTGGTACTGACAGTTGTCCTTGCGCTAATCCAGACAATTCCTTATGGTAGGTTCCACATTTCTTATTGTCTGATAATCTCTTACCTATTTGTAGGAACACCAATTGGTTTTCTAATGTGGGTTTACTTCTCGCAATTGACTAGTTAACGTACTGAAGTTAATAGATTATTCTTATTCCTGAACTTGCTGGACCAACCTGCTTGTTGTTGAATGATACACTCACTGAAGAACACCTTAATCATTGTACTCAAATCACTGGTCGCTCCTATGCCCTTTTCGACCATAATATTCATGGTGTCGGATTCTTAACGGGTGCAAACACTCTCGACGTCGCTAAGATTGGCATTGATGGTGCCATATTGACCCTCAATGTAACACAGCTGGCAGATGCATTTAGACGTGTTCATTTGGAACTCTCAATACGAAATGACATCAAAGCAGACGGGATTCGTGCTGACGGATCATTTGGTGAGGAGCCACTTCGTTCACTTGGTGATGTTTTTAGATATTAATATCCTATAGGACAACATGGTGGTATCCTGTATAATGGAAATTATGGTGAGAGTTGTGTCTATCCTGATCTTACGATTTTTCTGACCAGTGCCAAAGGCAAAGATTAGTCAGTTATCACCGCAGATCTGCACATAAGACTCTGCTGAAATCACGTATCTCTTAGCACAAATGATATTCTTGACATTGAAGTAGAAGCTGGAGGAACACAATTTGCAGCAGACACAACATCCCGGGCCGCATTTGAAACGCTTTTTGATGGGGACCGGTGGATGATATACCTTAATTCTCTAACTGGTGTGCTCCATTGGGACTTTGTGGGTGGTTTCTACAACCTATTCCGAGACAGCTTCTAAGTCTATTAGTCGGTCTTAGGGAGATTTATCAGTTTTCCCGTAATTGATGACCAGTACGTCTGCGCTTAGTTGTTGCGGTGAACTTATCTCATTTCATTTAGAGCAACTGGTAGCATCAAGGTGAACCTTACGGAAGTCGAAGATTTAGGAGAACAGTGGTCCTCCAGCACGTTAATCGAATTCGCCAAACAATTGTCCCAAGATGTACCGAACGCAAATGCTGGCTCCCTAACTGGCAATCGGATGTTCTATACAAATGATTATATGGTTTGTAATCCATTCTTGAATGTCCAACAAAACTGAGTATTTGCGAAGGTTCATCGGGGGCGTAATTATGTATCCACAATGAAGATGTATTCATCAAGGTCCAAAAATACGGAATGCACGAATTCCCAAAATGTAGGAAATATCACTATATGTTGTAATGTTACAGCACTTAAACAATCAACAGCCGCTTGGTTTTCATTTATCTGATGGAGTTCTACATACTTACTTGGATGGAGACGAGTACGAAGATATCGCTGCCGCCTGGGACTGGAATCTCATTCCTGGAATCACCGTCGACTATGATGCAACACAACTGGATTGTTCCCATACTCAGTTCAGTGGTATAGAGAATTTTGTTGGTGGTGTTTCAGATGGAAGAGTTGGAGTTGCCGCTATGCGTTATACCAATCCCCTGACTCAGTCACTTCATTGGCAGAAGACGTGGTTCTTCTTTGATGACGATGTTCAGCATGTCATGGTATCAAATATCTCTTCTGCTAGTGACACCCCGGTCTTCAGTGTCCTGGATCAACGACGTCATAAAGGTCCCATTTTTGTTGATGGTGACGAACATAGTATATTGCAAAGGGCAAAGGCTCAGAGCCTTTGGCATGGCGGTGTTGGGTATATTATCGATAACACGGAAGGTGCTGTGACCTTGACACTTGACGTTGGCGAAAAAACTGGGAATTGGTCCTTAATTGGGACGTCCACGGAGCCACCAGCCACCGTAGATCTTTTTGCCGCATGGCTCGAACATGAATCCCTTGACGATACCATTTCTTATACGACTTTCCCTGGCACAACCCTCAGTGATTTCCTTTCAAAAGCACAATTACATCTACCCGAGACGATAAAGAATGATGGTTCAGTTTCAGCAGCTTATGACCAGCGTAACCAAGTCATGATGTCTGTTTTTTGGGAAGCATCAGGTGGCTCAGTTACCTTCACACCATCAGTGTTCTATGCACCTATAACTTTGACAAGTAATGGCAACATCGCTGTCATCTACCAAGTGGAGACTGGTGACATCAGTGTGGCAGATCCTTCACAAACCCTGTCTACGGTCGAAATAACACTTAGGCTCGGGCCAGGGAGGAAACCTCCACATTGGGGGAAGGGAAGGGATAAGAGCATAGTATATGCACTACCTGGAGGTGGACTAGCAGGAAGTAGTGTTGCGAAAATTATCCAGTAAATGATATGTTACCCTTTGCAAGTCGTTCTTTAGCTTTTAGCGAGTCGTTCTCTTAGCAAGCCATTCGTTTTACACTCTTCCCGTATGGATGGCCGAAATAATAATACACGTCTCAAATTGTGACCGAGAATGCAAGCATGTAAGGCTGACTACAACAAACATGAATAACAAATCAGAAAACAGGTTGTTCTGTGTATGCCTCGGGTTGCTGATAACCTTGATCCTGAGGAACGTAGGCCTCGTCCACTGCAGCAGGGACAGGGACAGGTTCCCTGGGTTCTGAGATTGGCTCGGAAATAATTTTCTCTGCGGGAGGTTCAAAGATTTGGACGGAATCGGGAAGGGGTTTTCGAGGCCCTGTTTGACCATTGGGATCATAACCCTTCATGCTATACCCATGTCAATGTCATTAAGTACAAGTTTGATTCATGAGGTGACTTACATTTTGACTTTGATACCCAGAACACCTTGTCGGAGCAATACGTGTCGCACAGCATAATCAACGAAATCCCTAGCAGGTTGACCAGAGTGAATCATGAAACCGTCTGTGAACTTCATGGATTTGGCACGGGCTGCACGAAGCTTGCCAGAGACGACAACTTCACAACCCTTGGCGCCGGACTCCATGACGAATCGAAGTACACCATAGCAGGCGCTTTGTTGACCATTGAATACAATATAGCTGATAGCTGATATACGTAGGAACTCACCGGCGGACAGCAAGACCACCAAGGAGTTTGTATCTCAAGCTCTCGCACTGAGCGATGGCAGATAAACCACGATACTGGACTTTTTCGGCATACAGCTCAAGAGAATTTTCGGGGAATTTGAACCGCTTCTGCACAAGGGCCGTCAATTCACGAATGCGCCGACCCTTCTCACCAAGAACCTCCTGCGTATGGATAGCGCGAATAATAATCTAGTTATGAACAGTGTGTTGAAGTAAGCTCTAGTATTGCAGTAATACAGCATTCAATTGAAGATACCTCAGTGCGCGCGTGGGTAACCCGGACATCACAACCAGAGTATCCTTCTTCAGCAAGTTCTCGAGTGAAAAACTCGTTCAATTCGGCGCGGAAGACACCATCTGCGACAAATTTTCGCTTTTTGCTAATTTGGGCCATAGTATTGAAGGTGGTGATCTGTTAGGTTTGAAATATCACAATCTTGGGAACAGGTCGAAACGTTGAGGATCATACCTACCTTGAGATGTTTACAGGAGAACGACGATAGCGTTAGCTACTAGCACTTGCCACAATGGGAGGGTGGCTTGATAAATAGATAGTACATCCGCTATCTGCCGGGGCACGTGATGCGAAATGGAAAACGGTTTTATTACTGGTTTGAACAGTTCTTTCTCAATCGCAGTCGAGCTGGTAAGTTTTTCTCTACTCTTTCTTATCCTCTTTCCCATGACGAGTGTTGTATTTTCAACCATTTGGCACCTCTTAGTCGACTTTGTTCCACTTCAGTTCCTTGCTGCGTGGTTCACTGACATGAATGACTTTCTGATATTTCCTATACAATCATTCTTGATTTTACACTACTAACACACTCTTGTGGCTTTGCAGATTCACTCTTAATCCCATTCAATATATTATGGATTGCACGCTATCCTCAACTTAATACATCATTTATAGTTTAGCAGTCGAGCGAGCCTCATTCACGAAAATTCCGGCGGCACCCATTCCACTACCAACACACATGCTGGTGCATAGAAGCTTGCCGTTTCTTCGCTTCAACTCAGCCAATCCTGTTACGACCTGACGGACACCCGCTGGAACATCTGTTAGTAATCGCAGCCGATGATAAATGTGGGTAATACATACTCATGCCCAAAGGGTGCGAAACAGCAATAGCACCCCCACTGTAATTGGATAAGCAACAAAAGCACTAAGCTAGTAGAATGACCTACTTTGGATTAATCTTCTCCATAGGAATTTTGAGCTGTTCGCAGCAATATGCGAATTGGGACGCGAATGCCTCGTTGATCTACTGGGACACGGTCTACGTAAGTATCTGTGACCATGCTAATTCACGCTGCCTGCACTTGCCTCGAATACATCAATCTCTTCTTTAGTAAGCCCGTGTTGCTCCAAGACCTTGGGAATGGCGTAGATGGGTGAAATACCCATGTACCTCGGTTCAACACCTAGTGAGCGCATCTAAGAGATTGTGTCGAATACAGAAAGCAGACTCTGGACGCACCAACAACCGTGCTGCCAATCCATTTTCCCAGTATTTCCATTCCTTCCTTTTCAGCCCTCTCACGGGTTGTCAATATGCACACTGCAGCTCCATCACCAACACCGCTCGCGTTGCCTGCAGTTGTTGTAGCTTCTCCCCAGTCCTTAAAAGCCGGTTTCAAAGTTGATAGCCCTTCCAATGTAACACCAGGACGGATTGTGTCGTCCACAGAAATGAGTTTACCATCAATTTCAATAGGAGCAATCTCATCAGCAAAAATTCCGCTGACTAGACTCTGTAGAAACTGTTAATGATAACAAATTTTTCAATGCCTTTGCAAATGACCTTGTTAGCCCTGGAATGTGAAATGAAGGCATATTCATCTTGTACTTGACGTGAAACTTTGTAAGCTTGAGCGACCATCTCTGACGTCCAGCCCATTGGCTAGAGGCTTGTGAGCCTCGTTTTCTCCTGTTAATGGATGGACATACTTGCAAGCAATCATACGCCTCTGGGCTGGCTGATACCTCCTCCACAACTTCAGGTGTTGGACGAGGGCTAGATAAAGTTAGAAAAAGAACCTGATTGGAGCGGATCATTTCCATACTTCAGACTCATGTTCTCCACTCCAGCTGCAATGCCAATTGATGTTTCCCCAGTTTGTATTGCATGGGCGATATTCCGAATGGCCATCAAGCCCGAAGAACAAAGCCGGTTCACAACTGAAATGGGGACATGGTGGGGAATACCTGCTGCAAGGGCAGCAGCTCTGGATATATAAAGTGGGGATGGTGGATGACAGGTACCTATGGAAAATGTTTAGCGGCACTATAGTAAGTTCCGCTGAACCTACCAACGCAGATGTCGTCAATCTTGGAGGGATCTAGTTTGGTTTCTTCCAAGGCAACCTTTGAAATGTATTGATTCTCAAAATAAAACCCAATGCGTTGTGTACATACCTTGAATAAAGAATACAGCAGTCTGTCCACTGGCGCGTCTTTGAGCTGGCCCTTCTTTGCTCGACCCATAGCAGTGCGCTTCGCAAAAGTGATAACTACATCATCCGGATTTTTCTGCACAATGGCAGAATTACCATAAGGGACCTTGGTGGACGCCGCACGCATGAGCCTGGGAGTTAAGGTGCGAGAAGGAACTTGGAAAGAGAATGGAAACATTGCGTGCAATCGGGAGTTAAGAACCGGAGTAGTCAAAAGGATGGCTTAAGAAAGATCAAGAAACGGGCACCCGACGGTTCGCACAAGGGAAGGAACTTGTACAATGTGTGAACCGGGCTCACTATTCATCCTCGTACACACTCAGGCCAATCAGCTTCCACACTTAATCCATTCTCCATGTACAGTATCTGTGTGCATGTTTCTAAAATAATCCGACAGTGCTGCATTCGTGGAGTAATCTGGGAATGTCTCTAAAAATTGGTACAACGAGAGTGCATTGCATAGGAACGTCGGTGAGTTCGCAATCACGCCAAGTTACAAACATGAATGGATACGTCCGGCCTTGCATGATCAAAGGGGTCAAGCTACGAGACAATCGTTCAATTTTCACTTCCTCTCTACTCATAAGACCAATAGATGACTTCATGACAAGTCCGGAATCGCGTTTCCTCCTGCTCCCTTGTTCTGTGATTTCCACGTTCGGTTCAGGTAGGTATAGCAGTTTGAACATAGGTTGTGTGCGAGTTTGGGTGACCCACAAGCTGGACAATTGACAATATCTGCAAGCTACTAAGCAACAAAGTATGGCTGATAATAGACGCAACATACTCTGCTTGTCCTTCAGACTTTTATTTGCACTACGCATGGCTTTTTTTGAATGGGAAGTCTTCTTCTTTGGGACAGCCAGTAGGAATGGCGGGAACATATCAAGCAAGGACTGTAATGATGGCAGAGACCATGAGGGAAACAGGATGGCAGTGGAGGAAGAAGCTAGAAAGGAACTGCGAAAGAGGTAGCGATGCTGCTGGAGAGCGATGGCAGCCATGGAGAGAGATGTTGGTTTTCTCACGGTATTGAGGCTCCCAATTTGGCACTCCGACTCTCCTCCTTCTCCCCAATCCTTCAATGCTTCGTATTACACGTCCCCTTTATCAAGCTCTCAAGCAATCGACTGGCCTTACCGGTTTAGCTGTTCATCAAAACCCACTTCCAGACCTCACGAAGACTTATCAAAATACACTATCCTTACTCGCTTCTATTCCACATTCCTCCGTGTATCGCCAGGGGGTAGAGGCTCTGACTCGCCACAAATTGAACATCGTTCAAAATGCAAATGGAGACATCTCCATGGTGGAGCAGCAGCTGAATGAAGGCCAAATAGAGCAGGCGCTTGATATTGCAATCGACGAGTATAAGCTAGCTACCAAAATGGTTGAATGGAAAGCGTAAGTATTTCCGCTGCTTGTCTGATCATATCCCACATTCACAGGATATTCCAGCTGGGAACCTCTGGAGGAGAAACCTGAACCAGGCCAGTGGGATTATTTTGGTCAAACCACCTCGTCATGAGATCAACGGGTGTTGTATTGACTGGAGTTGATTGTATACGGAGGTGCTAATTAATAGAGTCGGGGTTTGAGAAGGAGGTTCTCTACTGCAAAAAGATTTGTATTTCATATATAGATCGCCAATGAGGTATTCAGGTGCGATACTTGACAGCGAAAAAGTTCGCTGGAAGCAGGATTTGAACCTACGCGGTGAAACACCAAGTGATATTGGTGGCACAAACGCCAATTCAAATCACTCGCCTTAACGACTCGGCCATTCCAGCACATTTGAATGTGTTCAGTTGATACAATACCAAACGGAAAGGGACTATTTGGTGGTCCCGTTATTTATTACACTTTCAACCTCCCGCTACTTACCTCTGTTGAAAATATGGACTCCCTAATCCCATTCACCACGTCTGGATCCCTGATGGATTGTGTAGACAGTACGTCTGTCTAAAGGTCCACTGACAGCACTCACGCATCCTCAAGTGTCGTTCAATCATGCTCTGTACATTATCTTGTCTTGGAAAAATAAATTCCGTAACATAAGGGAAAATGCTGGTTATTCTTCGAGATGGTCGGAAACTTCATGGCGTGCTACGCTCTTATGATCAATTTGGTTTGGTTTTTTCTTTTCATTGTCGCTAACATCCGCTCATCCTAAATTGTCAACAGCAAATCTTGTTCTCGAGGACACCTACGAAAGAATATACCACGGAGATACGTATGCTCAGAATTGGCATGGGCTGTTTCTCATCCGCGGAGAGAACGTCGTGCTGATGGGTGAAGTTGTTCGTTGTTGCAACTACCAGCTGAGAATATATTGACCAAGCCCTCCATCACAGGATCTGGATACTGAGGATGATGTTCCCCTTCGACAAGTTGACTATCATGTGTTGGAACCCTACTGTAAATTAGAAACAGAGAAGAAGAAGCAGCGAGATGAGATCAAAGCCACGATTTTATATGAACATAATGGCTTTTGTAAGGAGGGAGGGGAAGGAGATGGGTACTGAGTACTGAGCTTTTGCAGTGCAAATCAGGAGATTGCAACTACCTTATTCATCCTCTTGATCATATCTAGTTGGAGAACAGATGCTATATTGCCATTAAACCCGATAATACAGATATTAGTATTAGTGCTGCAGCCAAGCTGTCCAACTGTGAGTATAGCGCCTAGAAATACAGCTTCTAATTCATGATGCCAACGACTTCCTCTTCTTTCCCTTCCTAGCTGGGTCTCGATTAGTGTTATTAGTTACATGTCTCTTGGACCAGGAAGTGAAACTTGATTGCATGGATGCCTTGCTTGGAGTATCTTTGGAATCGGTTTCATGCGGATCGACGATATCCTCAATACGTTTGCGGAGTTCGCGTTCTCGGGTTGTGAGCTTTGCCAATGACTCCTCTCTTTGTTCTCTTTCATTGCAAATATCCTTGGCCCTGATCGCCTGCCACCTGAAACAAAGCAATAAGTAACGAGAAAGAGGGATCATGGCTGAGAGCTGGTTTACCCTGCATGGCGGTCGCACATAATCTTTCCAGGACACCACCATTCACCCTCACCTTCCGTAGGTGCAGCACCGTCAACTAACATATGGCCTTCTACTTCATTGATGACACTTTCATAACTCACTAGCACATCAGCTCCAAATTCAGCCCATTCTTCATAACCAAAGCAAAGCCGCTGGTCCCACCCGCACTGGTCGACTTGTTTTGCTCTCTCACTCGCCAATTCCAACAACTTTTCACGCCAGATCACAACTTCCATCCCCTGCTTCACTTCTTCTCGCATCTTGACTATCCTGTTCAACAGATGCCTAAGTCGCTCAACCTCAAGCTGTGACTTGATCGCTTTTCCCTGCGAGCGACTTGTCGCAGTGATGGTTTCAATCTCACTCCGATTAAGTTCTTCTTGAGCCATCAAAGGCTCTGCCTTGACCACAATTTCAGGCTTGATGTCTTTGGATCGATCCACCCGGATTACAACACCCTCACGTTTCTCTGCGTGTTTGACACTTTCCCAAAGTTGTTCCTTCTTGCCACCTCTTTTCACCCAGGCGTTTATACGATGTTCCATGTATTTAACCCCACATTCTTGAGAGCAGAACTTGGACAGGAATCCACCTCCAAGAGCAGGTTTATGACATGCATTGGACGAATTCGGATTCGTGTGCTCAATACCGTTTAGGCAACGTGGCTTATATGTCGTCTGCAGCAACAATGTTGGATTTTCTGTCGGAAAATTAGTGGATCAGGCGGAATTCTTTTGATGTTATACTGACTTTCTATGCATATTGGACAGAAAAACTGATCTACGAGGTCAACGACGAGGTCGGACATATCAACACATTGTGTGTGGTACCATTCATCACACCTTAAAACCACATGGTCATGGTTATTTACAAATCAGAATTATACCAGCAGCATACCTGTCGCAAGCTATCATGAATCGATCTTCATCGTATTTGGTTTTGCAGACACAATATAGCTTGTCATCATCATTTGCAGCATCACTGCTTTCCTCTTCCTCCTGTTTATCTAATGCTTTGCTGTCGCCTTCAGGCCCAGCAGATCCACTAGGCATAACTGATGTTGATCTGGAACGAGATGCTGCAGTCGAAGAGGCACTTTTTTTGACCGGTGGTGGTATAGGTACTTTGTTGGGCTTGGGCGGTACCAAAGGTGGAGTGACAGCGGCGTCAGATGTCTTGGCTTTAGACTTGGAAGCCTTGGCCTTTGGCTTGATGGCCGTATTGTTTGTTGCAGTGGATGTTTTCTTCGTAGACTGTAGTCGTGAGTCACATGAAGGGTATGAAAGACTGCTGGTAAGACGTACTTTACTTGTTGTTTCTTTCTTCTTGGAGCCGCTAGCCTTGCTCGACTTCTTTACGGCCGCAGAGCTCTGGTTTCCCTTCGTATCGGCCACAAGGACAGTGGGTGGTGGCATTGGCCCCTGCTCAGGTCCAGCTGACGATGAGGCGGGAAAGCGAACGGGTACACTATTATCTGCTTCGCCTTTCTCCGATAACCTAGGCCAATGGCTGACTGGAGACAAGGGTAACTGTGTCCCATTTCGACCACGATCACTTGCAGGCTCATGCTCATGGACAGGAATTGATTGATCATCTACGAGGCGCAATAATTCAATGTCCACATCGGCTTCTATATCCGGTTGAGGTGGTAGAAAAGTCGCTGTTGCAGCCTCTTCTCCCGCACCAAGAGTGTCTGCTACCAACTGTGTCACGGCACGGTCTAGATCGACATCCATCTTATCATCTTCAGGTTCTGCTAGTAACTCTTCGAGCTCTTGTTCCAGAGTCGCCGCCGTAGCAACAGGAGATGGTGACTTTCGGGGTCCGGCAAAAGGTGGAGTGGGACTTGGACTAGGACGTGGATATACTGTAGGGGGATAAGCTACAGCAGGTACTTTGGGACTATTGGATGGTGAAATAATGCGTGTTGGCTGCTCAGGTTCATGAGAGGCGATGGGTGAGGGTGAACGAGTGCATTGTTCAAGGAGCCATTCATGAGCATCTTGTTGATCTGCGCTAGGTTTTAATTCTTGGTTTTCAATGGAGATAAACCCTTTTGTTATGTCTGGTTTATCAGTTGTGACAGTCTCTGGTACCATTTGAAGCTCCTTGTTGTCCACTTCACCGTTAATGTTGGAGTGATGAATCTCAGTAACTTCGTGCCTAGAACCCTCTGGTTCCCTAGATTTATGTGCAGCATCTATTCCGCCATCCACACTTCGAGGTGGAGATCGCCTGGCCAAAGTACTCACCACTTTTTGCATAACATTGAAATCTAGAGCTGTGTCATTCCTCCCTCCGGCACCAGATGTCGACCTCAAAGGCTTTGATACTGAACCAACAAAGGTCTGCGTTAAGCTCATCGATGGTAATTCTTGCCCTTGGCTTCGCTGCATGTTAGGACTCGCGTGACAATTATGTTCCCCACTAGACAAAGCAGTCGGATGGCATGAAGGAGAGTCTGAGTGGCGCCGCTTCTTATTCTGATGTACAGCACCGGAAAACGGAGTTGAGGGAGGGAGAGGCATTGTTGGGGATGTCGTGACCAATTCATAAGACAACTTGGAATGCCCATCACGAAGAATGCTGATAGGGGAATGTTGGCGAAGCGAGGCGGATGTATCGTATGTATCGGATGGCTGGTATTCGCGTGTCACTATCGTTGCTGGCTCCTTTAAAAGAGACGTGGGCAATGCCACCGGTGTAGGAGGTTCCCTGACACCAGATGTCGGAAGCTCGAGTGGTGAGCCACGAGAGATGGATCGTGATGTAGGAAAGTCTAACTGCATTGGACTCAAGGGGTGTCTGTGCGGTACTGAACCTGACGTAGTACGACCGATAGCAGGGAGTGAAGGACTAGGGTGTAAATGAAGTTGCTCCGAACTTTCAAACTGCACTTGCATAGAAGGGGGTGCCCGCGATTGTGGCAAAAGACGGGGAGAAGCATCATAACCAAACCGCTGTTGGTGGGACCACTGTTCCTGTTGTGCTTGGCGTTGCGAGTAGTGATACCGCTGCGACTCGTCTTCTCTGCCTGGATGCACGTAGGGAGAAATGGGGGTCCTGCGATCCGAGAAATGAATATCATCACGAGGTCGTTGAGAACAGGGGGAATAAACGGGACTATGGATAATATGTTCACGGGCAGGGCTGTGAAGAGGTTGCGCATATATATGTTCTGGAGATCTCTTGTTCATATGACGAGCTGAGGAATAATGTAAATTATACTGATTGTCCTCAACAGGGCTTGCATGCCTCGAGGAAGGGGCATCACTACCGGCACTCAAGCGCCTTCGTTCCTCGGTTGCAACATGAACGAGAGCCTCGAGACCAATAAATGGCCTTGAAGGAGGATGGGGAGGATGAGTAGAAGTCGTCAAAGGGAGCATATTCTGAGGGTGAGTAGCAGTGAGTGAATGAGGAAGGGGGTGGGAGGGAGAGGATGATGCAGAAGAAGGGGAAGGGTAGAGAGGAGGCTTGTCATCATCAGTACATAGGAGGGAAGAAATGTCAAGTCGTCTGTTGGACATGTACGTAGACGTTGAGGAACAAGGCAGGACGGGAAAAGCATCTCAGCTCAAAAGGGGACTACAGATATTTATCTCACGCGGGCAGTCAGAATTGAACAACTGATTTTGTACAACGAGACATTGCGACGCTGCCCACACGGTGACCACGAAGGGCCATCCGCAACATTATGACGAGCCTACCGCACCCACGTCCCATCGTTCGGAATACCTCTTACTCTCCAGCCGACAATGACGGTCTCAAGGTCCTCGATTCACACCAGTCCAAGAGGCGGGCGAATCGTCGTCGAGATGCTTTTGAGCGGCTAAAAAGGCAGTGAGTGGAACGTGGAATGAGGGGAAGAAAGAGAGAAAGAGAAAGACGAACCTGTGGATAATGCGTTAGAGGAAAGCGGTAAAGAGGGAAGACTATATTTGGGAAGGAGAGAAGAACTGTACAGTACCAGGACCCCGGAGATTGAGGCTGGAGATGGGGTCCGTTGTTGTGGTGGATCGTCAGTGATCAATCGCTGCAAAAAGGCGAGGAGCCTCTGATTACCGCAGCAATCGCCCCGTCAAAACATGTCGGTGGCTACAAAAAACCCTTTCGCCATTCTCGACGCTGAGGACACCTCTCGTCCTTCTTCCCCCCCTCCGCCCAAAAAGCAATCCTCCCAATCAGCTCCTGCTCGTGCCTCCCAAAAGCCACGGGGTGGTCCTGCTTCTAGGGTCGGAGGGTATTATCCTCGAGGCGGCGCAAGACAATCTCCTAGAGATACTAATCAGACGCAGAATGGTGTAGATGATCCTGCACCAGAGCCAAGGAAGTGTGAGTATCCTTTCATCACTCTTATCCATCTTAAATCCGCACCTCCATTTATTCGATTCACTTCTTCTAGTCGAAGGTGGTCGTGGAAGGGGAAGGGGTCGCGGTGGCGATCGTCCTCCTCCCCGTGGTGGTCGTCGTCCATTTGATAGACACAGCCAGACTGGAAAGACGTGCGTTGGTTTTATGGAACATTTGTCCATCTCTTACTTGTTCAATATCAGTGATTCTGATAAGAAGATTCACCAAGCTTGGGGCGGCGACGACGGCAAGCAGGAACTCAAGGCCGAAGAAGCTGCCAATGTTGATGCTGCCGCTGAAGGCGCTAACTGGGGTACCGAAGGAGCCCAAGCTGATTGGGGAGCGGGAGATACAGCACCTACCGATATTGCCGGTGCCACTGCTGAAGATGACAAGACCGAAAATAAACCCCGCAGAGAGAAGGAGGAAGAAGAGGATAACACACTTACTCTTGAGCAATACCTCGCCAAGCAAAGAGGAATGGAACCCATCGTTCCCAAGCTAGACAACACTCGTAAAGCCAATGAAGGTGCAGATGCCAATATTTGGAAGGATGTTGTTCAAATCACCAAAAACGACACTACGGACAACTACTTCGTCGGCAAGGTTAGCGCCCCTACTAGTGCAACTTTCATCACATTCACACTATTAACTTTTACTAGGCCAAGACAGCTCCAAAAACTCGTTCTAAGAAGGAGGAGAAAGTCTTTATTGAGATTGATGCTCGCTTTGATCGACCTGACCGCGGCGGTCGCGGTCGCGGTCGTGGAGAGCGAGGACGAGGTGGACGTGGACGAGGTGGTGCCAGGGGTGGTCGTCAGAATGGATCCCCTACTCAAACCATCAATGTCGATGACCAGACAGCGTTCCCCTCTCTTTCGTGAATTAAAGCGCCTGGAATAGCAGCAAATTTCTGGTTGACTAGTGTTACGTGGGTACACTATTCTGTGGTGCTTCGTATTCTATGACATCTATCTTGTTCGATTGACGTGCTTCTCTGTATCCGCAACAAACTTCCTTCTAACATGTATATTTCATCGATGGTTTGCGTCTCTGTGCTTGTTATTTCCTGTGTTGCGTTTTGCTTTCCCTTGATGTGCTTCTGCTCCTAGTCATAATCAGTGAAATGAAATGTACAAAAGACGCAGACTGACCAACGTGATTCGTAGCCACCGAGATCATTAGCATAGATTTAAGAGATCAGGCGGCTTAACCATCCCCACTTCCCCCCCATGACTATTGAGAAGATATATATCGTACGCCATGGTGAGCTGCGTTTCCAAAGCGCTGCCCAAATCCCTAAATGCTCGTAGGCTTTAGATTGAACTGGATCTCCACCAATTGGTGTGTGCTATTGCTACAGCGCTGTTGCAATATTTATTTACCTATAGGACGAGTGAAACAGGACTGCCAAGAGACCCGCCACTCGCAGCATATGGGGTGGTATGTATTAACAGAGAAACGTTCTCATTCATGTCTCCAGTTGACACTCTGGAAAGACACAGGCAAATGAGCTCGCTGCATATTTCTTATCTCTACCAGCAGAGGAGCAGCCGACAGCAATATTTTCGTCGCCATATTGTTCGTAGCTCTCTCTGGTGGCTCGACCTTTTTGCAAACGATTATTGAATAGATAGATGCCTTCAAACTGCAAAGCCAACGGCGAATGATCTAAAACTCCCGGTGTTTGTAGAGCATGGTGAGCACATTATGATTTTCGCGCATGGTATCATTAACCGTCACATTCGGCATCATCACTTCTAGGCTTGTCTGAATGGTACTCTCCCGTCGCACCAAACACAGGCCTCCACCCTCGTCCAGGATCTGCATCATCACTTCAACAACATTTCCCTGAAATAGACCCCTTCACTTGGTCTTCCATCTACTATCCTTCTCGCAAAGGCGAGGATGTCGAGACAGTGCACAACCGTGCTGAGACCTTCCTTCGCGCGTTCGTCCCTTATATTGAGCATGTTTTGCCTCTTGAAAAACATCGCCGACTGTTGTTAGTGACCCACGCAGCTACAGTCATAACTTTGGCTCGAGCACTTAGTGGAATTCGGGATCTGCCTATCAGAGCTGGTTGTTGTACTTTAACCGAGTTTGTTCGTTCGACTTACAAGCGTGAGGATACAATTGGGATCTGGAAATCGCTCAAACTCGCTGATGGTTCCCCGTTAAGCGGTGGAGTATTACGGGATTGGGGCTTTGAGGACATAGAAATTGCGAATGGAAAGGTGGTAGATGATCCTGGTGTTTTGGAGTCGGAAAATGAATTAGATGATCCAGTGGGCCTTCAAATACCACAGAGCAAAATGTAGATAGATAAACCACACTCTACTTTACTCAAATGAATTGCTAGATGTTTCTATTCAATGTAGAAAGACATCTTCAGAATTTGATCCATGCACTAGCGTAGCTCACACTAGAATCTCTAATTGTAAGGCACGCGCTGCTTTGTTCATAACGGACAAATTTGAGCTGTGCGTGTAAGCCATTTGCCACTTCGAGTGCTGCCAAAGCTCCCAAAAGAACACCGATAGGGTGACGTCCACATATAGTATTCTTGGTCCTCGACAGATAGGCAGCAAAGTGAGAATGCGCTTCTTTGGCATTAGAAGGAGGCATGGTCAATATGTCCATCGCTTCATGATCCAATTGCCGAATAGACTGATGGATTGGATGGGAATCAGAAGGGGCAACTGTGCGCGAAAGGCGAACGAGAGAAGACTCATTGGGTACAGGCTCAGGGTAATAGTATGTATACGAAAAGCGGGAGCCCCTGATACCCAATGATAATGAGGCGTGTGTGCATCATCGAGTAAAGAACGTTGCTTACCAGTGACAAAAGTCACTAGAGATAATAAATAGCGTATCTGTTCTAGCAAGATATGGTGCAAGGAGGGCGCCGAACTCTGTTTCCGACTTCTGGGATATGGCCCCGACCACAATTGGTACGATGGCAATGTCCTGGCTGTAAGTTACTCAGCTTCAGACATGTTTCTACATTTGACAAGTAGGATTATACCTCTCAAACACCTTCCGAACATACGGTAGGTGCATTTCAATACTGTGTTCGGCTTCATCTGCGTCGATAGACATGGTCTCAAACTTTCCAGACTCTTTCAGTTCTCTGATGACTAGGATCACTTGAATGACTATATGGCATGACATAGTAATAAGACTCGTACCCTCCAAATCCAAGGTGAGATTCCCTAAGGGGGTCACATATTCTTTGCAAGGGGACAAGGCACAGCCATCCAGGTAGAAATGGTGGGAAGGTCCCAGGATGAACACGCGTTTACTTCACAACTTTGTCAGTGCTTTGTTTTATAAATGAAGATACGATTGAGGCACATTCTGGCCGTATCAATACTCTTATAGGCCCAAGCAGCGGCTGGTCCAGAATATGCATACCCAGCGTGGCTAAGCTATGACTATCAACGCAAAGAAGCTGGAAATCGGGGATGATGAACTGACGGCGCAATGATAGCCTTGCAGTCTTTCACGGGAAATGTGGTTTCTTCTTCAGATTTCACCTGTTTCAACCAAGAAGACAATTGTTGGTTGAGTTCCTCGCCTAGAAGACGATATCAAGGTGGGTGTCATCTGTTACGAGGCTCATCATACCATTGGCAGAATACCAATCGCCCGCATGCGAGTCAGACCGAATATCTCTTCTATCAATTAATGGTCAAAACATATGAACATAGGGGAATAGACCTGGCTTGCATCTGCGTTTTCCAAGACATATTATTCGATTGATTGTACAGGTCAAGGGCTCAAATTCAAAAGTCAGCGATGGTTCAGGAGAAGGTGGTCCCGGGAATGACTGATATGGAAATCTACGGATGCGTTTGGAACAGGCCGGTAGTGATCCGGACGTCAAACTGATGAATCTGCAAATGGACAAACGTCCTACTGCTCGCATACTTGCATAGTATAAGGTGTACATGAAAGAGCATGACAATGAAGTACAGGTAATATTTTACTCCTCTGACCGGAGTCGGGCAGCTGGGTTTGTGACCTTAATTCCTAGGACCTTTGCTCTGGAACCACAAATTAACGGAGGCCAAGAACAAACATGCACATCCTTACCTCTCGAGAATTACAGTGCGGTTCCGGCTGCTCACATTGTGGGCGATCTCGGCTGCGAAACTTTTGTTGTGCATGAGGAGAAGCTCTAGTTCTCGAACATTGCTGACAAGGAACTTCTTGAGCCCATTAGGTAGCAGATGTCGTGTCTGACTTATGGTTAGACTCATTGAGAAAAGGCTGAGGTTGCTAGCACCTTCTTGTTGCTTCCGTAGCCAATCTACGCAAGTTACGAGTTTTGAGTTCTCAATGTATGTCAAAAATCATCCTCTACATACCTTAGGCATTGGCGTTTGACCTTTGAAGCGCCGCCTCACCCTGTTGTCAATACCCTTTGGTTTCCGCCATGCTTCCTTTACACCGTGATATCGGTCTGACTGGTGGCGCCTGCAAACTAGGTGAAAAATAGTTATCCAGCGAAGTTTTAGGCGCGTACTTGAATTTTGTTGTACGTTTCTTGACAATCTTGACTGTCATGGTGGACTAAAGGTGCAAGAGTGAGGATCAGCAATTGAGTCCCTGACTCATTCAAGTCAAGACGGAAACACTAGTATAAGAGACCGCGTTATCCGGGTCTACCAAGTGGAATCCAGCCTTGGAAACATGCAAATTTTGTCAAAACTTTCCAATGCAATCACCCATTGACATTCGTAGCGACCTGACGAAAGAAATTGAGAGATAAAACAGCATACTCACTGATTAAGGGGAGTTGAAGCAGATGGCGTTGAGGATGCAGGCGAATGGATGTCCTAGTGTTCTGATAACGTAAGCGAAACCCTCGGACACCATAAGCTTTGTAATACTGTAAGGGGGTGACTGGCGTTAAGCTCGGTTGGAAGTATGCAGGAGCGCAGGTAAGGCGGTTACAGCGGCCTCGGTTTACTACCTTGAACTCTTATGTCTTGTGCATATGCTTGCTGATAAAGTACTGAAGGAGTGAACAAGAAGAGGAGGCATCCCACGTGCGGATCGGGGTGTTGGGGTCCCTAATATGAAGGTGAATGATATTCAAGTGGGTCTTGAGTCCGGAATCCCATCTGTTGTGTTCTCCACTCTTTCCTACTCCACTACTTATCATACGGCGTCTCCGAGTCCTCCCTATTAATTTATGCTCTCCTCGCCAGCCTTTGATTTTACCTTTGACGACGATGAGTGGACAACACAGCCAATCACGGCAAGGTTCTATAAAGCGGCTAGTGTGGGGAGCTGGGAAGTTACTTCCATAGGACGCGGCTTCAACTGGAACAAGGCAGACGACGAGGTCAAGCAAAGTCCCAATGCCTCTCCTTCCTGCACCACAAAGGTAGAAGGACTACCTCAATATTCACCTCGTGACATCGGTATATCGCCCAACACTTCAGTTGGCTCACAGCCTGCCAAACACCAACACTCATTCATAGACGCCTCAAAAATCAATCGTACTCCTACGTCTGCTTTCCGATCCCTCCGAATTATGCCGTCAGCTACATACACTGAAGAGTCAACCGTTCAGTCCCCTGTACATTCACAGCCAGTGTCCCCAATCTCTATGACTCCGATTATTTCAGTTCGTCCTCCAGCTTCTCGTCACCCCTCTTCCCCCCGACCGCGTCGGAGATCTTCTCAGCAGCGGGTATCACTAGTCGCTGGACGTGTATTAATAGCACCTATGGACCAGTCTTCACCACCCCAGCCTCAGCCATTGCACCGAACCGATAGCTCGAGCAGTTCTCTTAGTATAGCTTCCAGCACACGAGCTCCTTCTCCTTCAACGGAAAACCAGTCGTTTTTAGGAGAAAAAAAAATCACTGATTTTGTAGTGGAAGCTGAAATAGGACGAGGAGCATATGGTCTTGTAAAACGAGCAAGGGACATCTGTAAGGATGGTACGGTGGGAGTGAGTCAAAAACTGCGGTGCTATTGCTCTACCTAACAAAATCATAGCCTCCTGTGGTCATTAAGCAAATCATTAAAAATCGTATCTTGGCAGACTGCTGGAAGAAGCACCCTCAGCTGGGAACTATCCCAATAGAAATCTATGTAATGTCTGCTATCTCCAACACTTCATATGTATTACCATCGCGCAGACCATGGGATCCTTCGCGATCATCTGCAAGTAGTTGTGCAACATACAAATTAGAAACGGGTATCAATAATCAAGATGACTGGATAGAAGGCAAAGTTGTCAAAGGTCACCCCAATATTTGTCCATTGCTAGATTTTTTCGAAGACAGCCACTTTTATTATCTTGTCTTACCTTGCACGACGCCAGAACAGTGTCTCGCAGGATCACCTGCCCCAAGTGATCTGTTTGATCTCGTGGAAAATTACCCCCAAGGGTTGCCTACTTGCGATATCCGTACATATCTTGGTCAGATAGCAGATGCCCTCTGTTTTCTACACTCGCATGGAATTGGCAAGTATCCATTATCCGTGTTCTCAGTGGTTTTGGATTATTGACACTGACTGTAGTGCATCGTGATGTGAAAGACGAGAATGTTGTTTTGGCGCCAGCTGGTAAATGTATTCTGATAGATTTTGGAAGTTCGGGTCTTGTGAAGAAAACTGGATGGGATACCTTCAGCGGAACGTGCGTCCACCATCTTTCTGTGAATAAAAATGTTGCTTATACTCAATTCAGCCTCGATTATGCTGGGCCTGAAATCTTGCGTGGAGAGAGATACTATGGAAAGGAACAAGA
The DNA here is from genome assembly GCA_002554575.1 of Amanita thiersii Skay4041. Taxonomy (NCBI): domain Eukaryota; kingdom Fungi; phylum Basidiomycota; class Agaricomycetes; order Agaricales; family Amanitaceae; genus Amanita; species Amanita thiersii. Next base: position 221,982 of record KZ301969.1, read on the forward strand.
TGTCTGGGCGTTTGGAGTTGTTGCATATGTATTGCTTGTTGGAGAATGCCCGTTCATGACAGCTGCAGAAGCACAGGAGGGTTTAGAGTCGCCTTTTGCTAACGCATCTATTTCACTTGATGAGAGATGCGCAGACGGAAAGGAAAGAGAAGGTGAAGAACCCGATGGTGGCGGTGCATTAGGGGACGCAGCGGCCCTTGTCAGAGCTTGCTTACACCTCGATATAGCAACACGCCCAACATTTGAGAAGATTCTTCAGTCTCGCTTCCTTGCAGGCAATGGTGGTTGGGGAATGGATGATCTTTAAGAGTAAAGCCACATTCACGTGCTACCTCCGATGCAAGGCGAGGCACATCTCGCTCTTTCTTTTTTCTAGCTTAATCGTGGATGAACACAAGCACATCGCAACACACTTTGAAAGATATGAAGATATCCTGCAAGCTAGTTGTCTATCTATCAACATTCAGACATATTATGAGTTTCATGCATATCGTAGAATAACACTGATTCGGCGTTCGCCATGTATATCTTTACCCCACGCAACGACTGACATCGATAATCATGTAGGAGTAGATGAAATAACAGTCCGAATGTAATTATAGTAATTTTTCGTGTCCCTCTTTGCTCCGAAAATGTGCAAATTAGGAGAAAATGTCTGATTGAATAGACGGAGCCGGCGCCGGTGACTCGGAGAGGACCGAAAGGAGTCACACTGTGATGTTTTATCAGCCATCAGATCTCTGTATCGATAAAAAAAATTTCCTCTCGTCCGTATAACTAGGCCAAACATTTAGCAGTCCCCTCTCTTCACCCTCCTTCTTCCCAACCACCATCTTCTCCCTGTATCTTTGAACCTATTTGCTATATATCAAGTAAGTTATCGTTGCTCTTTTTTATATACCCCTTCTTCCTCCCACTGCCCTACTGTCCAAGAATCCTTATCATTATCGACCCTTATCGCCCCTTTTCCGACGCATATCCATGTCGTCTCTTGCCTAACATTTCCGCTTTCCACCTTGGACCGATTCGATAACATCTCAACTGACTTGAATTTATCTAGGCTTAAAAAATGGGAAAGGAAAAGACTCACGTTAACGTTGTTGGTCAGTGCAATAAAATTTTCATCTCCTTTGATGTTGATTTTATCTTGTCAATCTCAAGTTATTGGTCACGTCGATTCTGGAAAATCAACTACCACTGGCCACTTGATCTACAAGTGCGGTGGTATCGACAAGCGTACCATTGAAAAATTCGAGAAGGAAGCTGCTGAACTCGGCAAGGGTTCCTTCAAATATGGTAACTGCACATTCATTCATGCTGAATGTTAGATCTAACCCATAACTAGCCTGGGTGCTTGACAAGCTCAAGGCCGAGCGTGAGCGTGGTATCACTATTGATATTGCCCTTTGGAAATTCGAGACCCCTAAGTACATGGTTACGGTATGTTATGTAACATCTTATCGTGTTTATTTTGTCTTAACTTTTATTAGGTTATTGATGCCCCTGGACACCGAGATTTCATTAAGAACATGATTACTGGTACTTCCCAGGCCGACTGTGCTATCCTTATCATTGCTGGTGGTACTGGTGAATTCGAAGCTGGTATCTCCAAGGACGGACAGACTCGCGAGCATGCACTCCTCGCTTTCACCCTCGGTGTCAGGCAACTCATTGTTGCTGTCAACAAGATGGACACTACTAAGGTAATATCAATATGTTTTCCTAGCTCTCTTTCCTACTAACCCCTAATCCAGTGGAGCGAGGATCGTTTCAACGAAATTGTCAAGGAAACCTCTAACTTCATTAAAAAGGTCGGTTATAACCCTAAGGCTGTTGCTTTCGTACCCATCTCTGGCTGGCACGGTGACAACATGTTGGAGGAATCATCCAAGTCTGTGATCATCACATTTTCATACAGACCGTTTTCTCATCTTCAATCGCAGCATGACATGGTACAAGGGCTGGACTAAGGAGACCAAAGCTGGTGTTGTTAAGGGTAAAACTCTGCTCGATGCCATAGATGCCATTGAACCCCCTGTCCGCCCGTCCGACAAGCCCCTCCGTCTCCCTCTACAGGATGTCTACAAGATCGGAGGTATCGGAACAGTACCAGTTGGTCGTGTCGAAACTGGTGTCATCAAGGCTGGAATGGTTGTTACTTTTGCGCCCACGAATGTTACAACTGAAGTAAAGTCGGTCGAAATGCATCACGAGACACTTGAATCTGGTCAGCCAGGTGACAATGTCGGTTTCAACGTGAAGTAGGTTCAGTTGCCCTGGTACTCTATCCCCACTCATTCATTGGCCAGGAACGTTTCTGTCAAGGATATTCGCCGTGGAAACGTTGCCTCTGACTCTAAGAATGACCCTGCCAAGGAGGCAGCTTCGTTCAATGCTCAGGTCATCGTCCTGAACCACCCTGGTCAGATTGGTGCCGGCTATGCTCCCGTCTTGGATTGCCACACTGCTCATATTGCCTGCAAGTTTTCTGAGCTCATTGAAAAGATTGATCGCCGGACAGGCAAGTCTATCGAAGAGTCTCCCAAGTTCGTCAAGTCCGGAGATGCTGCCATTGTCAAGCTTGTACCTAGCAAGCCTATGGTAAGTATAGCGCTTCTAATGGTCTAGTGCGTCGATTCGATCTCTTTGTAGTGCGTTGAGAGCTACAACGAGTACCCGCCTCTTGGTCGTTTCGCCGTCCGTGACATGAGACAGACTGTTGCTGTTGGTATTATCAAGTCTGTTGAGAAGACCGACAAGGGTGGCAAGGGTAAAACATCTCACTCTGCATGTATATTGCTCATCTAACGATTTTATCTTGATAGTGACGAAGTCCGCTGAGAAAGCTGCCAAGAAGAAGTAAATAGATGTAGAATATTTGTATCATTTTCTCATCTCTTGTTCTCTTCCTTTTCTTTCTTGGTACTCATCCGCACTGTGTGTTTACTGCTATCATTACGTCATTTGTATCACGATTATGAACCTTGCAGTAGGTAACTCGCTGCGCCCTCTAAAAATATTGCTCTTGGTGCCGAAAAGCACCCCCTGTATCATCACAAAGGCAAATGCTACTCTAGCATACGTGGAGCACTTGTTCATTTCTATTGACCTTTGGGCCGAGATCCCTCCCCACTGTTCTCTCAAAAACCTCCATCATAAATCCGAATAAAGACCTCGTCAGAGCGGCATCCCATCTCCCTTTTGAGTGTTCATCTCGGATGAATGCATGTTGTGCTTGTACCTCGATAAACTAATTGAAGGTGAGGAGAGCCAAGCGAGAACAAGGAATCTTCTCCCACAGAAAAAGTAACATTTGCATCTTCAAGGACTGCACGAATCAGGTCACGACCAGTGCGCGGAACGTGTGTGTCCTGAACAGTAATCCCAGTAAATTTAACCAGACCAGCAAGAACACTTGGGCGCATTTCACCTGCTTTCCGAAAATCATCTTTCACATGTTAGACACTTCACGGTAGTAGAAAAGTCCGTTTGTGTAACTCACTACTAATTCACCTCCACCACTCATATCACCCCTGCGTACACGATCAAGAGAATCGTCTGTCTTTCCTTTCCCAAGTGTAGCACTGTGAATGTCAGTAGCAAAAAAACAGACAGAAGCTAATATTCGTGAATCAAAAGCAGCCTGTAACAAGTTTTTGGTCTTCAAGATAGGGCGGAACAGTGTTACCTACACGAAATGCCTATTCATATGGTTCAGATCACAACTGTCCATGACCCCTTAGAAAACATACCAGATGCCCTCCAAGGCACATGCCCGTGGCTTCGGCCATAATTAGACTATGGTGGTGCAGATTAGCATGAAACCAACCAACCTGCAATGCGACCGTTGCAATTTTTCAAGGATATCAATAAATCGACAGAAAGTTTGGCGTCCTTACAATTGCTGTTGGAGGCAATTTGTCTGATTAGAGAAAAGTCATACCTCATCGTATGCCGCTAGTTCCTTCTCGATCTAATGACCAAGGGAATCAGATAATATTTACCTGCGCATTGTATGGCAGAGGAACCTTGTATCTGTTGCCCCTGTCGGTTCCTGTATTTCGTCGTGTTCATTAACTTGGAGCGATTAGGAAAACTTTACTTGACCTTCTGTATCGTATGGAATAGGATCTGGGCCTTCGAATTCATGATACACAGATGGACAAGCTGTATCCAGACTCATTGATACGCAATAAACCCCTGGCTATTACAATAACTTGCCAACAACGTAGCCTTGACTGGCTATCTGACCAGCAAATCGTTCAACTGGGCCTGTAACTTGGTATATCTCACTGCAAGTTCAAAGAGTTATATCGAAAAACATGGTGAGGATAACATTAATGTAGAGAACCTGAATACCACTACCCCTATAGAGACATACATTACTTTAGCTGATGATAAGGAACTTTGTACATGATAGTACCTGGAAACTTTGCATCTGGATAGTCAGGTACCTTGGGTGAAATAACAAAGATCCTGATGGGTCGCCTCTTCGGACTTAATTGGGATGGGACGTCGCAGAATGTCTTTTCGACGAGCATGATTGCAAGGGTAAGTCAAGTGAGATATTCGCACGGGCAGAGACGTAATATAATTGAGATTTATCATAGTTGGACAGCTCTCACGAACGTGCGTCCATCAAAATGTCCACATAACAAAGAAAAGTTAGTTCGTCAAGAGACAGTTCGAGGCAGTCAGCATGTCTGAACGCTCTGTGATAATCCGTCCCTTGAAGGCGTCTGACGAGAAGCTGGTCCGCTTCGTTATTGGGAAGGCAGCTCTTGAGCCACTGGCATGTGCAAATCATTGGGGTAGATGGGCCTCCTTCCTTGTGTGCCCTTTCTGACATTTCATCTTTCAGATTACTTGCACCCCTTATCCCTCAGCATATGGATGGCACTGTCTGCTGTTTTTGTGCACTTTATGAAATGGTGGCCTAGTGGTGCTCATGGAATTCTGGGTTATTTAAGGCCGCTACCCGCCATTGCTGCATTCGCTCTCCCTGTCATCTTTTTCATTGATTGGTATGGAAAAACACAGTAGCTTCCTAGGCACTTTCATGACCAATTTCCCACACAGGATTAACAGACCTGACTTTGAGAAGCGTACTCAGGCGATACTTCATCAGGCGGACATGGTCGACATCCTGAACTACTATGCAAAACCATCATCAGGTCTTTGGATTCTAGATTTCGGCAACAAATTTGTTGGTCTCATCGCATTGGATGCCACTGGCGACAGTGATAGTGAGAAGAAGGCCAAGACGAGTTCAAGGCGATCAAAACAACCAGCACTCCAGGCCATGATCAGACACTTCTACGTTGATGAACCTTATAGAACGACTGGAATTCAAGACGATCTACTGCAGTACGCTATTCGGCAGACATTCGAGTCTGGAGCAAACATCAAAAGCATTCAAGCCGAAAGTACTGCTTTATTGCCCTACATCAAAAAATCCCTAGTCCCAGTTGGGTTCAAGCCAATAGGCAGGTCTAGAAAAGTCGGGTTATTTGGATGGCAGTTCGAGGAAATGGTTTTGGATAGGAGTTGTTGGGAAGAGAAGCAGTAGCTACAAACTCTTCTAATGGATGCAATAGTTATTTTACCATTCTGTTAACAAAGGATCAGTATGGCAAGGCTTCACGAGTACACCAAAGGCTCCCCTCGAGTTCAACAACCATTGTTACTCATCCAGTCTTCCCCATCTCAATCTGGTGTTCCTTTGCTGCGGTATATCATTACTGAAAGTAGCAGGTCAAAATCAGACTGTCACTGTCTGCTGTTCTGCCTTCTCTACCGAGTCTCCGATTTCATTGAAGGTTTCCCAAATGAGCACATAACAACTCATGACTGGACTGGATATGTGCCAGAATACAGTGAACCATTCGATGTCAGACAACAGATACTGCGCGCCGTCCAAGATGGTATGACCCCATCTTATTGTGTAGACGTTTAATCACCATTCTTTTGCAGCGCCGTTCAGTAGCCTTACTGTCGCCATTGATTCTGTCGACGCGCTCTCACAAGACATCGGCGAATTGCCTAGTACTGTCAAGTTTATTCATACATTAATTGGCCTGTTGCTAGACCGTTCCAGTACGTCGTGTTTTCGTATCCTGTTGGCACACTCTGAATTCTCGTAGAACAACATTCCACCCCATCGCAACTTTTGCTTCACATCCACCAGTCGACAGAATTGGCGTCTTTTCTAACGCAGGTGTCATTGTCATCTTCCCTCGTACATATGACTGTGCATCCTCCTGCCCTCTTCATTCACCTCGCCACCGAATATCTGATGCCACCACCACCTTCTACGGCCGAATCAAAGTTTTGGAGTGTTTTTCTCCCAATCCGGGACCGTGGATCAGAATCCATTCGTCTAGTGTATGGGAATGAAGGTGAAGGTAGTGGAAGCCCAAATGAACTAGTCGTCGAATTGGTGGTGAGAGGATCCGATGCATCCACGAGGAGGCGAGATGTACATAGATTGCTGGAAGGGTGGTCCATTGCTGCAAAAACACCATGTGAGCTTGTTAATATGGAGAGTTTGAAGCAAGTTTGCAGGAAACCGGTTGAAGAGGTATGTAACGTCTTTACGCTAGACGAAGTCAGGAGGACTGATTTTTCATAGGCGGCTGTGGACGTATCACATAACGTCACTTTTAATCTCGAATTGACATCAGCTCAACAAGAGACTCGGGCACAAGTTCCACTCCCTTATGTCCAACAAGGTTTGAAAACGATATGAAATATGCATTTATCCCACTAGAGCTAAACAAATTGACTAACAGGTAAAACGACATCGGCGTCTATAACTTCTGTGATCCTCTATGATCCTGACTCTGCTGATGACATTGATGATGATGATCCAGATGAGGATTTGGATATCTAAGGCGTTGGGGTGTTGAAAGGTGGACTATGAATAGCACCATTGCAATTCCTACATTTTAGAACCTTCCTGAGAGAAGTAAGAGTGCTGTTGTATCCTGGGTGCTCCGGGATTTGATCAAGTGAAATCCTTACTCATTTGGTGATCCTGCTTTGGCTCTCTCAGGCGCATTAGGAAAAATCGGTTAGAACGCTTCTGGCCTAGATCAGGGGACAGGATTTTGGAGTTATCAAGAGTCCCGATATTGTTTGGATCGCCTGGTAAGGAATCGAGAGTGGCTGGTATCTGAGTGACTGTTTGCTCATGGGGCAGTACTCCAGCTTGCACTCCTGACATGACAGACATTGATTTCGGCCGTAATCGTTGTTGTCTTGTATCGTTGTTTGCTGCTGCTTCTGATCTCAATGAATGTCCTAACGCAAAAATGGACAAGGATAGTCTTCTCTTGATGCCGGTTGATGGCCTAGGGAAACAGGGCCTGGTTCCAGTAGCATTATGACTAGAAGGAGAGACATTATGTTCCCCGTCTAGATATATTGCGCTACCGCTTAGCTGCGTTTGTGGTCTGTCGAGGGCATTTCCAGGGGCTTCACATCGACTGGAAACGCTGTCGTAAAGTTGACAATTCTATTCTGTTATCAGCAAACAGATTAACTCCTGATGATTACTTTCTTACTTGGAGACCAGGTGGCTTGAGTGGCTTTGAGTCTGCGTTTGGACTACTAATATATCCAGCGTCTTCGAGTGCACTTCTGTAGATTTCTGGACCATGGTGCACCTCCATTGTGTTATTTCCGTTGATGGTTTGGGTATGGGCGTTGATGATACGGGTTTTGTTCAAGCTACGGCTCGTCTTGAAAAGGCGTTTCATCTTTTCGCCCATCTTCACTACCTTCCCTGCAATCCCGTTCATCATAATCGGTACGTCCCTTTCTGTATTGTTTAGTATATCTACTCTATTGTAGCACTGGCCGAAAGTGGTTGATCCTGTGGCCATTGACTCAGCAGTGGGTATCATGTCTACAACGATGTCCTCTACGCCACTTGTAGATGGAAGGAAGGCTAGAGGCACACTTGCGTCGCTTATGGACTCAAGAAAATCGGATGTCGTGGCAGGTGGCGAACTTGGAAAGGATGAAAAAAAATTCTCGAAGGAGGAAGAAGTAGCAGGACGTCTGTTGATTTCAGGTGACTCCAAGAAAGGTGGTGAATGAGAGGTTGTGTCCGCTACTCCCAACGACTGGTTGTATGATATTGATGAAGATGTCGGTGCAGGAACTAAAGAGATTGTCCATGGAGCCGTATTTTCCGCGGACGTATCCCGGGTGGCTTGAAGTGCTATACTTAGTGAAGTGGCCAGAGAGGGTTGTACGTCCTGTATAGAAGTCAAAGAAGGGAATGTATTTATCTCAAAGTCGAGTATGGATGGAGTATCATCATGGGTCAGTTCAAAGTGCGGCTGGTGGCTTCCTTTGAAATAATTATTTACATGAACTGAGTGAACATGTGGAGCTGCAAATTCTGTTGGGATAGTATCCTCCAGGGATGAACGGTGAGGATCGTCCGTGAGATGTGAGTTGAATAGAAATGAGGACGAGGATTTGGGAGAAGACGTGACTGCACTGCGGGCCAGGGAGGGGATGCTTTTATAGCTGATACCAGCAGGGTGTGAGGCTCCCGGCACGCCTCGGGATATGTCTTGACTCCCTTCCCGTTTTTGCAAAGAGTTGTGAGAACTAGAAGTTGGATCTCCCAAGATCATGTGGAGACTCTCCACCTCTGGGACACAGGTCAAAGACCCAGAAGACAAATCATCAAGCGTCCCAGCAAGACGATTCTCCTAGAAATATTACAATGGTAAGGTACATCCCTACTCTGCAGAAATGCAATAATCACTGGAGTTGGGTTTAATCCTGCATTCAACTCCTGTTCGCGTATTATCACATTGGCGATGCTTCGAGAGCAGAGTACAATCTTACCTGGTAGCTGGAGCCTTGTAAACGAGATTGGATTAAATTATTCTTGAACCCGCTGAGACCAAGTTCAGCCATTTCGGATGATGAAAGGGCGACAATGGAAGGACAACTCTGTGACGAGACAGATAATTGCGATTCAGAAGGTCCCTGTGGGGCGTTTTGATCCAGGCGCCACAGGAAGTCCGATTCAAAAGCATCTAAAGATGACAGAGAAGTTTCTAAAGTGAGATTTGCTGTGGGGTTGATGGAGGGCATGTCAGGTATAGGAGAATATGTCTTTGAATCAGGCCAAGCTCCTGGCAGGACAGGAGAAGGACTACAGGAGACAGTTCGGGGTGGCTGATGTATATGCATTTGGGCGGGATGAAATAAGGGTATGAGCCACTTGATGGAGGAAGAGAAGTCAGGACGTAATACAAGCAACACAATCGCAAAATGGAAGTTTATACACCGTTCAACACATTATCAAGGGATTAATCGCCATAGGGCGGTCTACATAGTTCAAGTCAGTCTACGGTTTACAAGATCATAAATTACCCCGAACAGCGGCATCAACGCTTTCTGCAAAATACTCGATATTACCGCTGTTCAATCCAGCCATAGAAATTCGTCCATCAGCAGTCATATATACATGGGCCTTTTCGGCGAGTGCCTTAGTTTGGGGTGGCGTCAAGCCCGTAAAACTTTCTTTATCATCAGCATATACAATTTCAGATCCTACAACCACACACCTGAACATGCCTATCTGGCTTTTAATGTGACCCCATTCACCAGGTGTCTTCAACGTGTGAGTCAGCATGTCGTATAATTTCCCTCTCATATTGATGATTCTATCAGCCATTGACTTCACTTCGTCTTCCCATTGTGCATATAAATTTGGGTCTCCAAGAATTGTGCTGGCAAGTCGAGCACCATGGATAGGTGGGTTGGAGTACATAGGTCGGATGACAATTTTGAGTTGACTGTCAACTCGGGCTTTCTCTTCTGGGTCTTGTGTTGTCAAGGAAAATGCCCCAACACGTTCACCGTAGAGGCCCATGTTCTTAGCAAACGACTGGGCTAACGCAACTTGATGACCTTGGGATACGAAATGCCGGACTGCAAAAGCGTCTCGGGAGGTCGAACCAGAGGCAAATCCCTGGTATGCCATGTCAAAGAATGGGAAAAGCTTCCTCTCCTTCACAATGTCTGAAATCTCCATCCATTGCTCCATTGTGGGATCAATCCCAGTCGGATTGTGTGCACAAGCATGTAGAAGGACGATAGCTTGCTCAGGCGCAGCCTATTCGGAGAATTAACACGATGAGGGATTAAGGGATATATCAAACGCACACGCAAGTCGGCCTTAAGGCCTTCAAAGTCAAGGCCGACAGTAGTTTTATCAAAATATCTATATCCTCTGACCTCAAGACCAGAGTCACGAAATATAGGTGTATGGTTGCCCCACGAAGGAGTGGGCAAATAAATAACCTTTGAGTAAGGGTAATGGCGGGCAATAAATGCACCACCAATTCTAAGTGCACCTGTTCCAGAGATGGATTGCGTTACCGCAATCTTTGTCGTGGCGTTATACAGTGATCAATATGTGAACGTGTGGACGTACGGCACCCTGTTTAAGTGGCACATTGTCTGCTCCGTATGCCAGAAGGGCAGCTCTCCTGGTGAATTCAGGTAGACCAGTGATAGGTAGGTACTCCTTGTCAGGATTTGAAGCGGTGACACTCTTTTCTGCCTGGATATATTGCATTATTGACACAATTGAATCGCATGTGAAAAAGAATACCTTCTTGACACTGGTGAGAACGTAAGGTTTGCCGGATTCGTCACGGTAAGCACCAACACCCAAATTGATTTTACGGGGATCTTTGTCGGCTTTGAAAGCTTCAGTGACGCCTAAATAGTGGAGCAAGTCATGTGAGGTGCAGTGTGAGAAGGGAAAAAAAGAAGTGATTGTACCGAGAATTGGATCAGGAGGACCTGCAGGAACGGCGGACCAGGTTGAAAGAGAGCGGAGAGAATTTCTAGAGAATGTATGTGGAGAAAGACGAGAAAGCATTCTACTCATAAGTGAAGGAGAGAAGGAACTTGAAGGAGGAAGGGAGAATTAGGAATGCCACTCACCACGCATTTCTGCTATTAGCCTACCGGAGGTATATTTTAAGCCCTAACCCTAGTTTAGGTCTTATGGTTAAGAGTTATCTTATCTAAACTCATCTCACTTGGTCCTTCAAGTCATCCCTCATGTCTGACTCACAACCTCTAGCCTCAATGCCAGAACAGTTCGTACTCTATTTCATAACTCTGAATGTTACCTACTCTATCTTTCTAGGCCCATTGTGGACGGGGCGCCTGTTCCCTCTAAAAGCGAGCTCAAGAAACGTGCAAAGGCATTGGAGAAAGAGAAAAAGGCGGCGGAAAAGGCAGCTAAACAACAAGAACAGGCCATGGCACAGGCAGCTGCCGATGTTGTAAGCTACCAGCTTCTCATCAGGTCGGAACGTTCTCTCTTATACTACCTCTAAGGATTTCGCAAAGGAATGCTATGGTCCGTTACCCCTAAACCAATCCCAAAGTCGCCCCCGTCGCCCACGAGTGAATATTTCTTCACTTCCATCTCGTGATGGTGATGTAGTATTACTGCGTGCCCGTGTTCAGACATCACGCGCACAAGGCAACAAGATGGTGTTTCTCAATTTGCGCCAGCGTACTGATACTGTACAGGCCTTGCTTGTTGTGACCCCGGAAAAGATATCCAAGCAAATGGTGAAGTGGGCAGGAGGCTTGGCGGATGAAAGCGTAGTCTTGGTTGAAGGTATCGTACGCAAGGCGCCAGAACCGATCAAGAGCGCCAGCGTCAGTGATGTCGAGTTACACATTTCACAAGTGAGTCAAAACGCTCAATCGTACTGCTACCGCCTGTAACAAACGTTCAAGCTGCACCTCATCTCTGGTATTGATGGAAGACTTCCTTTCTCCGTTGAAGACGCCTCCCGTCCAGACATAGACGACGATCAACTAGAGTCCACCGATACCCAGTTCAAGCGTGTGTTATTGAAAACGCGTTTGGACCATCGCATTATCGATCTTCGGGTTGGTTCACATCTATCAGGTTTACACCAAGTTATTGATTATTGAAAAGACCCAAGCCAATCAAGCTATTTTTAAGCTCCAAGGTGCCATTGGCGACTTGTTCCGTCAATACTTGGGTGCCAATGGTTTCACTGAGATTCATAGCCCTAAATTGCAAGGTGCAGCAACTGAGTCTGGTGCATCTGTCTTTAAAGTTAGCTACTTTAAAGGTATGTTACCAGTTTTCTTACTTGACCCCAGATGTGATTTCAATACTTAGGAAACGCGTATTTGGCCCAATCTCCTCAGCTCGCGAAACAGATGGCCATTGCCGCTGATTTTGAGCGCGTATACGAAATCGGGCCCGTATTCCGTGCTGAAGATTCCAACACACATCGGCATCTCACGGAATTCATTGGACTTGATCTAGAGATGACGATCGAGGAACATTATCACGAGGTTATGGAACTCCTCGACGGCTTGTTCTTAAGCATTTTTAGAGGCCTCCGTGAAAGTTATAAGAACGAGATTGATTTAGTTGGAAGACAGTTCCCTGCTGACGAATTCAAATGGAGGGAAGGGTCAGAAGGCACGTTGAAGCTGACGTTCAAAGATGCTATTGATATGTTGGTAGAAGATGGTGTTCCCCGAGAGGAGCTGGATGATATCAAGCAAGTGATTTATGTTGGGGTTCGAACTGGTATAACTTAACCATTGATTGGACAGCACGGAAAATGAGAAGAGACTTGGGAGACTTGTCAAAGCAAAGTATGATACTGACTATTTCATCATTGACAAATTCCCAATGGCACTTCGACCATTCTACACGATGCCTGATCCTGAAGACCCTGTACGTGTTTGCAGCATGGATGGAGCATTAGTGAACTAACGAAGTGAATCACAGACATTGTCGAATTCTTACGACTTCTTTATGCGTGGTGAAGAGATTCTTTCGGGAGCGCAGCGTATCCATGACCCTAACCTTTTAGCGGACAAAATGCGTAGCAAAGGTGTTGACCCTGAGAGCATGCAGCCTTATCTGGACGCATTCCGGATGGGATGTGTACCTCATGGAGGAGGGGGGATTGGGCTGGAGCGTGTGTTGATGTTATTCCTGAAGTTGAACAACATTAGGAGGGCATCATTGTTCCCAAGAGACCCGAAGAGGCTGGAGCCATAAAGAAGCAAAGATGTACATAACGTAGGGGGTGTACGTGATCAAAGATGGAGCTCTCGTGGTTCTTGCGAGTTGTCAAGCGGCGCAGGGCAACAGCAGCTAATTCAATAATTGGTCGCTAGTTTCAGAATGTTAGTCACGCGAAAAGAAGCAAATTTAGTGTATTCCTCATAACAAATAATGATGATGATAAGAATCGTCGGCCACTCTGCATCTAACTCGCGACTAATTTAGTTAGCATTAATCGCGACACCACTCTATTCAAGAGCTAGTCCCCCTCCCTCTCTCCCTTCCTTTTCCTTCCTTTCCTTTCTACCTCCATCCTTTCCTCCCCCCCCCCCCCCCCCCGCCCCCACGTCCAAAATGTTCATTCCCCGTACATCCGACGGGAACATCCCATGTTCATCTGACTCGTCTTCATGCAACCCGAAAATCACCATTGTCAACCCGGACCCAACAGTACAGGAGGACGGCAACACGATGGGTCCTCCAGACTTTGAGAAGCCGGGCCCACATAGATATATTGGTGTAGGGATGGTGCTGGGGATACTGGTTATTATATTGGTGCTGTGGATATGGATAGGCAAATGGCCAAGACAGAAGCTAGATGCCCTTTGTTGTGGGCGGCGGCGGCAGCGTCAACAACAGGAGGCCCATAAACAAATGATCATCGACTTTACAGCAGAACCGCCAGAGTTGGAGAAGCCGAAAGGGGTGCATATGCGGGAAGGAGAGGAGCAGGGTGAGCGGGAACCAAGAACAAAAGGTGTTCGAGGGGCCGAAACTCCTTACGGCTACATGCCGAGTTGGCAGTCACCAGAACGTGACAGACGGGTACAAGGGTACGAGGTGAGCATCAATGATTCATGATCCATTGCTTTTGTGGCGTACCACCTCCCTAACTGTGCTTCCCAGGTTCAAGCAAAGACACATCCCCATAAAGTCCGGCACTCGAAAACTTATCGCCTCGACGACCGCACCATACAATGAATGTAATACAGTACCCTTCGATACCCCCATTCTCTCACATCAACACGTGCTTTGCTCTCCCCCGGCAATCTCCGCATCTTTTACACGGCTCCGCTTGTCACCACAGGGTGTCCGCTTCGTTCGCTGACAATATTGGATGGACAATTAGTTAGATTACACATCACACAGGCAAATCTGTGCGATCAACAGAGGATAAAATTCCCTATTCCACATGTACGGAAGAAAAAAATAACAAGAGGAAACAAAAGAATGAAAAATAAAGAAGGGTTGTGGGTAGATAGGATGGAAAGAGATGGATTACTCGGCTCCACCTTGGAGCAAGAATCATTCCCAAATCATTCATCTAACAACAGCTTTTGTTACAACATATAGGTAACACAGTTTCAATAATACTGGGAAGGAATGGTGAGGAGGAACCACACATTAAAATTCTTAGCAGAACTAACCATAAATGATCTGTTCAAATCACGTTGCATTAATGCTAATGTCTACGGGACCTGCGTCTTTCTGATCTGATGGTATTCGATTGACCAACGACATTTGGGGGGATTGAATTGCCTTCCAAAGCAGCGGCAATGACTTCAGCCGGTAGATCAATTTGAACACCATCCGCATATGCGTATGCATCAATGGGAGAGTACGCGGGTGGGTCGCGCCTTGAGAGTGCCCCTTCATCAGTCAACTGGTCTTCCACATTCTCTCCTAGTGATGATTCGTGGCCAGAACTATCTGTTCGTCGAGAAGCAAGTGCCTGTAGGTGTATATCACGATGATTTGGCGTTGGAGGATTATGATTAGGACTCATTGGTGAATCCGGAGGAGGATGCAACTGCACCGTCATTCCTGGCCCTGATTGAGAAAGAGAATGCACCAAGTGAGTGATGGAGCGCCGATGCCTGCGAGGTGGGATGAACGGGTTTCTCGCACCTGCGTCCGGAGAAAGTGATCTGCCTGACGTGGTAGGCGATGAAAGACCTGCATTTGCCTCTCCTTCGAGCTGTCTTTCACTGCTCGGTGATTGTGGGAGGGCGGGGTTGCCTGAGGATAATTGAGCGGAAATATCTGCTTCATTACTTGGATTAATTAAGGGCCCACTGTGAACTTCCTCCTCTGCATCCTCATCAATAGCTAATATTGGGGGTGGAGGCGCAAGTGGTAGGTTGTCTAACGAATGCCTCAACCGGCGAGATCGGTGAGACCGTTGGGATGTTGGATTGGGTGCAGAGCCACCAGGCGTATCGGCCAAAACATAATCCGATGGGCGTACACGACCACCAACATCTAGCAGAATACTGCCCCGTTCACTTCCATATGCAGGAGGAGGTGCAAGCGTTCCTACGCTCGGCGCCAACCCCCATTTCTTGACATTCGCTTCGATGAAAACAAAGCCTGCTTGCCCAAGATTGACATGAACAGTACAAGGTCCATCTGCACCAATCGTTGGGAAGAGGTTCCACCGACTCAGACCAATGAAGGCATCATCCATCTTGCGACCGTTACGAGTGAAAAACACTGTCCCTGTACGAGGCCGATAGCCCACTCCTAGAACATCGCCTTCCTTCAACTCAGGGCCAAAAGCTGATGCAGTAAAGGGGTAGTTATGAGATTTGTCGCCATTAGAATGATAGGCAACAGAATATCGATTTAACCCCGGAAAACGGAATGGAGGATATGGCTTCGTCGCCAGGCCGATGGAAAGCGAAGTTGCTTCTGACAGTTCGAACATCTTGACCTCCCAATAATATACCTCGTTCAGCTTTGGCAAAGGTAGGTTGGATTGCACGCAAGACGTGGAAGCGGGATCAGGCAGGAATGTAATCTCCGTTCTGGCATGGACGAGCAGAGAGTTGACAGTCTCATAGTCTGGCTCGAAGCACCAAGCAGATACACCCTTTTCTTGTATTGAGAGAAACTGAGATAATGTAATGTCCGTAGGAAGCGAGTTTGGCGGGTACTGGAGTTGATGATCTAAGTGTCAACGCATGAGGCATTTTAGCACGCTGCAAAAAGGTTCGATGGAGAAGGGCACCTTTTGCTCTATTGTAAGAGCGGCGAACAGACTCCGAAACGGATTCTAGCCATCTAGCCTCGATAGCGTCAAAGCCGCCTTCACTCTCAATGAGCTCCTCACGGCTCATATCAACGGGACTGTCATTGTCGCGGAGGATGATCCCCCTGCGCCTGCGAATAATGATGACGCAGACGAGGAAAATAAGCAGAAGAAAGAGAAAAGTAGACAGAACGATTAAAAGAGGTAGAAGGACGAGGAGAGCATCTGGCTGTTGGGTGCCTGGAGGTGGATCAGGAGGGTCGAGGTTTAACACGAGTTGAGGGATATCTGTAGAGTAAATTTTAGAGAAATGGGAAAGGGAGAGGGATATATAGTTGGATTGAGAGCCATCCTGTGGCATAGTTGAAGAGAGGGTTGTGAAGAATGTGTAATAAGGTGAGAGGTATGTGCAGTGGGAGAAACACTCTGACCGGTGCCTTGTCCGGCCTCATCGCCCAATCCCGGCCTCCTCGGCGTCTTCCCCGGACCTGGAGCAGCCCTTCTCCGTCAGGAGCATCCTGATTTGTCAGCATGGCCACTCTCTCTCCCCACAATTCTCCCAGAACACCAAGGAGAAAGCCCTCCACACGTCGCAGAGCTCCTTCTCATCTTCCCCCATATCCCTCTCAAGAGTCCCATGATGCCGCTGTGAATGCAATCAGGTCCTTTCTCAAGGTTCACACTGCCTACGATGCCTTCCCTGTTAGCTTCAGGCTAATTGTCCTTGATACCAAACTTAATGTCAAAAAGGCCCTTCAATGTTTGCTTTCAAATGGTACATTCTTTTTGATAACTCAGACGTCTTTCTCTTCACATTGTACCCCTAAAAGGCGTCGTTTCTGCACCTCTTTGGAATAGCGAAAGATCGAGATTTGCCGGAATGCTAACCGTCCTTGATATAATCCATCTCATTCAATACTACTATCGGACAGCATCCTATGCCTATGCTGCTACAGACGTTGAGAAGTTTCGCCTCGAATCATTGCGAGGTAATTGTATGTCCATTATATCATTCCATTCGCATAGTTACAATGCTGTTCTTCAATGATCTAATCAGACATCGAGAGGGAACTTGGCGTGGCCCAACCGCCTCTATTACGTGAACATCCATCAAGTACACTGTTTGACTGCTCCAAACTATTAATACAAACCCATGCACGCCGCCTTCCTCTCCTTGACAATGATACTGAAACTGGTCAAGAAGTTATTGTATCTGTATTGACTCAATATCGTCTTCTCAAGTTTATTTCTATCAATGTCAGCCCTTTTCCATTGTTACTGTTCAAACTACCAACTGACCATCTCCAGTGTCATAAGGAGATTCAGCATCTTCATCTGTCACTACGGAAGCTTAAGATTGGAACTTATGTCGCTTCACCCTGCCCTTCAGAGGTTCCACCTGGTCAAAATCCTTATCACCCTATTGCGACTGCCAGTCTCAACACACCCGTTTTCGATGTGGTGCATATGTTCTCGGAAAGATCCATATCTGCTGTTCCGATAATTGACGAGGAAGGTGTCGTTGTTAATTTGTATGAAACGGTAGATGTGATTGTATGTGATCATTTTTCATGGCATTTGTTTCCACTGCCTTAACGTTATATTTAGACATTAGTACGGCTGGGCGCATATCAGTCACTCGATCTCAAAATTTCGGAGGCGTTAAACCAACGATCACCAGATTTCCCCGGCGTTGTTATTTGCACTGCATCAGATTCGCTGGGAACTCTCCTTCAACTTATCAAACAACGCAGGGTACATCGCCTTGTTGTTGTTGAAGGCGAGGTACTTGCTCAATATTTTATTTTTGTGTGCTTTGTTGATTGTATATCCAGGAAGAAGAGAAGAAGGGCGGTAAGAAAGGTCGCCTTCTGGGCATCATCACACTCAGTGATGTATTGCGGTATGTGATCGGTGATTTGGGAACTGGGGAAAGCAGAGAACAGCAGCCGTCGTGATGTATATTGACCAAGCTTCCTTTTCTTACTTATTGTCTGCTCTTGGATACCATGTATAGCTTGTGAAGTAGCGATTTCCATGCGAGATTATAAAGATTATAATAGTTCAATAATTTGAGTTGCTCATCAATGTGGCCTCTATTTCTCACCTACTCAATCACAACATGCAAAACAATCCACACAACTTCCAAAGCTACGCTACAAATTCTGCATGATGTTTCTACATTTCTTAGACTAAATCCCTTTGTTATCAACACTACTATTGTATCTAACACGCCACTAACCTTTTTCGTTGACGAGCTCCCCTTCTTCGGACGGTTTGGGACACGAACATCATACACATGTATTTCGACATTCCTCGAAGATGGCATAGCCATAGACACTACCAAAGCTGGCATTAGGAAGAAAGGTCGTGTAACTGTCAGGAAAGGCGATGCTGCGGGAACGGTTGAAGTTGTGCACGAAACGACAATCCAGGTAAGGGTTTGGCTGAGGAATAGTTCAAACACTGTAAATGATGCCTTTGGTGGGCAGGCTTTCTTCCCTTTGATGTATTATGTTAAGCAAAGACTACTTGAGTCCGATTCCGTGATTCTAAATCGACTTCAAGAAATGTTGGAAGGCAGATCTCGTGAGTATAATACTCAGACATTGGGTGTTGCTCCACGTACTCATTTATTAATCTGGTTAAGCTGCCACGAATGATAAAGGGCTGATACAGACCTCAGAAACTACACCTTTATATATTTATCGATTCCTCGGTGTGACGAGCTGCGTTATCACTGGATTTCTTAGGGGATATGATTTTATATTAAAGGCAATCATACTGTTGGTTGTCCATCAAGTGTCCATCTACAAGGGTGCTGACCCTTATGGACTGTTTCATCTCTCCCTCAATCAATCGTCTGAAAATAAATCGGGAGTAACAGAATGGCTGAATATGGGTTATTGGAAGGTACTTGTTCACCATTGCTAACTTATCTGTGGTTAATGCGCTACTATCAGGATACAGAAATCTTTCCTGAAGCCTGTAGAGGTTCTTTATTTCATTTAGCCCTTGCAGGATGTATCTAATTTATGTATAGCACTCGCCCTGAAGCTTTGTCAGGCAGCAAAAAGAAAGAAAGGGGACAGAATTCTTGGTGGGTGTATCTTGATAGGATGCCTTTGTCCCATGTACCTGATCGTACATTAGATGTTGGTCATGGAACTGGAGAATCCCTGATTTTTTTACTTACCGATCCAGCCATTCCTCGTCCAGCAAGGATAGTGGGTATAACCAGTTTAGACGCACATCATAGGCGCTCAAAAGAGCGCATATCGCGCTTGCAAGTTTCCGAAGACACATTCAATGTGTTGCTCTATCTAGGAGACGCTGTTTGTAGAAACACGGTGTCTGCAGAACATCCTCTCAAGCCGGAGAATGGACAAGTGTTTGATACTGTTCTGGCACTAGATTGTGCTTACCATTTCGACACTCGACGAGCATTTCTCTCTCAAGCAATGGCAAAGCTAGACGTCGGAGGAAGGATTGCCCTCGCAGATATGTGTTTCGTATCTCATCACGCATGGATCAAGTGGATCACTAGGACGTTGAGGCTACTGCCCGGGGACAACATTGTGACAGTAGATGAATACGCTGCGATGATGACCCAACTTGGCTACAATGAAGTGGAAATAGAAGATATTACAGACGAGGTGTTTCCTGGATTTCTGAAATTTCTGAGAAGCCAAGGAGTTGGATGGAGAATATTTTCGTTAATATTTAGTTGGTATTTGTCTGCGATGGAGGCTAGGTTTATAATAGCTAGTGGGGTGCGGCAGTGAGGAGGGTGCATTGTGCCCAAATATGACTTTAATAGACTTAATGCTTGCTGTTCTTTCATTCAATCCACCATTTGACACATGGCGGCCATCCAGGCCATCTACGTCAAAGGCTACGAGGAGCGCCTTACCCCCAAGCCACATACTGTGTACAGGATAGAAATTCAAGCCAATGTTCGCTCATGGCAAATGTGGCGGCGCTACTCGGAATTTGACGATTTGCATACTGAACTCACAAAGTCAGCCGGCTCCCCTCCTCCTTGTCCTTTGCCTCCAAAACATAAATTCGCTTTGCTACGATCACACAATGATTCTAAACTACTGGAGGAGAGAAAGATCGGCCTAGAGAAGTATCTCCGTGCCATCCTCAGCTCCAAAGATGACAGGTGGAGGGAGAGCTTCGCATTCTGCGAGTTCTTAGGTGTCCCCATAGGCAAGACACCAACTCTTGGTGGCAACTCTCGTGCTACAGGGATGCAATTCACACTGTCTTCGTGGCTGGACGAGCATATGGAACTCCAAGCACGCATCCGCGAGGTTCGGGCTGATATCAATAAACGGGATACTCTGGCTGATGCTGGGGATATCTCAGCCTCTCACAAGGCAAATGTAAGTGCCAAAACAAAGCTTGCAGGTGTATTGGCACGAATAGGCACCCTCGGAGAGGGGCTGCGGGAATTAGGGATGCACGGACTGAGCGAAGGAGAATTACAGCGGAGAACAGATATGGTTGCGCGATTGCAGGACGACTGCGAGAAACTTGGGAAGATGGTTACTGTAGCAAGACAGTCGTCAAAACTGAGTGCTGGTTTAACAGCCACTGGCCGAAGGGCTGCATCCGAATCCGATCGAGAGGCTTTGCTTGGGAACCCTAGTATCCCGGGCAATTTTAGGCCTGTTACTCGAATATTTGGCGCCTCACAGCCCAAGGAGACCGAAATCACGCGGCCTCTCGACGACCATGGGTTGCTTAACCTGCAACAAACGCAGATTCTACAACAAGACAGTCAGTTATCACAGCTAACAGCAATTTTACAACGACAACGACATCTAGGAGAAGCAATAAGTACCGAGATCGCCGGCCAAATAGAGATGTTGGACGATTTATCCAATGAGGTAGATCGGGTTGGAGCGAAACTTACAACTACAAGTAGGCAGATGAATAGATTAGGTTGAATGGATGCATATCATGTTGGTATCTACAACTACATACTGTATGTATACCATGTATATAAGCAACTTACGAATGGTCTAGTATTAAGATATGGTACATCCTATTAGTTAAAGGTAACAGTTCAGTGTGTCGTAATATACGTTGGGTTCAACCAGTTGTTTGAGTGAGGAACCGTCCAATACCCTAAAGAGAGATCAGTACACTGGCAACTAAAGAGGAAAAATGACAGACCTCGAAGCACGCAATCATGATACCACAAGCTGGAGCTATCTTAGCCATGCGGGGCATGATACCAGCAAAGAGAGCAGGCACCCCTTCGGTCTTAATGACTTGTAAGAGCAGAGGAATAGTCCGAGAAACATGTCTATGTGATGGTGACATAATAATGGCCTGCCTTCGTGTCTTAAGAACATCAAAAGGCGAGGTAACTAGTGCAGCACAAGTTCCGCTAACTGCACCACTGATAAAAGCAACCCATGCTCCGGTATGCCCATGATGACCAAAACTCTTCTTGATTGCCTCATAGTTCGCCCAGTAGATCCCAGAAAACGGGACATCTCGCCATAGTGTTGGACCAAGGCCACGCCATAAGAATGACACGCCCTTTCTATGAACAAAAGCACGGACAGAGGTGAGTACAGAACGAAGAGTGTGTGGGTTGTCTGGAGATGGTGGTGTGGACTGTAAATTTGTTCGTATCAACTCTAGAGGTGAGGCTAAGCTTGTGATAGCCGAGCGAGCAACGATTCCAGAGGTTAAAGGGACCAATGATTCAGAGGGTATCAGCGGTGGGAGGATTGAATGTAGCAACCAGTCATAAGTCAGAATATACGCCGTAGACGAAGGAACGCCAATCAAACTATGACTCGCTCAGTAGCGGATCTAATGAAGGATTAATGATGACTCACAGTGACGTTCCAACGCCCTTCCAAAGGCCCCGAAGACCCTCAGCACGCCATACATGCAGAACAGCATCGACGAACCCATTCACACGCTCCGTTTTTAAAACGCCAGCTTCCCATATACAAACGACGTCCGAGGCTGCAGGACGAGCAAGATATGACATGTTTCTGGCACAGGATGCAGCATTAGTCGACTGACAGCACATATTTTTGGGGGGTCTAGGGAAAAGGGGCTCTCGTAGTGCTGGTTGTGTTTGGAGACGAGTTTTGACGACGTCAAATGGGGTCACTACAGGTAGGAGCGAATGATGAGGGCAAAAAGAAGTATTGATATATGGTAGACATACTGGTGAGTGCGGTCATTGTCGAGCCAGTGGCAGCGGCGACGACCTTTGCAGTCCATGGGTCCATCGCTATGGATGACTGGGGGTTGCGGCAGACTCGGAGTGAGAAAAATAAGTTGGCCGAGTTATCTGATAAAGCAGGAATAATCTGTGACACATAGTTGTGGTGACACGTGACCGTGACCTAACAAAAAAATGGGTTTTTGATTACATCTCCACTCCACAAGTCGCACCAACAAGCCTCGGTACCTTTGATCCTTCCTCGTCCTTATCCTTCTTTTGTCCGTTTCCTCTCCAAATCCAACTTCATTTGTTATGTCATCCCTCTCCGGTCAAGCTTTACAGGCTTCGAGAGCTGCGCTTTCTGCTGCCCTGGCTGAAGTACCTCCCTCCAAGGATGACGACGAAACATTAGAGCCTGGTGAAATTCAAGAGGTTGACATGGTAGCCCAAGCCGAGGGCATCCGAACTGTGTTCAGTGATCCCAAAAACTTCAATGTCAAAGTCTGTCATCCTCTTCCCCCTGTCGAAGCAATATACTCTCAACTCACCTCGCTCTTTGTATGACTAGCATCCTCTGTACTCACCGTGGACACTCTGGTTCGATTCTCCATCAACGAAAGGGCGCAATCTCCCACAAACCCCCGTCACTGCACTTCCTCATACTCCACAGACCCCGAGCGTTGTCGCTGCCCAGGGGTGGATGGAAGATATCAAACGAGTTATCAGTTTTGATAGTGTAGAAGAATTTTGGGGGTGCGTATAATTTATACATCTACTGAATTGCCCTTGATTATTATTTCAGTTTATATAACAATATTGTACCACCATCTCAACTACCACAAAAGGCAAATTACTATTTGTTCAAGGTTGAGAGTTCGTTTCGTTTGGTGGGAGCGTACTAACAGCTTCTTCTAGGAGGGTATTATCCCAGCATGGGAAGATGAAGCCAATAAGATTGGTGGGAAGTGGAGCATCCAACTACCAAAAGAAAAGAACCGTGGCAATGTTGATAAAATGTGGCTATATACAGTAGGTTTTGGCACCTTGAAAACGGTTGTTCAGAACTGAAGTTGCATGGCAGATGCTTGCTGCGATAGGTGAAACGTTTGACCCATCTCCGCCATCAATTGACAATGGCGATGACCCGCTTTCACAATCACTGATCACTGGAGTGATAGTTTCAACACGACCGCAGTTCTACCGACTGTCAATATGGACACGACTTGCTCCAACAGGGAATGGAGATGATACGTTGCGAGAGAGGATTGAAAGTATAGGGAGACACTTTAAAATGAGTGTTCTTGGGTTCCAGGAAGCGCAGAGGCTAGCGGGTCCGCTTGCGACAGAGGTGGAGTTTCTATCACACAAAGACTCTGAAAAGAAAGGGAAACAGACTAGGAAGATAATCGTGTGATTGTTGACTTGTGATTGTGCCTGTATTTAGGTATGTTTGTGGCGATGTATGAATGGCAGCGATAATCATCCCGAGTTCTTTCATGCCTGTTCACGGTTTTCTTGCCTCCTTCGCTGATAAAGCACAAAATGTTATAAACTCTACTCCTCTTGCTGCGCATATACCCACTTCCCTCTCTCCCCGTCCACCGTCCTCTGATCCCAATGCCCACTCCTCAGGCCTCAGATCTCATGCTCTTGAGTCCATTTCCCATCAACTCCGTTCTTTTGGCCAGCAATATTCGTGTGTCTTCCACCCCTTCTTTATCTGTTTCCTCAATATTCATCTCTCAGCAGTTCTACTTCCCCCGCACAAAAGATAATCACCGCATATAAGGGAGTTGCCATCGACTATGATAGTGTAGCCCGCGATACCAAGTCCCAGAGCAAAGAGCTTTATACATGGGGGCAGATGGAGCTCGATGATCTTAAAGATGGTATTTGGATCCCGTATCCAATTCTACACCTCATTGACCATGTGATCAGTGACAGATAGGTTGGCGTATCTCAATTTTGTCCAAGGATCACTGGCTGGTTCGTTGGCCATGAAACTTGATGCAGCCAGGGCACCATTGAAAGCTTTTCGGGACGCTGAGAATGCCCTTACTCCCCGTAGGGCGATTCGTGCTGGTTTGCAAAATCAATTGGCGAAGCTGGAGCATGACCAACAGCGAGGATCGGAAAAGAGGATTGCCGAATTGAAGGATCAGATTCGGAAAACTGAACTAGAAGATGAAACACAAGAAAGGGAATTGGAAATCTTGAAGAGGAAGGCCGTCAGGGAGAGTGAATCTGCTAAATGGGATGCTATCAGAGAAGTGAGTTACTGTAACCTTGATTCCGCAATATAGTCCATAAAGATCACAATTGTAGTATGGGGAGAAACTTGTCTTACTATCCAAAGCTGCAACTCCGATTATTGCTGCTTTGCCTTCTATCCCGCCTGTAACAGCAGATTCTTACACCGGTGCACAAGCCACTGCAACAGCCCGTGCGGCATTGCAATGTGCTCTCGATAATTACAAGAAGGGTGATATCGAATTATCACCCCAGCCAGCAGTAGATTTGAGTCGGTCTGGTACATGCAGCTTTGGTGAAAGTCATGCAAACGAGCTATCTGATATTAGTGACTTACACCCCAGCATCCCCACAACACCGCCACCTAGCCACCTCATGTTTCCCGAACCAAGTCATATTCCAGAGGCACCCCCCTCCGGTCCTCCCTCCCTGGACCAGATACCAGTTTCGATGCCAAGCACAACCCCTCCATTGACCGAGAAAAGACCCTCAAGTACGATACCCCCGGTTGAACCTGGCCACAAATCCACAAGTGGATCATTTGCCGATTTGAAAGGCGCCACATCTGTAGACAAGTTGGATGGTGATCAGTCTCCTTTACTATCTGTGTCTGGAAGTGTCAAGACTCAGCAGGACTTATCCGTGACACGAACTGGTAAAGATCCTGTGGAAAACAGCTCAACGGAAGTCAAGAAGCATGAGAGTGCTGAGGAAGAGAAAAGGCGACTCGAACGAGAAGAGAGGGAGAAAATGTTAAAAGCAGGAAGCAGTGATACTCAGAAGAAGGATGAGGATGAGCTGCCTCCATACCAAGATATTTGACGTATTTGCAGACGCTGATTTGTAAATGTAGGAGTAGGTATATTCATACGATAGTTTACTAGCACATCGAACGACAACTACAAGAATTTTATGGACCAACTTTATGTATAATTTCAGGATTTGAATATATGGATCTACAAGGATTTCAATCAGAAATTCTGTGGACGCAACTCTCCCGTGCATTTCTCTTCCAAGATGAATTCTTGATTTTGCACACCCTGGACAGTCATAACGTCCTGCCTGTATATCGCATCTTTGAGGTTGAGAAACTGGTTGATGTGAGTGGCTGCATCAGAGTATGAATGCTTGTAACTAACTTTTTGTTCCTCAGACAATGTTCGCATGTTGAGTCTTGTTGTTATACTTTCCATGTGTACGAGCAAGGTCTAACCCAAAGAGTCGGCAAGTAGTTCCACACGAAACTCGGATGGCTTACCCTCATAGAGCGATTGCTTAACTTTGACCCTCGATAGGCAGGAACACGTTCAAGGGACACTGGCTCGGCGCCAACGAGACTAAGCTGGTGATGAAGGTACCGAACATAATATTCCAGACATTCCAAATACTGTCGCTTTTTCTCGTGCGAGGTTATGTTTTCACTGATATACGTAATAAGTGAGGTTATAAGCTGATAGACAGTACCAGGAAGGTGGTACTGACGGATCATCCGAGACCAGGCCCATGCCTCTGTGTACAAAGCGACGACGTGGTTTCTTGATAAGATCATTTTTATTGGAATCGCTAGCTGCTGAGTTGGTTGTAGCAGCCGCAGCCGTGACCACGTCTTTTTTTCTTGATAATTCTATGAGCAATTCGCTTGGTGTGGGGAAGGTTTTGATTGGTGCCTCAGAGAAAAGGTAGGAACCGGAGGGCTGCTCGTGACAATTGGACTGGCATTGACCTTGTATATTTGGACCCGTTACCTGAGGACACCCTTGAATAGAACGGTGAAGGCATTGGTGTGGAAGGGGCGGCAATAGAGGATTAATGGCCTGCGAGAAAAGCAATGGTGGCTGTCCTGAAACTGGCACTGGAGCGAATATAGTTGGATCATTTATCACTGGTTCCTCTCCGAATGGTGATGTTTTTGGGAGCTCAAGAACTGGGACTGCCATTCTGTAGTCAAACCAAGTATCAGGGAATTTTTCATCTTCCTGTGATTGAAGATGTAGGTTATAGGAGCAATCCTCATATAGGCCTGAAGGATTATTGGTTGGTTGTGGGACGGAACTTGGTGCACAAGGTGAGATTGAGTCCCGAGGGGATTGGGAGTAGTAGTAGCGCTTGAAGGAGTAGTAGCATGATTTGACGATATAATAGAGAATACTCACGCTTTGGGGGTGTAATTCGTCCAAGTGAAGAAGCTGATCACCTTGCATGCTGTACTGAAATGGGTTAGGAAGGTGGCTCATGGTTTGCGGGCATTTTATTTCGTGAGTTGAGATTTTTAAAGCGAATTAGCCACCAATCCAAATTAGGTTCAGAGATTCCCATTTATGGAAGTTATCGGCCCTCCGCGGGAATCCCCAGCGCAGCTGCATGACTTTTGCTTCCAAAGGTCAATCTCAATCTCACCCAACAACCCACTGTCGTAGATACAATGTGCTGATTCATTGAGGCACGTATTGACGTTGCCGCACCGCGAGTGACAGTTGTGGGCAGCCAAAATGGCAACTGAAGAAGATGCCGGGAAAAAGAGAGCTACAGTACGCCCCGGCGGTGTATACAAAGTTACGGGAGATGCTAGAAAAGCAGAGAAGCACGGCGATACCATTAGATCTGGGGGCCGTCGTTGCACCAGAGAAGGGAAGTCGAATCCCCATCCTCGACAGCAACCGGACTCGGACTCGCAACCGTGTGTCACCACTTCCATTGCCCAGAGTCTCTCAGGCTAGATCTGCTCAGATTTTGCCGCCTCTGAAGATTTTGCTCGAAATCTGACCGACTCATCCAGCAAACATCTTTCCGTCTTTTTCGTACAGCGTCTCGTTATATACTTCCTTTTCTTCTCTTTGACCATCTGCCTCCCCCCAAAATCACCATGTCCTCACCGTTCGATTTCTACCTTCCAACGGGGCCAACTTCACCCACAGACAGCTCTCTCAACTACCCATCGTCACCAAGTACATCTTCCCAGTCCTGCTCTAGCGATCATTCCTCAGGCGCAAACTCATACTCATTCCAAAGCAACTTTAGTTGTTCAACAATGACTTCCGGAATTGCAGATGAGCCCTCTCCAGAACATGACCGTAAGAAATCACCTGGCAGTTCTTCAAGACGAATATCGATTGCACACCCTTATGCTCGCCTCTTCGCCAAGAAAGACGAGGTCAAACGAAGAAAGATATGGAATCACGCACTCGAGAAACCACTATTTACTCCCTATGAATTGTAGGTGTTCCCACTTTGAACTACTTTGGCATGTTATTCAGCTGTTGGTTTAGATCAACAATGCGTGCACCCGATAGGCGAAGCATTTACATATCTAGCTTAGAGGTGCATATCAATAGGTTACATGCACAATTGTTGGAGTATGTATTACACCCTGGATTACACCACTATGTGCTGATAGCTAAAACGTCAGAATGGGATTCTGGCCTGTTCCATTCAAAGAACTAGAACCATACAAGGGCTTAAATATGATGACCGCAAAGGTGGGCTATCTCGTGGTGCTGTACTTGAAATGAGCTGACCGTCTTGCATAGAGTATGGTGTCTAATCTGCAGCATGATGCATCAATTGCCAAGCTCAAGCTGCTTGAGCTAGAACGTGCTGTACGTCTGACTAGTACACTACGTTGATTATAGTCCTAACTGGGATCATTCACAGAACGAGGAGCTAGTACAAGTACTACATGGATTCAATGTAGTTCATGCTGAAAGCGCATATTGGCCCATAGCTGAACCACCCTACTTCTCCGTTTAACCATTTGCTACAATTCATACGCTTGTCCGTACATTTCTTACATTACGAATCACATAACAATAATTCGGAGTAGCAGTTGCACGTAATGGGTATTGTAGTCATCAAGTACAATAACTAGTAAATGATTCTTTTTTTTTTTTTTTTTTTCTTTTGGCGAATCCAGGCTGGTATTATGTTCCTTAAACTGATGGTCGTCACATGCAGAGGCGCAGATAGCCAATCGACTAGACGGATATGGATGACGTGCGACGGCTGTTGAAGTAATTAAGCCACCTGGCAGTCAGATCCCGGCGAACACAGATCTTGGTCCCAAAAATTTCTGGTCTTCTTGTGAAGATCAGAGCTTGTCGCGCTCAGATCCACCAAGTAATCCAGGGATCTGGGCCATTCCTGATGTTCCCCATTAGTAAGTAACTACTGACACCAGTAAGACTAAGCGTTATCTCATGACTCAAAAGTTTAATAACCCAACCAACCAATTCAGCAGCCAAAAGACGTGGCAATTAACCATAGTTAAATGACTGCTTGCGGGATGGGAATGCGAAATACTATATCGAGCACATCCCATGCGCAAGACAGTTGACATGCCCCACGAGGCCTAGTTAGTGCGAAGACTACGATTATAGAGTATGGCTTATACTCAGCGCTGCTCTACATGCGAGTCCTTGAACCGTCACTTATGGGAACGGCCAGACGTAGTATCAGAATCAGACAGATGACTTGACCGAAGCGCATAGTCCCACTGTGTGGCTTGAGCTAACGAGTAACGAAAAATGAAGCAACAGAAATGAGGCATTAATACAAAGATTAAGAGAGTAAAAACGTCACATGCTCTTTCCTCGAATTGTCAGATGCTACGATACAACTAACGCTCAGAAGCGGGCCATGAATGCGATCAGTTGATACAACAAGGTACATCTCACAAAGCCTGAGGAAGATGTGTCAATAGATACACAAAGAGATCGGGGTATAGCGTCCACACCTCTATTGATCGTCATCATTGGCGACAAACTTGTGTTTAATGCGTGACGCGACTTCAGTCATCCCTTTTCCGCTGCCAGTGACGCCAACTGACAGTTGAGAGCATGAGACATGGTTAAAATGAAGTATATTGACGGACACAGACCTTTCCCTAGAGGGTTGTCTGGCGTTCTGAATATGCTTGTTCCAGCAACACCTGCTATATGCACGCCTTTCTTTTCTGATTTCTTTGCAAACTTCTGCCAAGTCACTTGCTTCATTTGCTGTTCTTTCGCCTTTGCTGCTCTTGCCTCGACCTTTTTCTCGTTTTTCTTCTTCTTTCGTTCCCTTTCCTCTTCCTCCACTTTCGTGAGCTTACGCTTGTTCGACGCTGATGGCAGGGTGGTATTATAATTAGGGGGAAGCGGCTTGAGTTCGGAGGCCTTGACGATTTCAGTCGTATTGTAGCCTTTGAAGACTATACTATAAACACGGTTTTCTATTGATCCTCCCAAGGAAGTGATACGAGCCGGATACCACTGCCCGTCGCCAGAGTACCTGGACAGGCATTCGTCACCAGCAGACCACGCATGAGTTGGAGTGGAGGTAGACGCTTTTCGAGACGAGTCGGATTTGGATGTTGAAGCTGCTTCGGCTTGAGCAACAGCAGCTTGGGCAAGTTCGATGAGTTCCTTGAGTTCAGAGCGAAGTGACGCAAGCTCTGAATTGTCAGGATCTGCAGACAGAGCCAGTTCGACCTGCGAGAGCTGAACTTGATATGCTTCAAGATCCGTTTTATCCATGAGCGACTGGGTAGAAGGGTATGGAGAGGGATGTAGAAAGTAATGAATTCGTGGGAAGATTGTGGGGTGTAGTAAGTGTATCCCTACAAATTCGAATCTTTATGTTACTGTACACTCATCCCCATACTCCATGCCTATCCAGCTTGATACGTGTATCCTGTTTTGCTTTGCTTCCTTGTGGCCTGCCCGCTTTTCTCACTCCTCGCTTCGTGTGGTACTTTCGTTGCTCTTTAATTCGCATTTTTGATAGGTCAGACACGACTTTTGTCTTGATATCATTCTGTGTCATAGTTGCCAGTGTCGTTGGGGATATTGAACGAGATTGTGGTGGTGATCTCGAGAAGTTGCTGTGTGACGGTGATAATCCTTCAGACTCAGCATCTGACGACTGTGCCTCCTTATCATCGCTGAGATCTGTTGCCATCGCGTTTCTGGTTATCGTTTGCCTTTTCTCCGAGTCCTGTTCAGAATCTCTCTCGTCTCCTTCTTTAGGCATACTCTCCGCTTCCCCTCCACTCAGTTTGTCATCATCATCATCATCGTCATCGTCATCATCAGCTTGTTCTTCGACAATCTCCTCGTCTTCCACTCCACTATTTGCCTCTGCTGTTATTATTGCTTCCATATACTACAGAATGCCAAATGTCAGTTTAGTACCATTTGGCACTTTACAAATACATTACCTCCTCCAAATTTTTCATGTCTTTCCTTTTAAAGCCACTAGCTTCAACCACCACATCTAACCTGAAATCGGGTTCTGAGGGATTCTCTGATACTACTTTCCGGAATCTTGGGTACAGTGAACTTTCATACTGAAACCGACGTTTGAAAAAGGTTCTTATACAGTTGACATCTCTGTTAAAGTACCTATACCTTCTGTTAGTGATTCGCGTTTGAACAATTATCAGTGATCGAAAGCACAAACCATTCTGCATTCTCATGGGATGTGCTGACCATCTGTGGAAAATCGATTACCACAGGCTCTCCAGACTCGCGACGTATGAGTATATTAAACTCATTAAAGTCACCATGGATTAAACCAGCCTGGGCAAAGCGAACAATTTGGTCCATCAAGGTCGAATACAGTTTCCCTGGAGAAGGAACTTCGGCGATTTGCCGACTGCATGGGCAAAATATACATTAGCTAACAGAAAGGGTAGTACTCCACCATACAGGGGGTATGCATCGATCAACTCCATGAGAATGCAATGCCTTGCCTGGTCAATGGGTTTCGGAACGGGAAAGCCATGTTCATATAAGACCTGCAGATATATGAGAACTAAACAAATTGGCGATGATTTTTGTAGCAATTGCCTTCATGAATGCATATTCTTTCTGAGCCGCCAATCGTGACATGTACATCCAGGATGCGGATTTTCTTTTCCCAAGGTAATCTCGTTTCTGTTTTATGGTTCGAAAGGATATTCGTCCTAGCCTAGCCAGATGTTAATGCGCTAATGGAAACCGGTCAGAAGACGTGACAAGCCTGTGTAACTTCAAGACCATTTCATTTCCCTCACCGTCAGCGACGATATAGATATCTAAGTCAAGCCTTTAAAAACATGCAAGTATAATTCCATGAAGATGTACCTGATTCTTTGCCAACGCCAATTTGATTCCCCACAGAGTTAAGAATCCCTCGCTTTGACATTGCTCGCATAGCAAGATAATCATATCCACCGTATGTCAACCGATAACCA
This sequence comes from Amanita thiersii Skay4041, assembly GCA_002554575.1. Lineage (NCBI taxonomy): Eukaryota > Fungi > Basidiomycota > Agaricomycetes > Agaricales > Amanitaceae > Amanita > Amanita thiersii. The sequence continues at coordinate 253,798 of KZ301969.1, forward strand.
TCATCTATTGTTCGACGTCAATTTGAGATTTTCTTGGAAAGAAATCTAAAGATGCACATTTTGAATTTTGTACTTTGGAGACCAAGTTACGTTTAGCCAAGGAGCCAAGGAGCTTATTAACGCCACCATTTCTCAGTCCTGAGATTTGGGTAATGAGGACGGTAGGAACAATTTCATGGTTTTTTGAACCAATCTCGACCTAAATCTCGTGCATCAGATTAAATAAGTAAAGAAAAAAAAGTTAGACTCCACTGCTGTCAAAACTCTGAACTCGTCAGATGTGACATATCTAAGGTCTGTGGCATCGAGCTTCATGATGAGAGGGTCAGAGTGATTTGTAAAGTCTAAATTACATTTTCCAAAAATGGAACAAATAGCCACAAATCACACTCCAAGATTGAGCTCATGGTCATGGCCAGTCGTCGCGTCCGAAGAGCGAACAATGTGCTTATATCACCTTCAGATGTCATTGTCCTATGTACTTATTTAATATATCTGACAGGCAACATCCTCCCAACTGGCGTCATGTCTTGCGCTACACACATCGTCTCTGTAGGTTAATGTAATCGACACAGTGTTCAACGTTTAACAGCTAACCGAGTTCAAACTGAATACTAGTGGATACCAAATTTCAGTTGTTCATGCTAGTGAATTAGGGGACCATGACCGGGAATCCATATGGTCAATATTCGAAACCAACATGCATGATGCGTGGGTTTGGTTGTTTTTACTGGCGTGTTAATAATCGGGTTGAGTTCCTGCAGATACATCAATTCCTCATTTGGTTGGGAACCTGAGCACAAGATAAAGGAACTGTTTCATCCACTGTCAAGATTTCTCCTCGTTTCGCGTGAGAGGATAGTGGCATATTGTATGTTGAGATTTGAGGTTGAAGAATCAGAAGCCATCGTATATTGGTAACTAGTATGCTAACCATGCCAGTGGTGTGTCAGACTGACTGGTTAGTTACGAGGTACAAGTGTCACCAGCAATTCAGAGAATGGGGCTTGGAAAAAGGCTGATGCAGCTCGTTTTGCAAATTGCCACAGTATGGCATATGGACAGGATAATGCTGACAGTCTTCAAAAGTGAGTTGGTTGCCAAGTTCCGCACGTGTGTGACTAGACTTTGGAATGACCACTGCAGGTAACAAGGGGGCGTTTGAGTTGTACAGGGGACTTGGGTAAGATAAATGATAAAAATATGAGTATATAACTAAAGAAGAGATTAGGTTTAGAGTTGATGAAACGTCGCCTGGTCAGTGTGGAGAGGAGGTGGAATATGAGATACTGTCGAGGGATGTCGACGAGAGGGCGCCATAATGTGTGCGAATGTTTGTTGCCCGTCTTTACTACTGTCCCCGTACTCTACTTTCCATGTCTCCAATGCTTTCTACTTCGTCCTTACGGGCTCTTCGACTCGCGGCACCCCGAGCAAGAGGTGCTCGTTATGCCTCGCATGATGCTCCCCATTTCAATGAACCGAGTGGTTGGTTATTTGGAGAAAAGGTATATCCCAAACCTCTTCCTTGTCGCTTCATGGCACCCTGAACTTCCCGTTCAGCCTCTTCCGCCTGGACAGAAACGAGTGAAGGAGGACTGGGAAAACATATGGTACATTGGCATGTTCGGCTCTATGGCATTTGCTGCCCTTATGCTGTATTACAAACCTGATACAAGGTCTGTCACTGAGCTCAAAATTACCCTTTGGTAGCTTATTTTCGACAACAGTATACAAACATGGGCTCTTCAAGAAGCAAAAGCAAGGATGGAGGCGCGAGGAGAGAAATACACATATGAGCCGTCACGGTCATCATAGAACTTTTCGTTGCTTATCCCCTCCAAGCACTCCAAGTACCATAGACAAAGATTGAGATATATATATATATATTCAACTTCCATCATGATAGATTCTGGGCGAATAAGAACTGGTTTACTGTAGGTCTAACTATACCAAGGTACCCCTTAGTTTTCAGGATTCATAACTGGCCTTGTATGCTTCCTCAGTGAGCAGCTCTTCTACCTGTATGACGATGTGTCAAGGAACTCGTCAGCCTAGTCGTCAATTGCTCTTACCTCTGTCGGGTCAGACAAGCGTATTTTGCAGAGCCAGCCTGATCAGACAGTCAGCGATGATAAATACAGTCATATCGAACACTCACCCTTATCTTCGGGAGACTTGTTCAACAGCCCGGGTTGAGTTGACAGAGTTTCATTGATCTGTTCAATGGTACCAGAAACAGGAGCATACTACTTTCCACTTTGAGAAACAGAAAACGAACTAGGAGGAAATGAATATGCGTACAATGTCCGAGGCTGCCTTTACACTTTCAACTGCACCGATTTGGTCTGCAAAGGCATGAGGTCCTGAAGAAGCCAACTGACGTATAATACACGTACCGCCTTGCGAAATAGTCGTCCCAACAGCAGGCAACTCAACGAACACAACATCCCCAAGTGATGACTGGGCATGCTCCGTGATGGACACTGTCCCAAGTCCAGTAGCATCATCGTAGACGACGGCTTCGTGTTCAGCAGTATACCTCTTGGCTAGGAAAGATGCTCTCAGTTTTTGAGGAAACTTTTGAAATTCCAGCAACTACTCACTGACGAGGGTTCTCAAGAATTGGTGCCTGTATCCACCCGGAACTACCGCCGCTCTTGGGAGAGTAGGTATCTTAGATCTGAGAGTGCTGCGAAGGAGTGACTGCATGTTGAATAATGTTGGTTTGAGAATGGGATGCAGTTGAAACAAGGCTTTGGAAGCGAACCACCTCGCTCAAATCAAGGTCTCCTGGATCCCGAGAAATTTCGAAAAGCAGCTGCCTCTTTTGGTTCTGGAATATAAAGATCCGAACAATGTGCATCTCATCACACAATGCCTGAGAGGCGGATTTTGTATTATATTAAGTGTTGCATGTACATTACTTAGTACGACGAAGTGACGAATACTAGGTTTCGAGCTGACTGCCACATTCTGGGGCCTCTAGATGTTGGGTCTCTATATGTCAATAGGGACGGTATTCAGAGACTGGACGTTGTGATCACTGTCCATCCAGAGCTAGTTCCCTATGCCGTCTCCAAAATCTTAGTGACAATACCAGTACCAACTACGGAAGACAATTAGCACATAAAGAAACCGAGACCTTACTAAACTTACTGGTCTTGTTGCCTTCGCGTAGGGTGAAACTATCCAAGTATCAATTAATGAACTCATAAAATCATGAAAAATACAAACCGAGAACCAACGTCCATTGCCAGGTCAAAAACAAGGTCGCAAACCATTTCGACATTGTCACCAGGCATAATCTGAGAAGTCGTAAGTCCAGTTCCGGAGACTTTTTAATCGTACTGACCATCTTCTCTGCAGCGTCAGATGTACCATCTGGGAAGGACAGTGTGACAGTCACGTCAGCAGTACGGAGGAACAGTTGAGGGCGATATCCAGACATAAAGGGAGTATAACGACCACCCTCGTCTTTAGTCAAGACGTAGATTTGTGATTGGAACTTTTTAACAGATTTAATTGAACCTGGTGCAACAATAACCTGGCCACGGCGAACTTGTTCGCGCTTAATACCACGCAATAGAGCCCCCATGTTGTCGCCGGCTTGTGCCTAGATTATATTCAGAATATTTACCATGAAAGAAATATGTTATTTACTCTATCGAGTTCCTTCTTGAACATTTCTGGAGATCAATCCAGGTCAAAGTACATTCCCGTTGTCGCCAAACAATACATACCGATGCCAATAAGTGTTGTCTTGAGGCTGCTCCCGAGACCAACAATTTCTACCTCATCACCTTTATTGGCTGTTCCACGTTCTACCTGTTTCTCAAGTCAACAATCTTCGGAAGATGACCCATTAACTATCTTACACGGCCCGTAGAAACAGTGCCACGCCCAGAGATGGAGAAAACATCTACGTAAGGTAAGCATAGTTACCTTCACAACATTCGGACAAAACGCACCTTCAACTGGCATCAAGAAAGGTTTCTCAAAGTCACCTTGAGAATAAATGTTAGAAATGGGACTTATATCTGCTAATGATACACACGAGGCGGTAAGTCGAGCCAATCGTCACAAGCCTTGACTAGATCGAGAATTTTGCTGGAACCAATCTCGTCGTCTCTACCTTCTAGGGCAGCCAATGCTGAGCCCATGATAATAGGAGTATTTTCACCATCAAAGTTATAACTTGAAAGAAGATCCCTGATTTCCATGTCTACCAGTTCGAGCATTTCTGGGTCTGAAATCTGGTCCACTTTGTTGATAAAGACAACGAGCTTTTTGATACCGACTTGACGAGCCAGAAGTAGATGTTCTCTTGTCTGAGGCATTTGTCCATCTGTCGCGGAAACGACAATGATAGCACCATCCATCTGAGCAGCTCCAGTAATCATGTTCTTGATATCTTAGAAATGTAGATTATAAAGGAGCATAACGTGACAATAGAAACAACACACAATCAGCATGCCCGGGACAGTCAATATGGCCATAATGACGGGAGTCCGTCTCATATTCCACATGCGCGGAATTGATAGTGATGCCACGCGCTTTCTCCTCGGGGGCCTTGTCAATTTGGCTATAATCCGTGAATTTAGCGCCGCCTCGTGATGAGAGGACCTTGGTGATTGAGGCAGTCAAGGTAGTTTTGCCGTGGTCAACATGGCCTTGGATCAAACTTAGACAAAATGTGCATTGGAGAGTAATGGAATAAAACCTATTGTCCCGATATTCATATGTGGCTTTTGGCGTGAAAAGACATCAGCATAACCCCTACGAGCAGCTACCCGAGCAGCTATGAGCAGGAAGTTAGTTTGCTACACAACTGCGAAAATAAGCAAGAAAGGCACCAGTATTGATGGGGAACGTGGTTCGGGAGGAATTGAGACAAGAGACTGAAAGAAGGTGAGAGTGAGGGAGAAAAGACAGAGAAAGAACGGACCTCTGACTGCTGAAGACAGGCCATTCGAGATGGCTTTTTGAAATGCCAGCTGGAGCATTTGTGAACTTCTTGTCTCGTCAAAACGCGCTGCCAACCCAAAATTTATGCCGCCCGGAAAGAACCGAATGAACAAGTTACCGACATTCTCCTCCTAGGTTAGGGTTACAATGTCTGCTCCAGACCGTCAAGAACTTCTCCGCAATGCGCTGGCTTTCCTGGCCGATCCAAAGGTTTCTACTACTACTCTCCGTTATATACCTCGTATCTTATCACTTCCTTAGACACAGGCTTCACCACTTGCACAGCGTATACAATTTCTCGAGGCGAAGGGACTGACTCCCCAAGAGATTGATTTTGTCGTGCGCCAAGCCTCAGCATCCGCTCCTTCACCATACCAACAACCCGGTCTCCCTCCATATCCCCTAATCCCTCCTTCCCAACGCTGGGACTGGCGTGATTATTTCGTACGCTTACTATTCCTTGGTGTATGTGATAGACATGTATAACCCTCCATTCTAGATTGCTACAGTTCTATCTGGCTCGTTTGCCTATGGCGCAATATCTTTATTCAAAGTAACGCTTCCTGTCGTTCCTGCATCTTTAGGCACTCACCCTATTCTTGTGCAGAAATATTTATTACCCCACTTGCAACCACCGGACACTACAGCATACGAGCAAGATCGAGATGCTCTGAATGCGCAATTTGATGCGGCAGAACTACTTCTGAAGGAAATACAGGCTGAATCTGCTTCTGTTCGAGGTGCAGTGGAGGAGCAAAGGGAAATAATAGACAAAACAACTAGGGATGTACAAGCCGTTGTGGCAGAAATGCGAGAAGGAGAGAATAGGACACGTGACGAGATGCATGAAGTCCGAGAGGAAGTAAATAATATTCGCGAGATGCTCCCCAAGGCACGTTTGTTCTTCGCTCCTTGATTTTTGTCTAACGCTGGCATAGATGATTGAGAAAAATAAGGAGAGTCACAATCAGTCGTTGGCCGAACTACAGCAAGAACTCAAGTCCTTAAAAGCTCTACTACTCAGTCGCGGGCCTTCAGTCTCAAGCACACCTGCTACCCCATTACCGATGCTAGGTAGACCATCCATACCAGCATGGCAACTTTCTGGAAATGTTACAAACAGTACTGAGAGTCCTTCTATGTCATCCTCTGAGCCATCTAGTAGTTCAATACTTGGGAATGGTAAAGGGAAGGAAGGAGATTATGCGTAATGTATTGAATGATAAGTTGTCACGTGAGGAAGGACTGAGGAATAAGTGTTGGTGGTCATTTTGTGCAACAGACAGAGCGAATGTTCTCTCAATTCAAACAAGCTGTAGAGAGTCTTTCCAGCCCTCTTCCCGACCATGACCCCTCTCAACGCTCTCGCTCTCTGGATCTTCATCAGAACAGACCCCCAACTCCCCTCTCATTAACCGATACAGCCAACACTAATCTCCGAAAATCATCATCCGTTCAACGCCCTCCTAATACGAAGGATTCTCGTGATGGAAAGAAGCTGTCACTAGAAGATAGGCTGCGGGCAAGACTTGTGACCGTCGAGACTCCTAATCCGTCACCCCAGCTTAATGTTACCAACCCAAGACCGATGTCCAAGTCAACTACTAACTCGAGGGTTCAGCCTTCTGAAGAGCCATCTCCAACTCTGGTGCACTCCCCTGCCTTTGGGCTCATACGACCGAGGTCTCCCTGCTCCGTACCTTTGCCAGACTCACCTGTCTTATCATCTCCTGAGCCGAGTAATCCAGCAGTGCACCAGGATGACGGTGATGTGGACGTTGCCCCCCAACAAGACTCGAATGCAAATATCATAGTGATGGATCAACCCTTGATTGAAGTGAATGGTTTTGTACAGGCTGTCTCCGATCCCAATCACGACTCTTCAAACAAAACTGATGTCGAGTCGTTGCAAGAAAGGCTCAAACAAGTAGAACAACGATTTCTAGGTAAAGTTTTGCCTCAAGTCTGGTTGGTCTTTGACCTTTGAGTATCCTTCTTGAAGATGTATCCACATCGTTCAAGATGCTTCAAGCAGACAAAGCTGCTGCCGATTCCGTGCTCCGTGCATTCACACCGTTGTATTCTATCAAAGATAGTTTGGCACTACAGAATTACCTGGAAGGTGTTACGTTGAAGGCTTCTGTACGGAACCAATCTCTTGTCTTTCCATTCCAAGTCCTCAAAACTATGTTCTTAGAGGTATCAAGAAGAGATCAATGAACTCAACTCAAAACTTCAGAGTATGTATACTACAACAAGTGTTATGGCTGAAATTCAACAAATTATATATCAGATCAGGGTGAACGCCTAGAAGAACTTCGTAGCACACACCAATTTGAATTACATTCTCACTCGGAATTGATAGAACAGCTGAGATCACAAGTTCACGAAACTGAAGCTCTATTCAAAGCCACACAGGATGCAATGTCCCAAGCCCATGATAAGTCAACGCTACAGAAGGATGAAACCGAAAGGCTGCGAACAGAACTCGAACAGGCGAAAGGAGTGGCCAAGGAAGAAGAAGAGAAACGCGTCAAGGCGATCAGTCTATTGAAAACCGTGAGGCAAAAGCTGGTCAAGACAGAAAAGGAAAGGGATGATGCAATTAAAGAAACATTGTCACTTAAGCAACGAGAACAAGGCGACAGGGACAAGGGACAAGTCGAGAAATTACGAATGCAAGAAGAACTTAATGCAGCCAAGGCAGATAAAGAAAAGGCCATAGCTAATCTCAAGGCTCAACTTGAAAAGGAACTATCTAGCGTCAAGGAACGTTATGAGAAGGAATTAACGGCTTTGAAGGGTCAATTCGAACTCGAACTCCTCACATTAAAGGTATTACAATATCGTGATTCCCGGAAATCCGATTGATCTGTGTCTAGGCAAGCCATAATAAAGAGCTGACATCAAAGACATCACAACTTGGTACTCTTGAGAACTCTTTAAATAACGTTACTAAGGAGAAGAATCAGATGTTTGATCAGCTTCAACTTCGTCAAGCTGAAGTTGAATCAGCACAATCACACTTGGAATCTCTGCAAAATCAAAACACAGAGCTCCAGTATCAGCTTCATGAAGGGCAGGAGCGAATATCTTTGTTATCTTATGAGCTTCAAGAAGCTCAACGGGAACAAGAAACTTTGGTACACCAACCAACTCCTTCAGCCGAAGAGGTTGCATATCTTATATCCTCAACCGAGCGTAAATACGAGTCTATGCTCGCTGAAATGAGGAATCAAATTCGACAACTTGAGTTGGACCGGAACGACGGAGAAGCAGCATGGAGCCGTAAGCTTCGTGAGAAAGCTCAGGAGGCAGATGATCTGAAGAGAATGCTGGAAACCAATAACAAGTCTCGCGGGCTAGCTGAAGAAATGTCTGTTCGGCTCAATACCGAAAAGGCTCAGCTGCAAGATGAGGTTCGGCTCAGTCAGCAGAAGCTTTCCGAACTCATTTCCTTGCGTGACGAAGTAGACAATATTGAGGTATGTAGCGCCAACAATTCTTCAGAGTGACTTCACAGGAATGAATTTAGAGCACTGCAAAACTACGTGAAACTGAGCTCTCGAGCAAGATACAAAATCTTGAGCAACAACTCGAGCAGGCGAGTGGCCGAGAGACGCAGCTCCGCCTCAATAATAAGGTACGCGTAGAGCAAAACCATAAATTTATACCTTATTTGCCTTCAGACATTGCGCGAGGAGCTCAAGAAGATTCAATCTTCTATTGCGTTACTTGAACGGCAACGAGGACCTGGAGTTGGTTATTGGGCATCATCGCGCCCAACAGAGAATCGTCCTGTTGAAACTCGGACTTCCCTGTCGTCTAATCCAGGAGATCCGGGTTCTCGGGCTACTTCGCCGTCACCTGGTGTTAGTACAGTTTCGCAAAGGCACGAAGAGGATGTGAATTTGGAGTATTTGCGAAATGTGATTTTGCAGTTCCTTGAGCATAACGAAATGAGAGTGAGTCTCGTTTCAATAAATTGTAGTGCCTGTCTGAAGAGAAATTTTATAGCCAAACCTCGTGAGGGTTATTTCGAGCCTCTTGCGCTTCACACCTCAGGAGACCAGGAGATTACTGGCGAAGGTCTGAGTAGTTGATACCTAGCCGCTTAGAAGATATAGTGTGTTGTAGGATACCCTTTTATATTGTGATACCACTGTCTCTCCACGTGGCTTTGGGTGTCGTTTACAATTGCATATCACATTGGTCAAAATTCCAACTTTGAACCATGACATTGGCTGAATTGACCCGTAATTGCTTTCAAAGTGGGGTTTCTGCTTCCAAGGTCAGTGCAGAGCCTTCAGATCTAGCAGTAGATACTATCTGACATACAACATAGTGGTTGAGTCTCTGCAAACTGCTTATTTCTAAAGAAAGCTCAATCCAAAGCTCAGAAGAAATTGAACAAAATCTAAGCAGTACGCGAATTGCTTCTCAGCCGCAATTGGGCACATCATTGGTGTATCATAGGCTCTATTATCGTGCTATATAGATCGTATCCTGGCGATCCAGACCTTCAGAGATACTTACAATGCGCTGTTGAATCAGGAATGATATCCGTTTCTGTATTCACAGCAACATTCCTGGCTGCTGCGCGTTCCCCTGAATTGCATTCGACAACTACCTTACACTCATTGTGCCGCATTGCGATTGATGGTCATTATGCGTCTGGTTCATCCACTATCATACCGTTGACCGAGCCTTTAAGCAAGACGATGAACACCGTCCAGGATGCTCTAGCTTTACTCAGAACAGCCCAATCGCTTCCTATGTCACATTCACACCCACTTGTGAACTCAGCTTCCGAACTCTTGATTCTATTACTTTCATGTGTAACAGATATGTCTCAAATACCGACACGCCAAGCTGTCGTCTTCTTATCTGAAGCTAACGAACTAATACAAAGCTTTCGCCTCTCGCCAGACGTCCGACATGTATTGGAGAGCTTCATACTGTCTTTAAGTCTACTCTTTGGAGATGATGCTAAAGCAGCTACGGAGGCACAGCTCATGCATACTCTACATTTCTCTGGAGCTTTTAATAAAGGTGATGGTTTAAGTCCAACTGCCGATACTGACATTGTAACCTTTAGCCTTATCTTGCATCATCTTGTGGGTTTTGATTGCAAGTACATTATTACCACATACTGAATTTTGGCCGTTTTTAGGTTACATACAGAGCCCAACGGTTTGGTTCTGGGTCAGGAAGCGATCCTGTAGCCCTTCTTGTTGGGATTTACAGATGGACTTCGTGGTCACCAACCACGTTTTACACTCAGTTATTCATTGCGTCCTTTGCTTGTCTATCTCAAAACCCAACGACCGCTACGATTTGGAAAGCCTTTATTGCTGGTCGAGTACGTCAAATACTGCGTTTGCTTATTCTCAGGCTTATTATGGATTAGCTCCCTAGGCTCCTCGTGCTGTTTCAAGATGCTATTGCGGCGCAAAACACTAAAATTGACTGGGTTTGTCTTACAATAATGCAGCAATCATGATCATAATCGTACTTTTAGCGCCATGCAGTGCAAGCAGCCATTTCTGCTGCGTTCTTACGACCTGATTTAATTGTTGCAAGCGATCTTGCGCTGTCTCGTCCACTAGGGAGTGATCCAAGCGTATCGGACGTGTAAAGGGCCTTGAATTATACTGTCCAAGTGCACACGAGACTGATCATAAGAATTAGGCAGCAATCCTTTACACGAGATCTACTTCTTCAACTTGTCGCGATTGGACTGATCGACATGACTTTCGCAACAGAGAAAGATCCTGGAATCTCGAAGGACACAATCCCCAGGCTGTACATCGAGGCTCGGGATAGCAATCAAACTCTGGAAGTAAGCAAATATTTAGGTGTCAATCTTGGGTTACTTCCATTAGACAAAAGTCATTTCTAGAAGCCAAGCTGTTGCCTGATGCCAAAATTGTGGATTTCCAAGCATGGATGGAGCGCATGTGGACAGACATCCTAAGTCATTCGACGTTCGCACAAATTATACTCAAGGTATCAATATTCCCCTTTCAAGCTACATTGGACTTTACATTTCCACCAGCGATTTTCGTCACTTACTTCAACCTATGATATCGACGGTTTAAGTCATCTCTGCAAGGTTCTGTACACTTGCGAGCCAGCTTTGGACATTGTAGCCTTGCATGTCAGAATCAGTGATATTGTATTTCATGCACTTGTTCTTCTAGACGAGTATGATTGTGAGACAGTAGGTCCGTTACCCTGTAATCTCTTTTCAGCTTTACCCAGAACTCAAGCTAATAGAGGGCCCATTAGGTGACCCACAGACGGCTATCAGTCATCTTGGAGATATTGTGCTCTTCGTTCAATATTTAATCGCCCGTTTCCGTGTGAGACATCTGATTTAGTTCATATGTGATGATTAATTACATTCACCTGCAGCTAGCAAATGAGGAGTTTTCCAGTATGAATGAGCGTCGAGTGATTTCTGCAGGCTTCCTGAAACGCACAGACTATGTACATCCAGTCAGTTCATTCTCCGGCGAAGAACTCGTTGCATACAATGCCTGGTATAAAGCGCTCTTCGACAGTAGCAGTGAAGGAATCGAAGATTCAATCTTGAGGTAATTTGTTCAAATCACACCGTGGGCAGCTGCTGAAGCAAAGCAAAAGGGTCACAAAGCCGAAAACCTTATTGCGAATATCTGCAACCCTGTTCTTGCAGGCAGTTAGGGCGTCGTCTTCTCAAAAGATAGATAGTGAAGTGCTCAACAATGGCGTTTCGTACTTCACGGGACCAATTCTTAACTGGACCCTTCTAGGAGTTGTCAGGGCTCTCCTAAGTGACATCCAACGGAGAAGGTAACAATGTCTTGCCTGTGCATGACAATCACTATCACTGAAGCATTGCGCTAGGTTCCCTGTAACGCCTCATCTTGAGATGCTGCAAACGCTGCTACTGTCCCCTAATTGCCCCCAACTCGTCATCCGTCTATGTGCACACCAGGTTCTGCACTTGATATCGCACAACAATTGGTTGTCTTCAGAAGCGAGCACATTCAATGCAGAATTGGTTAAGCGTGCCGTGATGGAGGTCATAGGACAGAAAAACGAAGGTATCATACACTCGTGGTGCTGAAATGGGCCAGGCAATTGACTTGGAGTATCTTCTAGTATCACCTTCGCCCAATACCCTGGCGGCTCACCTAGACCAGCCGAGGGCTATTATTCGGAATGCTCTTGCCATGGCCCGAAGTAGCAAGGGACCAGCCATAGACGTAGAGCGATGTCTAAACATTATTCCCCCATCTAAATTCCTGGAAGTCCTCTGGTCAGAGGCAGTCGAAGCAGCAAGTGTCGGGGAGAGTGAGAGTTGCAGGCGTATAACAACATTCATATTAACCATGCCACGTTGTGCAACGACTCCACCTCTCCTACCAATATTCGTCCACCTTCTCATACCAGTATTGATTACCCGAATCGACAAACTGCCATCATCCGAGCAGACAACGAGTACCGAGCTGCTTATCAGTATCATATCATCTACCTTGACCGCAGCTCTGCATCTCGAATGGGCCGTGCAAACAGTATCCTCAGAGCACCGAACATTACTAGGCCAGACGAGCGCTGCCATGGCCAGAAGGCTTGCAGCTGATCTACGTGGTCATAAATCAAACCAAGTCGGTTCTGCAATCATGCAGCGCTTAGCAGCATCTCAGACTTTTGTGGCCAACTTTCCAGTGTTTATGGCTAACTAGATGCATGACACATAACTTTCGAACAATTCTAATACATAAAGTATAGACTAGACAGCTAGACATTTACATCTAGTGTCAAAGGTGCTGGTGGTGCTTTATCAATGTAAAGTCATTGCAGTTAAAGCCAGCGTGGACTTACGACAGCATGCATTTTCCATCGGGTTGCATTCTTCATCCGCAGGGCATAAGATGAGACAAGAGGTATCTTGATTATTCTGCAAGAAAATCAGCCCCATAGTAGTAAGCGAATGGTTCTAAACGCACTTTCAAATGCTCATCTGGAGGACCATTGATATGATGATATTCAGGCTGAATAGTACTAGAATGTATGCCATGGTGGTGTAATACTTTGCGTATATTAGCAGCAACCGGCATGAAGTCGTGGTTGCGAGAAGCTAGCACATGAACAGAAGCCACGATCTTTGACTCAGAGAGTTGCCACACATGTAGCTCGTGTAAGGAGAGTACACCTTCGACGTCAAGGATTGACTGGCGGACACGATCAAGCGAAATGGTGGGCGGAACGCCTTGAAGGAGAATGAAGGAAGCACTACGCACTAAAACATGATAATCAATCACCGTTTGGTTGAATATAGAAAACCTTTTACCTAAGGGCAATGCACTGGAGAAGATAATGACGGTGATCACAAGACTGATGACCGGATCACAATAATATTTATATTGCCACGAAGATAGCCATATGATGAGGCCAGTAGCAATGACACCAACATTACCAAGGGCGTCACCGAGGACATGCAAAACCAGAGCACGCATATTCATTGAACCTGAATGAGGATGTCGGACCGATTCTCCTTCAACTGTATTGTTTAGAAGGGGAGAACTCTCATCGACGTAGGAGGGGGAATGAATTTCGGATGTTGATGGCATTGCATAACTGACGTGTTGCTGTGGAGAAAGGTTCTTATCTAATGGAGCTACTTCCATGGAAGGTCGCGAACGAGTTGCACTTAGAGGAGAGGCTGTCGGAGATTGAGGGTGGGCAAAAGCCATTTCATTTGCCGTTTGTACAAGAGAAGCACGAGTGGCAGCAGGATGCCCATATAGCGAGGAGTAGTTCTCCTCATTGACTGTCAGAGTACGAGCCCGGATGGGAATGGCAAGAGGTCTTCTAGAGGAAAGAGCTGTTCCATCTGTTTCTGGTGCTGGTTGGGAAACAGATCTAACACTCGGCGGTTTGGATGTAGCAGGTGAAGGTGTATGCGAATGACCGTGACCATGAGTATGCTCTTGAAGACGATAAATGAAGATGTGAAGCGCATCAAGGAATGAAATTACCATGGAACAAGAGCAAACCAATAATATTAGACCCTAAGCCCAGAGAGCCAACTATGACTACAAGCTTAGGGCTTGAAATTTCTGAAAGAGAGATGAGAAAGTATGATCGTAGAGCATAAATAGATGAAGAAACATGCCAGGGGTGGTGAAGAAGCGCTCGAGAGCCTCTAGGGAGATGGAGAAGCATAAGGCAAGTAGGAAGACACCGTTGATTAATGCAGCGAGGATCTCCGCCCTATGCCAACCATAGGAGTAACGCGAATCCGTTGCGATTGTTGCAGTCAGCTGGTAATGAAATGAATGAGTATTCAATGACTGATTTCATTACTGTAATGTAGACCTTGATGGCATATAGGGCGACTATGAGACTCATGACATCACTGTATAAGAGGAAAATAAGAAGGGTGGGATAAGATAAGAAGAAGAGGAGGATACTTGAGCATGTGGAAGCTGTCGGCAACGAGGGCGAGGGACCCCACGGCATAGCCTATTGGATAGATGAGAAAAGGGGGAAGAAAGAGAGGAGAGGAGAGGAAGAGACAGACCAACGATGAGTTCAATGAGGAAGAAGAGAACATCAATCACTAAGAGAAGGGTAATCCTCGCAGATCGAGAAAAAGGCATGTCCCAGTGACGGTTCAATTGCCCGCTCCCTTCATCCATCCTCTCCACCTCCCTCCCTACTACGCACCACCCTTTTGCGTTTCAAATCATCTTCCATTTGTTATCGCCCCATTCTAATATACCCACCCCACTCACATGTGTAGTCCATTCTCTTCCATACTCTACCTACCTCCTTTTGGCCATCCTCTCTCTCTCTCTTATTTATTTGGTTCTGTTTGGCAACAGCCTCTCACTCATACTATGCACCTCTCTTCAGGACACCACCGTCAACGTCCATAGTCCACTCAAAACAAAACAAAGAAAAAATGGCTCAAGCCTTTGCGGCAGCGCTTACTGCCTCGTTGCCAGCACCAGCTGCATCACCTGCTCCTGTAGCACCAACTCATGAAGCCATTCCTCCGTCTATGGCCAAGGTTATCGATATCGAGGCCGAAATACCTCTTCATACAGTTCAATTAGATGGAATGGTGGGTTTATGGCATTCTTGCGCAAGCCGTGGAATACATGTTTTAAACAGTCATGTGAATAGGTCGTTGCCAAAATTATCAAACACGCTCGAGAGGCACCCTCGACGACAGCTCATGGACTCTTACTAGGCCTTGATCTTGACGGCACACTTGAAGTATCCAACTCTTTCCCCCTGCCTCAACATTCAGGGGAGGATGAGGATAAATCAGCCAAAATGATTGGTATGCGTGTCTTGAGTATGTTTTTCATACATCCCAATTTTTTCTGAGATACCATTTGTTATAGCTCGATATCAGGGATCCATGCTGCGGTCTCTCAAGGAAGTGCAGGCAGACGATAGCGTCGTTGGTTTTTATCAAGCAGCAACTTTGGGTGCGTTTTTCAACCAGAGTCTAATAGACACCCAAGCCATACACCAAGAAAAGTTACGGCACGGTGGAATAGTCGTCGTACATGGCAAGTTTCTGTTATTGGACGTGGGACTGATTTATTTATTTTTTATTTGACTGCGCTGGCATAGATCTCTCACAGACGGCACGAGGAAATGCATCGTTCCGAGCATTCCGTCTCACGGCAGCATTTTTGAGTGCTTATAAAAAATCGAGCTTTAGCACCTCGAGGTATGTGGACTCATGCTAGCCTCGTTCTTATCAAACATGTGGCCAATGGGAGTTTATGATCCAGTCTCATCAACCATCGATTAACATTTTCTTCCATCCTAGAGGAAGTGCCTCTCAAAATCCGCACCAATCCACTCCTGAGCTCCTTCCTCGGGACTCTAACCAAGTCATGTAGATCGCCCCTTTCTGACGCCACACCAGATGGAATGACGGAGTTGGCGCTTCCTCCGTCATTTTCAATGCTTGATTCGGGAACGACGGGAGTGACCCGGAACCTGGAGCAAATTATTGAGGCGATAGATAACTACCGAACGGAGGAAGGGAACGTGGCATACCTGACGCGCCAAATAGCGAGGGAACGAACGCGTGCTGATAATTATGTCGCTAAACGTAAAGAGGAGAGCCAAGCGCGAGTTGCGCAAGGCTTGGCGCCGCTTCCGGAGGAGGATGTAACCCGGCTATTCAAGATTCCGCCCGAGCCAAGCCGATTGGAGAGTATGCTGCTTTTAGGACAAATTGATGGCCTCGCAAAAAGTTTGGCAGGGACAAGTAGCACAGGATTAGTGAAGATGTATGGAGCCAGTGCAAGCGGGTGATGCAAGATAATCAATGATTGTAATGCACGTTGCTGTTGTTTTTTTTTGAGTGACGTGACAGAGAATGTGACAAGAATTCAGGGGCAAGAGGATTTATTTATTATGTTGAGAAGAATGGAAAATGGCCTCCACAGTGCGCCTTCTCACCTCTTTTTTCTACTTGCAGGCACCCTCATTCCTTTCCGCCCCCTCCTCCCCCCCCCCTTTCTTTGCTATAAATCCCCTCCGCCTTGCAGGTCTTTCCCTCCCTTAACCACTCCCTTTCACCATGTTCTTTGCAAAGTCTCTCGTCCTTCTCTCTTTTGCTCTCTCTGTCCTTGCACTTACCACCCCGCACTTCCCCCGTGCCCACCATCACCGCCGCTCTCTTTCCCCTAACGTCGTCGCTTCCCCTCTTGACTCTCCTCTTGTACCTAGGCGTGAGAGCAAGCGCTGTAGGCCGCGCCCTACCTCATCCTCAGTGGCTCCGCCCCAAACTACAGCAGAGGCAAATGCTCACACAACTAGTGTACCTCCCCCGCCCCCTTCACCTACCCGGGAGCCTGAGCATACCACAACCACCAAGCAACCTGAGCATGCCACAACTACCAAGCAACCTGAGCAGGCCCCACCCCCACCTACTACTACTCATACTTCTCCCAAGCCTACTCATACCGGCGGCATTGGTTTGCCAAGCTTTTTGGTAGGCACACAGACTGGACAAGGTAAGCGGGGATTTGTCTCGCTCATCATCTATCATTTGTTAACCATGTGATAGGCACCTTTTATGCTAGTGAGTCGTGTTCATCGCACATTTAGTACCCCCAAAAAAAAATTAAACGATTACTCCATTAGCTGGACTCGGTGCATGTGGAATCACCAACAATGACGGTCAACACATTGTGGCGGTATCCCATCTTCTGTTTGATGCTTTCCCGTACGTTTGATTGTTTCTCTAGTCTGTTGATCGTTAACTTAGCCGACAACCAGTGGCTACAATGGTATAAATCCCAACGCCAACCCTGTTTGCAATAAACAAGTCCGAGTCAGCTGTATGTTACTTAATTTGTCCACATTTATTGGCTCTGATTCACTTTTGCTGCTACAGACCAAGGCAAGAGTGTCACTGTGACCATCACTGATCGCTGCGAGGGATGTGCTTTGACCGATCTCGATTTTTCTCCCTCTGCATTCAATCAGCTTGCCAGCTTTGATGTTGGACGCATCTCTGGCATGACATGGGAGTGGTTGTGATACTGCTACAGCACTCCATTACAGGATACCACTTTGCTTTTTACTCGTAAACGCGTTGGAATTATTCTACAACTGATTTCATTTACTGCACGCTGATACCAACTTTCTTGCGGATTTGGCACCAATGTCCTTATTTTTATTTCGTAATCCTGGTTTATGAGCTGCTTGAAGCGCTCCATTCTCGCTGGTCCCGACTAGAATTTTAGAGAGCAAGCATCTCACGCAGCTACTTCAATTAGTAACGTAGCACACATAGCATTTTTCTTTCTTTGGAGCAGGTTCATGCCGTAGATACCGGCTGCACTCCTATTACGTACCATGTCATATCTTAGATGTTGTTCCCAATACAGTACAGGCAGGCCTTTGTCCCTATATTCGTCGACATGGATACACTAAAAGACAGTTTCCATGATGGAACCGCCAGTTGCTGCCTCTCATGGCCGGCTGACGTGCATTCGGATCATCTGCTTGTGTTGCGACCAGCGCTCCTGGAATTCCGTATTCCGAACTGCCATGTCCACCGCAACTATCAGCCCCTCACGTCCTGCCCACTTTGATCCACTTGTCATCAGTAAGGTAGCCACTACATCTAACGTGAGTGCCCTTAGATCCGATGAAGGCGGGAGCTTTGTATATGGACCTGGCAGTCGTCCGCGGACGGCATGATCCATGCTGAAGTAAAGCACAAATTTTGATCCAAGAATTCTCGCAACCTGTTATATATATATGAGAAGAGAAGAAAAAAAAAAGGAATGGGCCAGACCATAAAGTGTGGGACCCATAACAAACAATTGTCCACTTACCTCGGCATGGACAAGCCTCGAATTTCTTTGCAGTAATCGCAATAGGAGCTTCAGAATCACCTGACATGTGATAAGGTTGAAGAAAGCGGGGGGTTAGAATGAAAGCTTGATAGATAGAAAGATGATCATCATTAGACACCCTACCTCCGTCATGGGAAGATTCGAAGCACCCAACTCCCATAGGCATTGCGGTAAATGCCCTATCCATTCTTCAAACTTCTTTTGACTTGTGATACTGCTTCCAATCCTGAAGTTTCCTCTGTAGTGTGCCTCTGTCTCCAGCTTGTAATATATGTTAGCCTGTTTGATCTGCAGGGATGCCCAAAAAAAAAAAAAAAAAAAAAAAGGAAATAGAGTGCTAACCAAAACAAGTCTAGCCAAGAATTCTAATGATGCTCTTTTTGTTGCAGATTTCGTAGGCGTCTTGATGCCATGTTCGAGAATCGCATCGAGTACTTCATCCCCCTGCTTTGGGTTCTCTGGCGATAAGTTGTTGAGCAGACACCATATACCAGGTAGAAGTGAGATGTATGCTGCCGGGGTCAACGGCCGCTCCAATTGCGTTGGAGAAATGATTCCTTGAAGGAGTCGGATAACGTATGTCTTCACAGATGTGGCCCAGGTTGATAATGCGCCATTTGTGCGTGATGTCGGCCTTTTCTCCGACTGCTTGTGTTTGAACCGAAATGAGCGTAAATTGGTGTCTGCGGTGAGTTTACATAGAGCCGTCATTCTGCAGAATGTGATATTCATTTCTTGAATTGCTTGCTCAATCTACAAGCAAGATGATATCAAGGATGTCATAGCTTATCAAGAGAAAAGTTACCTTTATATCAGTCTTGTTCTTTGTGTCGAATGGAAAATAAGGTGCCATATATCCCAGAATACTTTCAAGATCTTCAACAATATAGTAAAAATTACGAGAATCTTGGGATATTGGAACAGCTACTGAAACGTGGTTGGCTAAGGCTATTTGATGTTCTAGAATGTCAGAATACAGGCTTCGCAAAATGTGCGCTACGGCCACAAGCAATTGAAGTTCCGTGTCCGGAGGGCTTGAACTAGGGGAGAACACGGGGGGAGCACAGTCCAAATAAGTGGCCACTAGTATAGGCTGCAAGGCTCGAGCCAGTCGCTAATCAAGCATGGTCACACTCTGACCCATCTCTTCTAACATCATTACTTACGGCAATGAGAGCTAGATTGACGAGGTCAGAGCCTTTATCACTAGTGATGTCACCGAATCGATGAACTTTCTCGGAATAATCTTCTAGGTCCAAGGGATGGGTAACGGAATGGTAGGAATTATCTGAACAGAGTACTACATCTTCGTTTCCAGACAATGCCTCAGGAGACCAGCTGCGAGTGTCTGGCATCTCACTAGGATTTGGATACACTGTTGGACATAGCAAAGTGTCGAACAGGGAATAAGATTCTGCGTCTTTGAAGGCTTGTGGGAGACATGATGATGCTTCAAACTTATTTTGGTTGTGACTATATGATCGAGATAGGCCTAGCTTATCGGTTCGCAATGATGATAGCCCAATTTGCAGGAATGTGGACAGCGATCGCAACACCACAAGTTTTGACTAAAGTATCGTGATAATGAGAAAACCAGGGCATTGATAGAAAGACGTACAGAAAGAGTAAGAATAACACTGGCGGTTGACGTCGCCCTAAGAGGTTCTGTTGAAATGAGATTCATCAATGAGGACTGGATTGATGAGATACGTACCCTCTAATTCGTTGTATTTTGTCCCCGCATTGAGGACCCCAAGATATCCTTCTAGCACTCGACTACCATGTCCTCCAGTCGGGTCATTCCAACCAGCAACAACGTGATGCGGTATGCATTCCAGAAGAATATCCAAGACACGAACAGCATCAAGGCGTATTTCAGGAAAAATATGGGTTTGGCCAGATGTCGTGTAAAGGAGGATTAGGGAAGCGTGTGGACTGAGCTCTTCCTATGAATGCGTTGATTCATTCATTGGACACAATAATTCAGAAAACCATACAAGGGGTATTCGAGGTAGTAGCCATGAAAGAAAGGATATTAGAGCCTTTCGAACACTGGAATCCTATGATATGTTACAATAAGGTAACACGCTGAAACTGCAACGTTGACTACTTTACCTCATCACTGATTAGTCGAACCAGGGAATTTATTAGAGAAACCAGATGGGACTGCAAGAGACTCCAGTGAGAGTCTAATAGCTCTCGCAGGCCAAATAGGGCATCTATGAACTCGTAGAAAAATCTTAACTGAGTATAGGGGAAATAAAATACCTCTTCGGGTGGTAGGGTTGTAATGTTTGAGGTGGACAAGCAAGTCATCTAAAGAAAGATTCCTGGTAGTTGTTGGGACATCAGTGTTCTTGTCAGTGGCGATACTCTGTGATGGTATGGCGATAGCTATAGTGAAGTTAGAAAAGGGGAGGGATGAAGCAAAAAGAGACTGACAGCGGGCCTTGAAGGAGGTGGAGACGAGATTTGAAGGAGTTTGTTTCTTGCCAAGCTTGAATTTTGGTTTCTTGTGGAGATGATGAGGGGAAGAAGAGAAAGAGAAAGTGGAAGACGAACCGTAAAGTCGCTCGCCTTTTGTTTTCGTTTTTTCGCGCTTTTTGGCATTGAACAACTCACTTTCTCTATATTACCTAAAACGGTAATTCCATACTAAGTGTAATCTCTCCTCCCGATGATCTTCCGGAGAATCATCGCAACCAGCATATATCAGCTGTCCTGTGCCCACTCGCTGGCCCTACTCTCCCTCCAATGCGCTTCTCCCTTCTGTCCCTTTGTTCCATAATCCATTTTGCTATTGCTTTGCCACAACACGATCTACCAAATGGTTTTGTAACCACACATGGACAAGACTTTGTTCTGGATGGAAAGCCCTTTGTCAGTGTACTCATATCTATACCTTCATCTGATTCAACTTCCCAGCTAGGCCTTCGTTGGTGCCAATTCCTATGTAGGCTTCAGCTCCTGTGCACCTTCCTAATTAAATAATAAGTTACACATAGTGGCTGCCACTACTGACATCCAAAGATGATGTAGAATCAACTTTCAAGGAGATGAAGGATGCAGGAATAAAAGTCCTTCGAACCTGGGTACCTCCAAAGCGATAACAATGTCGTAGGGGAATAATAAATTGATCAATATGTAGGGTTTCAATGCAATCAATGGCTCTGAACTCGCAGGGGCACTGGGATCGGGTCTGACTTACTATCAGGTATTTTATAACAACAGTTGCCTACCAGGTTCATTCACAGCCGTCATGTAGGTTTGGAATTCTAGTGAATGGACCCTAAATGATGGTCCACAAGGCTTTCAGCGCCTCGATAATGTAATTAACACTGCCGGAAAATATGGAATCAAGGTTATACTTGCGTTCACTAACAACTGGTGAGACCATAAGATATATTCTTATACTGTCAAACTTATGCCCCACCAGGGTAGGATATGGGGTGAGCTCCAGATGTGATCTCCGAGATACATGCTCCTAAAAAACGAAAAAGGGCTCTGAGCTATACATAAACTGGATTTCAGGCCCGGGAAATACCCATGATGTTTTTTATAGCGATAAAAGGATCATAAACTCATTCCGTAAGTCATTAGCAGTTTCAATTTCATTGTTTATATTCTCACCTTGTCCAGAACGCTATGTAGCAACCATTGTGAACAGATATAAGCACTCACCCAACATTTTTGCCTGGGAATTGATGAATGAGGCAAGGTGCTTAGGCGATCTTCCTAGTGGTCCTGCTTGTGTACCGGGAACAGAATTACTGTACCATTGGTATCGTGAACAATCGGACTTTATCCGTAGTTTGTAAGCGATTGTTATTCAAACCAACAAGATTCACATTTTGCTGATAACGATTGCAAGGGACTCTCACCATCTAATAACCACGGGAGGAGAAGGGCACTTCTTCTGGAAAAAACCTGTTGGATTTTGGTTCAATGGCACATTTGTTTCTGATTATAATTATAATGGACAAGGTCTGATTAAGCTTCTCACTTGTGTTTCTAGCTTGACGAGTGTTTAGCGGGAGAAGACTTCGACAGAGATCTTTTGTTACCAAATATTGACTTTGCAACTTATGTGAGTCTCAGTCGTTTTCCAATATACATTTGAAGGTAATACGACTTTTAGCACATGTACCCCCAATTGTGGTAAGTTGACAAAGGTATACATGTTGTATTGTCATTGACCTTGTCATTCTAGGTATCCGCAACTTGTCGGTCTTGAATTGTGTGCTAGCCCTAAATTGACACGGTAGTTAGGATGTCCCTGGCTCTAACTTCACAATTATGGCTTGGGGTCTCCAATGGATACAGCAACATGCGTCAGGTAACCGCACTGTTCCATAACACCCTCCAACGTTCTCACTCTCATTAGCCGCAAAGAAGGCTGGTAAACCTCTCATCCTAGAGGAATTTGGTGTCTCTGGTCTACGTAAGTGGAGACTTTGGTGTTACTCCCAGAATATTCATTTTCATGATAGAAAACAAAACCGATATATACCCTGCTTGGGTACAGCTTGCACTGGACACAAAGCACGGGTGAGTTTGAACGAATGAGTTATGCTTGGTGCAATAACTAATTATGAGATTCTAGCGGGTGTGTATCAATTCAGTTTATTCTGATCTCAATTTTCATTGCTCCAGAATTATGCCATGGCAATTCGGTGTGTTGGGCTTGACCGAAAACGGAGGTAACCGCCTGATTAAATACGCCGATGCATTAATTGATGGGGTAAGGATCTGCTGAACTGAATTCTTCCTTCTCACGAGTGAGTTTACAGGCCTCTCCGAACGACGGTAATTCGTGATTTGTGTGCTCACACTGCAAATAACAACAATTGATAATTCTGCTGTTCAGGCCTAGCAATTTACAAAAATCAGACAGTAGTCTGGGATACTTTCACGCAAGTCCATTTATTAAATATATACCAAGTCCAATGCTGAAATTGGGATAGTCAAGCGGCGAAGATCCAGAGTTCGAGATTCAGTTAAGTCGTACGATATACATTGATTCGAATACAATTCCACGTTAGTAGTAATGAAAAGCTAACCGAGGTATCATCCCATGCTAGTTTTTTGATGCGTGAAATACCGTATCTTTCAATCAAGTTATATACAATGGAAACAACCAAACTACTTCAATCACTAGGTAGATCTGATGTTACGATTGATATTAAGAATGATATTAATAGACGGATATGATACATTGCCTACAGTGATTGTCGGTGTGCGTTGGCAATTAGACATCATGTATCACATATCATGGACAGACAAGTAATAAAATACTGTTCGCATCTTACCACATTCTAGGGAATTTCGGCAAGAAATCAACCTTCAAATCAAGACAAAGCATATCATCCTCATTAGCGGTAAAACCCCGAACGCTGACCATGAACTTGGCTGAAGAAATAGTGAGTTGGTGATTTCAGTTTGAAGCGGGATACAGACCCTTGGGAATCTCCTTGGGTAACGCAACAGTATGTTCTACAGCGTACGATCCTGGTTGTACAGGACATTGAACGGAAGCATTTGCTCTTCGCCTTCGAGGTTATATTCAGAACAGTGCAATGTGGAGAGGTGAGTTGCGTACGCTTCATCACAAACATCAAACTGTTTTTGTAAGAGCTTTATAAGGCCAAGTTTGACAGTCACGTCCGCATAGGCTCCCTCCTGTAAAGGATTCAGAACGCATCGTGATTTCGTACATATTTCGCTGATACCTCGATAGTTTCGGAAACTATCGCCTTCACTTTGACTGTGAGATCCTTGCCGGGCTTGGGAGGGTCTGGTGAAACCTCGATAGATTCCAATTGTATCGGATCAGTATCAAGGCCTTGAGAATATATTCAGAATCGTGAAATGAAGAGGCATTTCAGATAGATGACTTGCCACAATCGGTATAACCCCAGCTGTCATTGATTTCTATGGATCCGTCATATTCCAACGCATGTTGCAGTGCAGTTGGACTCGAAAAAGTGAGAAGAGCAAGAAGAAAGGGTATTAAGGAGAGGAGAGCAAGACGAGTCATGGCGGTCAAGGAAAGGCCACTAGCTGCTGGCAGAAGAGGGCAACTGGACATAAATATAAGTCAACAGCATGACGTAAAGTGATGTTATGTAATATTATTCGCCCCCAAATGCACAGCTGACACAGGTTCCAAGTAACAATCCTTGTCTCTTACCATGAAGTCCAGAGATCACTGTTGCTGCGCAATACCACTCGTCAACGCCGGAATATACACCACCATTTCTGTCCAGTTTATTGTTGGACTTCTTGTTGGCATTCTTTCTGTTGCAACCCCTTCGAGTGAGCTACAGTACCTTCTGTAGAGCATGTCCTGATATACACTACTTTCTCTTTAGTCGTAGGAGCAGCAACTCCATCATTTGCTCCCTGGATCCTGGCGATCTTTTGCTTTGTTGGAGCTGCTATCCAAATTTTAGGCTTTATAGGAGTCAAACGAGTTTGTAACTACATTACATATTGAGATCAGCACTGATCCACACCAAGGAAAAGAGCATACTATATCGGCGATATGTGTCATTGCATGGAATTCTCCTTGTTGGAGCATTTGCTGTCGCTGCTGTGTGGATTATTATTTCAGCAACGCGTCATGAAACAGCCAAGAAGAATTGTCTTGCCAATTTTTTCCCTGATACATCAGGCGCTAGCGAGGGAGACACACTTTGCAACATCTTCCCTTGGGTTGATATTGGCTTAATGAGCGGCCTTTGGGCGGTCCTCGCTGTCTTTCATGTAGGTAGTAAACACTGTTTATTCTATTACTAAACGACTGCACAGTTGTATCTCTGGATTGTTATTTCATCTTACGGAAGGGAGCAACGTATGGACCACGCAAAGTACGACCATTTGCACGATTTTCACCCTTTGACCGCGGATAACGGTATTCCAATGGACAAACGGGATCCATGGGATACTCGCATGTCCACCGAGGGCGTGCAAAATATGTCAGGTCATGAAGGTCACGTTTATGGTCACGTCCGTCAAGAAAGCGCAGCGAGCGCCTCGGATGTCATTAATGAACCATATCAGTACCCCAATGACGTTAGGAACCGCGATTATAGCTATCAGAATGCGTATCCATTTTCACAACCGACCTATGCCTATACACAAAGTTCGGGGCCGGGGTTACGATAGAATCATGAGTACATGGACCTAGCAATACCTTAACAGATCTTAGATCTTTGTTGCTACACTCATTGTGTATCTCATTGGACACTGTATATCTAGCTCTAGACAAGTCGTACCATATGGTTCTCATACAGTAATAGACCATTGTCTTTTGACTTTTGAGATATATCCTACGGATGGCGTCTCGCTCCGTAAGTCAGCCCAGCACTATTATATCAAAAACACAATTGATACGCGTGTTCTCAAAACACGCTAGCGGATGGGGCCAGAATATTGCCCGCTGTCAAACACTGCCGTAAACACTTCAAGTAGCCCACACGACATGATTCTAATTTCTCAAGGAACCCCGCAACTTTCCTAGCCCCCTCGTCACACTGTCGCTCGTTCAGTTCTACCTGAATTCGTTGCGGCCCTCATTATGCCAGCAATCCTTAACGATTACGAGGTATTGCTGGTACTCCGGAACGATACACAGAGTTGTGCGGCCATTCAGCCCCAGCGTGATTATGGCCAGGATACAAATACACTCGTTATAATGTATCCAGAAGATTCAATCACACTGGTTTTGGACTCGGGTTCAGTATATCAATATTCTGTAAAGGTTGGGTCCAAAGTAGCGCAAGTGACGTGAGTAGCTCTGGTTAAATGATCCCTTGCCGCGCGCGCTGTGAAACTGACAAACGAACTAGTGTGCAGTCATGGAGGGATGTGCGATGCAATGTCTCCCATCTTCTCTCTCTGAATTATCCACGAGGGGCTGGGATTACCGTTCAGCAGGTTTGGAGAGATTACCGCTGCTTTTGTGCCTAAAAGGATCACAATTAGGTCTGTATCATACTGTATTGTTGATCACGCGGTGGGCATCTATCGAGGCCGGAAAATAGGAAGGGATACTGTTGATACAAACAGTAACTAATAACCGTGCATTTTGAATTCTAATCTGGCGCGTTTATATAGCGAGATCTGTCTTAAACAAGCGGAAGCATGTTGGTTGTGGTTATGACGGGCGTGCGATGAAGAAGAGAGGACATGAATAACGATGGGATACTTACAGGTATTCTTGTAGATGGTTTTTTGGTTGGTTGAGGGCTGCTTGCACGTGCGAAAGATCGCAACATAAATATATGTCTGCTCACCGCCCATACTGTATCCCAGCAT
This sequence comes from Amanita thiersii Skay4041, assembly GCA_002554575.1. NCBI lineage: Eukaryota > Fungi > Basidiomycota > Agaricomycetes > Agaricales > Amanitaceae > Amanita > Amanita thiersii. The sequence continues at coordinate 280,479 of KZ301969.1, forward strand.
GTCTTGTATCTTAACTCTCCTCTCTCTCCTTTTCTCAGCCACAGCTATCGCCAAGCCTGATACAATTCAGCAGGAGATTGCTCGCTTGCAAGATTCCAACTCTCCCCTTCTTGAGTACCCATCACAATTCACCCAGGGCATTATACCAAAGGCAATTCATTCCCATAATGACTGTGAAGTTCTAAACATGCAGTCATCTTCCTATGATTTATTGTCGTATTTGTAGACTGGAGGGATGTTCCATTACTAACTGCGCTCAGTTTTGGCGTCGCTAGTGTTGAGGCAGACGTTTGGCTTATAAACGGTGAACTTTATGTAGGTCTCAATCCTTCCAATTTGCTGTCATGTTAATCCAACAAGATTTTCTAGGTCGGTCATGACATGGCGTCACTCGACAAGTCGCGTACATTCAAATCTCTTTACGTCCAACCTTTGTTAGACGTCCTTGACAAGCAGAATCCCAAAACAGAATTCACCGTCAATCAATCAACAAAGAAGTAGGCTACAACTGACTGTGTGAACTATTTGCTCATCATCAACAGTGGGGTATTTGATACTTCGACGGGCACTTCCTTGCAATTACTCGTCGATATCAAGACAGATGGGCCAAGGTAGTACTGGCCAGATTATTGTTGGCTGGCAATGTTTGATGCTTATCCTTCAGTGCTTTGCCTGTCATCCTTTCTGCTTTGGAGCCACTCCGACAAAATGGTTATTTAACCACATTCAAGGATGGCCAATTGTCGCCTGGCGCAGTAACAGTAGTTGGTACCGGCAACACGCCATTGGAAGGGATCAAGAATCTATCACCAAGAGATCTTTTCTTCGACGCTCCTTTGGCCAACTTGACTGGCGGGGACACCGAATGGAGCGTGGCACTCTCACCTTTAGCTAGCACTGATTATGCGGCATTCATTGGTTGGGACGGTACAACACCAATCAAAGATGACCAACTAGCACGGATACAACAGATGGTTAATGATGCTCAGAACCTGGGATTGAAGGCAAGATTTTGGGATACCCCTGGGTGGCCAATCAATGCTCGCAATAATATTTGGAAAACGTTGGTAGGGACTGGTAATTATTGGTTGAATGCTGATGATTTGGAGGCGGCGGCAAATTTTTGAGGTAAAAGATAAGGAATGTTCATTAAAGTTGTCTAGGCCGTAGCTTTGTACCTCCGACCAAATACAGTTCTCATATTCAATAATGGATTTTTTGGCTGGGGTCTACGATGCCCAAGGGCACCCTGAACTAGGTCCAGCGCAGCCCTAGTTTCACCAGGGACAGTTTGTCCTGCTTTCAATCGATGTGTCCTACAGTCTGAACCCTTCCGTTCTTCGTGAAGTGTCCGAAGAGCCATCGGAGTTGCTAATAAGTGGTCCTTGTATACTGCTATTAAAGTCGGTATAACCATTGGATTTGGAAGCGACATACTATGTACTCTCCAGCTTTTTTGCTTATGTCGGTAAGGGCGGCTTCGTTTTTGAATTTGAGTATCTTCTGAAGGTTCCATCGCGTTGTTGATCGCAGAATGCCATTTTTAGTGTCTGCAGGCTTAATGCTTTCTGCCTTGACCAGTTCCTGGATACCTTCTGCGCCATTATTTATGAGAGATAGAGGTTTTTGATGCTTCAGCTTCTCTTTCAATATTTCCCGTCCAATGGCTCGCGAAGTCATCTCCCACTTAAGATCCCTCGGATTATCAACGAGTTCAAGAATTGCCTGAGGAGCATTGTCTCCTTGACGATTGCCATACTTGTGTATTCGTGTATACCCTCCAGGTCTATCTGCATAACGAGATGCGAGCGTGCTGAAGAGTTTTGGGACAAGGCTGGGTTTCAGCAGAAATGCTTCTGCACGCGAGTGGGCAGAGGCATCGCCGTTCTTGCCCAGTGATATCAACTATTAGGAGTATGAGTATGTGTTTAAAAGTAGTATATCGAGAAACCTTTTCAGCGAGCCTGGCAGCATCGCGTGCTTTAGGTAGCGTTGTCCGTATCTGCTCGTGTTCGACCAAGGAGGTCACAAGGTTTCTGACCGATTTAACTAAGAATCTGAATAGCGCAGAAAGGGCACATACCTTAGCATAAGCATTCTGTGGGAGGATGTTCGCGAGAATTTACGGAAGGCGACGCCATGCTTCATAGAACCGACTTTGAGATGGTGCTGGCTGGATTTGGAGAATGAGCAACATAAAATGACCTGGCTGTGAATGATTAGTCATCACCAAAAATGGCAACTCATGACAACTGAGAACATGAGAACAGTGCAGAAGCAAGCTTGGGAGTGATGTTCGGATGTTAATAGCCAGATTCATGTAATCTCTACGATCTATATTGTGTTATTGTTCGTCCAACCAAGAGAGGGTCCGTACAGATGGGTCGTGAGTACACACGAACATTGAGCCTCGTGACAGTGGATAACCCCCAATGAATTAATACTCGAGAGTATCATGAGGCGGGGTTCAGGTGGGTATCTACCCATTCTTGTCCACCACCATATGTATCTTAAGAGGATCTCCGGACCGCTCAGTCAAATAGTGCAAATACACAGTGGACACCTCAGCTTCGGAAATGATCGGGCGTTGCCGAGTGTGGGATTTACACACGGCCTCCCGAATTTTGGTTTGTGTTCAAACACCATGTCTTTCCTTAGATTCGCTGCCAGAGCCACCACTCCCTTTCGTTATTCACGGATACCGTCTCACTTCCAGTACAACCTATTGCGGCGTGCAACCCTTTCCACTGCGTCCGGGCTCCCTAGAGATGCCATACAATCACGCGTTCTTGAAGTTCTCAGAGATTTCGAGAAAGTAGACACCGCAAAAGTTTGTTCACCATATACAAACATACATCGTCACGTTTACATCTTTGGTTCTATCAGCTCACGCCAACTGCATCATTTGCCAAGGACCTTGGTCTTGACAGCTTGGATGCTGTTGAGGTCGTGCTTGCTGTTGAAGAGGTACCTGTCATTTTCTCCGTATACAAGCTTGCTCATTTTTTTTCTTCTTGTTTTTCTTAGGAATTTGGAATCGAAATCCCCGATGCTGAAGCTGATGAAATAACAACGGTACAACAAGGTATGTCATTTCAGACGTATGCTACTTCCATTTCTCTGATGTCGGCAATTTCCTAGCAATTGACTACATTGCCAAAACTCCGGAGGGTTGGTCCCTTATACTGTCTTGTCCTTCCATTGAATTGACCCCATGTGTCTATTCCTCGCATCATAGCTCATTAAAGAATTGTGTTCCCTAGCAGGCATCCGTATTGTACATGGCTTCCAAAAATGCTACCTTTTTATAATCTCGTTTCGTCTTTATGAACGTAATTGATAAGAAGCTTGACTTGCCTGGAGCTAAAACGAAAAACCTGTCTTCTGACAGTTTTCACCAAGATCGAACCAAGATTAGACAAGCGAACCACAGGTGCACAAAGGTTATATTCCACCAGCTGGGTATGGAAGGTGCCAGTTTCTTTGTTTGGGTCATTTTTCTTAATATAAACGGTCCGCCGTGGCGTCGACAATCTTTCTCTCAGTATGATTGCCATTTCTGACCTTGTATAAGATGTTGAATCCTACCCTTGCATGATTTGTGTCTTTCTTCATACCAAGATGCCTAGGAGGATCATCACCATCGATCAGCCCTGGATTCAAACTAATTGTACCTTGGGAGAGGGTTTCTCAACATTTGCTCATTGTTGCGTCGCCTGCTCAAAAAAATTTCTCCAGGCCCGTTGTATGATCCCAAAGTTAACAAACTACATTTTGTAGATATCGCGGAGAAAAGAGTGGGTATTCAGGTGATGAAGCGCGTAGATCTTCTGAGACGATACACGTTCCAGGTGTACCATCTCGATATTGACACGCTTCATCTTTCTTATGAGCAATTTACCGAACCCGTAACCTGTCTAGCACTAAGAAGAGATGGGCCTGGTGTATGTTTCATCTCCGCTCCTAGTAACTCACTGTGATCTCTCTCAGTTAGCCTGTGCTGCTGCTCAGGGGTTCGGCCTGATAGAAGGAGATTCAACCCTCAGATACCTCAGCAAACCGCTACCACCTGGGTATGTGCCATATACACGCTTCAATGATGGCGCGTGTGACAGTAAAGGCCAATTCTTCGCCGGAACACTGTATTCCGCTGAACGCGAGATCCCTGGCCAGCTGTACAAATATGACCCCGCAAATGAAAGATGCGTTATTGTGGATGAAGGACCATTTACTGTATGCCTTCATGCAATCTTGTAGGAATCCAGACCTCCTCAACAACAATACAGGATTCGAATGGTTTGGGATGGAGTCCAGATGAAAGCACCTTGTAGATGAATATGCCCTCTGAACGGAAATTAGTCCTAACTGACGTCACAGCTACTTCACAGATTCGCTTGTGAATAAAATATACGCTTATGATTATAAGGATGGAAATCTGTCAAACAGGCGCCTCTTTATTGACGCCTTATCTCTTGGGCTACCCGAACGCACATACTGTGACGGTCTTTGTATTGATGACGAGGGAGGGCTATGGAGTGCCCGGTCAATACAATTTATTCGTGACTTAGTCAATTGAGCTCATAGAATTTCAATCTTCTAGATGGGGAGGGTCCCGTATTATCCGATTCAACAGAGAAGGAGCAATCGACATAGAGATAATCTTCCCTACTGCTCTGAATATTACCGCATGTTGCTTTGGTGGTAAGATCAGTGGTCACGCTTCTTATTGCTTCCCTCACCCACTGTAGGGCCCAATAATGATAAACTGTTCGTGACAACTGCTCATTGTGGTGCTATTGGTGGAGATGCATCGAAACAAACTCAATACCCTGACTCTGGACATCTTTTCGTTGTTGATTTGGGTGGTGAGTACAGAGGTAGACGGCAGTATGATTTTGCTGGATAGATAGAAATTTACAACTGTGTTTGTGTAAAATGAAACAAATTAGGCATCGGTACGGGAAATGCCGAAGCTACTATGCAGTTTCACACAAGGTTAACGATCGGGTGTCAGCCACACTGACTCGCCAGACCGCCCCGAACGCTCAACTCCTCAAGGTAAGCAATATTGCCTTGCCGCCACAAGTTTTACTCGCTAAAAGTGCGGTCTGCGACATCCCTGTACTCTCTGAACAGGTTGGTACCTCATTCCTTACATTCTCGTGACTCCTCAAACCAAAAACTACGGGTTCTCCAGATTCCTATTATGGCCACTTTCTCGTCGACACCCATCGTAATCGATGGCAAGGGTCATCTCCTTGGTCGACTGGCCTCAATCATCGCAAAGCAAATTTTGTCGGGGCAGAAAATCGTTGTTGTAAGATGTGAGGAAATCAATATCTCGGGCAGCTTCTTTCGTAACAAAGTAAGTCCATGTACTGTAGCAATAGCATCTTTCATACGAGGACGCGTTACTTCAGCTCCGGTACCACAATTTCCTCCACAAACGCCATATCGTCAACCCCAAAAAGTCCGGTCCCTTCCACCACCGCGCACCATCTAAGATCCTATACCGGGCGATTCGTGGCATGGTCCCCCACAAGACAGCCCGAGGGGCTGCTGCTCTTGAGAGACTCAAGTTGTTTGAAGGAGTACCTCCACCATATGACCGGAAGAAGAGAATGGTTGTGCCAGAAGCCCTGCGTGTGTTGAGGCTAAAGCCAGGTCGCAAATACTGCACAGTCAAGGTAAGGAGCATTTATCGATCTCGGTGGTCAGAAGTAGTAACTTAGTGACGTTAGCGCCTGTCACACGAAGTAGGCTGGGGCTATAAAGATGTAGTTGACCGCTTGGAAGAGAAGAGGAAGATTAAGGCCCAGGCCTTCCACGAGCGCAAGGTAAAAGTTGATAGGATAGCCGTGAAACTTTGATGGTTGGCTGACTATAATGGATATTGTAGCTTGCGGCCATCAAGTTGCGCCAAAAGGCAGTATCAGAAACGGCCTCATCATTTGAGCAGCTGACGCAGCTAGGATACTGATTGTATTGGATGGGGTGACCTATGCAGGCTACAGTTGATAACGCTCTATGTATTTACAATACAGATGCATGCGACTGCGGTATTGAGAAGCACTTGAGTGAGGGAGTAACTGAGTGAATTCGGCCAAGTCCGAGAGAGGACGTAAGAAGGTTGGCTGCATTTTTTTTTTGAGTCTCACAGTCTTGCCCTCATTCCTCCATCAACCCCTTCTGTCCCTCCTCCTCCTCCCTCCGCTTCCCCCTTCCCTTACCTCTTATGCCCTCCGATTCTTCCCCAAAGCGGGACTCATGTATGTCTCACTTCACAACAACCCCGCATATACTCACCTTATCTCCTCAGCTACCCCCCCTCCAAGATCTCGCTCTCCCTCCCCTGCTCCCGATAGGTCACTTACTCTTCGGGCTCTTGTCAGCACCAAAGACGCTGGCGTAATCATTGGAAAGGCCGGAAAGAATGTTGCTGAGCTCCGTGACCAAACCGGTGTTAAGGCTGGGGTCAGCAAGGTCATTCCTGGTGTTCATGAGCGGGTCCTCACTGTCACAGGCCCTGTAGAGGCAGTAGCAAAGGTATATGCATTGTCTTTGTATACATATCCCACCCGCTAACATCCTCATTCTAGGCCTACACTCTTATCATCACGCAACTCGTAACCGCGAATCCCTCTTCCCCGATTGCGGTTTCGTCTCCTTCCAACTCTCACACTTCTATCCGTCTTCTTATCTCTCACAATCTTATGGGTACCATCATTGGTCGTCAAGGTCTCAAGATTAAAGCCATCCAAGACAATTCTGGAGCACGCATGATTGCTTCCAAGGATATGTTACCCCAGTCCACTGAGCGCATTGTCGATGTTCAAGGTTCTCCTGAGGCCATTGGGCTTGCTATCGAGGAGATTGGAAAATGCTTGTTGGAAGATTGGGAAAGGGGTCTAGGGACTGTGCTCTTCCACCCTGGAGTTGCCCATGACGACAGATCGGGCAGTAGACGCTCAGCTCCAAACTATTCAGGTGGTAGCTACAATGGTTCTCGCAGGTCAAATGGCGATACACCCAGAGGTCGCAAGTCTCCTCCGGGCTCGCCATTGAGTCATTCTCCCGTTTCGTCTCAGCCGCCATCAAATCTCCGCACACAGAATATCTCCATTCCATCTGACATGGTCGGGTGTATCATCGGCCGAAGCGGGACGAAGATCACTGAAATACGACGTCTTTCTGGCTCGAAAATATCTATCGCGAAAACACCACACGATGACACTGGGGAGCGCATGTTCACCATTGTCGGGACTCCCGAGGCCAATGAAAAAGCATTGTTCTTGTTGTACCATCAGCTTGAGAGTGAAAAGGAGAGGAGAGTTGGTAGAGATGCGCAGCAGCAAACGGAGCCCCAGGATTAAGCAGCTTCACGGTGGATGATTTACGCACATGTTCCTTTTCTTGCTCCTGTTGGCTGGTCTGCGCTTGAATGGCTAATTCATGATGATCCATGTCGCTGCTGGCACGTCACATTTATGTCTTCTCTCCATTGTCTCAGTCGTTTCTACGGTCGGGCAATTTCGCTGCATGTTGTTGAATCTGTCTACTTGTAACATCCACATTTGATTCCGATGATCCGAGATCAGTAAGACTACACTTCTGCACTTGTCATTCTTCTACGTATTGTTTGGTGTTTGGTGATTGTCCCTCTGCTTTCGTAAGCTGCAGTAAAAGTACCAGTATCACTAATTTCTGTGTACGCGTTGTTTGTTCCTAATCCAGTCACGTGTATCTCCATCTTATGCACCACCACCATCTCTCCCAAGTTGTGTCCAGTGCTCTCCTCAATCCCTATTCTCAATATGCCCTTCATTCATCGTCCCCTTCACTTTCTGCAGCGCCTGGTGGCTACTCTTTCTCTTCCACCTACAACCCAGCTTCCACCTCCCAACTCTCTTCACCAGTTCTCAAACACAACCAACAGACTGTACATCATAAACACTCCTCTACCTCTACCTGGTATCAGTATGGGAATGTTAAATGTACTTATCGTGATTGTAGCTTTACTGGCTCTCCAAAGTCGGTCGAAATTCATATGATGGATCGCCACCTAATCTATCCACCTGGATGGGAAAAGCAAAAACAAAGGCAAAAGTCTGAATGGGACGCTGATCCAAGTCTCAAAGGGTGAGTTCGTCACACGAGTTTGACTCATACAAATTTATTGTTCCTTTAGAAAAAATATTCCCATTCAAGGCACAAACATCCTCTTGAATACACCCGAGGCTCTTGAAGCTTGGATAGCAGAAAGGAAGAAGCGTTGGCCTACCACCGAGCGCGTTGCAGAAAAAAAGCGAAAGCTTGAGGAAGCCATTGAGCGGGGCCAAATTGTTCCTTTTGACTCGTCGTTTGTCAAAAGGCACTGCAGACGTGACGAGCAGATGAATACCATGTGTCCTGAAAATAGAGCTCGGTCTCAGCGCTCGAAATCTCACAAAGGCTGGAGGAATAATGGGTGCAAGCAAGGGCGTATCAAGGGTGGAGCGGGGATTTCGACACATTCAGTAAAAAAGGAACCGGTGCTCATCAAGAATGTAAAAATAATTCTCCCCTCCCAAGGTTCTGAACATGAATCGAGTTCGAGTTCTGACGATGATGATAGTCCTCCTGAGATTGCATCATCGAAGACGCCCAAGGCCCCTACCAATTCTGTTGGCGATGTGTTGGTGAATCAGGAACCCAAAACTTATGACAAGGGAAAAAACCCTGAAGTCGCTTCAGCCTCTCGTGTTGAAAAAAGGAATAACCGTCCAGAGCGCAAGAACATACTTCATAATCCGTTTGGGTCCAAGCCACCTCTGTTGCACAATGTGAGTGAGCGCTTACTGCTGAGACACCGATGTTAACTATAGTACTCTAGTTGCTTCTTCCTGAAATCCGAATAACTATCTCTAACTTATCTCAAGCCATTCATTTTTTGGTTGAAAATGACTTCTTATTTGGAGTCGAGCTAACTCCTGGAGAAGCCGACCATCAGATGATTCAAGAACTCGAATAGCACAACCCTTAACTAAATGATATTAAAATAGTCTAGTTTATGGTGCATTATATGTGGTGGGGACTGTGATGGCCATTTTCGCTGTCACTGTCGCTTCCGCTACCCGTCCAATCTGAATCTTCAAGTTCATTCGGATCAACCTCCAACTGTCGCTCAGTTACTTCAAACCCAGCATTTGTCAAACCCTCTCCTATTGACGCGGTTTTGGATGGTGAGGTGACAACGACCGCGACAGAAGTAGCTGGGTCAAAGAGGGGTAAAATGTGCTTCCGGAGAGCATCTAATACCTCTTCTTTTGTCACCGCCTGGTATTTCTCTAGGAGATCAACCTGATATGATTGTGATATGTTTTTAAGAGCTTGATTGGTAAATGACACCATGGCCTTACAACAAAATTGTCAATTCAAATCAGACAAGAAGGAAAGTTTACGTACAGCACGACCAGGTGTAGAGACATTCTTGGTGACAGCATAGACAATACTACTTTTAGCCGAGTCCAAAGTTGTGTTCTCCAATTCAATCTGTGCAATATCCTCAGACTTTATGCGTTAGCAGCAGTACTAGATAATTGTATACCGAGCCATCCACGAGTCCTCTGATCACTTTGGCGGCCTCCTCAAAGGCACTCATGCTATTGGAACTCTGAAGCAGACTGTTAATCCATTTTCGCGTTTGAGATTGAACAATGACAGACCCGATAAAGCGAAAAACTCAGGAGACCAGCTTCAACATCCAAAGATACATATGCTCCATACGCTAACCCAGATCCACGTATATAGCGCTGAGTCCAGAATCAGTAGGGCATCAAACCACCAATAAAACGTCTTACCCAAAGATAACTCTCAACAGCATTGAGCAATTCAATAGCTACACGGAGGACAGGGTATTCTGGATGCCTGAAACCAGTGATCCCTTTGGTAGTGTGTGTAACAAAAGAGCTTTCAATTGTTGGGAGGCTCATTACGACAGCCTGTCATATGTAAACATCACAATATCTGTGTGTGTTTAGGACAAACCTTCTTCGCGGGATTTCTGCCAACTTCGCTGAGTGTTGCTGAAGTCAGAGGTACTGGCGATAGGGGTCCTTCCTGAAGGTATAATACCTTGAGTGTTAGACATATTGTTACGCTAGTAGGCTTACGGGTAGTGTTGCCTTGAAGTATTTACCCCAAGTGCTGCGTGGTTTATCAAGAGCCAAAATATTACCCGTTACAGAGAAGCGAACTCCAGAAGGATCAGTCACTATAAGGGCGTCAGCGCATATCAAAACCAGCCGTGTCATCTCTCTCACTGAGCCGTCTGACCTCCTCAAGATCAGCAATAACTTCTTCCGGTGACTCTTGCAATTTCTGAGCTAATTGGCGAATGAAATCAATTTGTGACAGTATGCTTCCTGAGCGAGACATAGATTCCTCTGTATACAATAACTGAGAACACAAGGACGACAGAACATTGCTTCCATCGCGTTTCAACTCAGGTAATGCTTGCTGGATCTTGGCAACGGCAACCTGCAGCCTGTTCCTAGTTGAGTACTGGGACAATTCTTAATACTATAACTCACCGTTCTTTATCAAATTGAGCGCCATATACCAGATCATGCAGCCACGAGATTGCAGTCTCATATCGTTTCGTCTCGACTTTAATACTCAAACGGAATGTTTCTGCAAAAGACTCTGAAACACCTAAAGTAGCCTCGTATGATACTGTTTCGTCGTCCAGCTGGTTGATCACCTGCTCGTGTGTTAAGTGTTCACCAGATTGCCTAACAACTGGCAGCGTGAAGAAGGACGTGAGGTATGTAGATATGAGCCTAGGTGCAATAAGTTTTTGCTTCCGTATATGTGCATCGGAAGAACGTACGGTTTTAACTTTATAGGAACTTTGTCCAACGAGAAGAAGGCATGGATCGAGACAAAGGATGACTGAAGAATATCAATATAAGTAAGCTTCTCGATAAAAATTCCAGACATTTTTACTTCAGCGTGGTCATATTGAACAAAGAAAGGTAGTAAGTCGCCATCGGATGTAATATGCTTGAGTAATGGTGTCGAAACTGGACAGCTAAATCTAGACGTGCGTCCGATGCCCTGTTCCTGAACACTCTGTACGGGTATCCATGATATGCTCTTGACACTCGGTACGGGGAATTGAGTCAGGACATCTGGTGGTATAGGCTTCCCATTTTCCTTCTTTGCTTTATCCAAAGTTTCCTCGGCTCGGGCAAGGCCTTCAGGACCAAGAGCCTTGATCTGTTCGGAGATGCGAGCCTTCTCATCATTTTCGAGCTTCTCAGCCAAGCTAGAAGATGGTTTTCCCATGATAACCACCGAATGTGGTTCAATGTAGTATCTGCAAATACCAATCAGAGTTACACGAAAGAAAGAAGTGATAAGCCTACCTTTGGAGCAAACTTGTCCACTGTTGGCTTGTCCATCCTCGCAGATCTGCAATTTGGTTGATCTCATCCATAGAGGCCTTCAACTCGGAGCCGTCCTCTGAACAGTAGAGGAAGTCTGTTATCACGGTACCAGAAAAGGTATCTCCTTTACTAGACTCTAATTTACTGCGTAGCTTTTTGGGGTAGATGTATTAACACAGATACCAGAAAAACAGTCAAGCATACCTGACGTTCATCTCTGTTGATAACCATTGCCATGCGCTGCATATCTATCCCCTCGTTCGTTATGCGTTCGAGACTTGCCTTGAATCTCTCATTGAAACCCTCAAGATGCTCAGTTGGGACTGAGCTGATATAAATGGGCAGATTGACCCGTGTAGCCCGCGTGTCCTCTCCAAAGTAGATATAGGTGCTACCCTCTCATTAGATGAATCATTACACCCAAGCTTGAAGGACAGACCATAACGGCGATTCAGTCTCAACATATTCCTTGTTCAACGGAGCAATCGCAGAGGACGTCAAGTACGTGCCAAGGATGTCTAAAGCCTATGCCTAAAGGTTAGAAGTTATACAGAGAAAGGAAAGTTGTTTCCGTCATTACTTTGCGTTCTAGGAATGCATTTGATGGTGGGCCGGTGAAGCAAATAATTAATTCACCCATACCTTTAATAAAGTTGGGGATAGTTGATATTTGAGAATTGCGGAGGACTGATATACATACTTTCATCTTTTTCTGGGAACTCAACCACTTGCTTTACAGTTTTGGATATTGCTGGTCGATTGGCGCTTGGAGTCTCGACAAAAGGTCTCTTCCAGCCAGGAGGTCGAGGACCACAATTCGAGCCATTCTCGATAAGAAGAGGCTCAACTTGATCTTGCACGACTCCTAGTAATGATGACGTCCCGCGAGAAAATTTCCCAGTGACAATCAGAGTAAGGTTGTGGGGCACATAATATGTGCTATGATAGTCTCGAACTGCCAATAGATAAGATAAATTTAGACTACCGAGAAGAAAGGGATGGTCAGATTAATGCTGACTCTGTTGGGCGGTCAGAACACGCAAAGCCTCCATGAGTCCTCCTGTTTCACTTCTATAAGCGCTGCCAGGAGGGTCTAACATGCGCTGAAGTCTTATAATTAAAATTCAGTGTCTGGGATTGGAAAGCAGCAAAATAACGAACTGGAGCGCCATGAGGTCGCCTGATGTATTTTCCCGGCCTTGCATTTCGCTGTATACAACACCAGAATCGTGGCCCTGACCGTTGATATGATGCACCTAGAGGTTACCGTTACACTCGTCCAGCATGGAGCATCGAGGGACAAACCTCGGTGATAAAGCTAATGATCAATTAGACAAGATAAGGAACAAAGCTAGTCCCAACGTACCCAGCATCTGTAATTGTCGGGTATAGAATATGATCTACATAAATAGGTAACAGTTGGAGGAACCCTTGTTCTCCAGCAGTTGATATTGTATAAGCAGTGTGGTCTGTATCGGTCCAAGCGTTTGTCCCATTTGAGAATCCGCGATTCGCAAGAAGATCTAGGACGCCCTTGTGGGGATACTTTCGGGATCCCAAGAATACGAGGCTGAAAAAATCGCCTGAACTAAGTAGCAGGATTTGTCCATTGAATGAACGCACTGTTCTAGAGTATGTGGACAACCAGAGTCATTGAAAACTGGGCTTGCATCAGTAAATTGAACTAGGCTGTTCAGGACGATGACGTACTTTCTGTTGCGACTACAAAGTAACCATTGACGAGTGGAGCTATAACAGGTTGAGTGAAGACGACGTCACTAGCAGGTCAGGAAGGGTTACGAACCATCATAATCAAGGTGAACGACACTGAGCCCTGTGATCCGACTTTTCCATTTTGACACCACTACGTCCGTAAAGTTGAGATGTATTCGTTGGAGTAAATCGAAGTTTCCAAATCTTTCCGGCATAGCAGACATTGAGGAAGGGGTTGTACCTATCGCAGCCTCAGATGCCGCGACATGAGCATCCCGAAAACGGAAATGACGACTTGAAAGGGATGATGGGGCCATAAGGAGACGGTTTCTTGGATGAACAGGAGGAGGTCTGTATAGTCGACTGGCCGCAAAGTTGATAGAGTGACGAAAGGAGAGAGTTGTCAACATGTACTCTAACACAGAACTTTCATCCTTTCGCTGCATAACCCGCTTATTATAAATTCTTATTATTTGACTTTCTTTGTTACTCATCTCCATGCCTCCGCGCCATCTCACCCCAGACCAAATTGCACTCTCTGAACAGAGGAAAGCCAAGAGACTCAGGCTGCTTGAACAAGGTCTCACCACGCCAACCACTGATACCAATGCCGGGAAAATAACCGAACGCCAATGGATTTCCCTTGTAGATGAACAGATGCTCAAAAGGGATGCTGTTCAAATCGTCAAGATCATGACTTTTAATGTCTGTAGTACTGGTTCTTGTGTAATACATGTTAATGTTGAATGCATCCTATGCAAAAGCTGCTTGCTCAGTGTCTAGTTCGTGAGTTTTAATGCAACGGCTGGCAGTTAGTCAAAACAGTGCATTGATGGAGAGCCAGGGCGCAGCTTATTTCCGACTAGTAATTGCCTCAAGGCAAGCCAAAGAGAACCAATGATCCACCGTGAAATCCTTTCTCAGAAGGCTGATATCATCTGTCTTCAGGTAAACCTTTTTTCTTGGTCTCAAGAACCTCACACACCTCTCCAGTAGGAGGTTGACCGTTTGCAAAGACTTGTCCCTACACTAAATGCAGCAGGTTATGCCCATCATTATGCCGCTGGACCTCGAAAAAATCACGGTTGTTTGATTGCGTTCAATCAGAATAAGTTCACTAAGGCGTCTCACCATCTCATACATTATGACGATGAAGAAATTCGAGTTGATGGAGATGGACGTGCACGCCAGGGAAAAACTTTTTGCACCAAAAATATCGGATCTTTAATTGCGTTAAAACACAATACAGACAATAACGCCGGGATCATAATTGCAACCACACACTTGTTTTGGCATCCGAAGTTAGTTAGTCTTTTCTGAATAGACACCAGATTCTGATATTACAATAGGTACACGTACGAGAGAGCAAGGTTTCTATAGCTATTCTTTTCCTTGATACATGTTCTTACACCAATTTCCAGACAGGTAGGCATTCTATTTCGTGAGGTTATCAAATATCGACACAGGCTACAATCTGAACATTGGCCGTGTGTCATTGCTGGAGGTAACTTCTCCCTCTTCAAATCCTTCCTGCCACTCAGATGCTGAAACTCGGTAGATTTCAACTTTCCTCCAAATGATCCCGCCTACTCTCTCTTGGTCGGTGACTTGCTATCACCTGAACAACGAGAATCGCTGGAGTCATCACGAGTAGTCCATGTCTCCGTCGATCCTACAGTGCCTAGGACAATCAACTCGAACCCAACGCCACCAGAAAACGACGAAACAGAGGATGCTATAGATCCGGATCGTGTCATCACTAATGCACGAGCCGCCACTATAGCTGATGGTCTACTCTCTGACACAGAATTTCAGGCCCTTTTCTCCTTCCCACTACGCCCAAGAAGTGTCTATGACATTGGCATGCGTGAAGGAAGAAATCATTCAAAGGACGTCATAAAGAACTTTGGAGATCGAGTTTCGCTATTACCTGGAAGGTTGGGATGGCATGAGCCTGAGTATACTAGTTATACGCATTATTGGAAAACCGTTTTGGGTAACATATTGTTGTCTTTCTTGATCAATTCGCATGTCTGATCTATCTTCCAGACTATATATTTGTTATAGATCCCATTGGATTCCAGGGTCACGTCACTGGCATATTATCTCCACACCGTACTGAAGACCTCACACCTGGTCTTCCGCAATTAGGTGTCTGTGGGAGTGATCATATTTCACTAGCTGCCGAGCTCTGCTGGCAGCCCACTTCTCTAGAGTGTTTGATGACATTAGATTACTAGACATAGAGGCAACCATGCTTAGTCCTTACAGGTGATGAAGTAAATACGGCTAGAGCTCAGTAAACTATCTAAAACATATTAGGGTATGAGTAACGGAATGCCTATACACAAATGACGAAGACATAGTGAGAGCTAAGAAATGTGTACGGGACTCTCATCTCTATTTTGATCTATCTGAGCCTGCAAGTAGGCCGTTAAAGAGTTCGACCGCTAAAGCTTCATTCTGTAGCTGAAGCATATAAACAATACCTGTACGTGCACCATTATCGCTGAGTTCGATGGCAATACCCGTCTTGCCAACACGTTCAACACCATCCGTTAGAATTATGGTAGAAATCAAGACAGCTCGCTTCGACGATTCAACTACGAGTTGTTTGATATTCGTAGGGCGCTGGACATATAAGGTAAGTTTTGCAGAACCGAGGGACTTCCACTGGGCATGTTGCTGCTGTAGAAAAACTTTACATTTCATCCGAGTTGAGACGGTGGATGTTACAGGGCCCAAATTTCGATTGGTCTCCGCAAGTGGAGATCCTGGAGGGCTTGGATCATCAAATGAAGGCTCTGTCACTGAAGAGTCACGAGATGTCATCTGTGCTGAAGGAAGAAGTGGTGGACGGTTATAAGCACTTTGAAGATTGCTCATTGAACTTGTCCTCGAGACGAAGTGACTCCCGTGAGCATTTCCCATAAACGGAGGTACAGGAGGGGGAGGTACATAGTGATCTTGTTGGGAGTACTGTGAAGCTAGTGAACGGCTCGATGGTGACTTGCGCATGAGCCCATGAGGCACACTAGGGTCTGAAGGGGGACGTAGTGGCAAACCACCCGCTGGATACATGCCTGGTGCCATTGCTCCCAATGGAAGTGGCTGGCGCTGTGGTGAGAAAAGCGGGTGGTGTGATCGAGCTGAAGCTGGAAGACCGAGATCCTGGTGTGAAGGGGGTCCAGGGGGAAATGGTGTTTGCTGAAATTGGCCAGGATGAGGGCGTGGGGGTAAACCTTGATTTGGATTAAATCTCGTGTGGTTTTCAATTGGTGCTGCAGAAGAGGATCGGGGATACATGGACCCATGGACCAGGTTCTGTACTGAAGGAACTCGTTGTGCCCCTTGTTGAAGTTGCGCCTCTGGAGCAAGGACTAACTTTGACATACTATTTGTGATATCACAGTCTTCTCCCCCTTGTGGTATCTCGCGTTGTGAGCTTGGTGAAGGGTCAAGTCGTTGAACATTATTAACATATGTACCATGATTGCCATTTTTATCAAGAGGAACATTCAAGGGGGGAACAGGCGGAGGAGGTTGTTTTGATGGAGGAGGAACTATGAAATGGGGGTGGTTGATAGTCAACCAGAGCAGCGTATCATAACCCATGATTGAAGACTCACGAGAGCTAGAAAACTCGATGCAATCTTTCAACTTTTCCTTTAATGTGTTTCTAATTTGCACCGAATCCGCTTCAAACGTGATGAATTCTTTCTTCATGATTGCAACCTGCAGTGCATGGGCTAATGGACATTAAACCGAGGTATGTGAAAATATTTTAGAGACTGGATACTTACGTTGCCCTTCAACCTCAACCAGACGCAAAACCTTACCTGACAAGGGGGGATAGCACAGCCACCGATCAGGTCCATCTGCACCTTGTTGACCCTTTTCTTCAGGGGTCATTCTCTCGCAGATCAAAAACAGATCAGAGAGAAGAATAATATGACCTCTGGAATGAACAACCTCAACATTAGTAGCTCGTGGCGTAAACCGCACTGTAACATCCACAGAATATCGCAGCTCCCTCGTGAAGGTAAGAGAGGGTGGAGACATTTGGAGCCGAACAACCTATAGATGAAATTAACAATTAGTTTTTTTGGCATATGGGCTAGATGTAATACCTTTGGTGACATAGTGAAAATGTCCAAAGTTCGGTTTGTTGATAAGCGATGTTCAAGTTCGGATAACGGTATTCTCGCCAAGTTGCCTCCATTTGGTATAGGCAATGATTTGCTATCCTTAAGGTGTTAAGCCATAACTATAGCTGCTAGACACTTGAAAATGCGGACCTGTCGGGTAACAGATTTCTTTGTGAGGGAAAATTTTGCTTGCTTGTGTCATCTGTGCTTGGTTCCAAAGGCTTGTCTTCCCGGTTGAGAAGACTAGGAGGCCTGAAATCAACAACAACCTCATCTATAGACTCAGAGAGTGAATGTGACATGTGGCCAACTGTGATTGATGATCGACTTTCAACCATGGCCATTAAAGTATCCAACTTATCAAGCGCTCCGACAAGTAAACGATGGTCGCTCCTGCCCGGAGGAGTGCTTTTGAGCAACCGACCAAAGAGCTTTCTGTAATACTTCAATCGACCCTTTGGGAGGATGAACAGACCATCCAAAGTCCATAGAGGGTCATCAGCAGAGCTTGAAGATACAGAAGGAGGTGGGGTTGAAGCAGAGAAGGTCCTGAGAATATCTGCGAGTTTGTTGTTAGACTTGACAGGCTCCCAGTCATCAAACCCGCAGCAATATTTGGAGCAGTAGCTTGAATAAGGGCCATCCAGCTCATCGATCTAAGGACAGTTAAACAGTTAGCGACGCTATCCACATAAGAACTGGAGAGGACGCACCCATCGCATAAGCAGATCGCCTAGTGCTTTGGGATTCGATGGATTAGATCCAACTTCCTTGAGTTTCTGATAGGAAACAAATAAGCAGTTAGAAGGATATGGAAGAAGGCAGGTGAACTGACCGAGTACAAGTTTCTGTTGGCTTTGTAGATGGTCTCAATGCTTCTGAACATAGTATCGAGCTCTGGAGGAGGCAAATTAGAACGGGACCAGGCTGCAGCAACTTTCTGAAGGACAAAAAAAAAACATGGTTTAGTAGAAGTATTTAGATGTAATAATTGAGTGTAAAACGTACGCGAATAACACCGGTAAGTTGCTCTACATAGAACTTCTCAGTCTCTATAAGATCATTCAATGGATTTAGCCTCCTTGGCTTTGAATCTGGAGAGGTGGGAGATGTGGGAGTGGTAGGGGTACGTGGTGTAGTTGGGGTGGCTGGAGAGAGGATGGCTAGAGAGAGATGATGAATGATAAGAATGCGAGAACTGAGTTGAATGTACCTGGATCGTGAGGAATGTTAGTAGGGATGTTAGATAAGTGAGAAGGAGGTGATTTGGAAGAGGGAGGTTTTGAAGTAGGGATCTGAGGAAGGGAGGAGGGAGTGTCCGGAAGAGGCGGAAGAAGGTCATGGGTAGTGGCAGAAGAGAACTCGGTCATAGAGAGAAGGGAGAGGGAGGCGAGGATTGAATTTTATTTGAATTTAATCGTGATTTATTGTCACGTGGTCAACGCCATGTCCCCCTCACCACACAACTTCTCTTACAATATCCGTTGGGTTGAGCTCACTTTCACCTCCCCTTCAATCACCGAGCAACTTCTCTCTCCAGAGCGCGAGTCTGGTAATATCTCCTATAATGACTACCAATTAGCCACTCGCTTCCTCCCTGCATCTCACCGCCATTATCGTGTATGTCCATCCCTTTCACCCCTCATGCCTCCCTTATAATACCCATACTTAGTATATCGGCGCTCTATCCCCAATTCCCGTCGTTTATGCTTTCCGCAAGCCCTCCTGGTCTCTCACCAAAACTTGTACCCTCCTCTCCTTGGGTTGTCTTGCAGGCTCTATGATTGGTCACTCATTATCTATTCTCAAACACTACAAGTTCGTTCGCGCAATTGAGAACCCAGTAGGCTTTTCTCGAGCTTTTAACAACATTCAGAATCGAATTGGAGGCGTTGTCCCTCAAGGTCCTGTTATTGTGAGAGTATCCGAACAAGACGACCTACAATCTTCTGATATGCATGGTAACACTGAAGATTTATTTGTGGCTGTACAACGCTTTTCTCAAAATTTGTAGACTCCCTTGGGGCTCCAGGTACCATGGAATTATCTCCAGCACAACCCAATAACACTTCCCCCACTTCTGGCCCAACGGCAACGAAACCCTTGAGTAAATGGGATCAAATTCGAGCTGACAGTGCCCGCTCCACTCCTGCATCTTCGTGGGACGCCATCCGTCAAACCCACGAAATGGCCCGACTTGCCAAATCCGGCATTCCTGTCAAAACATCCCCTCAAGAATCACAATCCAATGATAGGTCAACAGAGCAGGCCGAATTTGATGCCTTGTTGGAGCGTGAGCGCCGGATGAGTGGTGGTGGTGGTGGTGACACCACTACCTGACAGTATGATAAATCAATAAACAGTGCTACCAAGGTTACAGATTTTGCTAATACAATACTTATGTATGCAAGAAATGAATGTGTAAAGGTGGTCTTAGATGTCCCTACTCAAAGTCCATGACATCCCCCCCCAATTGTTGAAGTTACGTTATGTGATGCAACAGATTGAAATGCAGAAAGTTCTCAGAATGTAGGGCTCACTGGCAATGGTGCTGATGTACTGTTATCAGGTGTGTTAACAGAACTTCGTTCATCTTTCCCAAACAAAGTCCTATGTGAGAATGGGTATAGAGGCACTCCCACTTCCAATGGTTGTTTCTGTGCAGTCATTCGGACTATCTCACGCATAAGTCCCTGTAACAACCGTTCTTGGCGAGCTGTACCCCTGTCAGAAAAGACAGCAAATAGAAAAAATAAACAGATATCCTTACTGCCTATTGGAGATCGATTTCCATATGTTAACATTGCAAATCTGTAACATATGTATGAAGGAAAGGCATCTTACATGGCTACAAGATATACATACCTCAGTACATTGATCTCGCCCCACACGGTTGACTCTCGTTCAGAGTCATTGATTTCAATAAAGTATTTGCAGAGTTGAATGAAGACAACGGCAGCCAGATACCAACAGATCTGAAAGGGATGCAACATGTAGCAGCTGCATCAAAGAGTTAGCAGAAATAACGCACTGTGACAAAAGGATGTAGCCGCGTTATATCCAACGACGTTGCTGACAAAGCGTAATATGCAGCGAGAATGGAACGAGCTGCATGCACGCAACGAGACGTAGAAATGCAACGGGAATCTGTGAAGTCAATGAAGCTGTTATGGAGTGTGATGGTTGCACTAGTTGATTGGTGCCACATGGTTAACGAAATATTCTTGGGGCAATATTTCTCACGTACGCATGTGGGATTATATGGACCATGTATAGATCTGAGTCGAGCGTGGTGCCTTCAGATGCGTCTGTCACACCAGTGTTATTCTTGTAAGGATGGGGCAAACTTTCCAAGAAATCGCAAGATGTTAGCCTATCCAATAGCTCAAATCCCTCCAGAAAGAATGGGTTTTGGTTCTTGCTAGGAGGCATTTCTGCACGCAGATTGTTTCGTACATTATAGTCCGTCACTCTTCCAAAGAGCATTATTGCCTTGATAAGCAAGAGAAATGAATCAGTGTATTGCAAGGGGTGGTTTGTGAATATATCAGGAGAGGCTATATCCTGGGGATTCTTGAGAATTGACCTCTGTCTCATAATATAATAAATGTCTGTTCCATGACTGCAAAGTTGACCATACCCCAGATTCAAAATCTTCTGTGCGAAGAGGAAACTCGGTTCCTATATCTCGTTCGTCTACCGAGTGGATCCAGCCTCCAACGGATGTGATTCTGTCAAATATGATGGTCATCCACCATGTCCGTCTTCGAGACTCCAAGTCACGGAAGTCCTTGGGTGGCGCTAGGTAAGCACCGGGTGAGGTATTTCCGTGAGTAGAGAAGGTGCCTGGATAATTAAGTCGTAGTGGAATTGCAACGCGCGTTTGAAAAGCAGCAAATATCCAAACTTCGACCCACCGTCCTTCTTGGTAGAAATACCAAGAGAGGATAATACAGGCTTGCAATACAGCGAATATCTCCTCTCCATTTGCAATGGTCTTATCAATGTAATGTCGGGTCTTGCTGGCATGAAATTCTGAAAACTGGTCATGTCTGCTTCCATCTGGCATCATCATAACGTTTTGCGAGGACCATCTAGATGCTGAAGCACACTAATGAGTAGATCAGTAACTTCGTTTGTAAATGGTAAGAAGGAACTTAACTATAGCATGAAGTATGGCAGAATGAGGAAAACCTGGGTCCTTGGGATGTAGCTTTAGGGAGGCGAGGAAAGATGGTTGATGCAACACTCTGGAGCTACATGGATCACATCTGAAAAATATGTCCACACTACAGATTAGTGTGTCAGTGACTGGAAATTATGGATACTGTGACTATACGAACTAGTGATCAAGGGTAGCAGGGTCAGGGAGATCGGGATTCCAGCCGGAGAAGAGAAGATCTGAAACTGGAGCGCTGCCAGAGGTCTGAAGATCAGGATTTTTAAGCCTTGTACTAAACGTTTCTTCACGAAGTTCGGGAGGTAGACTCTCTGCCACACTGAGAGATACCTGGGGTAGAGAAATTGGGGAAATCTCAGATGACCCATCATCGTATGTTCGTAGTACTGTGGTTGTTAACTGCTTCTTGGAGTGTTGAGCTCCTGTTTGGTCGGGCGGTGTGGACTGGATTCCATATTGTTGTTCATATAACCTCTGTTTGAGCTGGGCTGATGAGGAAAAAAAAGGTATTAGGAGCGCTGGCTTTTATGGCTGGATAGCTTACATATCTGCTCTTCCAGTTGCTTTATTCTTTCAACTGGATCTGTATCTGGGGCCAGTGTTAACCCTTCCACGGGATCATAAGAACACTGGGGCTCTGGGGGGTGTCTAAGAGGCTGTTAGTATTGCATTATCTTCAAGATCCATAATTGAACGAACGCGTATCCTACAGGAGCAGGTACACTGATCAAAGCCTGCCATTGCCTTCCGTGGAATCCTCAGTCAGGTTTTGGGAGAGAAGTTATTTAGACACCCACTTGACACATGTACCACAGTGAGGCCGCGCCGCATCACATTTCTATATCTCGAAGTTCAACGAAGTGGCGTCCAGCAAAGTGTCTAGATATAACGTACAAGTTTTCGTTTGCGACAAGCTCGGCAAGCCTAGCCAGTGGGTGTATTTGATGTATGTGAGATGGGAAGTTGTCGCGCGAAAGGGTGTGGTTTGCATACCTGGTTACGTCGCAAAGCAGGTCTATTAGGGTTGCTGCTGGATGCCTTCGGCATTGGCTAATAGAAATACCTCAACACTATTTGCAGGGTCTAAATCAATGAATTAGGATACCTACAGTATTGTACTATGATAAGAATGCGCGGTTGGATTTGATCAAGAGTTGGCCACGTGATGTGGGGTGGGGACAGGACGAACAGGCGCGAACTCGAATGAAGTGTTGTCCTGAACGATATGAACGGCAAGCAATAGGAAGAATTTCGACAAGTTGGTTGCCGGTGGTACGAACTAATGGTGGGACGTACGTGCGACTCTGGTGACTGCTTATATCATGATCACCGCCTTTTGTCAATGCCACTCCATTGCCTCATGACCATTACCAAGCATCAAGTTCTCGGTTGTTATGGTTCATCAAACTCACGGGCCCTGGTGATATCCTGACTACCACCATTTACTTCTTTGTGCTTACTCAATTATCAGTGTTTCTCACATATGTTAATGTCCTCTGTCATGTGGTAGCCAACAGCAATAATTACTACCAATGTGCTTCTTAGTGCAGCGATTCCTTACAAGACTCAAACACAAAATGGTGTTGGATTGGCATCATGACAATGCTTGTCGCGGTTGCGTGCAATGCATCATCAACCCGACAGGCACGGTCTCGACAACAGCTACGACCTACATGAGATAACCATGAAGATATATTACTGACAATGCGACCGTGAACTCACAGTATCGTCGCCACAACATTCCGGGAGTGGTTTGCATACCTAAATTCAGTGAGATAGATACCTGTGGCATACTACCATGAGCAAGAACTTCAATCTTCCGACGTAACAACCAGACTATTCACCTTGCCACGTTCCCAAACTCAACTCCCCGTCAGATATAGGAATGGAGATTGATGAGCCTACAAGTGAAGCCTTCGTGTGTGAGGCACTGCAAAGGTGGACAGTCCTCTCATGTGCAATACAGGAACAAGTAGTCTCTTACGAATCACTGGAAGGCGTGTAAGTTCACATCCAGATTGAAAACATTACTTCTTACTCTGGACCTTCATCTATGTGCTGCCAGTCCAAGTCTTCGGGCACTACCTTATCCAGTGCCATGTCCATGTCTCAATCGTGTTTCAGCAGAATTTGGCATCCAAAGGACGCGTGATACTATACCTCTTCGGACATCTACGACAAGTGTTATTTATCATCAGTGTATCCCGGAATGATAGGGGGAAAGTTCTACCAATATCGTAGTTCTCATTCACGGTCAGAGCTGCAGATGTGTGCTTTCTGGTGTTGTCACAAATATCAAAAATATAAACCATCCACCCAGACATATATGCATAGATACCAACATGAATAGGAAAAGCATTCCAACCTGATTCCCCGGTCAATAATGTGTGGTTTAGGTTAGACAAACGATTGATCACCTTGACACCCTGCAAGCCAGGTTCAATATTAGACAGAACCTCGTCTGTGATCAAGTGGCAGCCCTTCTTCCGTCTTGCGAGGGTAAATGTTTTTTGCCACCCCATAGTACTGAAGGAGAGTGTTTGAGTGTAGAAACAAATAGGGTAAACATTCCATTACTAATAAGTACACTATCAGACTAACAACAAAAGTCGTCATAATCCACTATGGGCCAGCATATTCGTCATATCTTCGTGATCTGTCCGTTCCACCACGGTTTCCGGGAACATTTCTATTACGGCAATGATTGGCATAATGTCCTTTCTCTCCACACTTTATTTGGGGTCACTGTGAATAGGATAGGATAAAAGAGAAGCGGAAACCTACTTTGAAACAGAGTACATCGTCCAAGTTCCTTCTGATTGCAAGGGTGGTGTTTATGCCGGTGTTGGGCGTAGAACCACCGCCAAAACCTCTATCGAAATCAGCGTATCTTCCGTATCCCGGAGGAGGGGGTCCTAAATCGCGAGTTGATGGTGGTGGTGGTGGTTCATAAGCCTTAGCGGGTGGTAAATCGGGTTTTGGGCTAGACATATGAGTTTGTCTAGTCAGGATAGCTTAGACCAACAGCTACTTACTGGCCGCGTGGACAATCCAATCCCAGTGGACAGAATCCTGTCAGGTATAATTGGCAAGCAACTTTACGAACATGCTTCCGAGGACAGTCGGGGCCTGGAACATGAATCATGAAACATACTGTCAAAACACGACGAGACGACCACTCACCTAATTTACAAAATCCACGATTGTAGTCTGGGCACTCTACTCGTCGCTCCTTGGGATGCGCATATAAACATTCATCACCTGCAGAGCAATATCCGTACTTTGCGAACCACCAGCACTCTGGCATGCGTCGAAGATTATACTCATGAAGGAACTCGCAAGCGTCACCCTTTTTACATAGCCCCCTTAGCCAGTGCTTACAAACAGTTGCAAGACGCTCTCGTTCTCGAGGATGGGAGGGGAGCTGTTTTGGAGGTTGAAAATTTTGGGCGGATGGTGTTGTATGACGCAAGGGACAGTGCAATGGACCAAGAGGACAGCCAGCAGCAGTGAGGGAGAGCCTGCATATTTGGTCGTCTTATATGGAATGAGTGTGAGGGTAGACATAGAATGACGAAACACACCTTTGTCAAGCTTAATTCCAAGGTCATTCTTGATAAAAGACTCGATTGTAAAGTTGGTTTGATGAAATTGTGGGTTAATGACATCTCTGAGTGGGGACGGCCCAGCGAGCGGGTTCGCGGTGGTCATGGATGCTCTCAAAAGACGAGGAGACGATGACTTGACTTTCTTTCAAATTTAAGAAAGCTTATTTGTAATAGTAGTATACAATCGTACTGACTCTACTACCAAACTCCTAGTACATGTCCCTCTCCCCCAACTTCTTTCACACATGAGATTATTCTATCAACCTCACTCCTCCACTTGTCAAACATTCCAGGGGTTGCAGTCTTGAGGGACCCGCTTATCTTCACCTCCACAAAATACACGTTGTGAAATGGTGTCTTGTCAATGGCAGGTCTGCGGTCTATACGTGTGATTGTCATACACGTATCAATGAGTCTGAGGAATTGCATTATGCTAGTGTCATCTTCCTCTGTTCCATTGGATGTTGTTTTCTGATGAGTAGACAAACGCATGAGAGCCCTATAACAACGCGAGAGGTCTGGTATTGGGATAATCGCCGTGCTTCTATCACGACATAGCACAAAGAAACGAGTATAGTTCACTGTGCAGTATGAATATGCGTCCCAGACATGATCCGTCCTGTCAAAGTCACTCACCACTCTCTAATTGAATACCTTCGAAAAGGACTTGGAGGTCATCGAACAGATTGGCACATACCTTTGAACAGATAGCAGCACAATCAGGAGGACTGTCAAGCAATGCACGAGCAGCAGAAGCTGTTGAGACAGTCTTGATCTGTCGAGCAGCCGGAAGTCGCATGCCAAGAAAAGTCTGACACTGACCCAAAGCCTGCAGGACATGTGGAAGCCGGGATGGTTAGATTCCTCCCAGTCACGTTAAAAGTAGCATACCTGCTCATGGCTCATGACACATCGTATATCCTTCAAGGCGACGCCCTTTCTCACGACAAGACAGTGTTGCACCTTAAGTATCACCTCTCCACAAATGAAGCCATACTTCATCTCTCGCAGGTTGTCGTATGTCTCAACGACGTTGCCGAAGATGGTATTTTCCTGTGGGACAACTGCAAGGGGCATAGCTGCATACAGAGCTTCGAAAACATCTGTCACCATCCTGCTTTAGCGGCCTGAATTTCCAGTTGGTAGTTAGATGGCTTGTACCTTTGATTGTTCGTTGTTCCTGGTACTCCGCACAACTTCCAAAGATGCTGTATGCTGCCTGCTGACACTGTCAACCTGTTATCTTCATACATGACAGATGTAAGGCACCACCTCATGTGTATAGGTGCCCAACGGACCAAGGATGGCTACGTGCAACATGGAATGACGGAAAGCTCCCAACTGATTATTGTTGTCGCGGGCTTTCATGCCGCGGACAAACGACAAGAACGGCAATTCATATATTATACCAATGGAAGTATACAGATAGTCATATACAATCTCTGACATTACAAGTCCATTCATTTGCCTAGGCTAGGGAAATATAAGGAGTCGAGTCGATGTCCGAAAAGGGCTGCCCATACGCAGCGTCCACTCGACTTATCTCGGTTGTGCGTATCTGACACCCAGTTCTGGAGATCTGTCCACACCTACGTATATATGAGCTATTGATCTAACGATACTGGGTCCTAGTCCTCACCTTGCTGCCATGAGGTCTTCAAGCATTTTTGCAAAACGGAATGCCAAGGGAATGCGCTCTCCCAACCGACCTAGAGCCGAACTACGTGTCACACAGTTTTGAGACAAAAACCAATCAAGCAGAGTGATATGCAACATACTGGATGAACTCAATTTCTGTTTGCAACGTAGTAGCTTGTTCATGATTATTGGCATCTTGGACGGCCCCAAGGAACCGTATCAGCACACGTCCAGCGGAAAACCAGCAGAACTATGAGTCATTGTTAAGTGTACGAATGATACGTTCACACCAACCAATCATACCGAGCAAAAAGTATCAAGCAAGGTAATATCATAACTTGTTGAACAAACACTGTAGGTGAGGTCTAAAATGGCCCTTGCTGCGGTTAGTATCTTCAGCGCAGAAATGCAACCTGACTGCTGCACATCGGCATGTGGATCATGCAGTATAATAGAGGCTCTGCGATGGCGTTGTTAAAATTTGATAAAAGGAGTACTCATCAAGCTCACATATGAGGAATCAAACAAGCCGTATACAGGTGGCTATCGATGATGTTGTTCATGATAGGGTTCCTGCAGTGGCTCGGAAATGTTGAAGCAAAGGTATCAACTGTATAATCCAATTCGATGAAGGCTTGGGAGC
The DNA here is from genome assembly GCA_002554575.1 of Amanita thiersii Skay4041. Taxonomy (NCBI): domain Eukaryota; kingdom Fungi; phylum Basidiomycota; class Agaricomycetes; order Agaricales; family Amanitaceae; genus Amanita; species Amanita thiersii. The sequence continues at coordinate 307,838 of KZ301969.1, forward strand.
CTCGTGGATCAGCGCGTTCTGAAATGGTTTGTCCATCACTGAAGTCGCTAGATACCGCAGAATCTCCAGCATAGTGGCGTGCTCGGAAACGCAAATTGAAGGTCTTAACCCGGGCTGGTTGCTGGTTTTAGAAGGTGGTGCACTGTATAGAAACCCCACTTACATATTAGTATGGATCCTTTAATATACAAAGTAAAAGAGTCGGTTATTTCTTCCGGATTATTCAGTAGAACGTTCCGAGTGTGCGCCCATTGTCTGTCTTGAGCCAATACAAGGTGCTATATCATGAATGATAAGTGAAAAATATATATAACCTGATCATAAATTCGTTACCCCTTGATCGAATTCGTCACCTCGGACAGGTAAGAGCTGTGATATATCTTGATCATCAAGGCTCAACGCCCAGCCATTTCCACAGCCATGTAATCGTTCATTTGTGTATGCAAGCCAGAATGCATTTCGTCTTGTTTCGTCCTCTATCACCGTTCGTGCGGGAGGAAGGATTGAAGCTGGTCTTTGAGTTTTTGTGATAGAGTTGAAAGGTGGGCACATGTTGAGGCCCAAGGGGACGGACAATCGTGTAGTCACAGCGGAAGAGAAGAAAACCTTCAATCATGTGAGCAGGCAAGACTCAAGGGTGGTAACATGATCCCTCACATCGACCCATCTGTGGAATGAAAAACTCAGTCAAGAAATGACATATCGATGTAACTGAGAGTAAAACCTTGAATGTGACCAATAGAACCATGTAAGAACAATTTGTGCTGGTTTGAATTTGTCTAAGTTTCTGAAGTATAATCTCCTGAGGCCCTTACCTTGGAATACTTGAAATAGGTCTTTTCCAAGTGTGTTCAATCGTTCCGCCAGCTCTCTGGCAATTTTGGCTTGTTGCTCAGCAAATGAATCTGGTCGCTGTTCTTTTAACCTCTGCCTTTCCAAGAATATTTCATCTGAATAATTTTGTTGAAGACGGAGCGGCGTCATTGACAATGTTAATAACACACCTGGGGGAAATTCCTCGAACGTAGGACGAGGGGGAGAAGTGACTGCAGCAGTGTACATGCTTCCAATGGCACAAATGGCATGAAGTACAGTAGAGGACGGAAATTTGGGGTGATTGGGTGGGAGGGAGAGGGTTGTCAAGAAGGTTGTCCGATGGAATAATCTATGTGCATGGTGGTGGAATTTGAAAAATACATCCACTCTGAATGAAAGATGAGGAGAAATGAGAAATGCTAGAAAACGGGGCACGCACAGGTGTAGAAGGAGGGGGCGCTCTGGAAGCCGAGCAGGCCAGTTGGACCAAACGACATCTAGTCCATAACTAGGATTATTCGGAAGCACAGAAGTAATTGAGTCCGGCGTCATAGGGGGATATGAGGAGGAAAGTACGGATTGAGAAGGCGCTGGTGTTGCACCTTGACTCTGGATTATTGACAAATGGGTGAATGCTGGAGAGTACGTATCGGTTTTTGACTCGGACGAGGACAGTGTGGTGAAGTCAGGCGTGAGCGCAGACGACTGTTCACTTTGGTTTGATCGAACGGAATCATCAAGTCCAAGATTCTCGGCAGAGATGGTAGCTGAACGGTTTGATACAAGGGGAGATACTTCAGCTTCTTGCTTCTGTCGTAGTAGAGCCTCAAGCTCGTCTTGGTCAGAGTATGAGTGGTTTTGGTCGGATAATAAACATGCGTCTTCACGTACTGATCCGATTCTCTAATCTTTCATACTTATTCTTTGGACCTTCAGCTGGTGTAGTTGCTTCTGCGACTGCATTTAGGTGGGTGAATCAATGCTTAGCTTAGAATCAATGATATTATTACCTTCATCATAGGTGCAAACAGGCTTCGGCGGCATCTGCATCCCTGGCGGGGCATGAGCGATAGAATGGTTATGGGAGCGAATACATGTTGAGCATGGCCGTTGTGCATCACTAATTACGAGTAAGAGCAGGTTAGAATAGAGACGACACTCTTGAAGCCACAGTACCATTTCTGCATTGAATGTCAGCAGAATTGAACGCAAGAAAGCGAGCGAGACCTTACCAATTTCCTTCGGCGACACTGGGAGTTCACAGAATCATTAGAGCGAGAAAGTGTAGACCTTGTACATAAAACCTACTTGGTGACATGCCTAGGGAAGGACATTACGAAGATGATTTGTCATGAAGGTAATACATTGACTGACCTGGTTTCGCTTGAGAACATTTGGCTGGGGGCCAGGACGGCGATTGAGGTCGACGGTAATCTTGGGCATTATAAGGGTTTGTAAAGGGGAGAAGAGAGTGTAAGAGAGCTATATTATAAGAAGAGCAGCTGTACAGAAAGAGGGCGCTCATTCTCTGATTTGCACTAGCAAGCTAATTCGATCACCGAGATTGCTTCCTGCACGTGCCACAACTCAAAAAGAGTCGCCTATGAAATAACATATTCATAACAACAAATACAGCGAGAGCAATATCTAGTCGAGAAGAAGAAAATAACAATAATTTAAACGTTAGACGGGTACATATTGTCCATCAAGGACTGAAGTAACCATAAGCCGTCAAAGACTGTGTAAGGTTAGTAGTAGGGTTAGGTATACCCAACTTGATTGCCTGTGATGCAACCCCCCATATGTTGTTAAACACTGTATCGGTTATATTTCCATCTCTAACGACTGTTGGAGAAATGGCAGACTCCGCCCACACAAGCGTACTCTTTGCCTCTACTATCGTCCATTGACGGAGTGCGTGTCCGTGATCTGACCCAAAGAATAGTAAACCTGTTTCGTTCGTGAACGACGTCACGACCGACCGAATGTCCGAAGTTTCGACAGACCCAAACACAGCGACCTCTATAATCGGAATCGTGTCAAGGGACTGCCACAAGATAGAGTTTGTCTGGTTTGGCGGCACGTGGGTCGTAGTGATCGTTTGCAGCACAAAGTCGACCACAGCATTAGCAAGAGTGGGAGACATACTTGTTAGGTAATCAAGGATGACGTGATCATAGTGATTCAGTGTTCCAAACCGCCTTGGATCCCGTTGCTGCAATGTGAGATTGACACCATTTGAGGCTATAGGTAAAGAGTCCAGGAATTCTGTTGTATAAATGATTGCGCGAGGGGAAGTATCCCGTTGAAGCAACGCGCCCTGCTTTGGTAACCTTTTTTTGTTATCAGAAAAAGGTAAACGTAGCTGCAATACATCTAAAACACCATATACAGGATGGTCGGGATAACAATCCGTCGTGAATTCTGATTGCTGGCGTACAGGACCCAAGTGAAATATATCCTGTTCGACACTGTCGATCTTATTTCTGGTTACTTGGTCTAGACCTGGAGAACAAGCCAAAGGCGGAGGGAATTGTGTTGGCATAGGGTTCGTAGACAAAAGTGTTGAAATTGAGTCAGAATCTGCATCAAATGGCAAAATGATTGGAGAGACGCTGAAAGCTGTTCCAAACTTTGGCAGGTCTTCTGGCCGTCGGTGGAGCGTTGACTGCCAGTACTTCTGCAATGTAGTATTCTGTTGCGTGGAAGAAGCTTTTAAACAACAGAAAGTAAGTTAGAATGAAATAATGAGTTTATCCAGTAACCTTACCAACTGCATACCCATACATGTAATCAAGGCTAGACCTCGATAAAGTATTGACCTTTGCTACTTGTTCTCGTGCGGGCTGTCCAACAGTCACGAACGACTGGGAGGGAGGGTTCACTGTCTGAGAAAAGAAGTTGAAAACATAACCAGAAACAGTGGTAGAGAAGGCGAGGGGCTCTGTCGCTAATTTGTTCCATGGTGCATTCACAACAAATTCTCGTATCATCTCCGTAGCATCCTCATCCTGTGATCGTACTAGGTTCCAAAGCAAAGCAGTTTTCGCCCATTTGCTAGCGGAAACGTTGAAATCCAAATTAGATCCAACGTCCAACAAACGAACTTGACGTAAACAATTTGCACCAGATGGGGAACCCTGAGCTTGCCAGAAACTGACATAAACATCTCCAGCGGTTGTGTTGAGCGAAAATTGGTCATTGAGGTTTTGGACAAGGTCAACGATACTGCGAGCAAGGCCATTACACTGTCCAGGTGTCCCGGATGTACAAATACATGTGGCATCTGAAAATTATTTACATTAGGGAATACGGATTGTAGTGGGAATACTCACCCAAGTTACAGGACGCTCCAGTCATATTCCCTAGACAATTGGGGCTGCTACCATGGGATTTCTTCCTGCCCATAGTTACACCCACTGTAGTACCTATAACAATGACGACCAATAAAAGCAGAGGAAGAAGAAGAATGAACCAATGTTTGAGTTTATCAGATACAGTGGTTGGTTTTTGAGAGGGCACCAGCCGCCGATTCAACCACTCTCTTGCACGGTTCACCGCAACGCGAGGCGGGGAAATAGTTGGTGTCGAACGGACACTTTGAGCCAAGGTAAAACGTGGCCCGGTAGATTGGGAACTTAAATCTTCGCCTTTTGAAGCCTGATAATACGACGTCAAGCTATGATGAGGGTAAAACCCCTTCTCTAATAAGCCTTGAAGTGCGCCAGCACGTTGTAGTAATTCCGGCAGAGGGGTTTCTTCCTCCTCTCTCCTGTGCGCACGTTCTGCAGAGATTGGCATTTCAGGTATGAGGGGAACTGGTGGTAATGGTTTGATCCTTGTCCATGCGAGTATTCGTCTGACCGATTTGTGAGAGGATATCCTGGATATGATGGAGGGTGCTGTGCTCCTCACTGACGGTGTCGATTGTCGTACATGGCCGTTCCTAGGCCAGCCTGAGATATGACCTTGATGATGAAGTTTTTGATGATGAAGGGTATCGTCAGCTCTGAGAGTGCTCTCGCCAATAGATACAGGCACTGGTCTTGGCGCGAAAGAATACCGATTAGCGTGATCTACTCCATTTGTTGAGCCACCATCGATCGAACCACGTTTGGAATCCCGGTTAGGAACGGACTTTCCTGGCTGTCCATCCGACACATACGAGTACAGCGTGGCAGTTTCCCCACCTGATGCTCGGCTTGTTCTATCAATTACAGGCGCGTATGAAGAAGAGGGTGCACGAGCGCCCTGAGGTTTTTGTGGGGTCAGGCCACGAGTGATCGGCGTACGTGAAGTGCTGGCATAATTAATGGGTGGATATGTCATCTCCGAGATCCCACTAACAGCATCACTGCTTAAAGAATCACGCTGCCCAATCCGAGGTCCGGTATTCTCTCGCAAAAGCGACGTAATAAAGGAGGTTGAAAGTAGCCGGTCTTCTGTAGCATCAACGTCAATACTTGAAGCGCCTTCATGCCAATCGTGTGGAGAAACGGTTGTGTTGGGAGCTCCCTTTGGATCGGTAGTTAGAAGCGATGATAGAGCATGTGGTAAAACATTAATAGAAGAAAGAGGTGGCGGCCTGACAATGCGTGTTGTAGAAGAGGCTGATTCGGGAACGACAGGGAGTCTGCGAACTGGTGAAACAGGGAGTGGAGGGGGAGGGTCATTGTTGTTGGGGCGGAAAATACTAAAAGAACCAAGGGTAGGACTGATTGGAATTGAAGTAGGGGGTTGCGGAAAGCGAGAAAGCCACAATGAATCTGGATTGCTTATAGTGCTATCCGCGAAGGCTGAAAAGCCAGAATCTTGAGATTGGGTGGGGGCGTGCCGGGGAGGAAGTGGATTGGGGCTGAGTCTGTCAGCGGGTTTGGGTTCTGACATGGGCAAAAAAATAAAAGAAGGCAAATGAAGAGATACGACAGGAAGGAGTCAGAAATACAAGAACATGCTGAAGGAGAGGGAAAAAAGGAGGGAGGAGTTGAAAGAAGGACAGGAAAGCTAGGCAGATGTGTGATGGAGATGGGAGGAAACAGGAATTTCGGTGCTTCAACATTCCCTGATCATCATATTCCTGATCCATCTCACACTATCCTTATCCCTTACTCGCAACGTAGCATCCCACACTGTCAAAGTTATACGAGTCGTAACAGCAAATGCATAAATCGACGTGATATAATACCCGTAGCAATGTCGCCCCTCCAATATGTACAATTCCTTCATGCAATCACACATACCCTTTGTCTACCAGACTTCTTCACTTGCGGAGGTGGATTCACTTTAAAGCACGTCAACTCTTCTTTCTCCTCCATGTACCCCATTAAAGGGAAACTTACAAACTGCCCGAATTGCTTCATCAAATACAGTCTTTAGACCCTTCTGCGTCAAGGCAGAGCATTCTAAATATTTCACAGCGCCAATATCCTTGCTCATTGCAAGTCCCTGGGGGTACTGAATAGGCGCCATGCGCCTGTACCACGGATTTAGCTATTGCAGTCTCGATCTGGAAGCAATGTACACGCTGCTTACCTGTCTCGCAATTTCTCTATCGTCGCTGGATCTTCCCTCAAATCAAGCTTAGTACCAACTAAAAGTATTGCAGTTGATGGAGCATGGTGTGCGATTTCAGGGTACCACTATATCTATTCACAGCATGATTCCAGGATATACAACGACACACACTCACTTTAGTCCTCACGTTTTCATAACTTGGAGGGCTGACAAGGGAGAAGCAGATCAAGAATACATCCGTTTGGGGATAGGAAAGAGGCCGGAGCCGGTCATAGTCTTCTTGTCCTGCAGTATCCCAAAGACCCAGCGAGATGGTCTTCCCATCTACCATAACATTTGCTGAATAATTATCAAACACTGCAATCGACCAGATGTAGCATCAGAAGGGGGTCCCGAGGTTCAAAATGATTTGAATACGGTACCAGTTGGTATGTATTCTCCCTGCGATCGCGTGTAATGAATGAACAAGATGCTATAAGCGCAATAGGCGAGGGAGACTCACAGGGAACGCATTAGTCGTATATGAAATCAAAAGGCATGTCTGAGAATAAACTAAGCTCAACTGTCTTGACAGAACTAACGCTGGACTTGCTGACCTTTCCTACAGCACCATCTCCCACAACAACACCTATCAGGACGTCAGTGGTACCTCAAGAGTAGAAAACCTAAAGGCACGGACATTTAATGGCCTGCATCCTGCAGTGGGTGGTGATTTACGAGCAGATAGAGTGGTATTCGTGAGTGGAGAAGATCGTATCGAGTTGAGGACGACAAATAGCACACAGGTTCTGGTTCAAACAAACGGAGGTTGGAGGTCAAGAATTTGAATGGAGATGCCATAGCTATGAGGAGACGAAAGGTAGAGAATGGATTGAATAAATACCTTTTCACTTGTATCTAGGGAATAGAAGCAAAAGTTGGGGATGGGCAAAGTGGATGAGAGAGAGTTGCTACCTACACAATCAGTTGGCGTACACTGACTGTCCTACAGGTTTCCCACGACCGTTAAGCTAAATGCTAAATTCATGCCTCTATTGATTACGCCCTGATGCAGACTCAGCCAGCTCTCGCCAGGTATTTGTGAACTTCCTTCAGAGTTAGCTATAGTACAGTGAAAACCAACCATACTAGAACATCCGTGTGGTCACGATAGTGTTCTTGCATGGCCGTTATTATGAGGATTCTTACGACAGGAACATGCTAGATCACGATGGGATACTAGGTTATACACAATTGAGCAAAAGCAAAACATAGCGACGAGATAGCAAGTCGGTCAAAAATCAGGTATTCAGCCAAGTACGTGCGATGCGTGTCAGTCTATAATTGTTTTCCTTTTCTTTGTCGGAGGCGTCATGTTACCGCCAGTGGTAGTGGTCGCCTGGTTCACTTTGTTGGAGACAACCAGCACATTGGGTTGATCGGTCGTGTCAGGTTCGTTTGTAGGGGGATATAGGGAAACCCCATCATAATCACTGTCAATTCCAGATGGCGCACCCCCATCTTCCGACAATGTAAAAGGATCCAGTAGTCCAATACCGAGACCTACTCCCGACGGCAGGGCGGTACTGCTCCGGAGAACAGGACTAACTGCATCAACGCAAGCCAGACCTTTGGTTTCATTCTCTAGATCACCGCTACTAACGCTGTTCCATATTGATGCGAAAGGGTCGTTTCCTGACAGGATTGATGAGGTACCAAGGGCTCCATCCGTCAACCAATCATCAGCCAACTCAGAAATCGTGCGTTTATGGCGCTTGACGCCCTGACCAAGGGGAGATTCTTCAATCGAGCGAAATTTACCAATGCGATCATTGGAATGTGACATACGACCTCTACAAAACAAAGACATTGGCGACGATTTCAATGATTTGGCAGGGCTATCCAGGTCCAAAAGTCCTGACTTTTGTTCTGTTCCAACAACACGGGGACTAGGAAATGGAGATAAACCAATTGCGCGAGCACTTTCTCCAGCAACAGGTGAACCTTTATTCAGAGGACTATTGAAGCCTCTAATCAAAACGCTGAGAGAAAGATCGCGCGAACGAGAATGTAAAGGATGACTCGGACTAGGGAACCTCCAGGGTTGCTCCGATGGACGACGAGGGGAAGAATGGCGAAACGATGGGGTCAGAAGTGGATCATAAGGTGAAGCCGGTATTACTGGGTGACTAATTGGTGGTGAAGTTGGTTGTGTCAGTTTGGGCGACTCAGACGATTCTACAGGATCTGAGATTTGGGATGACGAATGAGGGGTGAGAGGAGGACTCTGATCTTCGGTGCGATTCTCTGACTGAGGTTGAATGTCGTCGTCAGTCATAGAATCTCGAAAATCGGCGGTAAGGTTGCTCTTATTCTTGTGACGATCCCGTTCTCTCCGTCGTGTTGTCTCCTCAGAGCTGGGAACTGAACGAAACCTGGATTTGTGTGAAATGTTTCGACTTTCAGTCTGGGGGGTCACATCCAAGTTGACGACCCTCTCGTGAAGATCATTTTGGCCTTTCACAGACGATAACTGCCGGTTCTCTTCTGATTGAATGGGGTAAGGTAAAATATAGTAATGATCTTGACCTGGTGAACCTACTGTTTGAACCCCTGCCTCTCGGTCTGTCCGTACCATCACGCCGGTTAGACATAGCAATTTTGTGCTTCTCAAAGACATGTCGCCTCCACATACTCTTAGCATTAACACCCGCGTATGTTCTTCTGCAAAAGGTACAACGAAGTCGTGGTTCCTCGCCCTCTGGCCAGCCTTCTACACCTCGTTCTTTGAGGTCCTTCTTCTTAGCTGGGCACCAACCCCTTGGAGGCTCAAGATGGGGTGGATATGGTATCGCGTGGGGATTCAGATTATTAGGTGACATAAAATCGTTTGGATCAAGAAACCATTCAGGATTTTCAGCCATTAAGGGATAAGTAAGACCATCCAGATAGAGGTGGGAATCCGGGAAGATATTGAATGGAGGGTGTATAAAAACTACACTAGGATCTGATGGCTGAGGATCCATGCCAAGTGGTGGAATACCAAGAGCGTCCTGAGAGCGAGTGAGAGTTCTGTTGGTAGTTCTGAGCTGTGTATCATTATTGGGAGTGTATGGACGCGGTTTGAAGGATGTAGCAGATGGGGTGAAGAATTGTAGATCAGAGGATGAAACAACACGGCGCTTCTGAGACTTTGGTAGTAGAGATGAAGAGGTAGAGGAGATTTCAGAGAAAGAGAGGGAGGGAAGAAGCGGGGAGCGCACTTCGGACATGAGTGCGAGGGGATAGGATGTAAGAAACGGAGGCGGTGTATGGTGACGCGAAAGAGGAGAACGGGAGGAGCCAAAAATTCGTAAATATTATTTAATTTTGTTGACGCCTCGTGTTGCGGAGTTGACACGCTCGCGTTAGTCACGTGCTTCGCGTCTTTCACCCTTGTATTTACCTTATTTGGAAGTGTTACAAGCAACCACATACAATTAATTATCTCATTCACTCACCTCGATGGCGAAGAGCCAGAAGAAGACTGGAAAGGGCCGTCTTGACAAATACTACAAGCTTGCAAAGTACGTCCGTGCCCTGCGCTCTGACACATTCTGACCCCATTATCCACCAGGGAGCAGGGCTATCGTGCACGTTCAGCCTTTAAGCTTATCCAACTCAACAAAAAATACGCTTTTCTCGAATCAGCCCGATGCTGTATAGATCTATGCGCTGCTCCGGGTGGTTGGCTGCAAGTTGCAAGCAAATATATGCCGGTAAATAGTATCATCGTCGGTCAGTAATCGAACCGTCCTCATTTTTGCTGGCATTATCTAATCATACAAATACAGGTGTCGATCTCGTTCCAATAAAACCAATACCGCGTGTCATCACCTTCGCCTCTGATATCACTACGCCACAATGTCGCAGCCTTCTGAGAAATGAATTGAAGGACTGGAAGGCAGATGTAGTTTTGCATGACGGTGCACCTAATGTTGGTACTGCCTGGGTGCAGGATGCATACACCCAATCAGAGCTCGTCCTCATGAGTCTAAAGCTTGCCGTCGAGTTTCTCATAAAAGGCGGAACCTTTGTGACCAAAGTTTTCCGCAGCGTTGACTACAATAATCTCATCTGGGTCTTTAGTCAGCTCTTTACAAAGGTCGAGGCGACAAAGCCACCATCATCCAGGTGATCCTCACATCAGATCAAACCTACTCAACAATTAATTTCAGCTGAAATTAGGAATGTCTCTGCTGAGATCTTTGTTGTTTGCCGTGACTTCCTCGCACCCAAGCATATCGATCCCAAATTCCTTGACCCAAGGCATGTTTTTAAAGAACTCACTTCATCAATCCCAAATGATGCGGGAATATCGGCCAACAATGTCCAAGCCAACGTTTTCCATCCAGAGAAGAAGCGCCGCAAAAGGGAGGGTTATGCTGACGGCGATTACACACTTTATAAAACTGTGGGTGCAGCAGATTATATTAGGTGTTCTGATCCCGTTGCTGTACTCGGGTCATTTAACAAGATCACATTTCTTACTGAGGAAGAGAAGAGGTGAGTATCTACAGATTCCTCTCTATGGCTATTGGAATTTGCATAATAGTTGGCTATCGATGGATGTCACAACAGCAGATGTCAAACCAAACTGTGATGACCTCAAAGTTCTAGGTAAGGGAGACTTCAAGACACTTATCAAGTGGCGGTTAGCTCTTCGTCAGGAGGTCCGTTCTATTATAACATTTCCAATACATTGAAATACTGAACGATTCGCTAGCTTGGCTTGGATGTCAACACAAAAGATGCAGATGAGTTCACTGAGTTCATAGAGGTGACCGGAGAGGTAGACGAGGAGCAACAGATACAAGAAGAGGTACGATTCATGTCTAAACAGACTGATTTCCTCTTCTTTTTTCTTTCTTTTTTATTGCGTTTTTGCTAGCTTGAACGCCTCAACAAAGAAGCCACGGCTCGCGCTAAACGCGAGCGGCGACGTGCTAATGAGTTGCGAACTCGAACTATTCAAAGGATGCAACTGCAAATGACTGCACCACTTGATGTTGGCTTGGAGCAGCAAGATGCTGCCCTTGGGATTGGCCAAGATGACGTCTTCGATTTTTCAGATATTAAGAAGAATGCGTTGTACGAGAAAGGAGGAGTTTCTTTACTAACGCTTGAAGATGGTGATATGGATGGTGATAGCGAGGCTGATGATGAGAAACAATGTGAAGATGATGTGAGTGATGTGGAAGGGGTCACTGAAGATGAAAGAACGAATGGTCTAGAAGCTGAGCTAGATGGAATGTACGATGCCTTCAAAACTCGCCTTCGTGAAAGAGATGCAAAGTTCAAAGTGGAAGAAATGCGGAAGCAGAATGCAGAACGGGAAGAGTGGCATGGTATTCAGGGGAGTAACAGTGACGAAGATACCGATGGAAGTGCGATAGAAAGAAGCGATGAAAAAGGCTGGAATGCTTTGGAACAAGCAAAGTTTGCCATCATTGGTAATAGCTCAGATGATTCCTCAGTGGATGAAGACCCCAAGAACCTGCCAGGAAAAAAGCGTGCATTGCCTCGTAATAGTCCTTCGAATCCCTCAAAGCGCCGCCGACTTGGTTCGGGCATAGGGAGCTTTGTGACCGGAGCCAGTAAAACCACTCAGCTTTGGTTCAGTCAAAATATTTTTGCTAATGAGGAAGACAATCTTGAAAGCAATAGCGAAACCAGCAGCAATTTTGACTCTGCACAACCAAGGTACAATCAATCAGTGGATGTATGTACAACTCATCTTCAATATTGTTCTTACTGATGTTACTCCTTAGCAGCTGTCCTCTGCAGAAGATAGTGATAACCTCGAAGTGGTTCCTCAAGATTTTGAAAATGCTGAGGATATGTGGGATATTGACAACGATAATGAGGATAAAATCAAACAGAAAAAGATCCAAGGTAAGCTTTTCAACTATTTGTTGCTACTCATTCATCCCCTTTCAGACCTCGGGCTGTTGACTCCAGAGGCTGTGACACTCGCTCAACAGCTTGTAAATCGACAAACAACGAAAACGCAATTGATCAATGATGGCTTCAACCGATATGCACTCAACTCAAAGGAAGGTCTCCCTTCCTGGTTCTTGGATGATGAAGCGAAATATTACAAGTCTAATATCCCTATTACGAAAGAAGCGGTTGCCACCCTCCGCGCTAAGCAACGAGCCCTAGACGCCCGACCTATTAAGAAAATAGCAGAAGCCAAAGCTCGAAAGAAGCTAAAGGCCGCTCAGCGACTGGAAAATGCAATGAAGAAAGCAGAAGGCGTCAACGAGACCACTGACATGACAGAACGCGAAAAAGCTCAGCAGATTGAAAAATTGATGCGAAAAGGCCATGCAAAGGGCAAAAAGAAGGAAGTGAAACTTGTCGTGGCAAAAGGCCCCCATAGAGGCATTAAAGGGAGACCAAAAGGTGTTAAAGGCCGGTATACAATGGTAGATGCGCGGATGAAAAAAGAGGTACGATAATGCTTTCTCATGTTTGATGACTATGAATTTTGGAATGAAGGTACGAGCCAAGAAGCGCAGTGAAAAATCGAAGAGAGGGAGGCGCCCATAATCTTTTGCAAGTCATTCTCACTTGACTTTCGACATTATGTGTTATGTATTCCATTACCCTACGTGTTTTGATTATTCTATTCAGTCCGGTTTGAAGATGTAAAGGGGGAAAATGCTTGAGAACGTTTAGTCATCCAATCACACTCATACAAGAATTGTTCCCATGAAGCATCAGAACCAGGATCATCACATGCCACCTAAACCAAGGTGAATAAACATTCAGTCCGGTCAATAAAGTACACAGCACCTGGCACTCCATATATCTCTGGTTACTGTTGAGATCTAGCACGCTCTCACTAGTTATCCGCGGACCACCGAGGCTAGAATCACCAGGTCCAGGAACTGTATCAATGCTCTGGCGAATCAATGTGCTAGATTGGAGCGCATAGGTTACACCATTGTGGGACAGGATCAAAGGTAAGTCCGCTCGCAAAATGTCTAGGTTTGATGAGGATAGCCTACAAAATCCACTTGAGCTAGGAGTTCTCAATAGCGAACATTGTGATCAACTAACTCCGAGATGCTTTCCTCATAACTGCACAGTTCCCTGGGCCATTGCTCTTTGGAGACTTCAGTATCATCAAATATTGAGAATCGGATATCCATCATCCTGGTACAAACACATTGAGAGTGGGCATTGAGGAGATTGAAGATTACATACCGATCTGGCATAATGAGGTCTACTAATTTCTGTGTTCCAACCCGACATACCGTTTCTCTAGGCTCTACCATGTTTGACTCGTTCTCATCTGGTGAAAGTACTTGATGACTAAAGATGTCAGAGACAGCCTGACTGATTTCCAGTCTGAGCGCCATAGAGGTCGGAGCGTGATGGGATCCATTGGCAGCTACTGAACGATATATAATACGGTGAATCAGGCGTTGCTGAGATGGGATTTTATCCGATAGATGTGAAGGTAGACTTTAAGGGCTAAGTCAACACATGTTTACTAACACAAAAGTTAACCCTACCATGGTATAAATACTCGTTTGTGATTACGATCACCGGCTTTTCGCAAAGCGTCCGTCAAAGAGAACCTCTCCAGCGTGTAGGGAGTAAATTTTTCTGATTGACAAAATAATAGATGGCCAAGTCTGTGGGACATTGATTCAGCCCTGGCTGAATCATGACCAACACTTACGAAGCTTGCAAGGTGCAAATTCTAGAGGGAGCATCCACAGATCCTACGAGGTTCCGCATCACGAACTCTCTGATGTTTTCAGTATTCCTGCACCGAATATAAGTCAATATGTAAAAAAAGAATGAAGCGGTATACCCGTTCATATCATATATCATCTTGTGCTCGAGCATGTCTGGCGATTCCATGTGTGGATCGAGCAACCCACCAATGTCCCTTATCCTAAGAGTTCTGCCACTGGGCAGATTCCAAGGTAATGGATGTATGGGAGCGAATGGATACATAGAGAAACTACGTGGTGATCCAGGAGTGACTTGCGATGTAGAATGAGACTCAGAATTAGTATACGCTATTAGAGGGGGTCGCTCCAGATCCTATATGAAAATTCTGTTTTTCAATTGCTGCTGTCTATGGGTATGCCACATACGTGAATGCCTTGTATAGATAAGGCCTTTGCAACGAAGCTAGCTCGTGCCTCATTCTTCCTATAGGAAATATGCACCTATTTTCCTAGTTGACTTGATGCATGGATACAGTTAGTAGGAAACACACACCCTATTATTGTCCTTTGGTTCGGCCAAGGCTCCAGAAAGGCGGGATACGCGTTGCAATAATTTTGGTAATATTTCCTTCTCTGTTGGTAACTCGAGCATAACTTCGACAATTCCCTGTCGTGTACTTGAGTGACAGTTGTTATGAAGAACCTCTGAGGCGCACTTGTTTAAAGGTGTTCAAATACCGGGCCATCTTTTCAACGGATTCCCGGATACCTTCTACTGTGATGGACAAGGGGCTGAATTTGAATGACACCCTTACATTGTACTTTGAAGAAAGGAGATGTAGATTGGCGCCATCTAATATCAACGTTAAGCAAAGATGTCTCGAAAGCAACATAGCAAATTACCTTTCCCTAACAGGAGGAACGCCTCCCGGGTGGTTAACGGAAAAGCTAAGAGGCGTCAGAGATCGATGGATAATTTGACCAGATTAAGAACGTACTTGGAGAAACAATTTCCGTCCGGTCTTTCCGTTTCTTTTGTGATTCAGACAGGGACGGCCATCGCCATTGCCTTTCTATGATTGAACTTGTATAATCTCTTTTTGTCCTCGATTTAGGAAGTGTTAGATTATATAATTTATGAGCATTTTTCAGCTGTTTCACTGTGAAGGAGCGAAGAAGAGTGTCGAGAATATCATTATAATCTGATTCGTATTGTGTGGTACCAGATGGTGCATGTTTTGAAGGCTTGTGGCGTTCTATGTCTTCGATGGTGACCTCTTTGGACGCTGCAACAGAATTAAGAAATTCCTGAATTTTAGTCTGCTCTAGCAAGTTGATTCGTGACTGTGACTGTGTAGTTCGAGGTTCCAAGTTTTCATTTTGCAAAGGAAGCGATGTAAACGCATCGGTTGAATAAGAGTCGGTATTGGAGCCTTTGGAGACGATACCCTGTTGAGCAGCAAAGAGGGTGCGACGTTGTAGACAACGATGGCAAGACTGGCAAAGGGAACGCTGGACAGAGAAGCGATGGAGAAATGCCGCCGACATGCAAGTACGCAGGAAGACGAATTTGCTTCAACTCCGAATTACCAAAACGGGAATTAGCTAGTGCGGCCCGCTTTTTCCGGTGATGATGGTGGGATTTCACAAGTTATTCCTATCGATACATCATCGCCTCCCGTTTCAAGCGGCAGAGGTACGATATTCGAGGCTCATTTTCTCGGTGGTGTGAGCTTCATGTGTCACCTGTTAACTCCCTCCTACTTTTTGTAGGTCCATGAGATATTACCATCCAATGTGGGGCGACCCCCGATCGGCCGGCGCGCAACCCATGGGTTCAGCTCACAAGCAACGAAATAATGGGTTAAATCTGTCGATTCAAATATATAGAAATACCAACAATAGCACTTGTGAAACACGGCCAGAATGGATTTACCATACACCAGGAGCTCACCATCATTCATACCATGGACAAGGGAAGTACAAGCTCAATGGGTCAAACGTCCTTTTTCACTTGCACAAAAAATCGCAGATCCATGCCTTTGTACCAAGGATCCGGCATTTGCCTAAACAAGAGTAACTCGCCCCCTGTGAACTTTGAACCCACGAGTCTGTAGGTGCTGTGATCATGATTACAGTAGTAATATGGTAGCAGAATCATATAGAAACCCCTAGCAGTGAAATGGTCAGCGTTGTATCCGTCCATAGTGGTGATGCGAGACCATTAGACTTATAGTGGGCTCTTTAGTGTGATACAGGTAGATACAGTTGTGACGAGATCAAACCTGAACGCTTCTGGTAAATACCACCAATCAAATCGTACCAAAGCGAAAAAAAAAAGTCTTCCTGTGCCCTGCCGCCTACCTATCAAAATGCCTGGAACTATACTGGATCCCCAAGACATTGATTATTCGGATATTGAAGCCAAGTGCGTTACACGATCCTCATGGTTTGATGTAACGCGACAAAACTCACCATCTACTCAGATATCAGGTTGTTTATGATGAAAGTTTTGATAACACTCTTATAGCGGATGGTGTACCAATCATTGACAAGAGTAAAGAGGAAAAACTGCTCGCAAAGATTGCGAAGGAGTTCACAAAGAAAGGCGCCTCCATTAAATCCAGTGATATCTTTCTCCCTTGGGATGACAAGACAGGTAAAAGCAAAGGGTACGTATAACATATTGAAGGCGAAAGTACAGTTCAAAAGCTATACCTAGGTTTATTTTCATTGATTTCCCATCCCCAGAGAGTGCCAATATAGCTCTTGCTGCCATGCACAATCACCCGTTTGACGCCAAGCATACCTTTAAACTTAATAGATTCACGGATGTTGAGAAATATGGAAGCATGGATGAGACATATGTCGAACCTGTAACAGAGGAGTATTCTCCTCGTGTCAGTCTCCTATTATCATTCCCCATCATATTCTGTGTTTATGGACATTGTTACGAATAGGAACATCTCCGAGCATGGTTGGGTGATCCTCAAGGTCGAGACCAGTATGTCACATACCGCGGGGATGAGGTCAAAATTCACTGGCACGGGAAGCCCTCACAATGTGAGGTTGCACATAAACCAGTAAGTGTCGCGTGAATTTGATGTTGTTCTATCAAATGATGCGTGTAGGATTGGAAAGACTTTCTATATGTTGCATGGTCCCCTCTCGGGACCTATATTGCTACTCTACATCGTCAGGGTGTCCGTCTCTGGGGTGGATCATCATGGAAGCCTCAACAGCGATTTGCCCATCCTTTTGTCAAGCTGATCGACTTTTCGCCGTGCGAGAACTTCCTTGTCACATGGTCGAATGAGCCAATCGTCGTTCCCGAGGGTGCTTCACAAGGACCTCAATATTTCTCACCAGACGACGAAGGAAATAACCTTGCTGTCTGGGACCTCAAGTCTGGCCATCTTCTCCGCACATTCTCAACTAACAACGAAAGTGACACTCCCAACACAAAAAAGCATATGCCTTGGCCAATCCTCAAGTGGAGTCCAGATGATAAATTTGTAGCACGTGTCACACCAGGACAAATGATTAGCGTGCACGAACTACCCAGCATGTATTTGCAAGGGAAGAAAAGTTTGAAGATAGAAGGTGTCATTGACTTTGAATGGTGTCCACATGGAGACAGAGAGAGGGAAGAAGACGCGAAGGCTGCGATCAACGGCTCCGGAAGCAAAGCAACCAAGAAAGCGAGGGAAAATATGCTCGTGTATTGGACGCCGGAAGTGGCAAATCAACCGGCACGCGTCACCCTATCGAGCTTCCCAAGTCGCACAATCCTACGGCAGAAAAATCTCTTCAATGTTACAGAGGTTGTACAGTTCCTTAAGGGTTGCTATGCGAACTAACGCGTACCCATAGTGTAAGCTCTACTGGCAAAACCAAGGCGACTTCCTTTGTGTCAAAGTCGATCGACACACCAAGACGAAGAAATCCATATTCTGCAATCTAGAAATTTTTAGAATGCGCGAAAAGGATTTCCCAGTTGAGGTTATCGAGTTGAAAGGCAAGCACACCATATCCTGTCATGGTTTGTTGTTAACCTTAAGGCTCTAGATACTGTACTGGACTTCTCATGGGAACCCAAGGGAGAGCGTTTTGCCATTGTATCTAGTAGTGATCCAAATCTGGGTAATCCGGGCCCCGGTATTACCATCAAGACGGATGTCAGCTTCTACCAGCTTGATCGCAGTAAAAACGACTTCAGATTGCTCCGTAGGAAACTTTCTTCTAATATTGGGGCATCTTTTGTTGATTTCTTTACCCAAGGCACCCTGACATCCCGCACGAGCAATGCTATTCGATGGTCTCCTCGCGGCCGTCATGTCGTGCTTGCTACTGTCGGTTCTTCTAGTAAATCTGAATTAGAATTTTGGGATCTAGATTTCCATTCCGAGGATGCCGGTAAGAAAGAAAACACAGGAACCAAAGACGACTGGGGCTCGGGTATTCAGCTATTGGGGACTGCTGATCATTATGGTGTGACCGATGTGGAATGGGATCCCAGTGGTCGTTATTTAGCTACGAGTGCTAGTGCATGGACACACACGGTACGGAAGGATCATCTGTATAACTAATTTTCCTGTGAGCTGATGAACATTGTCAGCTCGAAAATGGCTATGCTGTCTGGGATTTCCGAGGTCAAGAGCTGACGAAGCAGATTCAAGACCGCTTTAAACAGTTCATATGGCGCCCACGCCCCCGTTCACTACTAACCAAGGAACAACAAAAACAGATACGCAAGAACTTGCGAGAATATAGCCGTGTATTTGAGGAGGAAGATGCAGCCGAAGAAAGTAGTGTTAGCGCAGAACTCATTGCACTACGAAAGAGATTGGTTGATGAATGGAATGCGTGGCGGACACTACGGAGAAAGGAATATGTCGAAGAACGTAGCCAAAGGAAGAAGCAAGTACGCGCTAACGAAGATAAAGAGGAAATTGAAGTATGGGTTGAGGAAGTCATTGAACAGACAGAGGAAGTAGTTGTGGAATAAAGAGCGCAATCTGTGATATGTTTAGATACTGTTTGGTCGTCAATTGGTTGAGAAAATGACTCAAATACTCATGGCCAAGTGAATCTAATACCATAACCTATCAAACGGGGCTGGACAAACGTGGATAAATCAATGTTTAAGAGAAGTAGCGCCAACCTGTCGGTAGACACTGAGAAGCATGTCTATTTCTTGCCGGTGTATCGTGGACTCGCGAGTAGACCGATTTCTCACTGCATACATCGACCGAGAAGAGATTCCCACAAGGAGCGACTGGCGTGAAAAGGGACGGTAAAAACAAGCGTCAAACACCAAATTGAGTGCAGAATTTCGTTGTATGGCTAGGAAATCCCGCGTTTCATATTCACGGCGGTAGAGACAATGCCTAGATAGAAAACCCGTGATGTCAAAACATTCTGCGTCTATTTGAATTCTGGAGAAGAGGCTGAACACGCGTGGAGATTTCTCCGTTGGGTGGCATAGAGTACACGCCACTGGTGAGAATAAGAATAGAGGGAGGGCAACATCCATTCCAAGGAGAGAGCCGGCGAAAACGTGCGATTTCCTTATTTGGGTTCGGTGCCGACGTTAACCGACGAGGATCGATATCTTATCAGACAAGATTTCCCCCCCCCCCTTCGCACTTTAATAATCCTTCCCAATCCCATCCCCTCCTCGACTTTCCCTCTCCCACCTTCTTCTCCATCTCCTGATACTCTCGGTACCGCCACATTCATGTCTGTACCATCTGTCCCTACCACATTCTCTTCCTCTTCCACCCTCTGGGCAACCCGTGAGCGCGTTTGTTTTCTAATTTTTCTCGGCTTTTCTGACCCCTCTGCGCCCCTTTCTAGCTTCTAAGGAGTGGATCATTGCTCCACGACCCAAGCCAGGCAGAAAGCCGAAGAAGGACTTGCCCACCGTAAAAGACACCGATGATGTACGTATCCTTACCTGGGGTCGTTGGCCTCGCTCATCCCTTCTCTCGTCTCTCCTACAGCCTGATGGCAAGTGCCGGCGGGTGCAGAATAGGTTTTTAGTTACTTTCATAGTATATATGCGCACCTTACCTTTATATACAGGGCTGCACAACGTGCATTCCGAGAGAGGAAGCAATCCCAGCTAGCAGAATTGCAAGCCCGGGTGCAGTCCTATGAACAAGGCGAAATAGAACGTAATGTTGCTCTCCAGAACGTTGCCAAGCGCCTGAAGGAGGAGAATGATACTCTCCGTCGTGAGAATCAGCTCCTCAAAGAAAAGTTTTTGAGGATAGAGCAAGAGCACGGCATTTTACAAGATGGAGACAAACGACGGTGGAGAGACGACTCTCCTACGTCAAGTATCTCCTCTGTTCGGTCTTCTTCCAGGAAGAGAACTAAAATTTGCTCTTCGAATTCCAATCTTAAAGTGCCTCCTTCCTTGACTTCGCCTTATATTCCATCTCCCCCATCAATGGTTTCATCTCCTGATTCGAACGGTAGTGCGGATTCACCTTACTCACCTGTGAACTACGACCGGGACTCAGAAGCTGGTCATAATTCAATACAGCTCATTGATTACACCCAAGCTACTAAGCCTTCTGAATTTGATACGGGCAACGGTTTCCCTGCATTTGACTGTGGCTTCTGCAATGAAGGCACGCCTTGTGTGTGCCGTGAAATGGCTGTTCAGCAAGACCGACCACAGGCGGTTGCCTTCAAAGCGGAGAACTACTCACAACCAACGGCTACGATGGTATTACCTACCAATCATGCAATACACCTTGACACTGTCCAAGAGTCGGCACGACCTTCAATACTGGATAATCTTCCTGCATTCCAACCTGCTGTACCTCTTCGTCGTAAGCCAGGAGCAACAAACCCCTCCAGTCCACCTGTCTTTCCTGTTATTTCGCTCCAGGAAGCTCAAGGGACAACTACAGCTATGTGTACAGGAGACCCATCGAACTGTATGGCTTGTGCAGATGATGCTTTTGGGAAGGCATTCTGCACAGCACTCGGACAATCTATTGCTTCACATGCACCATGCCCCAATTGTCCGTGTAGCCAAAATGGTGCTATGGGCGTTGGCTTTGCGACTGGTGGCAATGGTGGTTGCTGTGGAAATCCCGAGGGTTGTGACCGCCATATTTCGGCGTCAATGCAATCTTCGTCCCAATTAGCCAATGGTATGCAACCTGACACAATAGCGACTAACGATGCCTGGCAGCAAATCAAATCCCATCCCAAGGTGTCCTTCGCCGACCTGGCACTCCTTGCTGATGTTGTTGCCCGTCGGTCAAAGTGTACAGGCCCAACGGTCATCATTTCGCCTGCTCCTGGGGAAGTGACACCCGAGCGATTGAATTCCCCTACACTTAATGTCGACTCTCAGCCTTACTCAGACCAAGGCTCAGTTCTTCTTACAGACCCACACGCACACTACCGTGAGAAAGAACGAGTACGACTGATCATGCCTACATCACAGCCACGGCTTGTTTCCCAGGATGTCCTGGTGAGATGTGGTCGTCGAAGACTTCGAGAGGTTCCTGCTGATGCCGTCCGTGATGCCTTGCGTCTTCTAGACGCCAAATTCCCCTAGTACTCTACCTTTATCGGTTACACAAACTACAGGCTTAGCATAATGTCTTCAGCGTCATTTTTTGACATGTATTATGTATTCATATTCTACGTTGCCTTCTCCGTTGAAGACGTGTGCTCAACGAATGAGAATGTTTAGTTAAACTACTTATAAACTTCCACTTCTTTACAAGACCCCGGACTCTGAAATGCAGCCAAAGTTGCTGTTGCTTTGTCATTGATTTTGGCATACTGTGGATCCCAGCATGCAGAGCTCGAAAGCGGGTCGCAAGCTCCTTCAAAGGAAGGTTGGAGTTTTCTTCAGGAAAAGGTTCGATATAGGCCCAACAAGTGATTAACATCTTTCTCGCTGTCCCATATGCCCCAACAGCAAAAAAGGCAGCGCAAAGCGCGTCTATTGCGGGGACATCTGGGTGGTGTCCCATCGCGACCATCCGTTGGAATAACTGGACTGCCTTCTCAGGAAGGCCATGACGACCATAACCCACAATCATGATAGTATAAATTATAACGTTCAGCTTCATTCCAGCCTTTTCCATGGACGCCAGAAGATCCTCAGCACGATTAAAGTTTCCCGAAAGGGAGTATCCTTCTATGAGAGCACTGTAGTGATACTCGGTCAGGTGTATTCCGCGAGAGAGTAAAGTATGAACAATTTGATCGGCGGATTCCACATCAGACTTAACGATAGCATCATGCCTGATTCGCAAAGCAAACATTGCAGCGTCGCTTCTGACCTGGCTATTTGTTAGTGCCTCAACAATGGGACGAACGAGGGCTCGGTAATTCAGATGATGAGGGAGCATAAGCCCAGCAGCGGGATCAAGAGTTGTAGACGAACTCGAAATACGTCGTTCTGGGTAAGCTTGCATTTCAGTGTGTCGAGTTGCAGAGAACCGAGCTGCCGTCACGTTCCACCCGCTACCATAGAGTAGGAATTTCTCGTAGCGTACTACGCAGCTTAGTATCACATGCAAATGGCGAATGGTCGGTCGGAGATTGTCCGAAAAGAGCTGTCGCAGTACACGGATGATGATCCGGGGATGGGCATTCTCTCGTTTGCGAAGATGGGACACAAATACCTCCAAGGTAGCAGAGTTAGGTGATATGCTATTGACGCACATGATATTCAAGATAGTTCTCATAGCATTTAAACCGTGAATTGGTAGGACACCTTTGAGAAGTGCATTGAACAGCTCTACAGAGGGAACGATCCCAACAATATCAATATGTAGGTTGGGACCTTCCATTTTGGGGGACATCAACGGCGCGAATACAGACATCGGGGACTGTACTTGGTCACACAAACTAGCAACCAGGCGGATGGCTACATTTGCACAACCAGTCGAGGAATATACGCGAACCATAGCAATAACGACAGCAGAATTGGGTTTGATACCAATTTGGTTCATTCCATGGATAATTCCTATGGCGCCTTCTAGATCTCCTCGACTTGCCATATAATTGAGCAAGATAGCAAATGTTGTTGCATTGGGTGTTAATTGTCTTCTCATGGAATTGGGGCCAACTGAATGTGCTCGGCTGATGCGATGATCTGTTGGGCTATGACGCGCATCTTTCATAGCAGTAAGGACGGCCTCCACAGATTGAGGAATAAAGTAGGATAGAAGATTTAGGGCACCAAGTACGTCGTGGATGTCGAGATGTAACTGGATAAGACTGTTTACAACTGCGACACTGGTGGCATCGTTCATGTCCCTTAATCCTTCTAAGGCTTGTGACTGAATCTGTTTGTCGAGACCAAAAGCACGGGTATTTGTAGCAAGTATGGCGTGAGTTGACGAGTCTGGTGGGAACCCTGAATCCTGCATATGCTGAAGGCAGATCCTTGCTTGCGTCATGTCGCAGTTTCGGACGTGACCAGACAGCATCAAATGAAAGGTCCTCCGATTTGGCTTTAAATAATATCGCTCGAACTCCCCAAGGATACTTTGCAGGAGATTGTAGCGTTGTGTTTCCAACACTGCGCGAACCTTCCAATTCAGAAGTCGACATGTCGTCCGACCTGTTTGTTGCATTCCAAGAGCCACTACGATTGATATGTGATACCAATGCTTGGCATTTGTTAGTTGGAAACAGATGCACTCGTAAACATTTTGCTTGAGCTGGCATCCAAGTTTCTGAACAAGGTGCAATAACCGAATCGCCAGATATGGAGTAGGAGTACAGGCAAGTGCTTCCCCCAGGAGTCGAACATTCTCGCTTTCTAAGAGATATTGTGTAACGCCTGCCGAAGCATGAACTTGTTGTAACCATTCTAGTCCTCTGTCTTCTTTTGACAGAATTTTCTGCATGATAATGAACATGTGCTGTCTTGTCTGTGTCGAGTGCATGTGCGAACCAGAACCAGAACCAGAGGATGTGGGTGTCATTCGGGGGAGTGTTGAGCTTTGTAATCGCAATCGGTTGACATATATGAGAGCGCCGTGAATGTGTTGCGATGCTGTAGCTTGATTTGCAAAGCATCTTTGGAAAGTTGTGACAGGGGATATGGATTGGAAGACAACACGCGACAATGCACATAGACAACCTGGACACTGCCTGCAAGCAATGATACAGCTCTTGAGCATGGACAGCCAGGATGATGTCCAGATTGAGAGGTGGTATCACTGCGTTGAATTGAGCTCATAAAACTAAAGAAAGGTGTAAAGGGACACACCTGAATACAGGTTGAGAGACGGGACATTGATGGGTTTTTGTGTGACATGTGGTGTGACAATTGTGACGTGATCACCTCCGGGGCCGTGACCCGTGACCAGAGCGCTTAACTTGAAATGCACAGCAAAGCCGCAGACAACGGTAGATGCGTTATCACTATTCAGACCCCCACCACCACCTCAACGCCTCAATATGTTGCCGCCCATACCAACACCGCCTCCGTCTTTGACTCATACTTATCATCTGTCATGTATAACTCTCAAATAGGTATACTGGACATCACAAGCTCCTGCGGTGAGCGGGCGTTTCACAGCCAGTCTACGGCTTGTTTCGACTAGTATGGTTATTTTAAAACAGCAATTCAATGATCCTGACAACTCTTTACCTCCAACTATCTGTACAGCTCTCCGCTCCCGGCTTAACTTGACTCGATTGAAATATCACTCGTATGTCTGTCAATATCTGTATAAAACCCTCTGCCAGCTTCGCCATGTATCATATCTGAATCTTCTCCTCATGCTACAGTCACATCTTTCGATACTCGAGGCTAGTGCCTCACGGTATGCTGCCTATCCTTTGTTCCGCACGCCGAGGCTCGACGTACGTGCCACCAGCCAAGTAGATGCCTGGGATATCGTCACATATCAACATTTCTTTCATGATGTCGAGGCTACTGCCAAATTCTGGGCGCGTACTTTCGCATTTCACAGTATCCCCCAGAAGTCAGTTGTTGGGTTATGGTAATTCATTTCAGCTCAAGTTTGATTATGTGTTATTGACGATTCCATAGGATAAGTGGATCCACATACCTGGATCTCTTGCACGTATACGGTGTTTCTCGGGCTGGGTACATCCCCCAACTATTCAGCTTGCGTCTGCCAAATCCTGTAGTCATTTATGAACTGCTACACAAAGCCGGTGCCAAAGCCCTCATTTACGAGTCTGCTTTTCAAGCCAATGTAGCTGATTCGCCTGTTCCTACGTTTATATGCGCCTCGAGGGATCTCATGGATACTTCAGAAGCAAACCTGCCTTCTTTCTCACCTACGACAGCTGAAGAGTGGGCATTTGTATTCCATACTAGCGGATCCACCTCAGGTAGTCCAAAGCTTGTACCATGCAGCTACAAATGGGTGGATTCTGCCATTTGCAAATCTGGCCAGATTAGCCGACCCTTCAACATTGACCATCAGGATGTAACTGTTTCGATGTATGCCTTTTCTTGTTTTCTGTCTTGTCCAGCAATTCATTGATTTATAGGGGCAGTATTTGTCATATTGGACAGACATTCAGTATGGAATCTCGTCTCGTTTTACTACTCTTCGTACTAATAACACGTTACAGTGTTTCTTGGAAGCTTACAGCACGGCTCTTGTGTTGTTCTTCCTGGTACCAACGGCTTCTCTTCGAACGAGCTTGTGAATATGATTGAGCGATGTCGCATAAATCGACTGAATCAATTCGCATCATTTCTCGCAAATCATCTTCGGAATTCGCGGACCGACTGTAAATTACTAGAAAGCCTTCAGAGCTTGGATGAAATATTATACAGTGGTCTTCCTCTAGCCAGAGATGAAGAAGAATGGGCGAACAGCAAAGGTATAAAGCTTCGAGTAGGTTGCTTTCTTATCCATTTCTGAAATAAAGCTCACTTGCCCTAGAATCTCTTTGGCAATACAGAATGCGGGGCCATGCTTCTATCGATTGGGGGGAAGGGTCGTGCCGCGTCGTTACTCCAACCACTTCCCGGTACATCATATACATTCCAACCAATAGATGGAGCAACTACGCCAGGACATCATTCCACTGGCAGAATGTTGGAACTGGTCATCCTGGCAGATTCCCCCGACTGTCCTGATAAATCACTACGGCATAAGGATGGACATTTCCATACTGGAGACCTTTTCGTGGAAGTGGCGTCCGGATCTTATATCTCTCGGGGTCGCGACGACGACTGGATAAAGACTGAGAATAGTTTGCGATGTGATACAAAGTGGGTATTGTCGGTCCTGAAGGAATACATTATTGTTCAAGTCTTTTTGTAGGGCAATTGAAGACAACACCAGATCTTCTTGTAACCATATCATCCGGGAATGCGTTGTAGTTGGAATAGGGCGTCCCTCACCAGCCATGTTCGTGGAACTTACCGATGACAGTTTTGACCACGAAAAAGTAAGAAGAGAAGTCATACGCAAGACTCGACACTTTAGTTCTCGTCGCTACCTTCATGAACGGATTACATCTCCACATATGATCATCATTGTTGCACAAAACACGCTCCCGCGAACAACAACCAAAGGGAACATTCGACGCAAGGCGGTAGAAGAGCAATTCAAGGCACAACTTGATGAACTTTACGCATCCCGACACAGTCTATAACAGATACCCTAGCAAAATAGTTCAAATTGTATGATAATTTCAAACTTGTGTAGCTGTACTTTGGACAGGAGTATACCAAGACATAGCATAGCATTGTTAATAATTCCTTTATAGTTTTACAAACAGCTTTAGGAGTTGGCAGAGTCCAAAATTAGATGACCAATGTTACAAAATTGCTCATTCATAATAATTCGAAAAATAGTCCATGGATTGTATCACACTACATCGATTCCATCTCCATGCACTTTCATAGTGAATATGCTTGATTTGGAGCTTCCAGGGACACGGATCATGCCTGAAAAGTGTTCAGTCGTATTGTCTGTGATGTTGTCACCTTGGCAAAGTTGTACGGAACCAGACGATAGCGTTATGTGGTAATGGAGAGGCAACAGATAATGCGGTGCATTCAACGGCGTGAAAATGTGAGCCGGATGCGTAGAGGAGAAAGGGGCGGGAAATGGGTAAAGGTGTTGCTTAAATAAAGGCACAGGGGAATCCAAAGAACTGGGATCAGCAACCAAAGCCCAATTCGTGAGGATAATAACCGGACCATGACTGAGACGGAGCGACTGTAATGCCGAGAGAACGTTACACAATGGTGGCGTATATGACTGGGCGTTTGTGCCAGCAAGCTGCATCTGCTCGTTCATGTAACGATCAGGCCAGTAGAATGCACTAATAGAATCAATGGCAAGTAACCCAAGTTGATCCTCCTTGAGTCGGTCTGCATGATATTTTGGCATGTTGAGGATTGTCGCGGCAAGCTGAGTTGAAGAGTGCGGGCGGAATACATGCAAGCGTTTCAAAGCAGCATGCGCAACTGCACATATGATCTCCTCATTTGCATGAGGCAATTTCCGCTTCAGTCGCTGTTGGAGGAGTATATTGAATCGCTGCACATTAAAAGTCATGTCCGTATCGATAATAACTGCTGCCTTATCCCAGCCATCGAGATGAAAGGTAGAATACTTGACTGGAATAATGCAGTTGATGAGGAGATGATACAAGAGATGAGTTTTGCCGGTGGCGGGGGGACCTTGTATTTCGACGACATCTGCAAAGTTCAGGGGCGAGTGGGCATCGAGAGCAGGGATGTGGGACGGCCCTGGGGAAGAAGCTAGTGAGGGTGAGTGTAGAAGGGAAGAGAAAGGAAGGAAGGACATGCATCTGGAGCGAAGGGCGGTGAGGAGATGGGAGAGGGAGTGAATTTGTAACGAGTCGAGGAGGGTGG
Source organism: Amanita thiersii Skay4041 (assembly GCA_002554575.1). NCBI lineage: Eukaryota > Fungi > Basidiomycota > Agaricomycetes > Agaricales > Amanitaceae > Amanita > Amanita thiersii. The sequence continues at coordinate 335,753 of KZ301969.1, forward strand.
AAGAGAGCGACATGCACGTGCTCGCTGCTCTCCTCCATGTCCACTACCACCACCAACAGACTTTCCCCCCCTGCTCGTCGTGCTCCAACACCCTCAACCACCCTTTCAGCTAACCCGACTCCTATCGCCAGAGGCGCAACCGCACGTTCAGCTCTTTCTCCTCGCGTCACCTCCTCTCTTAGTTCCACTGCAACTCGACGAGCTTCCCTAAAACCACCAACCTCCCCCCTCCCCGATTCCAAAGAGTCCCTCTCCGCTTCTCTGAAGCTTGAGACAGATCACAAGGAACAAGTAAGCCAATATCCTCCGTTGCTATACATCTTCCTCACCTACTGCTTCCCAGCTCCTTCTTCAACTCCAGGACAAAGAGCAGACCATCGCCACCCTAGGCGCAGAGAATGACACCCTCACATCCGCTCTCAACGCTGCAGAGTCCAGACTCAACGAACTTTATGCAGAACAGTCTCGATCAGAGGTTGAATTGGCTCAGCGTATCGATATCATTGACAAACTACGTGCACAAGTTCGAGAACTAGAAAGGGAAAAGAGAGATCTGCAACGTCGTTACAACGAACAGGCAAGCTTCTCGCATATCATTTTGCCTAGATGAAACTCATTCTTATGATAGACTACGTCTTTCGAAGCAGAACGCCAAGCCTTTTACGACAATGAACAACACCTTAAATCTCGTATCCAATCTCTCACTCAGGCACGTAAGCAACCTGAGCCAGAATTTATTACCCGGATGAACGACAGCCATGCAGAGCCTGCAGGTGACGAAGCACTTTCATCTCCCCAGCCAGAAGAGGACGGGGCCGGAAAAACAAATATCGAATTGAATCCTTACCAGTCCCCACAAAACAAAGCCCAGGATTTGCATGATCCCGAATCTGAGCCTGCCGAAATGACAGCCTTAAGGCTTGAACTCTCTACTTTGTCTACCTCCTATGCGTCCCTGCAGAGCACGCTGGTCCTGCTACAGACGCAGCTGGTGGACCTTAAGAGAGTAAACCGTGAGGTGCAAGAAGAAAACGAAAGCTACATGATTCTTTTACGCGAAAAAACTCTCAGTGGACAGTTCGACCTTCTAAGGCAGGTTGGCGCCAATACCAGTGAGTCGGAGGACGACGATTCAGAACATGCCGATGTTGGTAGCTTATGTAGCACCGGTCGTAGTACCCTGGATAAGGTGGACGAATTACCCGAAAGTCTGGAGCTGGAGCTTGAACATTCACTAGCTTCAGATGAGTTGAACGCAACTCCATCTTCTCAAAGTGTCAGATCTGCTGGCAGACATAGTCGCAACCGGACTACATCCTCTACTCATGCGCCTGGTATTCTGCGGGGTGAGACTCTAGCAGACTTGCCAATAACAGGCCCAGGCTTGGACCTTGCTGCAGAGCTGGGCAGAGCTGAAAATAAAGATGTACTTTCTGGTGCACCTTTAGAAGAACCTGATCGACATGGACACCCCGGCAAGAAGAGGTCCAAGAAGAGTTCTGATAGCCGAAAGGTCTCCACTTCTTCCGAGCTTGATCCTATGAATGACATTGATGCGCTTCGCACCGAAGTCAAGTCACTCAAAGACGCCAATAAGGCGCTTTCGCTGTATGCGTCGAAAATCATTGACCGCATCATCGCTCAAGAAGGTTTTGAGCATGTGTTGGCCGTCGACTATGAGAAGGATCCTACGACCCCGGTGAATGCTGCTCCTCGTGCATCGCCCATGAAAGCTGCTACTTCTACAGCAAATCCACCAATCAAAGCGCGCCCGCAGTCTGTTTTCATAAGCCAGTCCACCTCCAACTCGACTAATGTCGGGCCACCATCCCACTCTTCGACCCCTAGCTCGGCACAAGCAGCTACAAAGGCCCAGCGTAGATCAATGTCTTTTGACTGGAAAGGTTTTTCGTTCTTTTCTGGAGGCTCAGAAAAGAAGTTGGAACCAAATTTGCGACCATTAACTCTTACGCCAGGTGCGACAACTGTAACAGGTGCACGAAAGTTAGACACATATGAGGATGAGGAAGATCGCAAGGAGAGGGAGAGATTGAACGCCACGATGAAACTCATGGGTATTCAACCGCCAACGCCAGTGCCTTTCCCGATTGAACGCACCCCGTCAACTACTTCGGCCACCACCAATACAGTTCCAGCAAGTAGTCGTCGTTTCTCCCTGTTTGGCCGGAGCACAAGTACAAATTCTGGCTCTTCATCCCCTAATCCCAGTACACCGGGTGAAAGCACCCGTGCTGGATTGGGACTTGGGGTCACATCTAATCTAACCCAAGAAGCTCTTGAGCAAGCAGAAGCCCAGAACACACTTGCTGCTCTTGATGCGCACGAGCGTAATCTGAGTGTTGAATTAGCACGAGGGGGAGGGGGTGGCTTCACTGAAATTACGCCAAGGAGTATTGGCAGAAGAAGTCGACGGAGTGGAGGTGGCAGTGGCAGTGGCAGCACAGTTTGGAGTGCGGGCATGAGTGCTAATGATGAATGAATATACCCTTTCGACCTGCTCGAAAGTCTATCGACGGTCAACGATAGAAGCAACTTCAAGGATAGCTAATCTACTGCTCGTTTCTTGAGTAACTCAGTGTACAACTCTACTAATGTGTGCTTTTTGGGCTATGATAATGATACCCGTGTTTTCCTTTGCTCTGAACAGAAGACTTAGTTCAACGTTTAGTGCTTGACTAGTGTATTCTGAGCATGTATGCGAATTGTCTCAAACGGGTTTGCTGAGAAACTTGGGTTGGATAATATAAGTGGATGTCGTGACTGTTCTAGTTTCCTGCAATAAAGTGAGTGAAAGTATATGATGATTGTAGTAAGGGATCTTACAAAGCATGTTTTCTTTGTGCATTTGTCAGGGGCGTGCCCTTGCCTTCGCCAATCTTTCCAGTCTTTGAGCTCGTTGAGGATTTGATATTTTGGGGCTTTTCGTTACTGCTCGGTAGGATATTCGTACCTGAGATCTCCTTGGATGAGCTTTCTTCAAGTTCAGCTATGGCTGCATTCATATCGTCTAAACCGCTGCCTATCTGCTCTTTGGCTCTTCGTTTAAGCCGGCGTGTGTGAGATTTGGAATACGGTAATAAACCAGAAGTCAGCTCTTTCGGGAAGGTTCCCCACATTCAGTCAGCTTTAGACTTGCATTAAGGTTAATGGGTGAGATTGCATACTTTGTAAGAAGGTTTCTCGCTTGATCTGCTGCTTCTCCTTTTTGGTGATTGGTGCTACATGGCCTTCTGGCTCAGCCGCAGACAGGGCTTCTAAGACCTTTGTTCCCTGTAGTGGTTTATGTCACTAGGTCGCACTAGAAAAAAAGAAGGGAGAAAGTACTAACCGAGAGATAGGATGCGTCTCCGATATTGACGTGCTCAACGACATTATCTTGAACGGCGAACTTACGCTGCCCGACTTTCACGGAGGGCGAGTGAAGCGTTGTGCGCTTCCTCCTTTCTTTCGGCTGAGAAGGGTTCGGAGATGAGATGAGATAGTGTCCGAGGAGAGGATACTGAAGAATACCATGAGAGTGTAATAAAGGCTTCAATACAACACAAGTCTACATTCTTACTATACTTGTATACTGTAAATACAGACTCAAATAGCCTCCCGGCTCTCTAATCCAATTGTTACAAAACTAATCATTACAAGTATCGCTCCAATGAGTACTTGTACCTGCACAGGGTGCCCGAGAATTGTATCTCCAATAACAGCGAATGGTATCGTCAAACTCAGCCCAACTGTCACGACCACAGGTGTCGTCTTGAGCATTGCTATTACATACATGTAATCGCTAGTTAATGTTATAACCATCTGTCAAAATCACGTCTGCAAGTCAGCTATCTCTCGCGAATAAGGGCACATTGGGTGGGACTTGCGTTTATGACGATGGCACGAATAACCCTTCCTGACGTCGGCCATTCAAATGGTTCTATTCCAGTCCGGTGAAGAACAAGTCCAACAGGCCAACAAAGCAAGACATTAAAGAGACCAACAAAGCCGAAGAAGAGCTGCATATTAATCCGTGATTCAGAACCAACGCGAACCTTGAGAAAGATAACATAGAGTGCGTAAAAAACAGCAGAGATCAGGGCGAGAAAATCTCCTAATATAGGTTGGTGTCTTTCTGATGTTAGGATATCCGGTGCTGGAGATTCCTGGTATGAATCTGAAAGGGAAACAAGTACCACTCCGCAGAAGCTTAAGGCCAGATAGCTGAGTACACTACTGCACGCCATGGAGCGAAATCAATTCACCTCGTGATAACGGCAGCAATCTTGGCAAGATTTAGTGTTTCAACACGAAAGACATAACTAACTCCGAGAGTGAAAAAGCCTGACTCTTGTGATCAATGGGAAGGAAGGTTCATGTTAAATTGAACACACCGCTCGTGCCTGACAAAATCATGGAACTTGCTACACTGGTATATTCAAGTGATGCATTGACCGTCCAGTTAGCAATAAACCAGAGAAGGCAAAATATCAGTGCAAGATTCGCGGTCTCATTGGTTGTGAGCGGTGGAATTGACCCTCTTGAAGCAGGAGGTACTGCTTGCGTGAGTATTGACAAGCCAGATTCCTAAGGAAAGGTTGGAACAGATGAGTCTAGGGCTTGGACTGATGGAATTTCAAGTACCTCTAGAGATGTGTGTATACCTTCAGGCCGTGGACTTTCAGCAAGAGATTGATAGGCGTAGCCCTCCCTAAATTATGGTACTTCCTCACAAAACTTGGCTCAGATATGACTAGGATTCACCTCAACCCGTGTAAACCAGACTGAATGTCATTGGAAGGAGCCCTTCGCTTGAAAACAAAGAATGGTAGTAGATATAAAGCAAACGACGCTGTGTTCAGATACGTCACGCTGTCAAGGATATGTGAGTCATGTTCTCGTTACAGAAAAAGAACCTACAGAAATGGTTTTGCGTAACCGTCATTATAGAGATCCTGGGATGAGATTTTGTTTAGAAGAATATAGTTCCAGTACTGTATGAAGACAGCAAGGATATTAGTATTTCTCACCTGCGTTACGAAATTAGAGGCTGTCCAGAGAAAAACGACCAGCAACAAGAGGCCAATCCCTGACATGTAACTCTGGTGGTTGTAGGCAGCAATCAACATCCTTAATTTGCCTTTGCACATGAGCACTGGGTGATGCTGTGACTCAACCATACTAGTGTGCCTGCGCCATACCAGTAGTGCTAGTTGGGCTGGGTGCTTATTATGTAAACAATTGAGGCGGTGTAACAAGTACTTTACATTGTAAAAACAGATTGAATTTATAAAAAAAACTGTCCGTCCACAGGTGACCGAAAATGCAATAATGATGAAACATAAATAGTAAATACTCTGTGTGCGAATGAAGATGCAGAGAGATAATAGAATTTATGATGGTCGTAATGGGACTGCTGAATGATACTTAACTTTCTCAAATATTCTGTAGAGACTAATGATGAGATTAATACAATACACGAGGAGACCAACGCCGACGAGACAAATGAGGGCGACTTGATCGTTACATATTCGTTCTCCTACTCCACTTTCGAATCCTGGTAGATTGCTTGGGGAACGAGGAATTTGGTTGTACCATGAGATACTTGAAGGAGACGCACAGGGGATGACAGATGTGAAAAAGTTATCAAAGCTGAGTGAAAGTGCAGCGGACCATGCACAAATGAAAAGAGTTTCGGAAAGAGTGTGAGCGAGCTTCGCAGAGGTCTTCCACAAGCCAAGCGGACGACCAAAATATTCCAACTAAGAAAATCATTAATGTTAATATTAATAAATAAATATAAAAGATAAAAATGAGCAGCTTACGTAAATAGCTGCCATTACATGAACGAGCGTTAAAGGAGCAAAGATGATCACGACCGTTCTGATTTCGTGGTCAATCGCAAGTCAGGCTGCGGAGAGATTCACCCACGGAGAACTGCCAACTGCACCCATTACATCGTGTCTCATTTCTATCTGTCGAATGCGTATGGCGATGCCGAGGGCTGCGGTGGTGAAGGATATGTTGATGAATCGAAACAACTTGGTGACGATTAACACAGAAGATTGATTTGTCAGAGAATAGGAGTGTTCTTACTAATGGAACGTATGTGTTGGCAAGCATGAAAGCTCTGAATCTCTTGCGTCTGCGTTGCCATGACGTGAGATGGCTATGTGCATCATCACTGTCTTCGGCATTGAAATCACTTTCAAAATCAAATGAATTGTGACTGGCGTGTGTGCGACGAGGGCCCTGAGCACTAGGTCTTGTAGTCCATGGAGTATCCCAGCCGGGAGTGGAGGTGTGAGCTAGAGTGAACGGTGCTGCGGTAGCAGACGGAATAGATATTTGCAAGTCGTTGTTGCTTCCATGATGTGTCAGTTTCTCCCTATCCTTACGCATGAAAGGAGCGGCATCCTTGAGAATAGAAGGAGAAGGTAACCAGGATAGGGAGCGATGCTTAGGGGGACGAGGAGGGACAAGATGGACGTTAGGATCAGGGAAATGTTGGGCGGTACGTGGAAGGGTGAAAGACCACCAACGAGAAGGGGCTTGAGAGGATAGAGAATTGTATGATACAGAGTCTGAAGGTCGAGGACGTGGAAGGGAAGGAAAAGGAGGGTGAGTGTCGTCTTTAGGGGAAGGGGGCTCGTCCTTGGCCCATGCTAGTTGTTTATTAGAGTGAGAGACATGTGTTAAACGATTAGCACAGAACGCACGAGGTGTTGTAATTACTGTCCTCAACGACGGCGGGGGCCTGCGTGACGGATTTGAGTGTGTCGAGGACGAGGTGGTCATTGGTAAATGAACATAATCTGACTTGTCCTTATATCTCTCCTTTTCCCACTCTCCTTATGGATCCCAATCCCATCCCCTCCCTTTCCAACGGCCTCGTTGGGTCTCGCTTCGTCACCCAAGATGAAATTGATACGGCCAGAAAGCGTCGCGAAGAGCAATGGAAGGCCGCTTATGCCAGGTACTGCTGCCCCGCTTCCTTTCTTCTCTTTCCTCACATTGCAACCCCAGGCTTGGTCAGGACCCCCCTCCCACTCAACAGCAGGACGACCACTATGATGGCAGGAGTCTAGCTGAAGTATGCCCCCTACACCCCGTCCTATCTTCCTCGAAATTGACTCCCTACTGTTGATCCCAAAATGATGCGTAGAAACTTGCCGCTAACAAGGTATCTATTATCTCACTTTCATCCCCCAATCAATCCTCATTCACAAGGCACACAGATTGCAAAGCAGGAGGAGTGGGAAGAGAAGAATAGACTAGGTACAGTGAATGGCATCCCATTCTTTAGTCCACACACCTCAAGCCGCATACTCGCATAGCAAACCAGTTCAGAGCGCTAGAGGAAGATGAAATAATGTTTTTGGATTCCGTCAGAGAACGACAAGAAGAGGAAGAAAGACAGCGCAAACAACGTGACGGAGAAGAACTCAAATCTTTCAGAGAGTCAGTGCCCGAACCAATTCCATCCTACTTCGGTCACCGTACTGACCAATCTCAGGGCCGTTGCAGCCCGTGCAAGCGCAGCGAGTAATCCTCCGCCGCTTCTCAACAAACCTGAATCAAGCAATCCGCCGAAGCTAGCACCGCCCGTCAAAAAGGAAGTAAAGAGACCGCTCAAAGGAGTAGTCGTGAAGAAAAAGGTTAAATCAAATAATTCAACTGTTGCCGCCACGAGCAACGTGCCACATTATGTGGAGTTGTCAGAACCCAAGGCTAGCGGGAATGGCCCGGAGCCCCCCATAAAGCGCCGGAAAATGTAAGTATTGGTGTAGAGGTGATACTGTATCTTTCAATATAATTTCCGTTTGCCGCCTAGAAGCTCCATATAGTAAGCTCTCGTAAATCAAGGTCTGAGCCCGGCTAGAGGAATCTCAAGTTTATGTTGCCCAACCCATTACAGTATGATAGAAACAGGGGACAGTGAGTGTGCGAGAGGTGTGATACACGTTGACGTCCCGACACTGGGGAACTCCGTCTGGATTATGCTCAAGTTGAATGCACATGGAAACACCTATCGAGCTGCATTCCCACAGAATTCAGGGGGACATTGTTCAACATGTTCTAATCCCACTCGAGTATTCTAATGACCCTTGTTGGGTGACGTACATTTCGTTGCTTTTGGCACCAGTTCAAAAAGCTGCCATATATACCCTCCATGTCTGGGGGGGAAGGCACTATTAGGTTCAAGCCCCACCTGTCACCTTCCAACCACTGTCCCAACTAAAGTCTTTCGTTCATTAACTGCAGACTGCTAGTATGGGTGAATTTGACAAGACCGTTGGTATATCATATTTCCTCAATCCATCCATTCTTCCTCACTCAACACCTGATATATATAGGTGTCCTTCTAATTGGCATCTTTTGTGAGTGAACGATGAATGAAAAAAATAATATATATATAATAGATTTCGCTGACTCGAAAATCTATCAAAGTCAACACCTATCTTTATGGCCTTGTTACCTACCAGTTTCTTGTCTATGGTAATACAAGTATGCCTTTTGAGTCTTTTCCTTTGATTATCTTCTGACTATTTTCAGAGTTCAATGATCCGCTCTGGATACGGTGTGTAACAGCCTTTTTTTGTTTTTTTCTTGATGAAAGACCTTGCGCATTTACATGGTTTTCTAGCTTGATCGTGTGGACGTTGTTTGCAACCGATACGACTCACAGTGCAGTGTATGACTTTTCTCTCTCTTACCAGGAAGGGTGCTAAACGTTATAGACAGCGCCATATATGCTGCATACGATACATGGTAAGAGCATATATGGATAAAGTATGTCATTGTTTGATGGGTCTGGCTATGCGTGAAGTGTTATCAATTACGGAAAGCCGGAGAGTTTACTCGGTAGGAGGTCACCTAACGATGGTTTTAGAATTTGCCTGATTATTTCTTCCACAAGTTGTGACATGGACCATTCCTTTCTTAGCGATAGCAACTGCATTTGCCGCACTTATCACACAAATATTCCTCAGTCATCGGTGAACAATATCAACATAATCATGAATGAAATTATTAACCCTTATCTTTTCAGTGTTTACGTCTTCACCAAAAGCAAGATTTTAGTTGGTTTGATCTGTTCCCTGGGTCTAACAGCATTCATTTTCTCTATCTATGCTGGTACTCTTGCTATGATCGTAAAGGAGTAAGTCCTTTGTTGATTAAGTTTGATCTAATCATGAATTTGTGTTTCGTTAGAGTCACTCATTTCGACCGACTGCGCCCTTCTGTAACCATGTGGCTCAGTCTTCAAGTAACGGTTGATATGATTATCACAAGTATGAGTTGGCTCTCCAATTAATCTGTTACTCATTCTCCTGATATAGTCATCCTGATTTATGTCCTGATAAATTCTCGAACGGGGCTGAGGAGAACTGACACGGTTATTAATCGTCTCATACGCGGTGCCGTTCAGACAGGATTGTTTGCAGCAATTTTCGCACTGGCCGATCTTTCGACTTTCATTCGACATGAAGGTACAAACTTCTATGCCATGTTCGCTTACCCAATAGGGCGAATTTACACTAATGTAAGTCAGCACCTGTAAAAAGTGAATGGTATTGATGTGGAACATCTACAGACTTTGATGGACACCTTAAACGCACGGGCAGAATTGCGTACGATCATGGACAAGACAGTAGACTTGGGTTCAGATGTCAGTAACAACACATCCGTTAGATTGGATACTATTTATGACACGATACTTCCAGAGTAATGCAGACGCTATCCGCATGCGAACCTTTGAATCGCAAGGACAGTCATCAACTAACATTCATTCCATCCAAGTTGATGTAAATGACAGTCGATCTGACATCGAGGGGAAAAGCAACTGGAGTAATAAAGATAAAGGTACAGGTTTGGTTTGACAAATGCTACAGCTACCTTTCATTTCATATGATCAATGTGATTATTTTTTTCTTGTTGTGTTGCCCTGGTAGGCTAGAGAAATTCATATATTTGCACTACCATCGTACACAACACAATCACTTGTATTGGAGTATGTGCATGCTAGAAGATGTCGCGGATTATCTGCGTGTAATTGAATTGGGGGTTGGAGTCCATCGTACTCTATTCAAGTCTGTTTCCTGGGCATCTTGGCTAGATGACTCTACTCTCCTTGTTGCGGCAGCACCCTTGGTGGTTCTTTCTAGCAGCCTCCGCGCGGCAGGCGTAAGGTTACCGGGAGCTTCTGATCGCCGAGGTGTCCATGATGGCGGAGCCATGTCTCCCTTTCGTCCAGAGCTTGTGGTAGGTGTACGTATGCCAGGCGTATGACCCAACTGGCCAAGGCCCAAAAGGCTCGCTTTCGCGCGGAGGCTCTTAGAGGCTTTGCTTGAGAGTTTGTGTGAAATAGCCTCTCGGGCCGATATATTCTGAAGCCTAAATGGAGTCTCTGGAGTAGGTCCCTCTCCATCATCCGAATTTGATATTACACGGGGCGTCGCATTCAGGGTTCCCCATGTCATTAGCTGCTTGACTGCAGCTGAACCAAGTTCGGCTGGTGTAGGTGACGGAACATTCGGTACAAGTGAAAATTGGTCGCTTGACGGTGATTTTGGACGGTCTTATAAACCAGGGACATCGACACACAAGATCTAAAACCATGTAGGAATTACTTACAGGGTGTTCCAGTAATTGCTGCTTCAATCCGGCTTCTGGTAGGGCTAGGAGGGGCAGAGGCACCCCTCGAAGTGGAAGCAGAATGTTCCTGCTCTGGGAGACGAGTATTACCATACTTAATAATTTTCGGATCGGGCCTAGTTCCTGTGGCTGGCGAAGGGTAATAGGGAGACTCGTCGGCATCAGGCGGGAACATTAGTGAGTTGCGTGCCTACATATAACTTGAATTATGTCCTCTGCTCATGACAAAAAGCAATCTTACTTTGAATTTCCATCCATCCACCCCAGCCGGTCGTAAATCCTTCTTGGGTGCCATAACATCGACTTCGATTTCCTCAGCAGTTTTCGTCAAAATGACCTCTTTGCCCTTCTCGGGACATTCAACCTGACATTCAACCTGCTCATCTCCTTCTCCTTGTTTCCATTCTGGTAGAGAATTTGTGAGTCCTTCCGTCAGCAAGCCTATTGGTCTCGGCGCCTCGATTCGAAAACGTTCTCGCATTCCTGTAACGGGGGGTGCTTCAATCAACATCTTTTCCCTCGCCTCTAGCATTCTTTCCCTCTGTGTGTCAACCTTCTTCTGTGCCTCCCAAGCCCAGCCATACAGCTCTTTACGTTTCTTGTTTTCCTCGTCCAGTATTTGTGTAAAACTGGAGTTGTCTTCTGAAGTATACTTGGCCTGGAATTCATCCAGGCTAAGACCTGTATCATACTTTGGTCGCTTAGAAGGTGCCTCAGAGCGTGGCGTCCTTAGTGGCGTATCTGCTGGGCCATATCCGAAGGGTGTTTGCGACGGTGTCTGATTGGGCATACGTCGGCTGCTTAATGGCGTACTACCCACTTCCTCTAGCTTTCTTACAGATGCATGTATAAGATGTGGATCGCGAGTGTCCAAAGCGTCGAGATAGTTGTTCGTAGCATCTAGATGCACAAGAGAAGGGAAAAAGTCACGGGCAATGATATGTGAGAGTGCAGTTGTATAATCATCTTCTTCGAGGACGACCTGATGGTTGAGGGAGCGCTCAGGGCGAGGTGAGGACAATGACTTAGGAGTAGACATGAGTGAGAACAAAGAAGGTGAATTCACAATTGAAAGCTAGTTTATTGATAATTATCCACATAGGCAATATACAAACTAAGCTGCTCTCTCTATTAAAATAAACGGCAGACGAACGTAAATTCGTATGAGGTGGACGTTAAAAAGATCGTATATCATCAAATAAAAAGAAGTACAATAAACGAGTGATCTGTCAGTGTATATTACTTATTCCGTCGAATCATCAAAAAAAAAAAAAAACCTAACGCTACCGGTCTTGTCGGTACAATGTACAGAAGGGAAGGGAAGAAACAAAAGGAGAGAAAATGATTACAGAATAAAAAAAGAGATACATTCACTGCAGAAATGTATCAGGACCCAAGACCATTCTTAGAGACAGCAGTACTTCCTGCCCGCTTTCGCTTTTCCATCTGTAATTTTAGAGCGAGATCCGGATCACCAGTGCTTTTCCTTCCCGAAGGACGCCCAATGCGGCTTTGTGAGAGGGAATTAGACGTAGAGGAAGTCGGCAGCTTTGATGTCCTGGGAGAGAAATTTGGCGGAGGAATTTTTGGTAGTGCTTTCTCATCTTCGCTGCTGTATCTAGTCGAACTGATGGAAGATGGTGTTCCTGAGCCTGGACGGGAAGGTGATGGGATGCCAGAGCGGAATGAATCAGAAGGGGGTAGCATAGATTTCGGGTGGGGTGAGCCTGGACCAACTGATCGTGTCAGACCAAATGCACCGAATTGTGGAGTCGTTCCATTACTCGGGATAGGGAGAAATGTAGGGGTAGACGGGCGAGAAATTGACGTCGGTAACATACTGGACGTTGTTGATGTGCTTAAGCTTACCCCAGATAGTCGCGAAGTAGGCCGACGTATGCCAGCATTCATGGTATTGCGAGTGAGCGAGGATTGGTGAGTAGAAAAACTATAACTTGGAGCACGATAGGCAGATGGAGCCCCTGGACTAGATGTCCTTCGTCTTTCCTTCTCTTCATTCTTGGCAGGCGGTGAATCTTCCATAATGAGAACCCAGCCAGAAGTGTCACCCAACGAGTCTTTCTTTTTATCGGTTTCACTGTCATAATTACGCTTCGAATCAGCGCTTGGTCTATGAGCCAAGCTCTCCCAACTCGTCTTCGCAGTTGATACTTTGCTCGATGCTGATGAAGAAGAAGAGGGTGACCTAACAGTTGTTCCACTATAAGTTAAACCATTCGATGAACCTGAGGCGTTTGAGCGATTTGTGATACTGCCCATACGGAGACGGGGCACGCGTGTTTGAATTTTCTGCTCTAGATTCTTAACCCTGGCTCTCATCTCTGAAACCATTTGAACTCCTTTATTTCTAGAGGCCGTACTAGTATTTGATGTTGTACTTGTAGTAGAGACATTGCGAGTAGCAATGCGCGATGTGGGCGTTCGTGGAACTGCGATAGAGCCATACAGAGACGATATTGTGCTAGATCGTGACACACCTAGAGATGCGCTAGATTGCACGGTGAGATTAGACTTGCTGGGCTGCAAATCAGCAAGCTGTAGAGCTGGTTGCACATCCCGATGGCGAGGGAGGGTAGCCTTTGGTGTGCTTTCTATAGACGGGGTGCTATCATCGGTGGGAGATAAATCAGACAAGTGTAGTTCATCTGGTGGAGAGGTTTGAAGCAAATCCTCATTGGAGGCCACAGGAACTTGAGGAAAAAGTGTCGAATCGAGTTGTGGGAGCATCTTCTCAGAAGCATTAGTGAAGTTAATCACTTGTTCTTTCAAGATGGATATTTCATCATTAGCATCTAGAAGAAGATATCAGATTTGTGCAATGAAATGAGACAGACGCGGACTACCTCGCAGTTCATCCTTGAGGCGTTGATTTTCTTCCTCAAGCTTAGCTTTTTCTAGCAATTCATGTTCAAGAAGTATCTTCTCTTCAAGTGCGCGAGAATATTTTGCCTCCATGTCAGCCAAACTTGACGAAACGGCACGTTCGTTACGTTCAAGGTCATCGTTTCCTAATTCAAGCTCCCGGAGTTGTACCTTGAGTTGTTGATGCTCCTGCCTTAGCTTGTCAAGCTCGCGCTGAAGTGATGTCGTGGTCGTATTATGTGTGGTTTGAAGGTTGAGAAACTTGGTCTGGAAGGTAGTTTGGAGGATTGAACGATGAGTATACAGAAACAGGCAAGGAACAAACCTTCCAATCATCTCTTTCTGCCTCAGTTCGTGACACCTTTATTTTCAGCTCTTGCTGGGCCTTTTCAGTACGCTGCAACTCGTTTTCTAGTTCTGCTTCGAGCTCTTTACTTGCGTGATGAAATTCATCTAGTTCTGTACGGGTTTCGGCAAGCATCTCTGCAACCTATAGAGGTGTAAGGGGAAGAGGAGAGAAAGGGAGAGGAAGAAGAGAAGGTATACCTCGTTGTACTTTGCACGCCAGTCAGTGGTTGAAGAGGAGTAACTGGAAAGAAGATGAGAAACTGACATGGAGGAGATAAAAAGATGGTACTCGAACTGAGAGTCGTCGAGAGACATATGCCTGTCTCTGCGGAGGACATCAGAGGCGGAGAGGACGGCGGTCATGGGAGGGGGGGGGAGAGGAACGTCGAGACGGCGACCGCGAGCAGTCCTCCCACAATCCCACAGTTTCCTTTTTTGGTGTCGTTGATCCAGCTACTAAATTTCTCAATTAATTATAATAATAATAAAATATTATTTTAATTCATCTGGTTTCGCGCATTTCCGCTTCTCTATCCGCCCAGTCTTTGCACACCGCATCTCCTGCCATGACACTGGCTCCATCGTACCCCCACTCTCGCTTGTTGCAAATATCACCCCCAGGTCGTTCCGTGCTGTAGTAACAAAGTAACTCCGAGCGTCCCCCAGCGATATCTATTTGTCGTCAGTGCCGAGACAATTTCGCTCTTGAATATCATGGGCTTACTACAATACCTCGTACGACATCACCCCCTCTAAAACAATCCCCTATTTTTACGCGATCTTTCTCCGTAGCACGCACATCTTGCGTCCGGATCACGCCTGTGAATTCCTCGCCTGCAGGCAGAGGAATCCCATCTACAACAGTAATTGACAATGTTGCTTGCAATGGAGAAAGTCTCGTTATAACTCCCAACACGGTAGAATTGGGAGCCGGAGGATGAGGTCGGACACGGGTTATAGCTAGGACCTATAGCAGATGATTGGATATTTATCAGATGACAAGCGAACACCCAACTGGACCGTCATAACGAGGGACACCGACAAGTGTAGCCCTTGGTTGTGCATCCCTAGAAAAAGTGCCCGAACCCAACCGAGGGGCGGGACCACGGGGGAGAGGAATTAGCTGGCCAGGAAGGAGAATGTCATCAGCCATGTGTTTGAGTAATTTGTAGTGTAAAATGAGAATAAAATCATTATTTGTGGTTGTTTTGGCAAGCGGAGGCAGTCGGTACGAGAAAGTATTTACGCGACTGTTGGACTTTTCTACTTTCTCATGTCTGCCTCTCTTGCGCGTCTTCTTGCTCGTCGTATGTATATATCCTGAATCCCCTTCTTATCTACTCTCAATCTCATATCAAAAAGGTCTCCATGTATCTGCGCGCAGGAATGCACTCTCCCAGTTCAACATGCCTGCGATGAGTCCCACTATGACAGAGGGTGGTATCGCTTCATGGAAAAAGAAAGAGGGCGAATCTTTCTCTGCAGGTGATGTCCTGCTCGAAATTGTAGGCATCAATCTCATATATCTTCTTTGCACATAAACTAACTACAATCCGAAAAACAAGGAAACGGACAAGGCTACAATTGACGTCGAAGCCCAAGACGATGGCATTGTTGCAAAAATTATCGTAGGTTTCAATATATATGCTCATGTTCTTGATCCTACTCACTTGTCCAAGACCACTGAAGGTGCGAAAAATGTGAAAGTCGGCTCTGTCATTGCGATCATCGGTGAAGAGGGAGATGACCTCTCTGGTGCAGACGAGTTGGCAAAGCAGGCCGCCCAGGCGGCACCTGTAGCCCAACAAAAGGCTTCTGAGGCCACAAAGCCTGAACCATCTTCTGAGGAGACAGCCCCTAGACCATCAAGTAATGCCCAGACTTCAGCTCAAGAAGCGCCAAAGCCAGAGCCGCCAAAGGGTGATCGTATATTTGCTTCGCCTATTGCGAAGAAAATTGCTCTTGAGCGTGGTATACCCCTTGCTCAAATAAAAGGATCAGGTCCCAACGGTCGTATCATCAGAGAGGATGTCGAGAACTACAAGCAAACTCAAGCGGCGTCATCGTCGACGGCCACTCAGCTCCCTGCCGCTCAACTTCCTGATTATGTCGATACTCCTGTTTCTAACATGCGACGTACAATTGGTACACGTTTAACGCAGTCGAAACAAGAAATACCGCATTATTATTTGACTGTTGATATCAATATGGACAAGGTACTCAAGCTGAGGGAGGTATTCAACAGCACAATGTCTGAAAAGGACAAATCTGCAAAGCTTTCTGTGAACGATTTTATAGTCAAGGCTGTAGCATGTGCATTGACTGAAGTACCAGAGGCAAATTCTGCGTGGCTTGGTGAAGTTATTCGAACGTGAAGTTTACATCTAACCCATGAAGTATCTCAATTGATTTTTTTCGTAGTTACAAGAAGGCTGACATTTCTGTCGCTGTGGCCACACCAACCGGTCTCATCACCCCTATTGTCAAGGACGTTGGATCAAAGGGTTTAGCGACCATCTCCGCAGAAACAAAAGTGCTCGCAAAGAAAGCTCGAGAAGGCAAACTAGCACCCTCTGAATATCAGGTAGGCAAATTGCGTCACAATGCTTCCACAAATTTCTCAAGTTTCTTAGGGTGGCACCTTCACAATTTCAAATTTGGGCATGTACGATATCTCACACTTCACGGCAATCATTAACCCTCCACAATCGTGTATTCTCGCTGTCGGATCAACACAAGCAACGCTTGTGCCTGCACCAGAGGATGAGAAAGGGTTCAAGACGGTGCAAGTGATGAAAGTCACGCTCAGCTGTGATCACCGGACAGTAGATGGAGCTGTAGGTGCCAAATGGTTATCAGCTTTCAAGGGTTACTTGGAGAATCCCTTGACACTCATGCTTTAAAACACGATCGTATCACGTTGCTCTTCTTTGAACTATCTCAGCATTACTGCTATGGACCTACTTGCCTAATAACCATTATGTTATGCCTTTTTTTACTTGGGGACATCGGCCTTTTATGTTTATTTGCGCGTCTAAAAAGTCGATTATAAACTGAAACGAAGACTACAGTATGGAGAAAGAGAAACAACCTTGACTCTGGCAAGTGTGACGTAAACTATAAAGCCTGTCCCTGAATCCGTCTTTGAAAGCGAAGAGCCTGAAGAGGTGCCTTATCTCCTCAGCCTTAGCAACACTCGAGCGACTCTACATGGATCATGATTCATGGTCTTTTCTGGTCAAGAGATGGTCTGAAGATTACGAGAACTACCAAAGGTTGCAACACGAGCTTGCAGTGTCAAAAGAGGAGGTATTATTCATTTCCTACGCATACGTTCGTTTACTAACCGTAGCGACCAGTGTGAGCGCCTCCGCGGTGAAGTTCGAACCCTTCAGCAGAAAACGGAACAGCAAGAGTGCTCAAACCCAGTCATCCCACAAACTTCCGTAAAAGACGTTCACGATCATTCACAACGTGAGCTATATGGAGCCGAAGCTGGAATCGAGAAAGCTCGCTCTGAATACACGAAATTGAGAGATTTAGTATGTTCAACATCAATAAACGACGTATTTCAATAACACCTGCAATAGTTGCAGGCTTCTACTGCACAAATCGAATCTCTGAGAACCGAGAATAAGGCGCTTCGTGAGGCACTGAATTCCCAAGAGGGCCAAGCCCAGGATCAACGTGTCACAAATAAACCAGATGACACCCAATCTACAGTAGCCGCGACACAGGCGCTGAAGGTTGAAAATGCGGGTCTATGCGAGGAACGGGATAAGTTGTTGCAGCAATGCAATCAACATTTGACAAAGCTACACTCCTTTCAGATCAGCGTCACAGCGGCTCATGCTGAGAATACACGTTTGCATAAACAGGTCTGTAGAGTCTGATAGCCTCCCTTGTCTCTCATCGCCATTTACAGGATGACATTGTGATAGATCCAGGAGGCAACGGGTCAAATTCAGCAGCTGCAAGACGAAATGGAGAAAATCACAGCAGTAAGTTACCTTTTTTTGACTTGTTGAAGGATTTTAACTCAACGAAATAGATGACGACAAAGTTTGAAGATATTAAACTTGGCTATAAACGCAGAATTGACTCTCAATGCCAGGAGGTGAAACATCCCGAACTATTTGCCCTATACATGTTAATATAACATAATCAAAGGCTCAACAATTGAAGCACTTGATAGATGTCCGGTCTGCGGAAAATAAAGAATTACAGGATAAAGTAGCAAACCTCAAAGACTCCTTGAGCAAGTCAAGGGAGCACAATAAATCTTTAACATCCATGGTTGCGAATCTGCAAGACATAGTATGTTCCATAAGTTCTATCTCTCTTGTACTGATTCCCTTTTATAGATGCAACACAAATCAGCAGGAGTCTGCTTTGACTCTCCATCCAATAAAACACTCAAAAAGGACGGTATGGAACAGTGCAAACCTACTATTCCTGATCAACTGCCGCAGCTGCCGGGCTCACTTGTGTCTACATCTAATAAGCAACCACAACTTACACCCATGCCTCGAGAACGCCATGAAGCCTTTGCTAATTCACCACAAGTCATTCCTGAGATCAGTGGTGACCTTGAGACAAGTAAATTTCTCTTTGAGAGGAGTTTCTTGACATCTACAATTGGCGGGAATAGACAATCCCTCATTGTCCGGTAAGCTTGTCTCAGTATTGCTGTACGTGGTTTTGATGCAAATGGCTGTAGCGTTGTCAATAGCCAAACAACATTGGCGAAATCCAAGCAGATTTCAACATACCTTTGTCCCAGCTTGGACCATAATCCATGGTGCCCAACAACACCTGGACAACATGGATACATGTTTGTCGGTCTAGGACGGGAAAAAGATACTTTCCTTGAACCCCAAAACTACCATGTTTTTGTAGGATTGTTAAAAGATGTGTCATATAAGAGACGACAGTATAGCTATGTGGGAGTTTATCGTGCTGTCCGTGTGCAGCCTCTCACTGTCGATGAGTGGAACACTTTGTCTGAATCTGTATGTGATACAGTATCCATTCAATGTATCGTGCTCAGGCATTTATTAGGTGAAGACAACCTATGTATCAAGGACAAAGGAGAAAGTTAACCACAATGGCAGCCTTGCCCAGATGCGGACTGCCTATGATGGAGGGGAACTGGCAGTGCCCTGTGTCAAATTGGAGTGCATAGATTTTGACAACACGCTCTTCACAAGTCTAGTGCAGTTGAACTCCAATTCGGCAGAGATGTCTGGTCAATCCCCTCTATCGGGTAAAAGGCGTCGAGTGAGCCTCGAGGACTCTGCAAATGGTTCACAGAGGAAGTCTCGGACTCGGAAGTCATTCATTGAACTTTCTTGAATATGGACAACATTTTTATTCTGTAATTATTTTACCGTAATCCCACATTCTTGCGTGCCCCTAGCGATACTGCGTTTAATGACACTGCTGCTTACTGTAGTATAAGCTACCGTCCCTGTACCTATTGATTTTGAGATCCGTTACGATTATGTCAGACTCGTTCAGATATTTTCGAACTTGAAGTTAGAACATTCAAATGAAATACCATCAATGCCTGGCAAAATAACTTCGTATCCCCTCAAGCATCCAGGTCTATGACATCCTAAAATACAAATCTTGTGAATATTGATCCTTTGTTTAGAACGTCCGTTCTTGGCTCTTGGGCTGGAAGGTTCAGCTAATAAGTTGGGCGCTGGTATTATCAGACATAATCCTGATGGTTCAGCGCAAGTCCTTGCAAACATTCGCCACACGTATATAACACCCCCAGGAGAAGGTTTTCAACCACGCGATACTGCCTTGCATCATCGCGAATGGATACATAATGTCATCAACGCATGTCTCCGCGAAGCCAATATCCCTATTCATGAGTTAGACTGCATTTGTTACACGAAAGGTAGTTCCGCGGCATTCCCAGAAATACAGTAAACAACTAACGCCATTATCAAAGGACCTGGAATGGGTGCACCCCTGCAATCAGTGGCCCTGGTGGCTCGGACGTTATCATTGTTGTTTAACAAGCCGCTGGTTGGAGTTAACCATTGTGTTGGGCGTCCGTTGTCCCGGCTACCAATATCAGCTGTTAGCTAATGAAAGCGCAGACATCGAAATGGGACGAGAAATTACAGGAGCTAAAAACCCTGTAGTTTTATATGTCTCAGGTGGAAATACACAAGTAATCGCATATTCAAGTCAGTGTTATAGGATTTTTGGAGAGACTCTTGATATTGCAGTTGGGAATTGCTTAGATCGCTTCGCGCGGGTGATCAACCTTAGCAATGACCCTAGTCCGGGATATAATATCGAGCAAGTGGCTAAGAGGTAAGCCCTATGCACCTCTTCTCCACTCGTATTCACGATTATGTTAAAGTGGAAAACGCTTGCTCTTATTACCCTATGCTACTAAGGGAATGGATATCAGCTTGTCTGGTATTCTGACTTCAACAGAGGCCTATACTCTTGATAAACGCTTCCGGGCTGATGGCAAGCCCCAAAATGACAGGGATACTGATATAATTACCCCTGCTGATCTTTGTTTCTCATTACAAGAGACTGTGTTTGCGATGCTAGTAGAGATTACAGAACGGGCAATGGCTCATATCGGGAGCAAGGAAGTGCTCATTGTAGGCGGAGTAGGATGTGAGTCAAGTACCTCAATGTACACAACCCCATGAATTCACACCACCCAAGGCAACGAACGATTGCAAGAAATGATGGGTATTATGGCCAGCGAACGTGCGGGACAGGTGTTTGCCACTGACGAAAGGTATGGGACAAAGCCTCTCCTAGGGCATTCTTATTTACCTTTTAACCACAGATTTTGCATTGACAATGGGATTATGATTGCGCAAGCTGGACTCTTGAGTTACAGAATGGGCTGTGTAACACCATTGTCAAAAAGCACTTGCACACAGAGGTTTGCGCTCGTACGAAGCTTAGCTGACAGTGTCAAATTAACATGCTGCTTTGCAGATATCGTACTGATCAAGTTCACGTAGCATGGCGGGCTTGATATAAACATAGGGCGTGAATTAAGAATGTTTGATTTGTAACGCAAACGACCAGATTATCTCTGTAACATCTTTGTAAACATATCATTACGGGTCTTGATTCACCATTGATGCAAGTAGTTTCCATCCTTCAGGATTCGATGCATCTATTTCATTCCGCAACATGTCAAACTGTTCCCACCACCAGCTGTTCAAAACTCCATATTTATTGTATAGTTCTGATGGAGTGATCCTCATATGCCACGGCTTATCGGGTAAGATGTAGTGCACGCATCGTACTTCATCATCACTCCAACAGTTCGGGTGGAGGTGGCGCATTGTTTTGAGTGCATTGTAGTACCATGGGAGAGGTTTCCATTTACCAGCAAAGAATACAGTTAGAAAATCCTGGTCGGGAAAAGAGAAGCTAGGGACCTTGTCACATGTATTCAAGAATTCGTAGACTGCGGTCGCTGTATCTTTTGAGGGATTAAGGACGACGGTTCCGCCATTCAGTTGACTATAAGGGCGTGGAGCAGTATTTGCAGGAGCTGGGGGTAACGCTGTTGGGTGGGGTACGGTACTATGCGCGCAATTCTCTGGGATCCTTGTATCGGTATCGTAAATCAGCTCTCAATCGTCTATGAAGCCATTTACCAGTCTGCTGGGTAATGTGGTAACTTGCGAGGGTTACAAGCACAGACATGAACTGCAGCAATCTCATCCCGTGCTAAATCCATGTTCATCAATTCATCCATGTTCTTTCTGATAACCATATCGCAATCCAACAGCACAATCCTCTGTGTCACTATAAGCAACTATCTTCAACCTTTCTGACCACGTACCTCGTATTCATCTAGCTCAAACCCTCTGGTGCAATGTTTAAATTCTGTTGGGAAAGCTACAAGTGGGCTATTCTTACCTCAGCTTTGTCCAGGTGTCTTCAAACCTGGTATCGTGCGCATCAAAACCACATTTACCTCCCTTGGGATTAAGAGGCTCTACTTCGCGCAGACGTATATTTTGTTTGAGAAGAATATCTCTTGCATCTTCTGATAATGATGATGTGAACATAACAACTAGCGGATACATGGACTGAGCGGCACGCAGTCCATGGTTAAGGACTAATGCACCAGGCAAATACGACTTCCTGGTCAACAACGTCACATAGGCGGCTTTGGACGGATTCATGCCGACAGAAATGATTGAGTGGAGTGCTAAGAAAGTTCAGCGTCGACAAAATTTTATTTAACTATTGGGCAGTTGATAATCAATTTATCAGATAGGCTTTGGCGTCAATTCACTTATTCTGCCTTTCTGCCTTCCTACATTCTCAGATCTCCTGTGTAAGTGCCATGTGAATTCCATTGAATATGGCGATACAAGAAATGCAATGAAAATGATGAGAAACAGATACAGCTAACACTTCACATGCGATTTTTAGCGTAGACGACTGTAAGCCTAGAATTCAATCATGATGGTCGCTATATAGTGAGGATGAATACACACCGCGCTTCACGCTCACTCTCTAGAAGAGCTAGGATATCCTCCTCACGCACAGGCCCCTTTACATTGCGAATGATTGTCCGCGAAGTATCATCCATGAACTCTACACGGACTTGTGTGACACCACCACGAGAACCCGTTCGTCCAAGAACCTGACCGAAATCTCTGATTAGGGTACATTCCACTTAATGCATGGGCTGATTTTAACCTTGATGACCTTTGCAAGTTTTACTGGGGCTTTTGATGAGTCCTGTGCATTTCCTTAGATCTGGTGTGTAGTACAGATACAAAAAAAATCTCTACCATTCTGAATTAAGCGTGAGTGGTAATGGCGGGTCGAGAAGACTTTGAACTTTTGTTGATGTTGAATACAAGGTTTGTGGTAGTTTAACAAAACAGTCTCCGCTTGAAAATGTCCGCTTAATGCCGTGACTATATGCAAGGTATCGGCACCTTATGTAGCGCCTGTTTATAGCTATAGATAATAGCCGATAATCTGCCAATAGCGGGCAAAGGTGACAAGAAAAATTTATGAGCATACTTTGGACACGTCATGATTATAGAACACCATTAATTACTGTCTCGCAACTTAGCGGGTCGTCCAGACTTCTCGTTCAACATCATGCAGGCCCCACAGGTGCAATACCTATATACGCAATGCCTCGACAAAAAACTTCCATCGATGAAAGAAAAAGAAAGCTAACAAAAGCTGCATGTGCCAAAAGAATGATCAGCTGGTTACATAGGGTGGTAAATTAGGCAAATGTTATACGATATAACCCAGCTTCAAGCAAAGGACATCATAATTATGATATATTAACTAAATGGATGGGTAACGGTGCTTAGACTATGAGATGCCGGGGATGCTGTCTTCTTTTCTATACCTTTACCTCTCAGAACATTCTCAATGTAGTATTCACCTGCCTGTAGAAACAATCAAAATCACGCATATTTGTCAAAAGCTGTGAACTCTAGGCATACCTTGTAGCTGCTTCGTACTAGTGGCCCACTGGCCACATAGAGGAAACCCATATCTTCTGCGACTCGCTTCCATTGATCAAATTCCATTGGTTCAACATAACGATCAACCTTCATATGACGCTTTGTTGGCCGCATGTATTGACCAAATGTGACGACATCTACATCTGACTTCCGTAATTCTAACAGAGGACATATCAATTACATCAAACGAGAAAACAGTTAGCATACCTCTCAAAGTTTCTAGAACCTGCGCTTCTGTCTCTCCTACCCCAAGCATGATGCTGGACTTCGTTATTCGTACACCTTGCTTCTTGGCATGTTCCAGAACGCTTAAGCTCTGACGGAATGTTGCACGACGATCACGAACAAAGGGTGTAAGGGCCTCCACGGTCTCAACATTATGTGCATATACGTCAAGCCCCGATTTCGCAACGACAGACACATGGTCAAGTACACCACCAAAGTCACCTGTCAAGGCTTCGACGAGAATTTGTGGTGCCCTGTGCGCATGCTTTGAGATGGATAAAAGTCTTGGAGCGAAACTCCCTTACTTATACTTGATCTTCTGAATTGTCTCAGCAAAATGCTGGGCACCTCCGTCCACCAAATCTATGATACGTCAGAAGACTGTAAGTGGTCAAGTAAGCTTCACATACCATCTCGATCCACACTGGTCAAAACTATGTATCCTACACCCCAGCGGCTTATAGCTTCTGCTGTGTTCTCTGGTTCATGTGGATCCAGAGGCGGTGGTGTTCGTGATGTTTTGACAGAACAAAACCGACAGCCACGAGTACATGTATCTCCCATTAACTAGAAAACATATGAGTGCTCGTGTTGTATAGATGTGCAACCTTCATACCATAATTGTTGCTGTAGCCGTGCTGCGACCATGAACACCTGTTGCTTCCTGCGTTTCACCACCCCAACAATCCCCAATGTTTGGACACCTTGCCTCTTCACATACCGTATGGAGATTGAGGCCTCTTAGGTCTTTCTTTATTTTGCTGAAGGATTTTCCTGAAGGAATTGATGTCTTGAGGAATGAGGGCAGACGAGGTCTATGAGAATTATTTGTTTAAAAGTCAATAGTTTAAAAGAACAGTTGTACAGACCCTTTGGCATTACCTAGTATTACACGTTCTGAGCCACTCCCTGCAATGAAGTCATCCAGTGACGGCCCGGAAGCAAGTGTCTGGGAGAAAGTTGGCTTGGGCGGAGAAGAGCCAGCTGTTGTAGCTAGAAAGCGAATATGGCGGAACAAAGGGAATGTTCTAGGTACCGTGAGCGCAGTGTTCATAGTCTTTATAGGGGAAGGAAGGGAAGGAGGCAGAAGAATAATATTTATTTGCTTACCAAATCATCACGTCTTCATGAACGCTCTTTCGCGTCGTGAAGAAGAAACCATTCTTAAAGCTACGAAGGCTCGCGCTTTGAAGGAGTGCGATCAAGTGGTCAAAGGTACCCCATTTCTTTCATTGCCTCTCTCTCTAAATGTCTCACATTGAACTGAATAGAATTTGCCGTGTGCGCCTCAGGCCGCACAATATCAGTCGCTTGGGCTTGCAGAGATAAACTCAAAGTCGTCCAAGATTGCATGATACAATTGTGAGAATCTTCGTTCTGTAGAGTTTTCATTCACTGCATCTCCTCGTAGTACAGGTCCAGAACCAATGGAAGCCGTGCGAGCGGAGTATCTCCGTTTGCGTAGGCAGCAACAAGGAGCTAAGGAAACAGACCAATGGACGTCTTGAGAGCAACACACTCCAGTACACTTCTTGAGTAGTACAATGATCATTATCTGCTGGCATAGTAACCCATGGTAGTTATACAATTTTACAATGAATCACGGTGGAGTGTAAAGAATGTGCCATGGTACTAGCCATAAATAAGCAATGTAATTCAATTCTTCCCTATTTACTTTGTGCCATTGACAGCCTTCCACTGTGCTTTAGCTCCAAGCAATGAAGTAATAAATCTACAAATACATCAGCAAGGGGAAACGCAGTTTGAAAAGGTATCATACCCAAATATACCAAGAACACCTTCATTTATGTTGACCAACTCGGCACCAGTTGCAGGTATCCAGAGGTCCAGCAAGTCAATTGTCAATTGTCGACGGGTTGCTGCCCGGGAACTGCCAAACGAGTTGTGATAGTGTCGAAGGAACTTTGTCAGGGAATACATACACTTGAAGGGCACCTAGCTTGTTCTCGCGAGCTGCCTCCTCAGCAAGATCTTTCTCGCCCCATGTCTTGGAGGCTTGTAGCCTCTTTGTTTCTTTCGCCAAGCGAATTGTCTAAGCCAACATAAATATAATATCAATCTTACAGCTAATTGATCACACCTTGAGTGCACCATTGATAATGCTGAATAGAATGCCAGCAAACCAAAATTGAAATGAAGTTTTTTGAACTCTCTTAGCTGTTTCAGGACTCAGTTTGATGAACTTGATTGAATTGATCTGCCAGGAGTCAGCAGCAATTGATGTCAAGGACTGAGATTATAGCTACCCAAACAATAGCATCATACATCAAGTATCCAAAGTAACCGATTTGCCTTGCAATAGTAGTTATTTGCTCAGCCACAGGTCCTGAAGCGAGGGCGGCTCGTAATGCTGCTTGAAGGTGTTCCATTGGTTTACCCAAACGCATAACTATTATGAAAGGGTATATGGCAAGAAGGTCATGCAGGGTATAGTGACCTACGTTTCCTAGACGTCCCGAGATGTGATTTGAGGGCAGACCACCTTGCAGCTTCATCTTTGTTGCCATTGCCCAAGAGATACCAAGCGTAGAATCGGGCGAAATATTGTACAGCGCGGTATGCCTGTTCTTCCATGTCAGTGCAACCCTGAGGCCTGAGGCCTGAGCAATGAATTGATGGTAGTCACCTTATCACGACCGAGTGTGGTTCCACTGTATTTCAAACTCTGGGAAACAGTAGGGTGGAATATAAGCTGGGAGGCAAGATTGGCCATGCTGACTATAATCAAGGATGTTGGTAAGACTAGACAAGGGACGACCGGTAATATACTGTATCATTATAAAAGGCGGCCAATCGCACGTGATTCTCCGCTCAAACGCCCACAAAAAATGTTTACCATTCGGCCACCTGAACGTTGAATTCTATGTGCTACTGTACTGTATGGCATTCGTAGATTGATATCATGAGTGTTTAGCCTCATATCACTGTTAGCTTGTTCGTTGCTACTGGCATCAAAGGTACTGGTCTTTGACATCAGGATACCAGTATAGAAAGTTCTTGACAAAGTTGATTGAGGATGGCATATGGGAAATGTTATTCAGTAGCATGGTCCCCACTGATTGCTATGAGCGGGACGAATCGGGCGGAGAAATCCGCCTGATACAACACGAAAGACACGAACTCGGAGCAAAGTTAGTACGATATTAGCGAGGTGAACCCCTTCTCTCATATCCATTAAGCACTGTCTCCCAAAATGGCCTCCTTTAGGGGTTCCCATGTTGTAAGAATCACCTGTACCTGCAAAGTTTAGAGACTTGATTTCACGTGATGCTATCGAGGACAGGTTCCCCATCTCAGACTGGGCTTATCAGGACGAAGTTTCTTCTCATCCTCGTCGTTCCTCATGGTATGTCCCATTGTCCATTATACGATCAAGACTCTTTGGCTGAATTCGGTTGTAGAGCAATCAGAATTATCGTATCGAACGTGACACATTCGGTGAGCTCCAAGTACCCGCTGACCGCTACTGGGGTGCCCAGACACAAAGGTGATTTCTTTTACTTAGTGCCTTGCATCTTGCTGAAGCTGTTGACATAGGTCGCTGCAGAATTTTGACATTGGTGGATCTTCGGAACGTCTTCCTCCCCCATTGATTCAAGCATTCGGTGTTCTCAAGAAAGCCGCATCTATTGTCAACATCACCTATGGACTCGACCCCAAAATTGGAGAGGCCATTCAGAAGGCTGCAGATGAGGTTCGTAGTGCTTAATAGATTTCCTCGAAATTTCCTGCTCAATTCGGACAGGTGATAGCTGGAAAGTTGATGGATCACTTTCCTCTGGTTGTTTTCCAGACTGGAAGTGGCACACAAAGTAATATGAATGCCAACGAGGTTGATATCAGCGATTCAGTAGTATGCTCTAGCTGAGTTGTTGATCAGGTCATCTCGAATCGGGCTATCGAACTTCTTGGTGGTCAACTAGGTTCTAAGAAACCAGTACACCCCAACGATCACGTAAATATGAGCCAAAGCAGTAATGATACGTATGTGGGGAGAAACTTGGACTCCATATGATCAAGTTAACATTATTGTATAGATTCCCTACTGTTATGCACATTGCAGCTGTCACGGAGATACACAGGACGCTCATTCCCGCTCTAACTGAGTTACATGGGGCCTTGGATGCAAAAGCGAAAGAATTTAACCATATCATTAAGATTGGACGTACACATCTTCAGGTATGTTGATTCCATGATCATCAAACCTGAACCTGACAAGGTATCCAGGATGCTACTCCATTGACGCTGGGACAGGAGTTTAGCGGCTACGTGCAACAAATATCCAATGGTATCAATAGAATTAAAGATGTGCTACCTCGGTTGAGTTTCCTTGCTCAAGGTGGTACTGCTGTTGGCACTGTTTGTATCTTATTCAGCATACCTAACATATAGGTGCTCAATGACGCTGTTATCCAGGGGTTGAACACCAAGAAGGGATTCGACGTCAAAGTTGCGAATGCAGTGTCAAAACTTACCGGCATAGAGTTTACAACGGCTCCCAATAAGGCAAGTCCAACAGACCCACATTTTACTAGAAGTTCCCAATCTCAGAATACATCAGTTTGAGGCGTTGGCAGCGCACGATGCTTTAGTCGAGGCACATGGTGCACTCAACGTGATTGCATGTTCATTTATGAAAATTGCCAACGATATTCGTTACCTTGGCTCTGGACCACGATGTGGGCTCGGAGAGTTGAGTCTACCGGAGAACGAACCCGGTAGTAGCATCATGCCTGGCAAGGTGAACCCTACACAGTGTGAGGCGTTAACGATGGTCGCTGCCCAAGTTATGGGTAATCAGACTGTTGTAAGCATTGCTGGAGCTAGTGGACAATTTGAGGTGAGTCAACATTTCGAATGTATTGGAGTGATTGATATGAGTATATTTGAAGTTGAACGTATTCAAGCCTGTCATTATCAAAAACGTATTGCAAAGTATCCGATTGTTGGCTGATGGTGAGAAATGGTTTCCATGAAAGGGAAGGAAAAGATTGATCCGAGGATGTGGTGGATTAATTATTAGGTGCACGTTCCTTCACGAAGAATTGTGTTGTTGGCATCGAGGCAAATGAGAGGCGCATCAACTCGCTGCTCAACGAATCGCTCATGCTAGCCACGATACTCAATACACATCTCGGATACGACAGTAAGTATATATATATATATGATGGGTGATAACGGAACAACGCTGATGGAGGTGACAGATGTCGCCAAGTGCGCAAAGAAGGCACATAAGGAAGGAACAACATTGAAGGAGGCAACGGTTGCATTGGGATTCTTGACAGCAGAAGAATTTGACGCCAAAGTTCGGCCAGAGTTGATGCTCTATCCGGATGAATAGACGACTCGAGTAAGGATAGAATAGATGAATACATAATAGCGAAGAGAGTGAGAGTTGAGGATGGCGTGGCAGGAGAGCCAAAAAAGGAAGGAATGGACAAGTACAAATATAGGCAATGGAGGGAAGAGGAAGAGGAGGGGATGACAACATAATTTCAAGAGGGAAAGAAAGGAAGAGAAAGTAAATAGACTATGGAAAGGAAAAGCAAAAGAGCGAATGACGAGACAAAGAAGAGGGGGAAAGGAGAGTTAGTATTGTTAGTATTGAGAGAGAGACTAGTGGGATGATTGTGAGTTTCCTAAAGCGGTGAGGAGTGAAGGTAGAGGAAGGCAAATGAGTAAAAGATCAGAGAGAGTTTGAAACTGCGGTGACTTGTTCCCCCCTCTCACCCTGATTCCCTTTCTCTCAATTTCAACGCCCCGAATTTTCAACAACTCTTTCAATATCCTACTCATCTCCATCTCCCCACTTGTACTCTCTTTCCTCCACCTCCACCTCCACCTCCACCTCCCCTTTTCTCTACAGTACTGTATCTTTCTTTTCTCCTCTTCTCTTCCACATGTCTCTCAGTAGAATTTTAAATGACGATCCGCCCCTTCGCTCTCCCCAAGCCTCATTTATACCCCACTCCCGTCCCTCTCTTACCGAACCTGTCCTTGTCAACGTATCTCCTCCCTCCCACTCAAGGGCCCACTCCTCTCACCCGCCTCGCTCTGATCATTCCGCTGATTTTCACTCCCCCTACAAACTTTCTTCCACATCATATCACCCACCAGGTCCGAGTTTTCTTTTTCTCTCGCCACCTTCATGCATCTCATCATTCCTCTAGCTGCTCAGTCCTACGTGACGGACACTGACAATCCCATGTCTACCGCTTCAACTGAGCCCCGTGAACATCGGGACGCGGAAGAACAGTCTGGTCCCAAGAGGCGGCGCAAGGTTCACAACGATGATTTTGACTATAAGCCACCAGGACAGCGGCGCGTCAGTATATCCTCAGTCTGTTACTAATGTGTCATTTCTGATTGCCCGAGTTAGGCTGCACAAAAATCAAGTCAACGTAGCAAGCAAGTTCGGGCTCAATCCCCAAATGGTAATACTGACAAGACGCATATACAACCAAAAACGGAAGACGAACAACCTTTCGTCTCCTCTGACTTGGATGACTGTGAAGAAGTTTGGATCGCTGAACTTGGCGAGTACATACTAGAGACTCAGAAACGTCAGAATCAGGTCGAGAGATGGTTCGAGGCGAGTTTATTGGTATACTTTTACTATTTCCCCCCTCTTCAAGTGCTCTTATGCTCAATGCTGTCAATATTAGGAACTTAACTCTATCACAGCGAGACAGTTGCACCACATGTATGACACTAGAATCGCCCGAATTCCGCCACCTCCCCCATCTCCACTTCCAATGTCATTATCCGCTCCTGATCTGCTTGAAAGTGGCCCACTATCCTATCGCGAGAATGGCCATACCCGCCATCGTGGCCACAGGCACAAGGACTCTTCACGACGCCATGGCACGAGTGCTGAAGATTCTTCAATGGACCCAGAGAAGCAGATACTAAACGAATCATCGAATACCGACCAGATTTTGCGCTCCAAGGGTAAGGGTAAAGATGGGAAGCGCCCTCAAGCTTCTGGAGCTGCTTCGGATGTAAGCAGTGATTTTGATGTTCCCTTTAGGGGTGACCGTTCAGGTCAAGCCTATAAGCGACGTAAAATCGATAGAACTGCTGCTTGCATCGCCGATGATTTCGAAAAATCCTTCAACGAGCCCGTATCACTATCTGCGGTACTTAAATCTTCAGCCTCTAAACACAGAGGCAAAGGCAAGCAGATTCAGCGGGAGGATAGTTTGGATAGTTTGTCTGCCACGCCTAAAGCAAATCGAAAGAAACCAGGACCAAAAAGAAAGCCTGATTTAGCACCGGATGATCTTGAATCGGCATCTCATCCTCCTTCAGTTGCAGGAGATGTCACGCCTGCAATTTCTCGCCCTGCATCGCCAGCTCCAACCATCTCCAGCATTGTCTTTGACTTTGACGAGATTATACCGCCCCTAAAGAAAGCGAAACGGTTAGACGATGCCTCCATGTTGAAAAGGGTCAAGACATTGGAGGAAAACCAACGCAAGGTGTGGACCAATATTGCAAAACGGGATGTTACCAAAGTGAGGCATTATGAGAACCCATCTATATATCTGTGTATATCTCATAACTTTGTTAGGTATATCGTCTCCGTTTCTTGGGTTACCAGTCTAAGGAACAGCAGCTTGAACGCATCGCAAAGTCTGCCTCGTCACACGCTCGTAGG
This sequence comes from Amanita thiersii Skay4041, assembly GCA_002554575.1. Classification (NCBI taxonomy): domain Eukaryota; kingdom Fungi; phylum Basidiomycota; class Agaricomycetes; order Agaricales; family Amanitaceae; genus Amanita; species Amanita thiersii. The sequence goes on from KZ301969.1 coordinate 367,061, forward strand.
CCCTTCACAAAGACAGCTAGGGCTAACAAAGACATCCAGGCAAAGGCAAAACGCCTTATGAGAGAAATGCAAGTTTTTTGGAAGAAAAATGAGAAAGAAGAAAGAGATGTCCGCAAGCGAGAACAGAAGGAAGCGATGGATCGGTTGAAAATAGAAGAGGAACGGCGCGAAGCTGCCCGGCAGGCCCGTAAACTCGAATTTCTAATAAGTCAGACCGAACTCTACAGCCATTTCGTGGGTAGCAAACTCAAAAGTAAGTCAAGTACTTTCAAGCTATAGACATTTGCTCATTGTAGCCAAAAAGCGCAAGAGATCGAAGGTGATGGCGAACAAGCTCCAATTCCAGCAGGGGCAGATATGGAGGACGTTGATCCATCATCTCTGCACGATATCAATTTTGACGACGGTGAGGACCCAAGGCGATTTTCATATGTCCCTCTGACGATGGACTTAGAGGATTCAACGAACCTTCATCGGCATGCTAGACATAATGCTCAGGAGGCCATTGCCCTCGCAAAACAACGGGCACAACAGTTTGACACCCGAGCTGCCCTTGAGAGGAAAACACATGAGGCATTGAAACTTGCGAAGGCTCAAGCTCTTATTCGGGATGGCAAAGAAGGAAACGTTGACCCTTCTACCTATTCCGCTTCTCAAGCGCCTTTGGTTGATCGTACGAACGAATTTTTGACCTCATCGTCAAATAAGCTAAATTGGCACGTCTTTTGTAGTCGATTCGGACGAACTCAACTTCCAAAATCCTACGTCACTCAGCGGGCCATTGACCATTGGGCAGCCTCAAATGCTTATGGCTCAATTGAAAGAATATCAGTTGAAAGGCCTTAATTGGCTGGCAACCCTGTACGAGCAGGGCATCAATGGTATTCTTGCTGACGAGATGGGGCTAGGAAAGGTGAGAATTCTCGCGGCATGACACAGTTGAATCTCTACCCATCAAATTACAGACCGTTCAATCAATATCGTTGCTAGCTTATCTAGCAGAGACACATGATATTTGGGGTCCTTTCCTTGTTGTTGCTCCTGCTTCTACTCTTCATAATTGGCAGCAGGAGATAACTCGGTTTGTCCCTCGCCTCAAAGCATTACCGTACTGGGGAAATGTTAAAGAACGTGCCACATTGCGTAAGTTCTGGAGTAAAAAAGACATCAGCTATAATCAGGATGCCCCCTTTCATGTCTTGATCACTTCTTACCAACTGGTCAGTGTGGACCAACAGTATCTTCAGCGAGTCAAATGGCAATATATGATATTAGACGAGGCTCAAAACATCAAGAACTCGTCTAGTGTTCGCTGGAAGACCCTGCTCGGATTTCATTGTCGGAATCGTTTACTATTGACAGGAACACCGATCCAGAACTCGATGCAAGGTCAGTCCTTCTTGTAATCATGTTTGGTAATAATCAAGACGTTGTTATTAGAGTTATGGGCTCTTCTACATTTCATCATGCCCAGTCTTTTTGACTCACACGATGAATTCAATGAATGGTTCTCAAAAGACATAGAGAACGCTGCTGAAAACAAAGGGAGCAAGTTGAATGAACATCAACTACGGCGTTTGCATATGATTTTAAAACCATTCATGCTGCGACGGGTGAAGCGCCATGTCCAGAATGAGCTCAGTGAAAAGGTACACAGACGTCGGAGGGTTTTTTTGTTTTTATTTCGCTTCACTAAGTCCTGCGCTATCTTAGATCGAGAAAGATATCTATATCGATTTAAGTGCAAGGCAGCGAGCGTTGTATAAGGCTCTACTCGCAAACGTATCTGTCGCTGACCTATTGGAGAAAGCTGCTAACATTGGTGATGCTGATTCCGCTCGGTCACTTATGAATCTCGTAATGCAGTTTCGCAAGGTCTGCAACCATCCAGAACTATTTGAGCGGGCAGATGTTGTGGCTCCCTTCTCCTTTTCGCATTTCGGACGTCCCGGCCCTTTGGCTAGGGAAGGTGACTTCGTATTGCTGCCCTATTCCACTAGAAACCCTATAGAATACACCATTCCTGGGCTCTTCTATACGGATGGTGGTTTGATACACTTCCCAGGAGAGCAGGTCGTTGGCGCTTCACGCACCAGTTCCCTCCAAAAGCTGTTCAATATCTGGTCTACTGACTGGATCCATAAATCGGTAGAAGACAATGGTAGGACTTCTTTATTTCATCTTCTAAATTTCTCATCCAGTTATGTCTACCACAGCTCCATCTTCATTTTCCTTCTTACGGCTTCTTGACATGTCTCCTGGGGAAGTCCATTCTCTACATGTTGTCCCATTGATGCGCCAACGTCTATATGCTGTGGAAAAGGAACGCAAGTGGATAGAAGAAGTCCCCTATATGTCGTAAGCCAGCCTTGTTTCATTGGGACCGTTATTTGGTTCTAATCGTAATCATGTAGTGATCCCTATTTTGCTATGCAACAAGTACACAGTGGTATGTGGTCTGGGATCCAGACTAGTATGGCATGCCTTCACATTGCGGACAATCTCCCTCATCTTTGCGCAATCTCGAGATCAGCATGGTCTGAATCATGTTTGTCGAGACCTGAACTAAAGTGGTTCATTCCACCTGTGGTTGCACCGCCCATATCCATATACTGCACAGATCGTTCTTTCCTGGAAACTCAAACACGTTTGCTTGAAGCTCCATTGGAATCACTAGCTTTGTACGGACTACCCCATCACCTGCGGGATTCAATGGAAGCTTGGAATTTATATCAGATGCTGGTACCCGGGCTTTATCCCGATGGACTAATCGGGCAATCCCCTGCAACACAGTTGCCGCTATCGCCAATGCAAGTGCCAGAAGCGAAGAGACTCATTTATGATTCTGCGAAGCTTGCTAGGCTTGACTCGTTGCTTCAAGAGCTCAAAGCAGGTGATCATAGAGTACTGGTTTATTTCCAAATGACTCGGATGATGGACCTCATGGAGGAGTATCTTATCTTCCGTCAATACAAGTATCTTCGTTTAGATGGTTCGTCAAAACTGGAAGATAGGCGTGACATGGTTCTTGACTGGCAAACCCGGTGAGTATATTTTTAGCAAATTGTAAACTCATCTGACTAAACCGAGTAGTTCTGATATTTTTATCTTCCTTTTGAGCACTCGTGCTGGAGGGCTTGGTATCAACTTGACTGCTGCAGATACAGTTATTTTCTATGATCATGACTGGAATCCCTCGAATGATGCTCAAGCAATGGATCGTGCCCATCGTCTTGGTCAGACCCGTCAGGTGACAGTATATCGACTTATCACAAAGGGCACAATCGATGAGCGCATAGTTCAATTAGCTCGAGTGAAAAAAGATGTAGGTCAATGTAGTTCGACTGCCTTATTGTGACACTTACATCTTGTTACAAGGTTCAAGATATTGTTGTGGGGAACAAAAACTTTACAGATGTTACAAAACCAAGCGAGATTGTTCAGCTTTTGCTCAATGATGAACAGCTTGCCAACCTCGATCCGGCAACTGCCACCCAGGGGCTGTCTGACCAGAAACACTCGAAATCTATTGCAAAATCATCTAACGATGAAAGTGGCACTGTGCGAGATCTATGGAATGAAGAGGGCGACGACTTTTTCGGACACAGCACAAATGCTTCTGGAATTACTGGAAGCGGTACTCCTCATGATGATGACAACGGTACTCCTGTGCCGTCGAACCACCGAGGAGGGAAAAGACGTACCGGTGCACCTGGTGCGACTCGTCCGCGAAAGACAGGTGGGAAGAGAAGATCAGGTATGTCTACAGAGGTGCCGACGCCAGCTAGTGTCGATAATGTTTAATTGTGATTTGTCGCGATATTTTGGAACACTTTGCATGACAACTTAGATACTCATTCTTGCATATTATATTTGTATGTAATGTAGTCGTCCATTAGTTTATGGGTAATTTGTAGAGTTCAAATTCTATGTGCGACGTGCGACTTGATTCCCAAACATGGCATATCCCGCCCAAGAAATCCTATATCTTTAATGACTGCAAATAGCGTTGTATGCATGCACATACTCTCTTGGTGTGAATCTACTCAGCATATCTCATCGTGCCTCACAGGACAAGATTTGCACCCTCGCTGAGTCCATATCATTTCTCTCATCACGCCGCGACCCCATCTAAAACACGCAACAACACGTCAGAATCTAAGATAGATCTCTACGCTTTTAATCCCATAAACGATGGCCAAAAAGAAAAAAACACAGCTGAAGCCTATTAGTCGTGGCTTTGCGGTTACATCTGTTCCCAAGAAGGCTACTCAGGAAGACTCAAAGGCGATCGCAGGCGCTGGAAAGGATCAGGGAGAACAGAGCGTGGAACAAAATAATGATGACGAAGCGGCCACGTCCCAAAGTGATGTAAATGCGATGGGTTCAATAAAGGCGGAGGAACAATCGCTGCAGAACTTGATAGATACTTTGCAAGAGAGGACTGATAAGGAGGTAGCAAGGTTGGTACAGTCTGGGTAAAATCTGATCGAGACTAACAATTGAGGCACAGGAACTTCAAAGTCTGATATTCGCATTTTAATCTATCCTCGATACGTAATGACTCAATGAGTGCGTCTTCATTGTAGGCAATTGAAAAAGATCGACGATTGTCGAAATCACTTCCTGGTTTGGAGTTAGACTTGGCCTTGGTAGGAGAGATTATCGCACTGGGTCGCGAAGGGGCTACTGCTGAAGGTAATATTTCTACATTCATGTGCTAAGTTACATCATTAATATGAAGTACTCAGACAATAAAGCACTGGATGAACCTGAAGATAAAGTCATAGCAAAACTTGGGATCACCTATGGTACCTTGTGCCGAGTTGGTTTCTCAGAGACCCGGATTGAGGAATGTATGCAATCCATCAACGGAACTGACCTCGAAGAAGCATTTGACTGGGTCGGTTATGAATTCTGTATAGATTCCTTAATGGACTAACACTTTGTAGCTTTGTCTCTACTGCTCTGACGAAGAGCTCGAAACCCTGGGTATGCTTAGCCATACTGGCCTATTTCTTGTTCCTGAACGGCGCATGATACACAGGGGAATATATACACTCATCATCACTCAGTACTCCGGGTGCTCCAAGTCAGCAGGATTCAACATCTAAAGTTTTGCAAGGTTCAGCTCCTACTGGTATCTCATACACAGAAGCAAGTCCAACTCCTTCGGGGCCATCAAGAACGGAATCACCTGCACCCGAGCCCTCAAAAACTGTCTTGGCTGCTACTAACCAGGCCAACATCAAAACACTTGTTTTATCTTCTCTCGAACAAAATTCAGATGACTCTGAAGTCGACGATCCTATTCGAGAATATGTTCGACTTAAACTCGCGCACTATGCTCTCACAAAGAAAAAGAATAGCACCTCTCTACTACCTGTTTCAACTGAACTATCTCAGCTACGGAAGCGTATAGACATGGTCACAAAAGACTACCTCTTTGACGAAGAGGAGGCAGAAGCAGCGTATCGAGCAGAACTCAAAAAGACAGAAATCAATGCCCTTCGAGAACGCCTTCAAGGATTCAGCGTCTCATTAACAGACTCCGCCTCAACTCCCGAGCCAAGCAAAAAAGCTATCAAGGACAGCAGGATTATCCCTCCTAAACCAGTTGGAGCTAGTAATAATATACTTGACGTTGATGATGACGACTCATCTACTGGCCTGCTAGACATGTTAGACGATCTTCCGGTGGCCGAGAAAGTTGTGGAAGGTAAAACAATACTTGTCAAGGATATGGCGCTACCCAAGCACTGGTCCGGTCGCACTCCTAAAGTTTTGCTTCAAGAGGCGGTGGCGAAAATTGATCGTTATGCTGCTATATCATATAAAGTAGTTTCAAGGGCAAGCCGAGCAATCAGAGCATCAGCAAGTATAACCTGGGACGGTCAGAGAAGTCAAGAATGGACAATGATAGACGTTGCCTGTCGCGATGAATCACAAGCTGAACAATACATTGCAACAATTGCTCTTCACTCACTCTCTTATCCCTCACAAGCAACCACATTTTTGCATATTTCACCCAATAATCCAACCTTTTTCCGTTCGTTGCCTGTTGTGTACCGGGACCTTTGGGATGAGCTTGAAAGGGTCAGGAAGGAGAGTGAAAGCGCGATGAATCGTGCACTGTGGGCCAAATTACGTGCGATAGTCATGGCGAAGCTAGACATTGAATACAAGGTTAGCTGCTGAGATTTTTTAAGAACCAGAATACTGACTAGTCGTAGGTCACAGACAAAGTTCCAAAACAAGTTTCCGCTGCTGGAGAGCAGGCCCCTTTGCGGTTCTCTAGTGTGAGACCTGACCCATCTGATAGACTGATGGAAAGCATCCAGGAGCGTCAGACCTCTCTCGAGTATCAAAAGATGTTGGTGAGCAATCCATAATTGGTTTCTTGTGGTTCGGTGGGGTGTTGATAGATTTCTCTAGCACCAGCGCAATCAGCTACCAATTGCTGGGTACAGAAGTGCTATCCTGGACATACTCGAGAAGTCACAGATACTTGTACTGAGTGGCGAGACTGGGTGGTAAGGACAACTGCGGTTTTACACCCTTATCTATTATATTCTCACCTTTGGGTAGTGGTAAATCAACTCAGGTCCCCGCCTTCATTCTCGAGGATCAACTATCCAAAGGAAGGCCATGCAAAATATACTGCACTGAGCCACGTCGAATATCGGCCGTATCGCTGGCTCTCCGTAAGAGAATTGACTTCCCTTTTTGCGAAGATATCAATACAGTTATAGGTGTTTCTCAAGAGTTAGGGGAGGCCCCAAATGCTGTGGGAACCTTGAACTCTCTTGTTGGCTATTCAATTAGACTTGAAAGCAATACTTCCAGAGCAACACGACTAACCTTTGTAACAAATGGTATCGCCTTGCGAATGCTAGAAGGAGGTTCTGGCCAAGCTGGTCAAGGAACTGCTTTTGATGAAGTTACTGTATGTCGTTCTCAGTCCTTCGTTTCAGGATTTCATCTAACGATTATTTAGCATATAATTATCGATGAGGTTCGTTTCCTTAGATTGTCCTAAAAGGTTGTTACTGAGACATCTCAGGTTCATGAGCGTACGATCGAATCAGACTTTCTCTTGATCGTTTTAAAACAACTTCTACTTCAACGTACCGATCTGAAGTGAGTCAAAGGGGACATGCTACATGTTCAGTCATATGAATTTTCTTTTGTTAGAGTAATTTTAATGTCCGCGACTGTTGACGCGGATAAAATAGCCACATATTTTGGTGGTTGTCCTACCCTTCATGTTCCCGGCCGCACATTTCCTGTAGATCTCCGTTATCTGGAAGATGCTATTGAGCTCACTGGTTGGCATATTGCTGAGGACTCCCCTTACGCGCGTCGCTGTAGGTGTTACTATTCTGTTGTCTATATTACCTCATTTCCGTACCATCAGTTCATGACAAGTATTATCAAGGCAAGAATCGCCTTGAATGGTCAGAGGACCTTGCTCTTGCAGATGATGTTGATGAACAAGGACCTCTGATGGACGTTACTCGGTTGGGAAAACGATACTCGCCTCAGACAACTGCGACGATGAATATATTGGATGAGCGAATGATCCCTTATGATCTAATCATTCGCCTCATAGAGATAATTTGCTTCGACAATCCAATATATTTGGCTTATTCAGCAGCAATTCTCGTATTCATGCCAGGATTGGGCGAAATCCGTCGCCTAATTGACATGCTGAATGATCATGCGCTGCTAGGCAATGATCAGGCATTTCGCTTGTACCCATTGCATTCAACATTGTCAAGTGAGAGCCAAAGCGCAGTGTTTGAAGTCCCTCCTCCTGGTGTCAGGAAGATAGTTATAGGTATGGTTGTGGTTTTGGCGTCTTTTGGCATTTCTGACTCTACTAGCAACCAATATTGCTGAGACGGGTATAACGATACCAGACATCACATGTGTCATTGATACTGGTAAACATAGAGAAATGAGGTTCGACGAGAAGCGGCAGATCAGTCGTTTAGTGGAAACCTTTGTCGCTAAAAGCAATGCTACACAAAGGCGGGGGCGTGCAGGCCGTGTACGACGGGGTTTATGCTTCCATTTGTTCACAAGACAGAGGCATGATACACAGGTAATGTAGTTGACACGTACGTGAGATTCGTTGATACATGGCTTCATCCTTAGATGGCTGAAAATCCGTTGCCCGAAATGCTGCGCCTCAGTCTTTCTGACCTCGCATTACGCATTAAGATCATGAACGTAACCCTTGGTTCGTCAATTGAAGACGTCTTATCGAGGGCATTAGACCCTCCCGCTTCAATTAATGTACAACGTGCAGTCGCAATGCTCGTTGAGGTAATAAACTGTATATGCATTATGAATGGTTTCTGAAGTAATCCAGGTTCGCGCTTTAACGCAAGCTGAAGAAATCACACCAATGGGCAGATTACTGAGCAAGCTTCCCACTGATGTACATCTTGGTAAATTTTTGTTAATTGCGACACTTCTGCGTTGCTTGGATCCTGCCCTGACCATCGCGGCAACTCTTAATCTAAAATCGCCCTTTGTGTCACCTCTGGGACTAGAGCAAGAAGCTGATAGAGCAAAAAATTGTTTTAGAGTCGGTAGGTAGCACCTGAATGTCGTGATTGAATCAGAACACTCACAGTGTCTCCAGAGAATTCTGACTTCTTGACTATTCATAATGCATTTGCAAGTTGGCGCCGAGCCTCCTCTGTCTCATTTGCATTTGCGAAAAAATTCTGTCGTACCAATTTTTTGAGTTATCAGGTGAAACATACAATGTTCATCTTTATTGCACTACTCATGTCAATCATAGAACTTACAACAGATTGAAGATTTGCGTCAGCAATTTCTTGGGTTAGCAAGCACAGTTGAACCACATATTATGCTGTTTTCATGATTCTTCTATAGGTACCTAATTGATTTATCCATCATTCACGCCGACAAAACCTTTATACATGAATTGAGCCGGTAGGAATGTCAAATTCACACCTTAATATTGGCTTATCAGTTATTTATACGAAGCTATCGATATGGGCGAAATAGAACGCGCTTCGTAGAAGTTCCTCAGGAATACGACACCAACTCTTCCAGCACAGCAGTGCTCAACGCTGCCTTGGCTGCTGGTCTATACCCCAAGATACTTTCGGTCGACTTAGAATTGAATCAAATGCGGACTATCACCAAGAACCAGCTAGTCACCTTCCATCCATCCTCTGTAAACCATCATAAGAAACTATCCGAATTTGGGGTTAATTACCTTGCTTATTTCACTTTAATGTATGTTTTGCTTATTACCTTTTTCGATTTCATGTACGATCTTCCTTTAGGCAATCCAAAAAATTATATGCATGGGAAACGGGTCCCATTGAGGACATATTCCTGGTTTTGCTTTGTGGTGAATGCGAGTTCAAGGTATGAAAACATCAGGTCCTTCAACCAAATTTTCACGTTCATATAGCTTGCCTCTGACACCATTGTGGTGGACCGAAAACTTCGTTTTCGAGTTCAACCCCGGACTAACATCGCGCTCAAATTATTAAGGAACCAACTAATCACTTTGCTCTCCCATCAAATGCGCGGTAAGGCGATCACAGGTTCCCTTGCGCGCTGGAATGATATAGCTATCCGGGCACTTTGTAAAGTGAAGGAGGGACAGGGCGCAATGGTAACTATCAAGTAATCAGGGAGCAAGGAGTGTTACCTGATCACTGGAGATGTACGTGCATTAAGCCTACACTCAAATAATGGCATAAATAACTACAATGGCCCCTATTCTTCCTCCTCTTCGTCACCAGCAGTACTAGACCACAAATGAGACAGGACATAATTTTAGAAACTGAAAGGTCATACGCAATGTTATAGAATTTGAGTTGATAATTGTCTTTTGAAGTAGCAACAACCCTGGAGGAATGAATGAGAGAAGGATGGATTCCTGACAGTCAACTTCACAAACCGGATCCAATCACGAAGACTGTTCTTTTTCAAGAACTTTTTGGTAAGGTACTTGAGGTACCTTTTAGAGAATTGGACATTGGCAGTAACGGTTATTCTGTTGTTGCCTGAATAGACCTGAGTCCTTGCTTTGGTGAAGACATCTTAAGTTGTACCTTCGCGGGTGATCTTGACACTCTCGCCCAACTGACCGGCTTTGCCATCAACCTTGATACGATCGTGTAGGTACTTCTCGAAGTCTGCGCCGTCAAAGACACCATCCGTGGCAGGCTTGGAGTAGTCGATGACAAATTTGTGCTTGGTAGTAGGGGTTTTACCTGAGGCGGCCTTGGGCTAATACGGATAACAAAACCCGGTGTGAGCCTACTGAGAAGAGAACTCAGCAAAGCAGTACCAGGTATTACTGACCATCGTGAAGAGATCTTGAGGGAAGCGAGTGTAGAGATTTGTGAGATGGTGCCTTCAGACAGTGATTGTGAGTGGTACTATACAGCAGATGGAAATAAGGTTCCGGCAGAGGTGGTCGGCACGCGGGCGGGATAGATACCATAAATAGAAATATGTCTAAGGAAGTGGGGAAATCGAAAAAAATTTAGCGTGGAGAGACAGGCTCAGACGATGGCACCGCAGCTCACCAACGACCAGGTCGCTTCCGCCCAGTTGGATGGCGACTTTGCAATCAAGTCTCAAAGTTTCACCCCAAAGCTTGACACATCTCAGTGGCCTCTACTTCTCAAAAATTACGACAAGCTCCTCGTTCGCTCAAGTCATTTCACACCAATACCATCTGGATGTAGCCCACTCAAACGGGATATTACAAACTACATAAAGTGCCCATCATTCTATTTACTCAATTCTTCGTACTGACGTTCTCCTCAGATCTGGAGTAATCAACCTTGACAAGCCATCAAATCCCTCATCTCATGAAGTTGTGGCGTGGCTAAGGCGAATTCTTCGCGTCGAGAAAACTGGTCATAGTGGAACTCTCGATCCGAAAGTAACTGGCTGTCTCATCGTTTGTATCGATCGCGCAACAAGGCTTGTCAAATCCCAGCAAGGCGCTGGTCTGTACACATTATCTATTGTGTCGTAGTCCCCTCATGTGCGTTCGCAGGTAAAGAGTACGTCTGTGTGCTTCGACTGCACAATAGTTTATCGAGTCCAACTGCGCTTCCCCGTGCCCTCCAAACGTTGACCGGTGCTTTGTTCCAACGTCCGCCGCTCATTTCGGCGGTTAAACGCCAACTCCGAATTCGAACGATACACGAATCAAATCTTATCGAGTTCGATGAAAAGCGCAATCTTGCTGTCTTTTGGGTCTCGTGTGAGGCTGGTACGTATATTCGCACATTGTGTGTCCACTTGGGACTGCTGCTAGGAGTCGGTGGGCACATGCAAGAGTTGCGACGAGTGAGAAGTGGGGCAATGTCGGAAAACGATGACATTGTGACGATGCATGACGTTCTAGATGCTCAGTGGTTGTATGACAATACGAGAGATGGTGAGTTTATATACCAGATCGCATCACTACTGGTTATCTGCAGCTTTTATTCTCAAGAGTCCTACCTACGGCGAGTGATCAGACCATTGGAATGTTTGCTCGTTGGGTACAAACGTATCGTCGTCAAAGATAGCGCTGTGAACGCGGTATGCTATGGCGCAAAGCTCATGATACCCGGTCTTCTGCGCTACGAAGCTGATATTACTACAAATGAGGAAGTTGTTCTGATGACAACAAAGGGTAGTGCTTTTGGATTTTCTCGATTTCTGTTCTTTCTCAAGGTGAATTCATCCCAGGTGAAGCCATTGCGTTGGCCGTGGCTCAGATGTCTACCGTCGAACTAGCAACGTGTGATCACGGTGTTGTGGCCAAAGTGAAGCGGTGTATCATGGAGCGTGACACTTACCCTCGCAGATGGGGCCTTGGTCCTGTCGCTCTACAGAAGAAGAAAATGATCAAGGACAACAAGCTAGGCAAGCACGGTGAGAAGATTGAAGGGGTCACTCCTGCAGACTGGAGTCGAGATTATGTCGACTATAACCGTGAGCATCCATCGACGACAGAGGCATCTACAAGTGCAACAGCACAACTAGTTCCGTCGCTGCCTGAGTCGAAGACAGAGGAGGTTGGTACGGGTGACAAAAAGAAGAAAAGTAAACGCAGGTCGGAGGTGGATACCGTGGAGCCTACTGAACCTGCTGTCTCATTGCCAACGGAAGCTGCCTCGGAGGACACAGGAAAGGCTGAAAAGAAGAAACGGAAGAAGGAGAAAGCTAGTAAGGAGTCAGAGAAAGCTTCCGATGATGACGAAGAAGCAAGAAGAGAACGCAAAAGGTTGAGAAAAGAGAAGAAAGCAAAGGAAGCAAGAGGTGAAGGTGATTGATTTTCTTTGATCTGGTTTCATTGCCTTGGTAATGGAGCATGATGTACTTTGGGTGTATGGGTCTGATACCATAACTTAATCATTCATTTCCTTGTTGCAAATTTACGTTTTTTTTTTTGTTCGCGTTGTAAATGGTATGAAGATTGCGTATAAAACACTCGAGAAAAGTGACAACATGTCATCTAGACATGTAGCATAAACTAAAATAATCCATCTTTCTTGATTGTTTCACAACACCCAGAATAATAGCGCTATTGTGACCAGAGTAGCGATCGAACCACCAGCATGGATGGTCATGGCCGCACTGGAAGACGTTGACTCCGAAGACACCGCATTCGTTCCAGTTGACTCGGCATTACTCTGGAAGGCAGCAAAGCTGCGATCAGAGTTATCCACAGCGTTGATAGCACTATCAGTTGGGTGGTTTTAGGAATACGCGGATGATGCAGAAGATCATTTAACACGTACAAGACCATGCCCGTGCCGCAGTGGCTCTTTGGGTTAGTTTGACGGCACTAAGAATTGTCAGTGACAGATTAACAGCAGAAGCGATCCATCTTACAAAAGCCCAGATTGGTTTGGTATCATTAACTGTTAAGCTCCATGTTGAGAAGTTACTTGCACCATCTGCAATGGGGAGGCTTGAGGGTCATTAGTACGAAAAGCATGATGATTAACCATGCTATTGGAACTCACAAGCCTGAATCGAATCCTGTGGTGCCATTGGCATTGAGAGGCTGGCAAGGCTGAGCGAAGGATGATTGTGTGACACTATGGTTCTTTTGGTGGCTGTTAAAGAAGAATCAGAAGGGGAAAAGTAGAAGTACAATCAAGAATAACTAACAATTCAAACTGGACGATGTCGTTTGGTTGAGCACTGATAGAGGGCGGGTCGAATGCAAAGACATTGGGACCACCAACTACAACCTTGATGGTTCTGCCACCAGTGGAAGTGGTGGGGGTAGAAGAGGGTGTCGGGACAGAAGGAACAGTAGCAGATGGGAGAGGGTATCCAGGGTATCCCGAACCGGAGGAGGAAGTAGCTGCAGCTGCAGCACCGACTGCCAAAGCAGCATTCTTGAAACCGGTAAAAGAATTTGGGGAGCCATCGGCACCACAGTTGACAGCAAAGACCATTCCTTTGCCACAGTGGCTGGCAGGTACAGTCTGACGGCAATAGACCCATATAGGGTTGGTCTAGAATAGGGTTTAGTTTTTTAATGAAAGGATAAGTGGAGCAGGATTTACATACATCATTAACGGTGATGGTATAGGTTGGCTGCGTTTGATTAGACATGACCGGTTGGCTAGAACAGGAATAAGAAGTGGCATTCGGTGGCAAGATATAGAGAACCAGACATACAAGCCAGAATCAAAACCACCATCCTTTGGGCCACAAGGATTGGCAAACGACGACTGGGTGACTGTGTGGTTTTTGGGATTGAAATGGAAGATTACTTGATCACCTGGCTGTGCACCCTGGAAAGAATAATGAAATAAGATTGTGACGGAGGGACGAAAGGGTGATCAAGAAAGCTTACAATGGCTTCTGGGGAGAACTCTAGCTCGCCATTCTTGCCACCAACCTGGATGTCATGGACCGTGGCAGAAACAAGAGGCAGGACGGTCAAGGAGAAAAGGAGCGCGCGGGTGAGAATGAACATCGCAAGCGATATATTGAGAGAAAGATGGATAAAGGAAAGACAAGGAATGCGCTCGTCACCCAGGACAGCGACCAGGACCTGCTAGGGAAAGAAGAAAGAAAAGAGAGAGAGGTGAAAAAGGATGGGAAGTGGGGAGAAGGGAACTTTTATATGTTTCGAAGAGGACAGGAATAGTGTTGGCACTCTATTATCACCGTTTCCATGAAGACTCCAATCCCTCATTCCCCTTCCCCTCCCTTCAATCCCACTTTCCCTCCCTTTCCTCCCCCCCTTATATACCCTTCTCTGATACAGGCATCAACACAGCACCCACATTGCCCGCATAGCATCGCTCCCTGATATCAATCTCAGTATGACAGGTTTCACAAAGTGCACTGCTGCAAACTTCAAACTAATGTTATCTCTGACTGGTATCACCTAATAACTGTTTCATTCATCCGCATCAACTCAAATGTCCGTCCCGCTCTCACCGGTAACCATCTCCCCACCCCTTGCTACCTATTCTCCCATCACATACACTTACTAGTTTCAAGCCCATCCAAAACTACTTAAGACCATCCTAGACTCCACCATTCTTCCGCCAACCCTCCTCCCGCTTCGGTATTCATTTTAACTTTCTTCAGAGGCCACTTTTCGTCTCTTCCTCTTCATATTCTTCTAAACTCACCGGCTGGTTTCTGGTGTTGATCATTACTACAATGTCTTCTCGCAGCAAAACATCCAAGCCACTTCCAAAGTTCGAGATCGGTTAGTATATCTTTTATCACCCTCGGTCTTGCCTCTCCTACTAATCTCCAATATTATCAAAGGCGATGATTATCAGGTTATGCATGCCATTGGAGAGGGTGCTTATGGAACTGTCGCTGCTGCCATTCACAAACCAACGGGACGTCAAGTGGCTATCAAGAAGATCCTTCCCTTCGATCACACACTCTTCTGTCTCCGCACTCTACGGGAGTTGAAGCTGCTCAAATTCTTTTCAGAGACCTGTGTCAATGAAAATGTATGGAGAATCGTTTCTTGGTTTCTGCTTCGTCTGATATTCCTTCCCAAGATCATTTCAATCCTTGATATTGTCAAACCTTCTTCATTGGAGTCTTTCAAGGAGATATATTGTATGTAGAACCATCATTTGATTCCTCGCTGCCTTCACTGACATTGTGGTCAGTTATTCAGGAGTTGATGCAGACAGACTTGCATCGTGTCATTCGTACTCAACACCTCACGGATGACCACTGCCAAGTATGTATCTATTCGTTCATAGCACCTCCTGGAAATTAAACCTCTATCAGTATTTCGTTTATCAAACTCTTCGTGCTCTCAAGTCTATTCACACCGCGGACATTGTACACAGGGATCTGAAACCCGCTAATCTCCTCCTGAACGCCAACTGTGATCTCAAAGTATGTGACTTTGGGCTTGCACGCAGCGTCAAGACGAGTGTACCTCCAGGAAAGGAAGTTGGTTTAATGACAGAATATGTGGCCACACGGTGGTATCGTGCACCAGAGATCATGCTGTCGTTTAAGATGTACACCAAAGCTATCGACATCTGGGCTGTTGGGTGCATCTTGGCCGAGTTGCTTACAGGGAGGCCACTCTTCCCTGGCCGTGACTACAGCCATCAATTGGATTTAATCTTGGACGTCATTGGAACTCCTAGTCTTGATGAGTTCTATGCCATTACCTCGCGGAGATCGCGCGACTATATCCGTGCACTTCCAATCCGGAAGCGAAGACCATTTGCTACGTTATTCCCTCAAGCATCTAAGGAAGCTATCGACTTCCTGTCCAAGACTCTGGTTCGTAATTATTTGTATGGTTAACTCAATAACTAATTTTTACTTTTACGTAAAGACGTTTGACCCTAAGAAACGTATGACAGTTGACGAGGCTCTTGAACACCCATACCTTTCTGCATACGTGAGCTACCACACTCGCATTCTTGCCTTGCCTGTACTCATATCTCCTTTCCCAGCATGATCCTGAGGATGAACCAGCTGCGGCTCCACTGGACCCCGAATACTTTGATTTCGACAGTAAGCTCTTGCTCTTGTACACCTTGCTGGCGTCTCAATAAAACTCAACAGTGCACAAGGAAGACTTGTCAAAAGATCAACTAAAACAATTATTATATGAAGAAGTGCTCTCATTTGTCCCTGCCATCTAAAGTCTTCATCCTTGCCTTGATCCTCTTCTATGATTTATTACTTGTAATGGATATATGCATTTTTTTTGTACCAGTACTTAATTATGAAAGATCTATGCACCTCATATTTTCTATTTTTATTACAATTACAACACAATCCAATACACCTGCGACGCATTTTACATCAATGCTCGAGTGGATCAAGGAAGTGGACAAGATTGATACATTCAGATTAAGTCTACAATCAGAGGCTAAATAAATGTTAAGGCATTATTGAGCCTGTCATAACTACAAAAAATTAAAATCTGACACCAGTCCAGAACCCTGTGGCAACACCGTCAACCCCAAAATCACCAAATCGTGTGTCACCATCCAATTCAGTTCCATACATCGTCACTCGCATAGGAGGAGCATCCTCAGACTCGGCTGGTCCCAGTGTGACGGAAGAGGAGGAGGAGGATGATATAGCACGCAGACCAAGTCTAGCAGCAACTTCGTTACTAGTCACGTCTGACTCCTTGTTGGTATCACCAAGCGAGGTCGAATTAGTAGCACTAGATGGCCGCCCTGTAGGCCGGCTAGAAGCTGGTAATCCAAACGACTTGAAAACGTCTGTCTGATTCTCATCACTGCGGGTAAAGCCTCCGCTGCTGGGACCATGGGCAGCGATATTAAGTCCGCCTGATCCACTAGGAGTAGGTGACTCGGGTTGTTCAAAGTATGGAAATCCTGTCATGTTATATTGGGTATATCGATGGGGATGTAGTTGCGGGCCTGGTGTTGTAATTACGGGGTGAAAAGTGAAGGCAAACGTATTCCGCCTATCGGACGGGGAAGCGGCCCTTACTGCTGCCCCATGATTATGCAAAGCATGCTCAGGGGCTGAGACAGTACCAGGAGGCGACGGAATCGTCAAAAAGTCAGAGAAATGTATTGAAGGTTGCCTGTTCCCTATTTCGTCCACTTCCTTTGTTAGAATATCAGGATCCTTGAACACGGTGAACGAGGATACAGGAGGTCGAGGAGGTGTAGATACTTCTGAGAGGTCATTAGAATTATCTTTCTCTTCGGATTCCTGGATATCCGGATGAATAAGTTTAATCTTCTTGCGTTCTGGGATAGTATCTTCTGCTCCGATGATGCTCGACGCTTTGAATGGTTCATCGAGTGAGTCGCGAGGGCGCTTTCCTAGCGCGATTGGCTGCTGTTCATAGTGATGAAAGGCGGCATTAGAAGCAAGTGCAGAGGAACCGCCATGGTTAAAACCTGATTTTTGTACCTCATGATTCGCAACAGGAGGTCTTACGACGGAAGGCATACCAAGGCCACTTCAAACAAGTAGTAAGAACATGTGGTGATAAAATCGAAGAGAGAAGTATACCCTGGACCCATTGTTTTCTTTACATGAATTGGCTTTGGCGTACTAAGATTAGCGATAATAGCAGAAGATGATGTTAAGGGACCAGTTTCATGCGCCATCTTCATCCCTTCCATTTCAACTTTTAACTGTGCTAACTCTGATTTCAATGAATACATCTGCTCTAATTCAGATCGAAGTGTTTGCAGTTGTTCATGTAGAGGCCGTATCTGCAAGAATTAAATGAAGTACAGTATATGGTGAAGGTGGCCAGGGCTTACTGCATCGGCTACACGTTGATCTATATCGGCAAGGAGGGCCAATGAACTTTGTACGGATGATGCGTCCGCTTTTGTTGGTGAATCTATTGTAGACTTCCCACCATTGCCTGCAATTCATCAATCAGCAAAGCTTATCTTTTTCAATTTGAAATCCTTGGTGACCTTGTGAGGGCAAACCGACAATTCGTTCAAATCCTGGTTCTTGGAAACATGAGTTAATTTGCAGATTCATAAAAATCTCCTAGGACACGGACCTTCTGAGCCTTCTTCTGGTATAGTGGCTTCTCGTTGAAACATCCTGCTTGGTTTATTGTGCTGCCCTCTCGACGACGATGTTGACCGTGTCACGACTCGTGCTCCTGTCCCACCGGCTGCAACAGGCTTACCTACGCCCAATCTCCGCTGGAGTTCCTTTGCCTTACGAACACGAGTTGCTAGTCCAGCAGTGGGGATTGAAGATTGGGGTTGCATAGACGGCCGGTTGAATGAATGAGTTTCACGACTTGGAGCTCCTTCGTTTTTAACACAGGCCGGTTTATGATCGTGCTCAACTTCGTCATCCGTCTCGTGAATGATTACTGAGGTTGTACGACTTCCACCGGCGTGGTTGGATTGACGAGTGGTGGAGACACTTCTGCGACTCGAAGAAGGTATTGAATGTGCGAGAGATGAGGTTGTGTGTTTTGTTGACATGATAGCGGATCTGATGACCGTAAATGTAAGCGACAAAAGGAAAGCTCAGATCGGACCGCACTGTGTGTCAAGTAAGAGATCAATAAGAGCCTCGGATTTGAGATTTGCCTTGACACCGTAATCCTTGTGGACATGAGAGAGATGTAGGTATAGAGTAAGGTAGCATATACCTTGCAGAGCTTCTGTAAGTCGACCCGTTTCATGGACTCGAGGGCTTTACGGGAGGGTAGGGGTGGCATGAGTGTCGGTGGTCAAAGAATCGTGTCGAGTAAGACGGTGGTGGTTGAT
Organism: Amanita thiersii Skay4041; assembly: GCA_002554575.1. Lineage (NCBI taxonomy): Eukaryota > Fungi > Basidiomycota > Agaricomycetes > Agaricales > Amanitaceae > Amanita > Amanita thiersii. The sequence continues at coordinate 385,831 of KZ301969.1, forward strand.
GTTCAACAATTACAAACAACGCGCGATCACGTGGTAAAGGTGTGGTAGCCGGTTCCTCGGGCCGAGGAATTCCGACACTTCCTGGTCATTTGAGTGAGCCGTGTGTTGTCAGGCTTATAAGCCCCCAGTGTTCGTTCCCATCCTCCTTGCTTAAACTTTCCTGTAGCTCATTCTGGTACTTATTTCATGTCTTTCTGGACCCTTCAACAAGTTGCTGAACACAATAAACCCACGCATGTTCATGCCTTGAATTCGCACGTCGTTCGACTGACAGGGTCGTAGGTCGTGTTGGGTCATCATTCACAACAGAGTTTACGACGTGACTGAATTTCTAAGCGTATATAATTCCCCTTCTTCTCGTCTGATCCATTATGCTAACTCTTGCTATAATAGGAGCATCCCGGAGGCGCCAAAATCATCCTGAAATACGCTGGCAATGACGCCACTGAGCCTTACGATACCTTCCATGCTCCTGATACGTTAGAAAAAAACCTTCCGCCTGAAAAATATCTTGGTCCATTAAACCCTAGTGATGCACTGGCTTTGACTCATGCACAGAGGGATAAAACAAAGACGAAAGACCAGTTACGCGTGGAAGAAGCTCTGACACATAGGCCACCTTTGCATCGCGTTATCAACCTTGCAGATATGGAGGTTTGTCATCAATGATGAATCATCTAACATACTAAGCTATTGCTTTCTACAGAGTATTGCCAGGAGAGTACTATCGCATAAAGCTTGGGCGTACTATTCCTCCGCTTCTGACGATGAGATTGGTATGCTATACAACTTTCCCATGACTCAAAATTGAACCTTATCCAAAGCATATACTGAAAATGCACGGGCTTTCAGCCGTTTTTTCTTCCTACCGCGTGTTATGCGTCCAGTTGCGATCTGCGATCCCTCAACAACCATCCTAGGATACCCTTCTTCTCTTCCAATATTCGTCTCGGGAGCAGCGCTGGCTAAATTAGGCCATCCACTCGGAGAAGTTAATATCACACGTGGTGCATTTGTACCTCCATCAGTACACCTCATTCAAATGGTCTCTTCGAATGCATCGTTGTCTTTTACCGAAATAGCACAAGCGGCAGGTGATGGTCAGGTCCTTTTTTTCCAACTTTACAAGCACCGTGATGATATCCTCGCTGAACGACGAGTGCGTGCTGTCGAGGCAGCCGGATATAAGGCTATCTTCTTGACAGTGGACGCAATAGTGCCTGGGAATAGAGAAAAGGATATCCGTTGTCCCTGGGTTCTGGAAGACGAAGAAGCTGGTGTACCTCCTGTTTACGTAGAAGACACTGTTGGTGCGGCATCAGGAGGTGAAGCCAATTTATTTGGGACAGCTGGTGCCTTGATAGCAAATGACGACAGGTCAATGACCTGGGAAAAGGTATGCTACAAGTTTTCTGGCACTCAATCGGTCTGTTTCATGTAATTCAGACAATACCATGGCTGAGGGGAATCACCGAATTACCTATTGTAATCAAAGGCCTGTATCAAGTTCATGAAACCTTTTGGTTGTTGTTAACATTACCCTAGGGATTCAATGTGTAGAGGTATATATCAAAGTTGATGAGTACATTTTTAAACTGAGTGCAGATTAGGATGCAATGCTTGCAGCTGAAGCAGGTGTTGATGGTATACTGTTGTCCAATCATGGAGGTAGATACAGACTCTTATTGGAATTTCTCAAGCTAATATAACGCCCCAAGGTCGACAACTTGACTAGTGAGTATCTGCGAATGTTCAGTGAGATTGTACTGATAGAGGGCCTGGAGTTCATTGCCACCTCTTGAAGTACTATACAAGCTGCGGAGACAAAGGCCAGATATATTTTCCAAACTTGAAGGTGGTTGCCAGACTCATTTCGTGCCAAAAATACTTACCATTCTACTTTTCAGTTTATGTAGATGGTGCGTGGCATATCAACACCTTATTATGGTCTGTATAACTGTACATGTAGGTGGTATTCGGCGCGGCACTGGTAAGTTAATTCGACAAGGATAATTTACAAAAGCTCACAAGAAATAAAGATGTTCTGAAAGCGCTGTGTTTGGGTGCACGAGCAGTTGGTCTTGGAAGGCCGTTCCTATACGCTCAAGGGGTATGCATAACCTACGATTTACTTAGTCGCGCTTCTGACAGATTCAATGTTATAGGCCTATGGTGTATCGGGGGTCACCAAGATCATACAGATCTTGGAACGTGAGATAGTGACTGGAATGCGACTTCTTGGAGTCTCAGCGGTCAAAGATCTTGCACCTGACATGGTCGAAAGGGTTGACTGGCAGCCACTAGCTACTAAGTTATGAGACAACTTGTAATGATTTTAATGAGTTTCAGGACGAAGGATGTTTGGTCAATGGTTGATTTCTTTTAACCTAGTTGCGTCATGTAGATGTCTTGTCAAATCTGCACGTTAACTCATTGGTATGGGTTGTGGGGAGTGCCGCTTATGATTACTACCACGTGACAAAGTCTGTTCAAAGCTCCATTCAGCGGGCACACCTTCTACCCTACTGTATATTGCTTCTGCCGATGGGGTTCTGTCGCAGGTGTGGGGATATCGTAACTGGTGAACGCTGTAAATGTGGGGGAATCGCCGTTGGTATGGTCTCATAGCATCCTCACGCAGTGTTTTATCTGACTATTGGTAGCCCCTGCAGTGAACTGGAAAGATACCGAACATGACCAGGATAAATGGACTCGAACTTACATCTCTAGAGACAGGTCTACCTCAGTCAGCAGTGCTCCTGTCAAGCAAAACTCAAAACATACTTTGAACTATTCATCAACTGACCTACCAAGCAGGGTGTCTGAACACATTGCTGCTACCACAAGCTCTCGCAGCGCTTCTCCACTCAAGCCATCCATAACGGGTCCGGCTCCCGAAGCTGATATACTGCCCTCCCCCTGTGACAACTCTCTCTCGAAAGTATATGGCTCAGTTTTACAGCCACAGGAGTCACTTGCAACGTTCTCGTGTACAATATGCAATATTGTCTTTCCACCAGATGCAACCATATATCCTGATCCTAGATCAACCTCGGCAGCTTCCGACGGAAGATTCCTTTGCCGACCATGCTTCGTAAATAATGGTGGTTCAAAGGGTACATGCCCAGCCTGCTCTCGGCCTGTATTAACTCTGAAGTCAGAAGGTGGATTTATACAAGCCATGGACAATTACTGGCATAAAATTTGTTTTAATTGTAACAAATGCCACAAGAATATTGGTGATTCTCCTCTTGTTGATCTTTTAGGCCGCCCATCTTGTTTGGAATGTTTTGAGAGTTGTCTACGAAGGGACCACACAGTAGAGCCAAGTAAGACCCAATGTTACTCCCCACTCAACTCCAGAAACTTGGGCGGGATGGATTTGGCAAATCTCAACTCAATATCGAAGAGTCGTGAAGCAAGCCCTGCTCTTGATGAACTTGAGCAGCGGATTGGTATCTCCAAAAACACGCGGGAGGGTAGTCCCTCTCTTGAGGAACTCAGCCAGCGGTTAAGCTCTATTGGCAAGGAATTTTCACGCCCACGACGCGACTCTCGGCCTTCAGAACGTTTCAAGAGCCCTGAGCCTGATTTTGGTACCCCCGAGCGAATCCAGGTAACACGATACTCGACAGGAAGCCCTGTTTCGTTACGTCGGCAAATAACAGACAGTAGTAGTCCTGCTCCGAATCAAGAGGCAATCGAAGAAATGAAGCAACGATTTATGCGGGGCTCGATTTCTTCTATCGCATCGCCAGGATCACCATCAAACAATCAAAGAAAATCAACCGTTCCATCTAATCCAAATTCTCCGCTTCATACATCACGCCAGATCACATCTCACCGAACAAGTTCATCCTCCCGCATTCCGTTGCCAATTGCTCAACCTCAACCACAATTACACACACAGTTGTTGAATGCTGAAAAGAACCATAAAAGCGATGGAAGTATCTTATCCTCGATACCCTCCCCACCTTCTAGTCCACCCGTTCCAATGACACCTGATCTCATGTCCGATACCTCTGATGCGACGACCCAATCTATATTCTCTGGGATATCACAATCCCCCTTATTTCATATCCGAGAGACAATACCGAAATCTTCAAGTAATGAACTCTATGCAAACAAGTACAGTGAATATGAAAACTCGGAAATAGACGATGTAATTGTTGAGGAAACTGAGAGTCAACTCACAACCCCTGTTAACACACCGAGCAAGAAACTATACACTCCGCCCATGAAGATATCATCTTTGTCAAAGATACCTGTAGCAAGTCAGTTGGCAAGTGTTTGTATGCGTCCACCTGATCCTGCACCCATGGCGACGGTTGAAAACGAGGAACTTTCTTCCCCAATTCGATGTTCGCAGTGTGCTGGACTACTCTTCTCAGTCAAGGGGGGTGGGAAGTGTGTGACTCTACCGGCAGAAGATGGGGGTAGATCGACATCATACCATGTTGAATGCCTGCGGTGTTCGATATGTGGGGATGTATTTAAGGAAACTGGAAATGGTCAAGCAATTTTTGTTAAGGCCAAAGGAGGACCTTGCCATGTTGAGGTATGTTTCTATTTGTGAATCATCATGCTTTTGTTTATCTATCGTACAGTGTGCCCCTGCAGATATACATACCATTCGTAAATCATCCAGCTTGGATGGCCTACGATCCAATTATGCCAAGAGTGCTGCAGTTGTGAGTGGCAACAGCATCAATCCCAGTACATCAGAAACAGCTTCAGTGGCTAGGAAGACAGACATAAGCAGTGCCTATTCATCCAGTCGGTATGAACGGCCATTGGTCTCTAACTTCTCAACTATTGCATTAGCATCATCATCATCATCATCACGCGTTGCAGTTGCTGGAAGCCTCCCACGGTTTGGAAGTCGGACGACATGTCCAGGCTGTAATGTATCTGTATCTCCAATGGAGCGTGGTGTAGTGCCAGGACCACAGGGAACACGCTGGCATGCTGCATGCCTAATATGTGGAGGACGAGATGCCGAGGTACAAAAAGAGAAAGAAAGGGGTTCTTTGTGGATGATTGGAAGAGGAGCAGGGGGAGGTCCTAAGGAGAAGAGACGGAAAGGTGAACCCGGATGTGGGAAAAAATTAGATAGCGCAGCAAAGACAGACGGGGACGGGGGTGTATGGTGTCGTGAATGCTTGGTATGTGACGCATTTGAAATGGCACAAAAAATTGAAATTACTGTGTACCGATAGCTTTTACTTGGGTCTTCGTCGCCAACGAAGGTATTAGTCCCATCACACACGGGTTCTACGACGAAAGGCGTTGTAGCACAGAACACTGGGACGACCACGATAGCGAAACAATTCACGGGGTTTGGAAATGGTGGGGAGATTGGGAAAGAGTCTGGGCTGTTGAGACAGTTAACAGGAGGTGGACTGAGTCCAACGAGAAGTATAAGCCCGACTAAACAAATGGGTGGGGGATTTGGGAGTTCGTCGACGACGAATGGGAGACCAAGGCCGAAGAGTGTGATTGGAATACGAAGCACGAAGAGTGTTGATGAGGGGCGGGGAATGTTCCTCGTGCGGCAGATGACAGGGTCGCAGGAGGAGTGTGAAAAGAGATAACTTAATGGTGGTATGGTGGTTGTCATGGACGCATCACTCCTGTGTAGCCTTCCTCGTTGATCATCACATCCTCTCACCTTATGTTCTTTTGCAATCTCTTCTCATTACTACTCTCTTCTTCCTCCTCCTCCAGGCTGGCCTAGCTCTCCTCCCCACCCCAGTCCTTTTTCCACCCCTTCTTTTTTCACTACGCCCGAGTTGGCCAATCCCTATCGCTGGCGCTCCATTTTGAATGACTTGATTGCAGGACAGTCCTCTCTGCCTTATTCTCAAGTCTCCTATATCCTATCTTCTTTCTGCACAACATTGCTTTGGCATGTGTGATGTTCACTATTTGACATCGCGTAATAGTAATCCTCTCATAGACAATGCAAGTATCACCGTCCCTCTTGAAATTCCCTCCTAATTGTAGTCTGCAGTTCGTCTCTGTTATCAGTGACATCCCCTTGTGTGCTGTTGGTCTCATGGCGTTTAGCATGCTCACATTCCTTGTTGCTGTGAAGAAATTATCTCCGTATGCGACAGTGCAGCTTAAGATTAGATTTCATACCCCTTACTGATACACCATTCACTGGCAGGATTGTTTGTTATCTTTATGCAGCTTCGTTCCTCGTCTTTGGTGCCACCATTTTCAATCTAAGCAAGATTCTAGTACAAGTAGAAGACGGACGTCATTCTAATCACGCGGCTCGTGCGCTTGACATTATCCATGAGCTTGGCTCGGCGTTATCTTTTGGCCTCGTCTTCGTATTTATGTGGTTCTTCGTTGCAAGATGTCCTCAAGCTATGATTAGCGAGAAGCTGAAGAGAGGGGTGCCAAACGACCACAGTGCCAGCTGGGAACGCTGGGGCCTTATCGGTCAATTCCTCAAATGGGTGTTACTGTCTCTTTCTCTCGCAGTACCCCTTCTACAAATTCTTTGGCGTTTGCTAGATAATTCGCGTATCCGTGGAACACTGCTAATCACCGATGCTGTCATCGAAATCATTGTCTCCGTCTTATACATTTTCAAACTCTTTCTCACTATCTCGCTTATCCCGCCTGATAATTATTGGAAAGTTACTAGGGACTATGTACCCATTATCGCTGCTTTGATGTTGAGTGCTGCAATACCCATCGGAAACCTGACGAATAGTAAGTCTCCTATGTTGGTTGCTCACGCCTATAACCTTGTTCACACAATGTTACAGTCAAAAAATTGCGAGGTGAATCAGTGTTCTCTGATTCAACCGTGGGCAGGTTCTTATTTGCAATCGAGTTATACATACTTTTGCTGTATACCTTGATCGACACTTTCTACAATGACGTTCATCCATCTCTCAGTGATTTTAGACAAGAATCAACAAATCCCCCGGTCGTAATGCGGGATAACATTGTCAAAACGCAGCTGCCGCTCGTATATGGTTCAGGCCCTCTAGACCAGAAGATACCCACTAGCCCAGAGACCATCCGCAAGCCCCGGTACTATGGTCAAGTATTTCAACCATCTAGCAGGATCTCTAGTCGCAAGCACGTAGTCCCAAAATACATTGAAGAAAAACCACTTCCACAGCCAAGGCCTCCGAGTCGCATACCCGTGGAGATGAAGGATGGGCCTGAGCGGTCTTCTATTCAGTCTAAAGCCTTGCCACAGCTACCTACGGAGATTGACTTCACTTCTGATATGGTTTCCGTGGCATCTTCCCACATCAGCTCAAGCAGCTCTGCATTTAGCAGGATCATGAGCCACAAGCAAGAAGTTGACAGGACAATAGAAGAACTGCGTATGTTGTCTCCCCGGGCGGAACGGACTGCTTCTCCGAATGCAACACGTCCATCATATATAGAGGTACCTCGTACGTCTGTGTCTATACGAGGGTCCGATACATCGCGAGCAACAAGACGGGACAGAATATCAAGTAACTCGCACAGTAATCGATATCTGGACTCTGCATCTGTGAGCGAGATCTCTCTGAGCAACTTTCCTGTTCCTCCAGGCGATGCTGTACCCTTCACCCCATCACCAACACTTGTCGCTCAACGCACTATCCGAAAAAATCGGAGACAAGTTAGGCTCAACCTAATGGCAATCAACACACGAGATGCACAAGATGCTTTTCTGAGTGCTCCTTTAGCATCAAATCTAGAATCGATCGAGGGACGTCCGTCTGGCATGACACAATATGATGTTACCTCATTCATCGATAGTATGTTTCTTCTTGGGTTGTAGCCATTGTGTACTAAACACCTATCAGATCTATCAGACCTCAAAAACAACTATTCGTCTGTTTCTTTAGTCCAAAACCAGACTTCAGGTGATGCGATACAGGAGCTCAAAGATACATCGGCAAGCAGACCAAGATTAAAACCCATGCTCTTATCTGGATCTAACATTATCACCGAGCGTCAACCACCCGAAATCTCAGACATGCCTGAATCATATCTACCACAACCCTTGCCGGACGTTTTGGAAGGGCCTGATGGGCCAGAGGTAGTCGCTCGTGATTCGAGACTAAGGCCCTTGTTACTGGGCACATCAACTATGTCTTCCTCAGTGGGAGTTCAGGCAGGCTATACACCACGATCTAAAGTATTGATTGGGCCACGAAGGCGAGCAGGCGCCATTAATGGACCTCGACCAAACATTTACCCGGAACGAGAAGGACTTTGACAGTAAATTATGACTTGGTATATATTTTATATATATATTTGTATTTTGTATTCCTAGTCGAATTCTGTGACGTCACGGCATCATGTCCATTTTTCCTGACTACTACAAGCTTCTCAATGTCCCGAGAAATGCATCTTTAGACGAGATTCGTCAGGCCTACAAGAAGGAATCTCTCAAGTGGGGCCTCTTTCTCCTCCCCGAAATCCTTACATATAGTCTTGCAAATACAGGACTCATCCAGATAGATTTGTGAAAGCTTCAGCTGACGAGAGGCGGCGAGCCACTGAAAAGTTTCAAGTAACCTTCTTCTCTCTTTTTGCTCTCTAACACATACAATTTCTTTCTCAAGGCAATAGCAGATGCGTACTACGTCCTTTCTGACACCAAGCGTCGAAAGGAATATGACGCTCTTTACAACGCCCAGACATCGGACAAGACGGATGACCCCACTTCATCACGCAATTACTTTGCACAATTCGCAAACATGTTTGGGTCTGGCCCCACCAACGCACAATCAGAGACTCAACAACCAGATCCTGATGGAATGTTTGCTGACGTATTTGAAGAGGTGATTGTGATTCATACTCACTTGTCTAAAATGTGAAGTTCTCCCTTCGGATAGTTGCTGCGGCCCGAAGTCGAAAGGCATGCTCCTTGGTGGAGTTGGATAGGTACAGCATGTGGTGGTGGCTTAGGCTTTATCATAGCAAATGTTCCCGGCTTAATGCTTGGAGCCTACGCAGGAAATCGCCTTGGGGCGGTCAGAGATGCCAAAGGTAAAAGTGTTGCTGCAGTGTTCAGTCAACTCGAAGGCGCCCAAAAGGCCGAGGTACTCCAGTCACAAACCGACATCTTCCAGCTTCTGACAGAATACGTAGATCCTGCGAGCGCTGGCTATGAAGGTTCTTGGAACTGCTCTGTCATAATTCCATGGACCATTCCTTGCGCCATTTATGCACAACCCGTTTCCCTTACTGCACATTGGATTATCTGTAACTATATACGGGTCACTTGCTTTTTTATTTGACGACGCTACAATCGTTGATTATTTGGTTTCTTCTTGAAAAAAGGTATAAACCCTAACTGCGTAGTGAAGCCATATTACTGAAGTGTTTTTTCTTCTTCTTGGTAGCAAAGGTGGGAGACAGTTTTGCTACTAGAGACATTCATCCATCTGATTCATCAACTCACTGCATGGAAGCTTTTTCTTGTAGCATAGAAGTGGAATAGAGAGCCAACTGGATCTAAAAAGATACACAATAATTTCTATAATGATAATTTGAGTGGCACAATAATATCAAAAGTAACAGGTTCAAGACTAATGCATAGCGAAGATATCCGTTTTGCAGATCGGAGGAATTGGTATTAAAAAAGCTGCAGAGGAAACATCTAAAAGGTTAATCCCATAGCCCACCAACATCAAACTGCAGTCCTTGATTATGTTAAACAGCAAGTAAAAACAGATGATTATTAGTTCAGTAAACTAAGTATATATATACAATGAGAAGTGTGTCCTATGACGACACTTGTGTCCGTATGTACAAAGAAAGTGAGACCGTAAGATTTGTGGCCTCAAAGTACGACCCTACTCCTTTGTAGGTCATCTCAACTCTTCCCTGAACGCTCGTCCACTTCCAACAGATTAGCATCAAAATGGATGGTTTGAAGGGCAGAATAATCATTAATCCCGCCTACTCCAGTAGCCATGGCGAGAGTCAAAATATGGTTTTGTTAGTGTGAAAAGAAGTGTTACTAGATGAGGTAGAATATGCGCATGCCGGCATTGTAATCTGGTGGCAGCACGAGAGTCGAAGGAAGCGATGAATTAGCTGACTTTGAATGTAACCGACACATAGTATCTGAGACAGGGAAAATGAGGGGAGGGAGGGTACTGGATGACACTTCAAACATTCCTTCGTCATTTGACGGCTCTGTTAGCTCCTCAGAACAATAGATTGCACTGCGACTTGAATGGAATGGCCCTTGTTGGGTGTGACAACCTTGCTTCATTTCATGACGAACAGCTCCTGCAAATGTACTGCCAGCAAGAATAAGAATATCATCACCCCCGTCCTCGTTATTTGGTGATAGGGCGGATATACTGTTATGTCCAAAAGAAATATCAGGAAATATCAGCGCAGCCTCGTTGGGCGGCGTCCGTCTGGTTGGTATCAAAGCAAGAGCGATAGTGCTCATAGTCTCGCATACGACTTATGAAGATTTCGCTGTTCTCAGAGACACTCCAGTGGAACTCCAAAAAGCATTAGAATGAAGCTGCGTTAGCTCCGAACGTGTGGTGGTGGTGTGCTGAGTATCGAGATTGGTGGGGTTTGCTGTAAAAAGATGATTAACCGGTACCGGGTTGCCACTAAAACAAGAGTAGATGCGAATAGCGGCACAGGTGGTGTCATAGTGGGGTATATTCTGTTCCACGACGAGCCGAAATAGTGGCGGTAGTGATAGAGAACTTGACAAGCTATTGAGCAGGAGTACGGACACAAGTGGTGATACTCACAGACGCGTTCCCCGCACGACGTTGCCTGCGCCATGCATCAATATGCAATCTATGAGCAACAGTACGATCTGTTAATACCAGTCCTTGGACTTTCTTGGGGGCAGTCTGTGAAGAATCGTGAAGTAAACATGAATGCGCCTTTTTTCTGCTACTTAGGATGCAAAAATTGGGCATACGAGAGTGTGTGTGGGTGATGGAAGTAAGAAAGAAGAGATCTAGCTATAAAGTACTCAGGCACCTATCACATGGTGCGACATGGGAGCAGAACGACAACTTCTGTTAGAAACAGGGTTGTATTAACAGGCAAGAATGAGTATCTGAATGATAAACCACAAGCTTGGTCTTTTGTTCCTCTTTGAATGCTCCCCCATCACGCACAACGTGTTCTGTTTGCTTCCCGAGCTACATAACCTTGTTTCAGCAGCCAAAACATGAAATAGTTATACAAACTTGATCTAATAAACGTGTCCCCGTGTGCAACAACCGATAGCGAAGAGTTTCAAAGTAGGTTCCACCTTGAGCCTGGCCATTGAGCAGTGCTCGCATCTTTTCTACCAGACTGAGCATCCAGGGAGTTGAGTATACAAAATGTTCTTCTTGATCCATTGGTGATTGGAAGAATGATTCATAATTTTTACATACCAGCCCTTTGGCCTGATGCCAGGAGATGCAAAAGTGCCGCACATATTAGTGGAGATCCTAGACAGGCAACAGCTTCGCTTTCCCTCAAATCACCAGTAATTATCATTAGAAGAGCGCCTGACAAGAGATTCCATGCTTCAGTGCATTGCAGTACGTCATGTGTAGTGACTGTGCTTGTCATATATCTTGCGAAGCCAACTAGTAGTGAGATCGGATGAGTGGCAGTTTCTATAGTTACTGTGATGCTCTTTACCAGTTGCGATAAGATCAATTGGTCTACTTGTAACCACTTGATCCCAGAGAGCCCGTTGCTTTTCCAAGCATAGGTTATGAACCAGATCAGCGTGACGTGCGATGATACCAAGTGTAGTCCACAAGTCTCTTTTAAGTATTGCAAAATGCATACAATTGGTGTTCCGAATAGCGTTTGTAGTGGCAAACTTGATCAGTAGGATAAGGAATGTAGAGGCCGTTCCGCGTAGAAGACAGCCTTCAAAGTTGTTATGCCAACAAATCATAAGGAAATTCAGAACTGTCCGGACGAAGTCCAGGTCCTTCTGAAGAAAAGGGCCAGGACCCAGTGCACGCTTCAGTCTTGTGATTGCTGTTCATTTTCGTCTTGTAGTTAATCAGGCTTGGGAATAAACATAACTGACCATTTTCTGTCGCCCTTTGAATCTGATTTGGTACTTCTGTTAGACCAAAACTTAGCTGGTATTGGAATGTTTCATTATCAACAGCAGTGAAGGACTCCAGTGCCATCCATTTCACTGTGATCAATATAGATGTTATGACGAACATCCATGTTATTACTCACCTAGCAGACTTTCTTGATCGTCACTTTCGCAGAAGTAGAAGAAGAGTTGTAGCATGTTAGAGACCAGGATGGCTCCATGTTGGTCAATCACAATATGGCCAATATCCGAGATTTTGCATATAACCCAACACGCCCTGCCCAGAATGGTCATTCGCTGCGACATTAATTCGCGATGCTGACTATCATCGTTGGAAAGGTGCTCCATTGTATTGTGTATAATTTGCTAGTAAACAAGTTCTGAATATCGGGGTTGATGAGTAAATACGAGCAATTACCAAAAATATTTTGAATGTTTGTTCGGGATATGTTCCAAGGATTTCAAGTAGACTAGGGATTGACGACCAATCAGCACCAGGGCTTTCGGTGATAGCGGTATCGTAATAATGGAATAGCCAAGTTGCAGTCTACAAAATACAGTAAAAAAATAGTATTTGTATGTAAATTTACTCACAACTCACAGTGGATGCAATGCAGTCGAAGCCTGCCATACGATGGTCATCCCACAATAACCAACACCTCAGTAGTACAGTATTCCATTTTAGGAGCATGATTTGGCAGGGGTCCAAATGAAGCTTGGGAAATGGCAAGGCAGGTGACGGGACTTCCTGCAGATCGTGTGTCATAACATACTGGATAGCGTCTGAAAGGAGAGTGAGGCTCTGAGGACGAAATGAGCAGACTCCCTCCTTGCTTTCCGTGACCTAGTATCCGTTGGATCACCGAGAATTGAAAAGGTTGAGGCAACTGACCATATATAAAGCTATCAACATAGACCAATGAATAGGATGTTGGGAGCCGAGATGATTGGTGTCCCGTAGATTGGTATCCATAGAGAGATGGTTCAACATTTGGAGACAAGTTGATCCCATGTTTCCAGGTTCGAGTCTGTTCAGGGATTGTGTAATGTGCTTGTGAATCCAAGCTGCGTTGTAGACGCACCCACTGGCCTCCCATGGATCATATTGAATGAGATGGCCTCCCAGAACATAAGCTGCATATAGCAAGCGCAATGCGATTCGCTTGGCTGCAGGTGAGGATGAATGAGAAGTAATAACACAAATTACAGACGACCAACGTCCTATGAAATGTTAGTGCATAATGAGACAAATTCCCACACTAACCTGGCAGCTGAGCTGCAGCTAACAAGCAGTGTTGTTGGTGAATAGAAACGCCAAAGTCTTCATCATGGCTACCGCACGCAACCAATATTGACAAAGAACTGATTCTTGCCAGGACAGCGTCAACCAAGCATACATTCGTCTCTGTTTGGGGATCTATTTTCACAGTACCTGCTCCACTGCATTTGAAAGCAGTTCGGATTTGGAAGAGGCGGGCCAAGAAAAGAACATGGACTGTGAGCTTTCCTCAATAAAAAAAATGAAGCAAGGTTACATATATGCACACCAAGTCTTTTGTAAATGACGATAAAACCCTGAAGGCAATCTGAAGTATTTTCCACAGTATCGAGGTAACCTGATAGCACGTTTATTGCAGTTAATGTTATCCCATCCGTTTGAAGACACTGAGTATATTGTACAATTTTTAGTAATCATCAATGGACAGTTAATTACTTCTCTGTTCGTTGTAACGTCGCAATTTTCAAGACTATCAATGGCAGACATGACCCTTTCAAATGACATATCTCTAGGCCCTATAAATACGATGGAAGGAGAATGAATTGACAGACACCATTTGAATACCAAAATCACCAGTATTTGGCCTGCCTTCTGTAGTGGACATTCGAGTCAATGTTGTCAAGTTCATGATTGCAAAACATCCAGGCTTTTGGCGCTACGTGACAAAGTTACACTTAGAAAAGTGACAGTGTTGACTCGAAATTGTAGCTTGTCAAAGCTGCTTAAATCCGGGCAAAAGTGCATTTATTTTGTTTAATCGAAAGATGATAGCAAAGTTTTAGAGTCCACGAATATCATTAAGAAAGGTTGTAATGTTCGTTTTACACTGCAGAGCCTCAGTTTTGGTAGAAAATAGAGAAGCAAAGGCTTGCTCTGATGGGGCAGTCTATGTGCTCTGTGGATCAGTTTTGGTAGAAACAATTGACTATATACCAACCGTATGATCACAGAACTCATATGCTTGCCACTCTTCATCCTCTTCCGCTCTGATCATCTGTAGCATTTCTCTTCGTACACTCGATAGGCCAATTGTTGTTCCCTTGTCATCTACTTTCCTAGTTGAAACATGGATTTCTCTCATCTCAGCTGGCTTCTTATCCCTTTCCTTTGTAATAGGTACTGTAGGCACATCATCAGGGTCTGGAGGGGGACCATCATCGGACTCGGACCCAGACTCCATTCCTTTCCGAGAACGCCTACTCCTCTGGGATTGTACGTCCAGATAAGTCAGAGTGGGTCTGAATTGGTGCAATTCAGATATAGTATGGAGGTGAAGGCGACCTATAGGAAGATGATTTAGTTGGAAAAAACTGAAACTTGCAACACACCATCGCGAATCACCCCTAGCATATGGGTACCATTTTGTAATATTTCTTCACTTCTGAGACGCATTTCACTGAGACGAGGTTCTTGAGTCTCCCTTCCTTTTTGCTCTTGATTCTTTTCGAGGTCATCCTCTAGCTGAGCGGTTCCGAGTTCTCGAGCTCTCTGAGCATTCCAGACATCGGGGCGGGTATCACTTGGGATATGAATTTCTAGTCTTCGAGTATTGGGCTTGATTTTAGCAGAAATCTGCTTTCCACTGGCTGCTGCAGATGGCGGAACTTGCAATGGGCGAGTTAATAGTGGAAACTGATGCAGTTGGATGTCCGGAGCCAAGGAATTGGAGAGGTGTACAGGCAATACAGCTATGAGTTCGTCGTCCTGATCCATAACGTGGATGCCTTGATTAGTCATTAGGCCATAGCAAAACATTTAGGTACTATGTATGTACAGTACACAAAGCATCCTCGTACACTCAGCTCCCTCACCCGGTGCCTTCTCCATTCCCAATATAACTGTGAGTAGAGGAGTCGGAAGTAGAGCTACTCTCTAACCAGCTTTGTGTGAAACCTCGTAACAAGGAACCCGTTGAACTTTGATGTGTTACTAGGGGGGTATCCCGACCTGATATCGGGAAGCTCGAGTCCAACGTAGAAGATGGTGATTTTGCTCGATCAGGTATCGCTTCATGACCATCAATCGCAACCATAGGTGATGGTGATAAAGAATTCGAGAGCATTGACCTTGTATTAACAGAAGAACTCCATGACTCATACAATTGGCCCAGATGATGGACGTCTGAGAATGGATTACTTTCATCACGACATATGACGTTGTTTGCTGGCTCAGCACATGTTCTGGATTGAAAAGATGGTATACTAGATAGGCTCCACTGCCGACGTTGTCTGTATTTTGCGGAGAGACCTCTATAAACGAAGGTAGAGCAGTAACGCTGAATGATGGCTTCTCTTTCATGCCTGTGGACAGCTCGCCCCAAGCTATGGATTGCAAAAAGCGAGATGACAGCCCCTGATAACTGGTGTCAATTGGGCATAGTCTAGGAATTGACACTTACAATTGAGACCAAGCCAACTAGACACGGTGAGACCGTTCTTAAAGTTGACGCCAATGACTGCAAGGATAGCTACAACGACACACGAAGCCGTTATGAATGTTGTATAAAAGAGCTAGGATTCGTCAGATTTATTGTGTGATAAAAAGGAGAATTTCATTACCTCATCCTTCATGGCCTGCTGGAAGAGCTCCAACCGTGAAAATATTCTGCTGAAACGACTGAAAGAAGATGGCGTTGGTGAGTTGCGACCTCGAGGTATCAAACATTCATGTTTTCCACTTGATTGATTTTCAAAGATACGAACAGTGGATGTTCGAGGAGGTGGGGCACATTGGTCTCCTATTACTTCTCCACTGTTGACTAATTCATTCGTGGACTGTATGTGAGAGTTGGTCATGAATACTACGTATATTGCAAACATTCGCACCGTTGGAGGAAAATCAACATGATCTTCAGGATAATGTTTTACTGAGAGGTCGTGGCGCGGCCCAGATACAGAGAGATCTTCCATGGAAAGATGGAGTGAAAGTCGACTATGTGCCGAGATAGAGTTCCGTATCTTCCAGCACGTATACATGACTACATGAATGGAAATAATGGTTCGTATCAAGTAAGACAGGGGGAGCCCTTACAACAACAGCAGATGAACAATGACTCGGCAAGTTGAATCATCACGAAAATGCGAGTGAATAGCAAGTTGCTAATGCGGATACAGCCACCTAACGGAAATGAACGAGAAGCAAATAGGATGCATGTCGTTACACACCTGTCAGTCGCCGAGCTCCTCGAAGGAAAAAAGCATCGAGTGCGACAGTAGCAGTTGATGCACACTGGAAAATTACAAGTATGACAAGAACAAACTTGGAATCTTCAAGGCATTTATATGCTTTTAGACCTAGAATGCCTGTGATCTGAAAGACAGGTGTAATATGGCATGCTGAGAGCTGATGGAAAGGAGTAGTGTGATAAGACAATTACCAGGAGAGCTAATGACATCGAAGCAGTTATCGAAGAAATCAGAATTATGCTGCAAATGCCAGCTTAGTAAGGTGTGAGTTAAAAATCACAATAAACTCACGCAGAACAGTTGAATTTCTGGACGAAGTGAGATAGGATGATGGGAATGAGACTAACAGAGGCTAAGATCTGGCTCAAGAATAACATGCGAAACAATGTCTTGTTATTCATTCTCCCTCTCCAGAGATAATTGCCTGATACCGCAATATTTCTTGCGAAAAGCATTGCAAGCATTCCGGTTACCAGCAGGTTATAGTTTGCACCAGCGAGATCATTGACGAAGGGCGGTGTGACCAAGGAACCATCAGGAAGAGACTGGAATGCTGGACGGAACTGGTTAATTGGGAGAGGGTAAAATGCATTGTAATCTGAGACGACAAGAGTTGTAGATAGGTGTATAACGACTTCATTAGGAGGACAACAAGTCGGTGAAGGAGTGACTTCGATTAAAGTTGGGCGGGTATCCTGAATGTTGTTGAGCGTAGCAGCTACTGTTCCTTGGGTTGGAGAATGAGGGGATGCCTGAGAAAAGTCGGTCATGATGAATATGAGAATGGTAATGCTGGATGTGAGTTCAGAAAGAAAAAAGATAACTAGGCACCTCTCCTGGAGGTGACCATGGTTTAACTTGCTGGAAAGGATTGAGAAAAGGTGCCGTATCACACGTCAGGCTCTTCCCAGTTACCCAGCAGCCCCAGTGAACTAGGCGGCCCTCGTCAGCCTTGGATTCACACGTGCATGATTGTAATTGGGATGCAATGTCGCAGCTTACCACCGTTACTAGCCTGACGGATAAGGCACCTATATATGTATTCCAGAAATGTATCTTGAGATGAAGTCTTAACTTTACCTGACTTGACCAAGATAATAAGCGAGTCGAGGCACATCAAATTATTCTCATCCCTCTTCTGACTTTGTAATTCCACCCTCTTCGCCCAATCACACACACCACTATTCAAACGTAGCTTCATCATCAAGTTTGTGTAACTCTATGTCATCAATCTTGTGTTTGATGACCCCCTTCAGACTTAAATGGCACACACAAAGGGACCCGTCATTATCATCACAGGGACACCGGGCACCGGGAAGTCCACGCATGCTCAGCTCCTGGAAAACGAATCGGCCATCCCACTGAAACACATTAATATAGGAGAATGGGTAAAAGAGAAGGGTCTCTATGAAGAATATGACCAAGAATGGCAAAGCTACACTGTTGATGAAGACAAGGTTTGTTTCTTGGTGAAACTGCCGTCATTCTTATGAACCATACACTCAGCTTTTAGACGAGTTAGAGCCCATGGTGGCTGAAGGAGGTGTTATTCTTGATTGGCATAGTTGTGAAATCTTTCCAGAGCGTTGGCCGGACCTGGTGGTGGTTCTCAGGTGCGATCACACATTGCTTTGGGACAGACTCGAGAAACGGTATGTCCCGTATGTGACAATGATTGTGGCTAGGCTGAACTGGACGCAGAAACTATCCACTGAAAAAAGTACAAGAGAACAACGAGGCTGAAATTATGGAAGTCGTTCTTGATGAAGCAAGATCGTCTTATCCATCTGAGATTGTCATAGAATTATCGAGTGAAAATATGGGAGACCTTGAGTCGAATGTCAATCGGATGGTGGAGTGGATCAACGCCTGGGAGAAAAATCAAATGATATGAGCGCGACAAGGCCACCAAACTTATCAAGGTGAGCATTCCTAAGTGCTCTTTGGTATCATGATCATTAAGAATGAAGTAATTAGTGATTTTTTATTTTCATTCTTGCCCAGCTCTGATAAGTGCGAACAATGCCCAGATTGATGCTGGAATAGGCATTGCCTTCCGTAAGTATGAATAACAATAGTCCTTGATGTACCTGTATTAAATTGGAGTATCATAAGGAGCAATGTGATAACGATAGTCAGTATAGTAGGGCAGATTGATCGACAGGAATGAACCTATATCATGATATATCACTCATTGAGAAGACTGAATGGTTGATGTTAAAGTGGTGATTCGGAGTTATACAAGGTTTAAAATGACTTTGAAGAAATTCTCATGTTGTGGTAACAATATCATCGGTCCCAGGTACCTAGGCTCTATGAGTATAGAAGTTACTATGGTGATGCAACGGTTTTTTTCTTATATTTATGGTTGCTAACTAATGATGCCGTGGAAGTCACGGAAGGAGGTGCCATCCAATTTGTTTGGAGCGCATAGAAAAGGGTGACAATGGCTGTGGTTGAACGTCACTGACGAACTGAATTAGTGGTACTCAGGTCAGGCATGTTCCTGGTTTATCATTATGAATAAAGGTGAGACAGGTTCCATTGAAAAGTATCCAACAAATATCGAAATGGGATTTCTCATAGAATGACTACCATCAGTACTTTCCCAGAAAGAGGACATCAGCATTTACATTACAGTATAGTTCTAGATGGCCAAAGGGTGCATCCCACTCCAGATGGTGAATGGTGCCTGACACTGCCTGTCTCTGAAAAGACAAGTTTAGTTGAGATGCAACATGAATATTTAGTGTGTCCATCAATGTAATGGATCAGAATTTTATCATAAAGCGCCGTCTGATTGTATAGTTTAATTGCGTCGTTGCAGCACCATTGAGATGTTGTCTGTTATTTACATGACATCCTCCCCCGCACCAGATGGAACTGGTACTGCTCCTAGTACTGCTCCAACAGCTCATGACAAGCCACTTTACGAAGCAAGCACACAGTTTAGGAACTGGAGGTATTCTCCAGAACAATTAACGAAAATCCGTAAAGTGCTCAATGTGGCTGCCGTTACCGCCATCCGCCATAACTTTGAGGTCGATGAGGTAATTTGATTTGGCTTGTCAACAAATTCCACTCTAAGGCTGTTGTTTTAGCCAGGTTCTTCAGCAAACGTTTCTTTTCTAGATGCAGATGAAGAACTTCTATTGGTGAAACTATATATTAGCAAAATCACACAGTTGTGTGCTCTGTTTCGTTTTCCAGAAGAGGTCGAAGCGACTGCGATCACCTACCTCAAACGTTTCTATCTGAAGAATACAGTCATGGACTGGCATCCCAAAAATGTCATGTACGTGCTTGTCACCTCCCCTTGTTGAATTATCTCCATAACTGGTCAGACAGGCTGACTGCCTTGTTCCTTGCCACTAAAACGACAAATAATCCTATATCCATTGATGAGTACACATCCCGTATACCCAAGACGGTACCATCCGATGTCCTTGATCTAGAATTTCTGGTTGCTCAGAGTTTGGGGTTCGAATTTGCGGTTTGGCATGCTCACAGAGCTCTTTGGGGCATTTGGCTGGATATCCAAGTGAGATTTCTCAAAAATATGTTTTTCAATTCCCTCACAATAATCAAGAACTATGCAACTGATTCAACAATACTATCTATGTCTGAATATAATCTTGCGCTGAACTATGTTAGGGCTTCTCGTCTGACCGATGCAGAGTTCATCCATACGCCATCCCAGGTAGCCCTGGCGGCATTCTCATTAGTTGCGCCAGATCTTGCACTTCAATGGACAGTGGCAAAAATTCCACGGGATGCTTCTCATTCTGGGTCGTCCATGTCCACACTACCACTTGTCCTAGAATCCATTAAATCCTTGATTCGGACTTCAGGTCATCCACCTGATGTCGAATCTGTGCGAGAAGTTGACCGACGATTAAGAATATGTAAAAATCCGGAAAAGGTGCCTGGAACGAGAGCTTACATGGCTAAAAGAGCAGAAGAAGAGAGGATTGCTGAAGAAAAGAGAGCAAGAAAAATTGAAGAGGTCCAAAAAGCAACGGCAGGGGATCCATTTGGCGATGAGCTTCAAAATACTGGTCAGCTTCCAGGATTAGTTGATTACGACGACGACGACAATGATGATTAACGTGTCCTGTTGGGGTTTCTATTACAAATCCGAATACAACATGTATCCCTAATGCCAATTTTGATATAAACTTTGTGAAAGGAAGAATGTTACACGAAAGGCAGTGACAGGGATATCCATATTGGCTACATTTTGACCCCTTTAAGCTAATGCCGAAGCAGCTAATGGGGCTTCGATAGAGCCGGTGGGAATATAAAAAATGAGACACAGTTGGATCATGACAAGGAAATCTATTCCATGATCAAGGAAGAATGCTGGATTCATTCCTTGTATGGGCGCGGACATGTCGAAAATGAGCAACAGCCAGACACCTACACTGACCATCATTAGCCCACAAAAATATCAACAGGGGTTGTTCCATAATCCACACATTATTCTGTTCGCTACAGTTGGTGAGACCAGAACATTATCTGGCTGCTGAATGCACTAAACGCAGATGAGTAGATGAGTACTGTCATAGGGATACAAAGGATCGAGGTTGCGGGGTGTAACATCGACATCAGAAACCTGCGTTGTAAGTAGAACCAGGGGATTACAAGAAGCGATACGAGTAAATCACTCACAACAATTGCAGTCAAAGGGGCAAAGAGGGGTATCTGGTGGGTCATGAACGACGGAAGAGAAAAACAGCTACTGTTGAACGTACCTCCGCCATCATCATGAATTCCGAGCTCATCCTCTTTATATATCAACCAACCTTCCTCAGTCCTCCGCCCTATATTGATTATAGAAGGGTACATAATAGAGTGGAACACAGCATACTAGGACCTGTCCCTCTAGAATCCTTGAACTTGGCTTCGGTTACAGCTTCTGATTTATTGTTTTTCGGTTTTTGGTTGACCTTTGTCGATTTGTCGGCTTTCGATCGTTTTGACTGGATCAATGATGAAGAATCAACTACGGTCTCCGGTAGGGGTCGTTTGGTTGAGGGTGGCTCTGGCACGCTTTCATTAGGTGTTCGGTTATCGCTGGGAGGTGTAACAAGTGGTGATCTTTTCCTTGGATTATCAGACCTCTTTCTTTTCTGGGGAGCAGCAAAGGCGGGTGAGGGGTCGACAGGGTTTAGTTTGCGCTTTGAAGCCGCGAAGATTTCGTCAATTTCAGACATTTTGATATGGGGAACGGACGCCGTTTTTTTAATGGTTGTGTCACATGTATGAGTACACTGTCACGTCACAATCATGCTGAGGGATGGTCAAGCTTGTTGCATGTGGTTGAAATATCAGTGAATGATAGTACACGAGAAAGATGGATTTATGAAGGGTGCTCACGGTGGTACGAATGGATGAGATAGGGTAGATTGTGAAGTACTATTGGGCCTTGGACTGGATTTATATTATCTGTGCCAGTGTGTGTGTTTCATCATCCCAACCCAACAACAATTGTGATTCAGGCGACGAGCCCAACCGTGCTCTCGGACGATAAATAAGTGTCCATGCCGTCTGTCTTTGTTTCTTCTATTTCCCCTTCTTCTCTCTAATTACCAAAACAGCCCTCAGAATGTCCATCAGCTTAGACCGCAGCAACATCAACAGCAGGGCCTCTCAACATTTGTGCCACCTGGCCAGCCGTTCGATACCCCCTCTCAGCCTGGCTTCTTCAACCTCGATCCTGCTCAAGCCGCTAAGCAAATGGCTGCTCTTAATGCAGCAGGTCAAGCAAGAATAGCAGCAAACAACCGAGTCCCAGCGACACCTCTTACTTCCTCTGGCAGCGGAACAAGTTCGGGGTCATACCTCGGAGGAATTAATTCTGTCCCCTACTCTGCCACAAGTCATGATTTAATGAATAATTCTGTCAATCCACATGCAAATTTTCAAATACCAAATAATCATCCAATGGCCCCAACATCCAATTCAGTCGTAAACACTTCTTTCCTTGACCCCCCTATGGCGCATCCAAATGCCACTCGCAACCCTGCACAAGCAGCCATGCAACTAAGGCAGAAACAGCAGGTCTTCTTAAATGGCCTTGCAAGCGTCATGGCCAAGCGCAATACCCCTTTACCAGCCGCTTTAACTGGGGTGCCAACTCCCGATTACGATCCTACAAACTCGCCTTGGAAGCTCATCGAGCCTTCATCTGAAGTCGGGTCATTTCGTCTTGCCGGGAAGGATGTAAATCTCTTCAAACTATGGGGCTTGGTGCAACACCATGGCGGTGGGCATGCTGTACGTGATGAATCTCACTTTATAATAATGGGCTGAGTTTTCCCCCCTTTTGCAGATCTCAAGCAAAAATGGATGGGGGACAATTGCGGCCCAGTTCGATCTCCCTGAAGAATTCCCTCAACCTCAAGCTAATGGTTCAGCTTCTGTCGCCAACATGTTATCTCAGTACTACCTAGCCATCCTTTATCCATTTGAAGAATTATATAAGCGTAATATGCCAGACCACCAGAGACGAATGCAAATGGCCCCACGACAATCTGCCCCTTCCTTTCAAGGTCAGATTACTCCACAAATGCAAGGTCGCCCATTACAAGGTTTGCCAACTGGGCCACAAACAGGAATTGCCACGCAACTTCAACGAGGTGCCAATCCTACAGCACCGATGGGTCAATCTATGTCAGGGGCCCATCCTCTTTCATCTGGTAGTAGTGCCCAACTCACTCAGGCTTCTCACACCCCACAAACACCTAGCCAAAGGCCACCCTCTGTCGCACTTGCCACACACAACACTACCTCTATCTCAGGAAATACAACAGAAGTCCCAGCAACAGATACTGTACAAGTCTTACAACATTCTGATACAGCACATGAACTAGGTGATAATGTACTTGATCAAGATTTGCAAGGAATCAAGCGCAAAATAGAATTCGATGAGGGTGGTAATAAGCGTGCAAGACAAAAAACTGGTAATTCCTTCCTTCCATGGCATGCGTTCATTTCATTAATGTAATGGCTGACTGTAGAACCCTTGGAGAGTAGCGCCGTAAGTGATTGACACTTCTTTGGGATCAATTCCTAGATCACCCATCAAATCCCATAGTTGCCTGGAGTAATGCCAGCTGAATCACCTTCTGCTGGTTCTCTGGGAGCTTCAGAACCTATGCAAAAACCTAGCCAAGCTTCAAATGGGCCGCGGACTCTTCCCTTACGGCGCAAGATCGAATACGTTCCGCTAGCTCGTGAAATTAACACATATGGTGGTCGTGACTTGAAATATTTCGAAACAGAACTTGCAAATATTTCGCAACGGCGCCCCCTTCGGGATATCAACGATTGGGGCGTAATTGATATCGAGGCTCTCACTATGTCACTTCGTTCCAGACTGTCAACTGAGTTATCATATGCACTGACAACAATAACACTTCTGTCAACGATGCGTGGTCCTCAACCAGGCACGGGTTTCCCCGTTGCCCAATGTGCCGATCTATTTGACGAAATTCTCGATCTTCTAGAGGAAATATCATTCGGAGAATATAACGAATCGCCGAATTATACTATGGAAAATGGCATATCCCTCCCGACTAATCGTGAAATAGTCAACAGCATCATTGATAGCGAGACTCAACCTTTTGCTGCTCTTAAGGATCGACAAGGAATACAAGATCTAGATATAGGACCCTGCCAACGGCCAGCTAATATTGTCCTGGTCATTTCGAATATCATACGAAATTTTTCGCTCATTTTTGAGAATGCCAAGTATATCAGTCAACATAACAGAGCACTACCACTTCTATTTCGCTTATGCTCTACGTTGGCGACTGGAGATGACTCAATACGACCAACCTCTTCTATCTTATCATTGGGCGACCTTGTCACGCTCCGGAAAGATGTGCTGTACACGCTAGTCAACTGTGCATCGTTTATAGAGTTTCGGCAAGGCGGCCACCCATCTGCACACGCTTTGACAATTGCCAAGAGTGTTATTCACTTACTCGTTTCATATCTGATTGATTCTGTTGAAGCCCTGTCCCCTTACGGACTGGTTCAGCTAACAGGATCTCTCAGGCCTCCCTCGTTGGTAGACGTTGCGCTAGAAGTGTTCACCCGCATCAGCCAACTTGATTCGAATCGTCAAGTGATTTCTCAGGCTGTCCCTCAAGATCTAGTCAGGAGATTGTTTGAGTCTTTGGTTCACCGACTTCCCGTAGTTGATGCGGACTTTCAGCTGATAACCCGAGAGTTATGGATGGGTTATGTAGAAAAAATCATAATGGCGGTGTATTCTCTGGCTTTTCTCGCACCACCAGATCTCAAACGTGCCCTGAAAAAGGATCGCAAGCTTGGATTCAAGACTGTCATGCTGAGAATGATACGAAAGTTTTTGGCATTCCCTGATCAGAAGATGTTCATGGTTGGGGCGAGGCGCGCAGTGGAGGCAATGAAAATGTTGGATGAAGAAGAGGATCTATTCGATACGTCTAAATCAATAGCACCGGTACTGTGTTTTGGAATGGGATATGGTGAAGTTGGAGAAACTGGATTCGAAAGGGGGACTGGACTGCTTGGCGGACATCGGGAATTGACTTGGGAAATGTTGATGCACCGTGAAGTGCTAATAGACGAAGTGATGTTCAAGGAGTTGGAAAGTTTGTCAAGGGTGGAATGTGTTTGATACTACTATTACTTATTGTGTTATAGTACAGTACAGTACATTAGGGCTGCAGAGGAAGAGATTAAATGGCCCTTTTTTGTCTCAATATTGGCTATATGCGTGCTTGATAGCGCGACACCCTCTTTTCCAAAATCCTTTTATTGTATGCAATACTCGTATTGAATCTTATTGCAGGACGCCCAATCTGATCTGTGTGATTTGTGCACAGCTCCGTAGTAAGTGGAACAAATGTATGCTGTCCGAGTCCGATATCACACCTCCAATTCAACTCTGCCACCACCACGTCCCTTATCTTCACCCCATGGCAGACTCGCTACCACCTCCTACTTATTCACAGGGAGACCCTCCAAGTAGTGACGGTGTCAGAACCCTTGACACACTTCCTCAAATACTCCTTGTACCACCCGCAAACTTGGTGAATTTTCAGAAGGGATACCTTGGTGCAGAAGGTGAAAACGCCGCAATAGAAGGTGAACTCCAAATCAAGGGCGCAAAACCCGGCTGCTGGTCCAAGGTGTAGGTGACAATCGTGTTCTTGAATGTGTAATAGTAGTTCATAAATCATCAGCACTATCTCACTCCGCACATGTGAAACTGCATATCTACGTGAGATAGAACTTGCATTCTCCCAACTTGTACTTTTCAACACAGATTCCGGGACTTCTTTTCCGTCTACGTTGCCCTTCTCCCTACCTTTGACTTCGGACACTCCACAGTCAATACAAACTCCTCATTCAAGCTTATCTCATACGCTCACCGCAACCCTGTTTCCCTCGGACAGATCGTTATCTTCATGCTCCAAAAGTATCGTGGTGCACACTCGGCGATACATGTCGCACAGTTTTTCACTCTTTGCTTCGCCGGAGACTTTCGCCCTGAATAATCCTACCAGGGTGGAACTAGAGATCCCTAGAGCGACATTCAAAGTGGGTGAACCTATTCCCCTTTATGTTACCGTACCCCCCCCGAGTCGGGAGCTCGTTATAGACCAGGGCTTGCGACTCCGCAACGTCCGCGCGGAGCTTGTAAGAGTCATCAAGGTTAAGCGAGAGGACGGGGATTACGAGGTGTCTGATTCTGATGAGGAATCCCACTCAGTTGTAAGTGAAAGTCTAGATGAACCAACTGGCGGTCCTTCTACAGAGCAGAATTTCGCGAATATAGGCCATTCCAAGGTTCCTCCGTCTCCTCTCTTCTTGGGTTCCTCATACCGCACCACCATAGCGCAATCAGGCGCTTCATGTCGGTTTCACACCTCTCGAGCAATCAAGTTGCGCCTACTGCTTCACCAACCACCTGCGAATACATCTCCCTCACGTTATCAGCCGGATTTACCAACACTCGAGTACAGAAGTCTGGGTTGTGATGCAGAAAGCGCAAGTATCACGCAGTCTACGCTTCTGCACACTGTAACCTTTCGAATACACGTACATGTTTCTTTTGTCGACATGTCCACTCACACTGAACGCGTATCTCACTTATCAATCCCCATTCTGATACTTCCACCATCCGCCCCACTTCCGGAGATTGGGCCATCGCTTGATGAAGCATATCAAAAGAAACACGATCGCCCTCCAGCCAGGACTGTCAGATATGAAGACATTGACTTACCTGCTCCATATTACCCGGCAGCTGAAGCAGGTCCAAGTTACATGACTGTTGGTGCCCCTCCCCCTTTTGAAGAACGCGATGCCCCTCCTCCATTTTCATCCACTGCTGCAGAGGCCTCAACCTCCGCTAGATTACCTACATTTCTCGAATCTGAATCTGAAATTATTTTCCCAGAGACGGATCACAGTGAGCTGCTACAACATATATCTCAATCACCCTACATCGTTGGTGAGGGCACCGACTTTGGCTTTTCCGCTGCAGAACAGTTCGATGGGCATGCAGAGGATATGCACCGTTCCGCAACCCCTCCACCGACTATGGAAATGGCAACGCATGATACTGACCTCACTGCTTTGACGGAAATTCACCAATCAGACAGGGGTATCGAAGCATTGGGCCTTGCAATTGACCACGACGATAACCTCATCCTCTGTGATGATCAGCCACCGCCTCCACCAGCTATAGACGATCCCTTAGATCCTCCACCCTCTATAGATTCAGAATTTCGATCACCTGAACAAGTGCGGCGGGTTTCTCCTCGTACATCCCCCCCCATGATTGCTTCATATCATCCAATTGAACCACCCTCTTTACCCCTTCATTCACCATCTGATGATATACAATTATCGCATGGACATGCACCACCACCATATCTTATCCCAGAGTTACATAGTGATCATGAACAAGTCATGCGACCGCCGCCTTATGCGGATTGATGGATTTTGTGAATTCGGGTTCATTCAAGCTCAGAAAGAATAGGTGAATGACCTTGTCACATGGTGAATACTTGTCCTCTAGAGAGTAGAAATTTGAGAGATTACAGTCTGATATGTATACGGCGATAAAGGAATTGAGAGAAGAAAGTAGACCAAATGCAGAAGACGCAGAAAACGTCAATCAATGGGTGACTAACTACCTAGCAAGTAGGATGCGTAAAAAAGGGAACTATGATTCTTAGCAATTACATGCATCTTTTGACTTTGCAGCATCATCCCCCAAGTTGACATTATCCTGCCGAGTGCCATTCGCACGGGAACCGGTAACACCAGGACGGCCAGAACCACCTCGCGAAGCAGCCAGTATGTGTTCAATGGGTATCTTTTTGGCTGTAGTAAAGAATTCGCATCGACACAGCAATCGAAAAAGTAAATAGAACGCACCAATTTCAGTAAAAATCTCTACAATGCCTTCGCCCGTCTTGGCACTGGTTTCGAAGAATAAGAGTCCTGCTTCGGTTGCATACGCCTGGGCTTCCTCTCTTGGGACTTGTCTTAGACTCTCTGGTTCCCCATCCGGTGAAGAGGGTGTCTCTCCTGGTGTGGCCGTAGCATCGTCGGCTTCGCCGTCCGAGTCATTTGCAGATGCATCGGATGAAGATGCTGATGGTTGTACAAGGTCGACTTTGTTTCCAGCCAGGGCGATAACAATATTCGGATTCGCTTGCCGCTGGAGCTCCTTGACCCACGATTTGGCTTTCTCAAGACTGGAAGCCTTGGTAACGTCATAGACAACAACAGCGGCTTGGGCGTTGCGATAATACATGGGCTGTAAGGGATATTCATGTTGTAAATGAGTGAGAGAAAGGGGAAACAAACGGGACGGGACGCACCGCTAGTGAATGAAAGCGCTCTTGGCCAGCAGTATCCCATATTTCGTACCGGAGCACACGGTCATCAAGGCGACACTTCTGAGTAAGGAAAGCAGCACCGATAGTTGGCTCCTTATTGGGTTGGAATTCATTGTTGACCTAAAGAAAAAGTGAAAGTGAAGAGAGGAAGAGGGATGGGAGAAGGATACGTACAAAACGCAGGACAACTGAGGACTTGCCCACGGCGGCTTCGCCTGGAATAAGGATGGAGATGAGAGGGGGGAGGGAGATGTATAAGGAGGGAGGAGCGTACCAAGAAGGACAAGCTTGACCTGTACGGATCTTTCTGCAGAGGCAGAGGCAGAATCAGACATGGAGGATGACAAGGTGAGTTGTGGCGCTGCGCTCTTTGTCATTTGTTTATTCAATTTCCTTTTTTGTCTCTACCAATTGTACAATGGCAGAACATCAGAGCAAGTTACAAACACTCCGTCGTCTATCTCAATCTCTCCTCCTCCAGAAAACACATCCGGACATTCAATAACCTCCATTCCATCCCTATTCTCCGTCCTCTCAGCTCTCTTTTCTTTCCTACTGAACGCCTCTGGCTGGTCGTACAACCAAAACGCTTTGCTCCTGTAATCACCTCCAACCCTTCCAAGAAAGGCTGCATATTTCCCCTTGCTGTCGCCATACGCAGCAGCCACAGCTGCAACATGTGGTGCAAGTTCTGTGATATCTTCGTTTCCTACCTTTACAGACATGGCAAAGTCAACCGCCGTCTGGATAGTTGCTCCATACTTGGATTTGGAACTCCACAAGTCAAGCCCAACTTCATCCCCCAACTTAGCATTTATCTTATTCATTATCTTATTACTCGCGTGGATAAAAATAATTCAAGAGCATACGTACAATTAAAGCCTCGAGGTTGAAGCACCGGTAGTGAAATGGACGTGTTCGCACAGCTTCGAATGGCTGTTCTCCAGAAGCCGCAATTTGATCTCGGAAGATTGAACCGAAAAAATTCTCCAAGGTAGAAGCTGCGCCGTCCCTGTTACCTGTAAATAACTGCACAGCAGCTTCTTGAGCAACATAGAACGTCCCGTGGTTACTGGTATTATCCTTAATTCATTGTCAAGATAACCTATGAAAAACTTACATACTTTGGACGAGATGCTGTGATTCTTCCAATCGAACTGTCCTTCAACCAAGCGATATATTGAGATATCCAATGACTCATCGAGTCGTCTCTTGCACTACTCCAATCCGCAGTTCCAAGGCCTCTCAGTATCATAATACCATTCACAATCTTTACCATCCCACTCAGGTCGAGAATTCCTGTAAAGGTGCCTGAACGACCCTTTTGTCCTGGTCCACGAACTATTTGGCCAAAGTCAATACTCGGGTTCATTCTGGTTGCCAGATCCAGAAAGAACGTATCAATAAAGCGAGCAATGTTTTGTGAATATGTTGTAGACTGGGTAAGAACATACGCGATCGCGTTTTGCACTACTGCTTGAGAGACACTGTTAATAGCCATCGGCCCATTGAGAGTTCGGACATCTGGATTCACGACACCATCTTTCACAACATAAGGACAAGTTGTCCAAGCTGTAGATGATTAAGAAAATGCACGCGAAACGGTTGTTATTCGAACTTACTAGCACTTGGTGCCATGCTCGTTGATGGTGAGGGAGTGCAGGATGCCCCAGCCGTTTTGGTGCCATGTGGATTTCTACCCGAGGATTTTTTGTCATAGCCTATCCCAGTAACTGTGTTCGGACTTGAAGCCATAGAAGTAGTAGGGGATGAGGTTGTGAACGTTGACTTGCTAATGCTCACACCTATTGTGTCGGGAATTGGTGTTGGAGATTGACCAATCATTGACGCCAGTAGATTTGGTGCGATAAACGATTCAGTTGCATTCGGACTACTTTCTTGCCGAAAGTGACCTGCTCTTCCATATATGCGCGGCACCCTAAATGGTCTGTTCAGATCGTGCCTATCAGAGGTCGAGTGGCTATCCGGTGGCTGAGTTATTGAACGGCTGCTGAAACCTATCGTACGAGCGTAGTTGTCTTGACACCAATTGCAATTCGGCCAGTGACTGAAGGGTTAGGTGTCAGAATGCCAAAGAGTATCAAAATGCGACACTTGCTATGGTGCCCAACTTAGATAATCGTTGGGATTGTTACTTGGAGGGAAGATGGTTGTGTTTACAACACCTATGATAATCGAGAGTTCCTTCAAAAAGCACAGCTGTCCAAGGTAGTAGACGTACTCCAAGGTCCTTTGCTTGCCATATATTTAGCTGTACGGATGATGGTGTCTTGGGCATCGATCGTAGATGACTTTGCAGAGCTTCCTTTGAACTGCAGAATATAATGAAGATTTATCCAATCGTTGGGGTCACCTATGGTAAGACAGACATCAATTTCAAGTTGACTGAACTTCTGATAGTGACTGACCGTAGACTGAAAGAGAGAAAAGGGTTAAAACAAGGATGGACTGAAGTTTCATTTCACGACAATATGAGAAACCAGGACCAGCCTGTCGAAAGTTGAGTTTGAGGGGAGCATGGAGAGAAGGAGAGTATTAGTAGGAGGATGGAGGTGTGGCTGACAAAAGGATAGCCGGGCCGTCGATAAACCGGGATTCCGGGAAAGATCGGCGTCGGTGCGGGGAAGGAGCGTCACCACCAATTTGCTCGTTCAATTTCAATGGCCTTCAACTTCCCCTTCAACCCGACCCCTCAAAGCATTCCTCCTGATGATACCCTTCTCAGGCTCAGATATCTTGAAAATGTTCCCGTACATTTTCACCCCCTGGTCTGTCTTCTATTTACTTCTTGCCTACTCAACCAACTCAACCAACAGAACCCACTCTCTTTCCTGCTGCGAGCGGCGCGAGTATATCCAGACAAGATTGCGATTGCTCATCCTAATGTAGAGCATCCAGTCTACTACACATTTGCTGTTTGGTACTTCTCAACCTTCCAGTCACATACTGTTCACACATTACATAGCAATTAGGACCCAACGTATCCAAAACCTGACATATGCATTAATCAAGTTTGGCATCAACCCAGGAGATCGTGTCGCGGTTATTGCACCTAACTCGTATGTAACATCCTGCTTCCAACGCCGTGAGCACCGACCAAAGTTATATTTAGGCCATTGATAGCAGGTTAGATTCCTGGCAAGAATTCTAAGTACAATAACTCAATTTGATTAGATGCTCACTTTGGTGTGCTGGCTGCACGTGCTGTCTTATGTCCCATCAACACACGACTCAAACCACATGAAGTTACATACATTCTCGAGCATAGTGGTTCTAAACTCATTCTCGTGGACCATGAATATATTCATTTGGTCAAGGGTACGAATATTCCTTGCATAATATCGCAGGATACTGGCAGAGTTGGGGACCCTTATGAAACATTCTTGAGCGATGGCAGATACTTCGGTCAAGAAAAAGGCTGGCAAGGATTTCCTGCTGAAGCAGATGAGAATGCCCCCGCTGTTCTCTGTTATACGTAAGAGCATTTATTCCCGCATCTCCAACTCTGTTGAAGAAGCGTAGGTCGGGTACTACTGGAAGGGTGGGGTTCTTTCATTCACCGAAATTGTTGGGTCCTAATCAATCCCACTTAGCCAAAAGGAGTCATCACAACTCTTAGAGGTATGATCAATGATCATTGAAACACTTATAACTCATCTTCTCCAAGGATCTTATCTAGCTGCAATCGCAAATGCCCATGAGTGCCAGTGCGTATTATTCCAACTCGTTCGTTACGATTTTAGTAAACTTGAGTTTAAGGATCAACTACTCGTCGACATATCTATGGTATGTTTCTTGATTGTACCACTATCTAGATTCTTACATTTCTCAGGGTTCTTCCGATGTTTCATGCGGCTGGTTGGACATTTCCTTGGGCAAATGTCTTTGCTTTCGCTACTCAGGTTTTGAAATGCATCCATCGCTTCTGCACAATTGATCTCATTTATCTTTGTACAGATCACATTGCGAACAGTAAACTATACGCATATATGGAACCATTTCATTCGTTCAAACGTAACTCATTATTGTGGCGCACCTACAGTACAGGTATGCTTACTAATTTTACTGAACATCAAAGCCATAGTTATGCCATAGGTTGGTGTTGTGAACGATCCTTTGGCACGGAAATTACCACAGAAAGTGACAGCGGTTATTGGTGGGTCATTCGTGGTTTTGGTGTGAACCACTACTCGGTACTCAGTTGTGAATAGCCGGTGCCGCACCAACCCCTCACTTAATCGCCGAATTAGAGAAGAAAGGGATCAATCCAGTTCATGTCTATGGGTTAACGTTAGTTCCGTTTGTATCACTTACATACTCGACGGTTTCACTGACGAAGAATCTAGTGAGGTGAATCAAATATGTCATTCCTGATGTCTGCTAAGTTCATTGGCGTCTATCTATGTCAGACTTACGGTCCATTCACGAGGAACTACGCCCAACCATCTTGGCCCTCGCTCACCCTAGAACAAAGGTCCAAGCTCATGGCGAGGCAAGGTCATGCGTTTGCCACAGCACAAGAAGTGCGAGTTGTATACACTGATGAAAAATACAATGACACACTAGTCGACGTACCGCGAGATGGCAAGACCCTTGGGGAGATTGTGACAAGTGGTAATATAGTAATGAAGGAGGTAAGGTTTCGAGCAATATGTATTTTAAATCTCTTGGTATATAATGAAGATCAGTACTTTAACGACCCAGAGGCCACAATGAAAGCGTTCAGAGGAGGTGGCTTCAGAACAGGTGATCTCGCTGTTTGGAATCCGGATGGAACGGTTTCTATTTTAGACAGGAGCAAAGATATTATCATATCTGGAGGAGAGGTAAACGACACATTTCTTAGTCAGGTACATTTCTGATTTATTTTCTCAAAGAACGCATCCAGTCTAGCGATCGAACAAGGTTGGATTTTTGCTGCCGTATTGTTCTTAATTGGTGCCATTAACATTAACATCTTCATACTTGCAGAGCTTGTTACTCATCCCCATGTGCTTGAAGTGTGCGTCGTGGCCCGTCAGCATTCCAAGTGGGGAGAGCGACCAATGGCATTTGTCACTCTTCATCCACAACATGTCACTCGTTGGGCAGGGCGCAACCATGAATTTGAGAAGGAACTCAAAGAACACGCCAAAACCCGACTTCCAGGATTTGCTTGCCCGGAATGGGTTGAAGTAGTACCTGAGCTACCTGTCTGTGCTATTTACTAGCTTTTCCTTGATACAATGGTCTTACCAACATATAGAAAACATCTACGGGCAAAATCCTCAAGTCAGAAATGCGCAAGGTTGTCGCGAAATTGTAGAACGAATAGAAAAGATTATTATTTCGTACAAATATACAATATCTCAACACTCAGGACACGATCATTGAGGTTGGAAATTGAGTATTCCTCAACTATCTATCCGTCTATTTGCACAGTTTTGTGACTAGATGCATACGCTTGGGAGGTATAGATGCTTTATGCTGCTCTGTCAACGAAATAAAATGCTATATATGAGTACACAACCCATGAGAAGGCAGAAAATGTGACAAGTGGATATATTAATAAATGTGGCTCGTCATGAACCCATAAAAGAGCATAAAGGAAATAAATGTCATGACGTCTGTGGACATAATCTGAGTATCCGAAATGAGTTGGTACTCCGTTCGCATAGGTATATTTCGTCGTCTTTGCGCCCGAGGAAAAGGACCTCCTCTTGGTTGTCAGGGTCGGTATCACTCAAAGAAAACTCCGTCCTGCCTGCAGGAGATTTCGCAGGCCCTGTGCTCTGTTTTTTGTGTGATTTTAGTTTGGGAGGAATTGTCAAACCTGGAGATGGCGAAGACGATAGTGGTGTTCCGATCTTCCAAACAAATGGCGGTCTTCGGTTAATATTATTAACTGGAGGATTGAATTGAGGTAGTGCGGTTCTTGATTCGTCGGCTGGCCTCAACAATGCGTCACATAAGTCAACGACTTCTAGGCCACCCTGTCGCATGGCCACCAACACTGACCGGTCTTGAACATCAAATGCTTCTAACCGTTTCACATCACCCAGTCGGCCAAATGAGTGCTTGGTGTCCTCAGACGAATCGTCACTACTCCACACGAATCGTCCTTTTAGGACAGACCGTCCCCGGGCATCTACAATGGCAGTGCTGTGACCACCACGAGACGAGTAAAAGAGTGCAGGAGGACCGAAGTGATGAGGCTGAGCAAGGAGCGATATCGGAGGAAGAAGCAGTTTGTCCGGACGTAGTGTTGTTGCATCCAGTGGAGTGACGAGACGGGCGACGGGTGAAGGAGACGGACGGAAAGGGTATGCAGGATCTACACTTTGCAATCTAAGGTCCCTGAGTAAAATATACTCCGTATCTTCTTCTCGTCTAATAGGCAGGTCGAGAGGGAGCAAGCCATCTCTATACCATGACTGCATCAAGGACGCCTTCCAAGGCCCTAAACAGATAATAAGTTTCTTGTTGGCTAAAAAAGAAAGCATCAAAGCATACCGTGGATAACGCCTTTGGGATCACGATAAAACCATTTACTAGGAGACATAGGTGGCGGAACAGGCAGACCAGGTGGTGAAAATTGAGACTGTGTTACTTCGATCACATCATTACCATTAGGGTTGAATTCATGCCCGTTGCGGTATTCTATGAAATCAGGATATGTTGGGGGAATAATATAGTCATCCGCGATAGAAGCCAAAGGGAACTTAGGAGCAAAGCTTAGTTGCTGAAAAGTTGTATATGGGCCAACCTGTGCCGTTGCTACTGCAAGCAGCTGCTCGTCTGGTGGGTTGTGGCTTGCTGAAGTCGTTGGTTCGATTGGAGAGGGAGGCCGATCACTATGCAACTCGGGATGTTCACTTGGTATAAGGGCTGGTGTTGATGGCCTCTCCTGACCAACGGCGACAGAGACATTGACATGGACATTGGTAGCATCCTCTTCTTGGACTTCAACAATTTCACTCGGGCCTGTCGGATCGCCATTCCGTAACTCTCGAGCACGGCGTCGGGCAGCACGACGTTCAGCACGGCCAATCCTAACTTCTCGCACCCGCACAGTAGCAGGCTCAAGGCCAAAGACATTTTGCGAAAAGACTAGGAATACCTCTACAAGGTCGTCTCCTTGAAGTTGGAGTTCCAGAGACTTGGGAGAATCAGGCAATATAAAGGTTCTTGATAGGCCCAAAGCAGTACGATACGTTCCGGCGAATAGCTCTACCTTCTCCCCATTGTCTCCGCAGAGGATAGCAAGAAAACTGTATCATCAAGGTGAATAAAATTGAGTTGTTACAAAGATGATCATATACCTCTTCCTCTGGGTTTCAACAGCCTTGATCATCAATGAACCTTTGGTCCCAGGAAGCTTGACATATTCCAATTTTGGGGGCGGAAAAGTCGGCGCGGCTTGAGTCGTACTAGCTTTTTTGGTATATTCTGATTCGCCACCTGATTGAGAAGATGGTATCTCATCTGACCGCCTATTATTAAAGGCATTACTAAAGATGCGAGGGATGAAACGCGATGAGCGAGAAGAATAGGAAGACGGGATGTTCGTCCCATTATTCCCATGTTGTGGAATAATTGGGGCCGTCAAAGAAGATGGTAGAGGAGGTTCATTCGACGCTGTAAGTGGTCGAACCCTTTCACTTCTCGGAATAGATCTCAAGGAAGCCGAATGATTCAGGTTTTGTTCTCTGGAAGGGGGAGCAGTCGTCGGTGGTTCTGGCAGTGGTTGCATTGCGTCATTTGGATGGGACTGATGCGAGCTACCACCAATCAGAACTGACCACCGTCGGCGCCGCGACTGAGGGCGACTGGTGGTGGTTGGGTGACTGATCGAGGAATGGTGACCCTCTGATGTCCTTGGACTCATTGATTCTTCATCACCGCTAGCAACAGCATGAGAGGACGAGATCAATATCGGTTGCTGAGGACGCCTGGTACCAATGGGTGGAAGGTCAGGGATTCGGCTTTCCAAAAGTGCTTGTGCTAAACTGATACGTCCATCATCATCCTCATCTTCTTCATCTCCTTCGCCGGGTGGAGTGGCAGAATCAACTCGATTAGGCGGACTCTCGTTGCTGCTGCCCAAATGGGCATTTCGAGTGGACTGTGGAGACTGGGATAAAGTTTGACGGAGGGTCTGTAAAGTCGGGGTAGGAGACGGTTCAGAAGGTGGCACTGCAGCATCAGAATGGGCAAGAGAAAGGTCGAGATTTGCAGGTCGACTTCTTCTTGTAGTGGGGACAGTATTATTACGCGATGCGTGAGATTGTGAGATAACCAGAGAACTGGAGGTGTTGGAATTTGCACGATGAGCACTGGTCCGCTCGTCCAGCGCTTGGCTACCACTAGGACCAGCAGCTACTATATCAATAGCTTCATCATCACTGGATTCAGCCCATTCTGCTTTATCAGAATGGAGAGGCAGTGACGAACTGGCTGAGCCCAACACGCCGGAAACAGAATGCCGGAGACGGTCATTTATGGAGGTCGCTGAAGGCTGGGTATGCAATAATGGAGTTGTGTGATTTGCTTCGACATGATCAGTACTAGCGTAAGGCGGTGGCTGGCCAGATGGTACAGCCCTTTCAGTTGAGACGCGCGCCTGGGCTGTCCTCGGCCTTCTAGCAGGGTTGCGGGGAATAGGAGGACGAGGAACTAATGGGGTAGTTTGGGATTCGGGTTGAGGAGTAGACAGTGGTGCTGAAGCCTTTCTAGGAAGAGTATTGCGGGTGTGTGGCTCAGCAAGGGGTGGAGGGATTGATAGGCTTGCTTTTCTCTGTTTTTCTCCAGAAGATCGTGGAGCCTCGGCGCTTGAGGATGCTACTTTTTTGTGGTTCTCTCGCCGCTGGCGCTCGCGTTCCCGACGCACTTCGACGTCTATACGCCATTCGATTGCCCTTTTCACCTCCTCAAGCGCATATACCCTAACACCGTCTCTCCTTCCAGCAATGGCGATGAGTACACCACGTTGTTCCATAACGACCACACTCTTGAAACTGACGCGGCGAATAAGCGCATATGGTTGGGCTGCAGGAGGGGAGACAACGGGAAGGACATCAAGGCCTTGTGAGTGGCAAAGAAGGAGATAATGGGGGGCGAGAAAGGCACCGCTCAATGGGGGATTGGTGAAATGGGAGGGACTGAGATCAGTGGTGATTTCAGACAGAGAAAGGCCGAGTTCCTGGAGGGAAGGAGGGGGCAGGGAAGGAGGGGGGGTGACAGACCTGAGTGGGATGGGGGATGAGGAGCGGGAGATGTTCTCTGAGTTTGGGATTGAAGGAGGGTTATGTAGCTCTTCCCGGACGGGATTACGAGTCAGGGTAGGAGGTGTGTGTTCACGACGATGGATAAGATTATTGAAGAAGCCTGAGAGACGATTGGAAGAGCGAACAACCTGAGAAAGAAAAAGAGAGATGAAAGGATGAAGGAAGAAAGTCGGGAAAGGACAAACCTCAGTAGAGCGATGTGTTGGTGGTGGTGGAGGTTCAGGCCGGTCAGGTTCAGTGGAAGAGAGAGGCATTGAAGTCAAGTTTTTTGGGTGAATATGAGAGTGAGAAGAGTCTGAGCCGCCATGGCCGCTCAAGTCGATGAGGATGACATTATAACCCCCAATTGTCACACTCTTGTCACACTCATTCCAAATGATCCTCCTCTTCCTCCGCCGCTCCTCCTCCTCCTCTCGCCTCTTCCCTCGCTCTTTCTCTACCCTCTCATCCGTCACCTCAAATGATCTCTCTCATTTCTCCTCATTTCTTCCTCCATCCACAATCCTCTCCTCTCTCCCTCCTTACTCTCTTCCCTCTTCCCAACTAGATCCTTACAACTCGGACTGGATGGGAAAGTACAAGGGCGCCTCTTCTACCGTTCTCAAACCAAAGACAACTCATCAAGTCAGTGAAATAGTCAAGTGGTGTCACCACCGCCGCATTGGTATTGTTCCCCAGGGTGGAAACACCGGCCTAGTCGGCGGCAGCGTCCCTCTCAATAACGAACTCATTCTTTCCCTTTCCAACATGAACAAAGTACGGTCCTTTGACCCAGTTTCTGGTCATTATCTCCCTCGTATCCTTATTCTTCTTCCATTCTCATACAATCCTCAAAAGGCATCTTGGTTGCTGATGCCGGCTGCATTCTTCAAGCCTTGACTGATTACATTGCACCTCATAATCACATTATGCCCCTTGACCTCGGAGCAAAAGGAAGGTTTGTCTACTCCCACACACTTGCTTTTTTTTTCCCCTTGAAATGCCATCAAGCTGTCAGATTGGCGGCAATGTGTCCACTAATGCCGGCGGTTTACGTTTGTTGCGTTATGGATCTTTGCATGGTTCTATCCTCGGTCTTGAGGTCGTCCTTCCTGACGGTACTGTTCTCGATCAGCTGACCACTCTTCGTAAAGATAACACGGGTATGTCACTTTTTTTTGGCACCATTTTTTTCTCTCCTTTTTCTTATTATATCCTTTTCAATAGGATATGACCTCAAGCAGCTCTTCATTGGCGCTGAAGGAACCCTCGGTGTGGTCACCGGTGTGTCTATCTTGACACCAGCCGCTCCCCAGGCATCCAATAATCTCATCCTTGCTTTACCGTCATTTGACAACGTACTTTCCTTGTATCAAATCGTCAAGCGCCAGTTGTCAGAGATTCTATCCGCTTTCGAGTTCATTGACAGGACTGCTTATGAGCTTGCTGTAAGACACAACCAAGGCCGAGCACTAAACGACGACGATGTCCAGGGTGCTGAATGCTTTGTACTCGTTGAAACAAGCGGTGGGAAACGAGAACACGATGAAGAGGTTTGCTATACCTTAGAACCCGTATTCACTGCTGCTGAATGCTCTCTACAGAAACTCACAACCCTTTTAGAAACACTGCTTGATGCTGACCAGCCACTCATCAACACTGGTGTTTTATCACAATCACCAGCGCAGTTTTCATCACTGTGGGCACTGCGTGAGGGCGTGACTGAAGCTGTATCAAAGGAAGGCAAGCCGTACAAATACGACATATCAGTGCCACTTTCCTCATTCAAACGGGTTGTGGATGGAACAAGGGAACATTTACGGTCAAAGGGGCTATTAGGCGAACATGCAGTAAAACATGTCCTCGGATATGGGCATGTTGGCGACGGTATGAGACATCCCTTCCTCCTATATCAACCGTGAACCTGAACACATCCCAGGTAATCTACATTTGAACGTTGTTGCTAGTGAATATACACAAGAGATTCAGGATGCATTGGAGCCGTACATATTTGAAGTCGTAGGTGAGAATAAATAGATGGTATTCAAACTGTCTTCGAGGCTGAAACAAGGAACAGCCTCGCACAGGGGCTCTATATCTGCAGAACACGGGATTGGGGCAATGAAGACACATGCGCTTCATTATTCGAAAGATGCGGTGAGCATCTCTCTGATGAAGAGAATCAAAGAGATGTTCGATCCTCGGGGGATAATGAATCCTGGGAAGGTTATTGCGTAGCTAGAGGTCATGTGACATGAGTGATATTTAGTCGTTTACACTTCTCCATGGTCAACCTCAACCCCAAACTCGGGTCTGACCCAACCCCAACCCAACCCAACCCTAATAGCGTGCGGATGGTACATTAGATATGCCTGCAATACCCATCACCAA
This sequence comes from Amanita thiersii Skay4041, assembly GCA_002554575.1. Classification (NCBI taxonomy): domain Eukaryota; kingdom Fungi; phylum Basidiomycota; class Agaricomycetes; order Agaricales; family Amanitaceae; genus Amanita; species Amanita thiersii. The sequence goes on from KZ301969.1 coordinate 425,937, forward strand.
TACCATGTTGACTCCTTTCAAATCTAGCCCATATTTCAAGACACAAATGGCCTTGTCGTCAAGTTTTTTATCCAAAAAGACCTCCCCCAGCAGGTCCAAGCTGACCTCTGCGAGACTATCACGGTAATCCTCACCACCGTATTTCTTCATTCATAATAATCCCATTCCATAGTCGTTAGGTGGCAGAGTCGAGGCAAAAGTCCCCCGTCAGGGCTACATTCTCGTCCAGCCTGGTACCCCCGAGGAGGAGCGTCTCCGGCTATGTTGGACAAGCCCCGACAGACCCGAAAGGCATTTTGTGCCCTACACATATGTCGATGCATGCAAAATTGCTGGGATGCTCCTGAAGCAAATTTTTGTCGAGAATAGTTCCCCGATCAAGATGCACATCCATCCCAGCATAGCCAATGTCAATGCACGTGCGGCCCTCAGCCAGAGAGTTATGGTATCCTCACTCCTTCTCCTGTATTTTTTTTGACCCCCCACACTATTTCCTTTTAGCATTCGGGTGGTGATCCCCACGCGTCTCCTCAGTCTGCACGCGTCATTTTAGCGGATCCCAACACCGAGATTTTTCAGCATCTTGTTAAGTCATATCAAGGTGTCCCTAATAAATATATCGAATCATACCTCTGGGTAAAGAAGTGTATCGATAAAGAACAGGTCGTATATACACCGCTTGTGTATAAGAACCCTGGTGGCAGGCGACCAGGCGAGGAGTGCGCATCAACAAATCTCAGCCTTTCATCTGACAGTTACTGATCAGCCATTAGGAGGACACAATTCACAGAAGAAGATGAACAAAATCTATGCAATTGGATAGCCGCAAAGATCCCATACAAGGAGACTGGCGGACGCACTGGTAACAGGCTCTATCAGCAACTATGCGAGCTAGTGTGTTTCCCCCCCCCCCCACCCTCAACTTCATCAAGATTTAATTTAATTCATGTCACACAGAGTGGCGATTCCGAATATGCATGGGTAACACGACACACCTGGCAATCATGGCGAGAGCGCTACAAGAAGAATGCATCCCGGCTTGATGCTATCATCTCTCAGATTGTTGATCAGAAGAAGCCAGCTCAGGGTGAGAAAGGACAGTATGGCTACGTTCGCATGGCAGAGGAGAAACCAAAGCGACAACGGAAGAAACGGAGTTCCAAGGACTCAGAGAACCTAGCAGATGAAGAGTTCACCACAAGTGTGCCAGCCGAAGGTTTAGTACACAATTCGACAATGCCACCAATGCCACCTGGCCACGTCATTCCCTTGCATGGAACAATGTCTATTCATGAGCATGAGCATCTTCAAGTAGTCCAAGGTTTACATCATGAGCATAATGGACTATATGCAGCATCTATTCTCCCTGGACCTAGTGATGCACCACCGCCCCCGCCGCCCCTGACATCACAGTCCAGAACACCATTAATTCTAGAAAGGACCGAGGAAGAACTTGATGATGGCGAAGAAGAGAGTGAATGGGCTGTAAGAGTTGGAAATGCCCCACCGCCCGCTTGGGGTAAGCGCAAAGCTGTAGAGCAACCCGAGGAGCAACCTGAAAGTAAGAAATCCCATACTGAGTGAGCGCCTAAAATATTTCCATGCTTGGATCAAAGTTATGAATGACATTCATAGTAGAACATCAACTATGGAACAAGCAACGCTGAGCACTCAAGCTGTCATGGCAATTGCCAACATTCATGTCATTGATCAAAGTATTAGAGAAATAGCCAAGGAATGCCGTTTCACTGTGGAAGAAGTTCAGGAGTATTATGATAAGTGTGGTGAAATGGGCAATACAAGAGTAAGGTTCCAAAAAATGAGGGCAATGTTGCAGGATAAGTTTGGTGACGAGGTTACATGACTGTCGTACAACACCCATGACTGTGTCAGTCATCTCCAGATCAATGTAAAATAGCTACTATGGCATATCAAATTCAGTTAATAGCTTATAATCTGCTTGCCGAGCAGGGGCAGAAGGACTTGAAAAGGGTTTACGTCTCCTACATGCAAGTTAATTTGTATAAAAGGTGGTCATACAATCTTGACCTACTTTTCACCAGCAGCAGCGGATGGAAAAGAACCAAACAGATCAGGGTGTTTAGGTAGAGGCGCCTCACTAAATGACCAGTAAAAACCTGAGAATGTCGCGCATTAACGGATGGACGGACCTAAAGTAGGGGTGCTGCAGAGCTTCTTCTGCATTGATTCGACGTTCTGGATCGTACGTCAGCAGCGACATGAGCAGATCCAGTCCTGCAGATGTTAAATACTGAAATTTATTTCGAAATTGATGTGGTTGTGGCGATGGCAAGCTGACTGTTTTTGACAACGGCAATGAATCATAGTCAGGCCATGAATTCTTTGTGGGGGGTCCGAGCAGTTTGAAAATCATGGAAAGTATTTCCATTTCATTTTTAGCTTGGAAAAGAGGCTCCTTTAACAGCAGCTCTGCGAATATACACCCGACAGACCACATGTCAACGGCTGTTGAATAAACTTTGGCACCTAGTAAGATTTCTGGGGCTCTGTTGAACATGATGTGGCAGTACCGAATACAACATGACAGATGGTATAACATACCGGTACCATAGTGTTACCACAAGCTGGGTCATTCCGCCTACCCCAACTGGATCACCATATCGCCGTGCAAGACCAAAATCAGCCACTTTGATAGTACCACGATTATTCATCAACAAATTGCTGGTTTTCAGATCACGGTGCAATATCCAATTTGCATGGCAGTGAGCCACGGCGGATAAAAGCTGCATCATCAGAGTCTTGATTTCTGATTGTAGGAATGGGGAAGGCATCACAGTCAAGAGGGTCTTTAGATCATGTTCAATGAAATCCATTACAACGAACACTCTTGGAATTACTGTGATTTATACCCAGGTCGATACGGGTAAATAGCTGAATCGACACGCACTGAGTTAAAGTCTCTCCCACCACAACCTCACGTATTCCAACAACATTATCATGCCTACATAGCATGAGCGCATTGATCTCTCTTAATGCAGTGATTGGAAACCCATTCTTTTCTTCCTCCAGCTTGAGCTTCTTCAGAGCAACTATCTCTCCAGTTTCTTTATCGCGTGCCCGGAAAACCACGCCATATGAGCCCTCTTCAATCTGGTTCAAACGTTCGTAGCAGTATACAGATCTTGATGGAAGTATGATGGGGTGGTGAGTCCTTGAAGGGACATAGACACTGTGGCTCAAGCGCATAGGGTGTTTGGAATGACTAGGTTGGGGAGTTTGGACAGGTAAATGTACATGTCTTGTCTTTACACGCTTTTGTGCAGAACTTGATGTGTTTTCGGTATGAATAGTAGGATTGACATCCCACTTTGAGCGTTTACGAGATAAAGTCGAGGACTCGGAAATATTCATAGCAAGAGTAGGGATGTGACAAGAATGTCACAGCTCAACATCAAGAAATACCGACTATCCGTTCTTCTAAACACTTAATCAGATGGTTTTTTGTCTCTCCAACCGTCCATCCTTCAATCACTTCCTCGCCGAAGAATGGTCCTACACACACTTTTCCTATCGAATAGAACAGATCCTCCAAGATCCATGATAGTCGGGGTCCTGTCAATTCGATTGCTGGCTCAGCATTCAACTCCAACAGTTTTACTCGATAAGGCGGGTCGTTGGGTAAGCCCATATGGTTATGAACCACCAGAAAATCGACACCAAATAGTTCATATACATTGGGTAAAGCCTTACAATTATTCTTCAGTACTTGATGTGTCTGTATGTATTTAGCGGATGGAAATACCTGGAAGTGAATTGGCGCCTGCAGAGCAGCTTTGAAAACTTCCCTTAAAATACTGCACATTTGGTTCATAATCGATTCTACGTCGCTTTCTGTAAAAAAGACGTAGTTGTTCTTCCGTTCGCTAGATAGAATACGACATCCGATCAATTCCTCTAAAAGGCGAACTCCTTCGTCCCCTCTGTGAGTCTGTAGTGACGTGTTTGTAAGGTGTGGGGTAAGGTCAATGCTTGAAGTTGTATTGGAGACTTCCGTATCAGGCATCTGGAACGGGACGGCTGAGAACAAGGCAAGGATGCGATCATAGAGATACACCTCGAGTGCACCCCTGGCTACACAATAAGCCCTTAGGTGAAACTGTAACAAGTGAAATAAGCAGCAAGGACAATCCCTTGAATCGTTTGAACAGACCTTACGTCCTTGTAGGTTACCCAGACTAGACTGAGTTTCATAAGTGGATTCGGTGGCGCCAAACAGCAACGGGTTGGTGAGATACTCCTGGAAGTATGGATCTTCATTACGTTTGATCTAAAAACTCATACAGCGAAGAATACCTGAATAACGAAATGGCGTAATTGAGAGGTAAGAACGGCGGTTCCATTCCTATCAGTTATTGATTCGTCATTGGACTCATGATCTGAGTCGCCTTCCTCAAATTCTTCGAATATATAACGTAGGGTATCCTGGTTGTTAAACAGTCTTATACCCATTCCACGGTCGGCCATTCCACTGCAAATATGGTTGCATGCATAGTACCACGATGGACGAAGGAAGAAACTAACGGCTTCAGAATCCACCACGTCCGGTGCTCGTTTAGATGTTCTGCTAGATCCCAGAGCTCATCGGCCCATAACTCATCTAACTCATCTGCAAAAGCTACATCGATTTCATAGGTTTTGGGACAAGCATCGGCAAGTGGTGATGTAGGAACTTTTGTGACATAAGAGCGGATGGAATGGGAAAGAAAATGTTTCCTGATGATAGCTTTCCTGATAATATAGCTTGAGGAGAGACAGCGATCCCGGTGGAGATGAGTGAGTTGGTGGTCAATGAGGTCATAAGTGGACCACTGCAGTAGTTTCGTATCATCTCCAATAGACTCTGGTATTGATGAGACCACAGAAAAAGGTATGGAGAGCGCGCTGAGGGCCTTGAGAACGAGAGTGTTGGTGAAGGGAGCGGTAGGCCAGGTAACAGAGCAGAGCAACATTCTAGTCGCACGTGTTTAGCAACCGCGACATACATCCCCACACCATCCTCCACGACGTCCTCCACAATGGGGGCCAACTATATATTTTCCCTACAGCCCACTTTCACCCAAGGCCTCATTATTGGACAGCTCTCAATTCTTGTCCTCCTTGGTCTCATTCTCAAATATTTATTTCTTGATTCCTCTCAGGATCCATTCGAAACTTCCTCCTACCATCCCCACTCCAACAGTGACCTGTCTCTGCAGCACCAAAACCTTCAATCTCCCTCCCCACACAATAAAACTCATATTGAGGATTCAGGTTCTACTGAATGGCTAAATGGCCTCTTCTGTCAGGTGTGCTCCTGCACATGCTCCTCCTCCCTTTCCCTTAGCTTATTCCCCTCGTTTTCCAGATCATGAATACCTACAGGTCGAAGCTACGTGCTGATCTCCCGGGGATTCAAGGTGATGAAGTTGCACGAAAACGCATGGAAGATTATGCAAATTCAGTCAGACCTACAGGATTTCTAGTATGTTCAACAATATTTTATTGCGTTGGTTCTGTGGCTCACAACAACCAGGATTATATAAAAGTACATGCAATAGACCTTGGCCAGTCCGCACCAAGGTTATTCAATCCACGTACAAATGCTTCTCTGTCAGGGGAAATGATAGTTAAGTTGGTCACATCCATCCAAATTAATATTCTGAACTTGGAAGCAGGAAACCGAATTCGACATCGTTTATACGGATACATTATCCATGTCATTTTCAACGTCATATCTGTTCAACTACCCAATGTCTTCTTTCGCTCGTTTGCCTGTCTCCCTCACCATCTCGCTTTCTCAGTTCAGGTCATCTGTATGTAATCTATTTTTCATGACAGAAATGCATTGTTCTACAACCTGAGTATCTAGATAAGCATTGCACCTCCATCTCCCACGTCAGCTATTCCTGTCCTCACCGTCACCATCCACCCAACTTTTCAATTAGATGTTACAACGACCTCTCTTATGGGTAGCCGTGCAAAGCTAGCAAACGTACCTAAATTGCATGAACTTATCCAGCATCAAATGCGACGCCTACTTGCCACACGAGGTACTTGGAAGGTCGTCCTTCCAGGACTATCCACTGCAACCGAAATTTACAAAGAAACCACCATGGAACCAGACAGTCCCACTCCATGATGACTCGACATAATATTTCCTGTGACCCACCCCTCATCCTTCAAGTGTGACATCTGATATTTAACATATGACTGTACGAAATAATGATTAATATTTGCTTAGAAACCCCACCAATCTTAAGTTATATCCCAAGGTCATCTAACCAATATTCTAGATTAACTAGAATTTCCTCATCCTCCAGACTGTTGAGTTCTTTTGCCTTGACGTATGGATCTTGGCATAAACGATTATGCCTTTTAAGATCTCTCATGGTTGTAGAGGTAGCCAGGACCGTTACTGGGAATCTTGGTTCAAAATTGAACTCTTCAAGGCTCGTCTTCAAAAAAGTGTTGATAATAACCCTATTAGAGACCGGTGGGGAAATTAGACATAAACCCGTCGCAGGATTTGACGAAATGTAGGTTTGTGCAATGATACACGCTGCGGAACGGGCTACGATAACAGGAGCAAAGGGGATCATAGCAGAACGAATCGAATGCTTTAGCTCTAGAAAGAATGCGTCACAAGGGGGCAAATAAATCGTATATCATTCTTTACCAGCATCAAAATGGGTCATGAGTTCACTCGCAGATAAGGTTTCGCTGTTGGTTGGGGGCAACATATCAACTTGCATACATGTGAAACCTTTCTCAGCAAACATTGAAGAGAAGTGTGTCATGCTGAGCAAAGGTTATACTATGTCAAAAAGCAGACGAGAATATAGAAGGGAAATAGCATACCCTTTGCCAGACTCTGGGTCCCATGTCACAGCCGAGAGAAAAACGAGTGGTGTTGGAGCCTCCCTTGGAGCATCGGGGGAAGGTTGGTGTAAAATGAATGAACCCCAGGCTTGATTGTAAAATAGCGACGCTTGAAGTTGAAGTGACTTGTTCTGAATGAAAGTGGGAGTCGCATCATCAGTTTTGTTGACCCTTGTTTGATTCAGAAGCCAATAACGTTTGGATGGTGATCAGCTATCACGCTGTTCTTTATCCTCAATGTCAGCCCCGACTTCAAATATTGTTTTCGATGATATATTTACTATCAACGCAATAGACAAAGAAGGGAAGAAGTTCGATCGCGGTAGTACCCCTTGCTGTCTATTCGCCAAGTTCATGACTTGACGTGTTCTTTATTTTACTCCTAGTTTCGCGTTTGTATGCTCATTCGAAAAGCTATGATATGGACCTCACTCTTGATTATAATGTTGAACTGTTTCCACTCCGCGTAGACGATAGCTTCGCTCTTGCCCTGGCGTCTTCTCTCTCACGTGGAGGTGCAACTGGTGTAAATACCGAGGATGTCGATGACAAGGATAGAGATGTCTGGAGGCCTGACGGCAAGGGGCATAGGGGCCTGGAGAGTGACTACGACTACGTGATGTATGGGAAGGTAGTTATTGATCGTGGCATTCAGAAACAACCTTTACTAACTAGTGCTTGGTAGGTGTATAAATTTGATGGGGGAACCGCCGAGATTGTGTAAGTAAAGCTGATATCCCGCTACTACTTGTACTTTATTAAATTGTACAACAGAACAGCCTATGCATCATTTGGCGGCCTGTTGATGTCACTTACAGGCTCCTTTAGACACATGACCGGCATAGTTCTTGGAGACCCCATCTACTTGCTCATGCGCAAGTAGTGAAAACATCAAGCTGTAATCCGAACTTGTAAATGTTTTATGATACAGTATTCAAGTTACTAAATTACCAAGACCCAATTAACGAAGCACAGATTACAACCATATAATCAAGTCGTCTCTAGCAGGTGGCAGTATTTGTTGGTCAAGAGATAGTCGGACCTTCTGATGCATGGAGAATTTTACCCAACTGAAGGTCTGAGGGTAATCTGACCAGAGAGACACGCTGGGCACAACGGGTCTTATCCCAAACCTCCGCTTCCTCAACATGCTGTAGAATAGGTTGAGACATCTTGAGCTTCTGCCGTCTACCACTCGCCGAAACTCCTAGAAGGGCCGTTTGATCATCTGCTGCTGTTGAAACCTGGATGAAGCCTTTATCGTGTCTGCCCATAGCAGGGGAGAACTTGGAATCATCAATTGGCTCCAAGAAAGACCTTTCGCGCAATGCTAGTGAATCCAAGCCAAAATCAATGGCAGAGTGAAAAGAAGCGGAAGAAGATGTATGCCCACTAGAAGTGGAGCCATGGGATATGCGTCGTGTAGGCAGAGGGTGGTACAATCCATTCAACTTAGCACTTGGTGATGGAAACCCTTTTTCATGCGTATAACTCATGATTGTTTCTTTGGCGGCGCGCAGAGCAACTTTCTTCGCTTCACCCCAAGAACGCATCTCTGAGTTCAAATCTCTGGATAAAGTATCACAGTAGCAATGGAGCTTTGAAAGATCAAGTCGGAATTGAGAAACACGCTTAGCAATGTCACGCAGTGCAGCTTGAAGACGATCCCGCGTGATTTTCTGAAACGGTGTGAGTCGAGCGATGTTACGAACGAGGCGTAAATCAACATCGAGTTGTGTTTGGATTATGGCTATCTGCTTCTGGAGCTCATCTACTTTGGATTGAACCACCAGTGTCCGTGAAGGTAGTCCCGTGGGAACCTTAGGGCTCTGGGACGCTAGGGACGACGGAGCAAGCGTAGGGTGAGGTGGCGATCTACAGTCATCTGTTGTAATCGAGGGATCATTATTTGAGGATATCCAGTGACTAGCTGCCAAGTCCGCCTTGACCTGGTCAAATGTTGCCTTGAATTGATCTGCTCCATCCACCTCAGGAGCAACAGGAATCCTACCATCCTCAACCACCAAGGTCATTACCTGATCCTGTTTTACAGTGTTCAGTTTTCGTTCATCTACTAAACGTTCTTTCAGCCCGAGGCGTGTATCACTGTCCCAGTTATGCATCGAGGTAGCATGGCTTCGATGTTGTATATCGTGCAGATGTGATGTCGCCGCAGCAACACCAGTCAGCTGCACAATCTTCCCAGACATGGCTTGCGGTCGAATACGCATGCGAGTCGTCCTAAATGCGCTAGCATAGTTGATCATCGAAATCCACTCATTCAACTCCTTTTCTTGCGTTGCTTGGAGTAATATTTGACGACCATCAGACGTAACAAAGCGCATTGTGTTGTCATACTGGCAGGTATGAATTAACCAGGTGTAACAAACTCAGTGAGCAGCACTCACTTTTGTATATGTCTTATCATAGACTGCAATAGATTCACTAATTGCCAGCCATTCATCTGGCCTAAAAGCAGAATGGGAGATGGTAATTTGTTGGTTGTGAGGGGTCAGACGAGGAATAAAAGTATTCGCAAGAGACAGGTCACGAAAAAAGAGGAGGTGCGATGTCGTAAGTATTACGCTCCAAGGTCGCCATTTTCTATTCGCAGCCTTTTTACCTCCTTCCATGTAGTCGTCCTTTCTGTTGAGTAAACCGATCTTGACGACCTTGAACAAACATATCTCGTCAAATGCTGCAGGAGCGTAAGGGAAGCACCCTGCTCTTTCGATTGTCTCATCGCGGGAAAGACCAAAACTAGGATCTTGGGTCGAATCACGATTCTCGTCCTCTGGCCCCCCAACAGCCAGAACATTGGCATTGGCAAATTCCTGTTGTAGTTTATCGATATCCCAAGGTCCCATAGTTCCCTCATATAAATATGGATCCTCAGACGGCACATAGGAATGAACATCGACGCGAAGCGGAGAGAGAAGATTCTTTTGGTAGTGATGTCAGTGCATAAGACAATCATGAGAACAAAACATACATGAACAATAAGGTAATATGGATCAATTTTGTGGCCTTTCAAGATGGTGCCACCGACACCGTTGGTGGCTGGAGGAGTGTGATGGGGGAAAAGCCAGCTAGTCGTCTTGTCGGTATGTGAGATATGCTGGTCATAGCCTTGGAGAGGATCTTCGATGAAGATGAACGGAGCAAAAACAATATTATCATAAAAGTACTATGGAGCTGTCAGACGGGAGAGAAGGGTCAAACAGAGCAGATACCTCTAAAACTTCGGGGGCAACACCTGGGAGCTTCGTATTTTTGACGTAATCTACTTTCGACATCTTCCGTTTGTTGGATTTGTTGAAGGCATCAGTGTGTAGCATTATTAAACTAAAGGCTAATATATAAGGGTGATCTGATAAATGATAGCTGTGATCAGGTGTCCGTGTGAGAACGATTGTGTAGGACAGTACCTTCTGATATGAATAAATCCGGATTACATTTCAGGTATCGTTGTGAGAATGATTCAATTACCCTATCTATTTGTTGGGTTTCTCGTGGAAGACCAACATTCATTAACAACTTGCGCATTGCGACATCCAAAGGGTCGTCTAAGAAATCAAATTGATCGATGTAGATTTGGAGGCAATCAGCATAGAATGGTTCGGCGCTAAGTTTGTTGCATCAGATATACGGGTATAAGATTGAAGCGGGTGTGTTACCTTGAGGCAAGAATTCCTGCGACTTCAGCTTTGTTAACAGATGACAACAGTCGCTTGACATAAGCAACAGGTGTCTCGTGGGGCTTCGGCAACTTATCAGACTTGTTCACAAATTTGGATAGAGAGGGTGAGCTTGTGAGGTCGACGGGGCCAGGTGCTTCATGAGAGTTGGGAGAAGGAGGAGATGTTGCAAAAGAAAAGATGTTGAAGGATAATCTATGAAGCAGAGGGGGATTAGTTTGGGCCCGGGGTCTTACCCGACGCCCTTCAGAACGAGATGGCCGATGCGTGTCGCTGAATTCCGTGGAATTTGCAGACAAGAAATGGGGGTATAAACGACTCCAATTAGATGATTGGGGTGCTACAGAGCTCGAACTTCCAGCAGTAGAAGGACGACTCTGACTTGTGCGGGGTGATGAGGTGTAGGAAAAGCCAGCTTCCATGATAGGCGGAGAGGAAAGAGATAAGAATGCTCGCTCTGAAAGGCTCCTAGAAAGACCTCTAAAGTGACCATGTTTTTCTTCCGACAATGGTATAGAAGGTGATTTCAAGTTTGAACGCGAGGATGTGGTACCCGGTGACACCGGAGGAGACCGACCGAGACCAGGGGAGGCTAGGGAAGAATGGGCTGAGCTTTCAGAAGTGGGAGTGGGATGCTTTTTACGGGACCAAAATGAAGCTTTCCTGGAAAGCGATTTGGGAGGCGTTTTGATAAGATTCGAGTCTTTCTCTTTTCCTTTGGATATAGGATCGGCTGCAGAACCAAGGAGACCGGAAGAGCCAAAGGATAGACCACGGACCCTACGATAGTCTCTGCCAAAGTTGAGTATTCCAGCGATAGAAGTACGTTCTATAGGCTCAGAAGATTTCAACTTTTGAGAGCTCTTGGCTTTGCGGACGAATGGAACTGTGCGAGTGGAGTGATGGGGGGATGAAGGGGCATCGAAAACGTCACTTTGGGATGAGAGAGGGACAGAAGAAGGATGAGGTAAGAATGGAGTAAGACCAAGTTCAAGACCTGCATGAGCCAAGACTGAAGCAGAAGCGGACCGAGGGTTTGGTTCATGGTTGAGAGATGAGAGATTGTGGGATTGTTCAGAGGGGAGAGGTGTGGAGGAAGAGGAGGGAAGCCTATCGTTTGATTGGAGTGCTATTGGCAAGGGAGGGAGGGCCTTGTTGAGGTGGAGAGTTGAATGGGCACGGGGGAAGGCCAGAGAAGGGGAAGTTGAGGGACGCCTTTTCCAGAGGGGCTGCAGCGGGGAAGGCGAGTGAGTAGAGTGCGGAGGAGCAGGTTGCATGTTGCGAGGGCAATAAAAGCTGCGTTACTGTATGCTACTAAACTCATAATGTCACACATCACACTCCCCTTCTCTCCCTCCTTCTCGCCTCCAGTTTTGCTCGCTGCATCATCCGAGTCAGCCATTCTCAACGGCTCCAAACTAGCACTATAAACTCACCTCAGCCTCTCGCTTCTTCTGGCTATATTTAATCCTCTCATACAGCTTCTTCTGTCGCTTACTCATCATCATCTTGTTCATTTCTTCTTCTTCTTCTTCTTCTCCTTCAACTTTTCCTTTCTCCCTCCTCCTTTTCTCTGACTTCGCTATTCCCCGTTCGAATGTCCCATAGTCGACCCCGGCAACCTCCGCCGCTAGTTCTGCTATCCTTAATGCTCCAGGCTCTTCCAATACACCTGCCACATCTGCTCCGCTGGTTACAGCTTCTGTCCCTCTTTGTTCTTCACTACCCGTTTTCGGCTCATTTCCTTCCGACTCTTCTTCCTCTGAATCATCCTCTTCAACTTCCTGCTTGTTCATAACGCTATCAGCAGCAGCTGGTTCGTAAGCACCTTCATATATCTCGAATGGGCTTAAATGGGCAGGTAATGTTTTGCCTTGACTATATGGCTCCTCAAGGAGAATATTCCCTGCGTTAATGCAGTCAACCACCCATTGAGGCTGGACATATTTTCTTCGCAAGCGCCGGTTCCGTTCTGCTTCTGTCTCCTTCATCTTTTCCACAACTGGACGGTCAATGATGACATGTGTAATTGACTCGTCATCTTCGTTGAAAGGAGAGCCGCTACCCGACGATGCTGGCCACCCTATCCTCCCACCAAACGAGCGTATGAGAAATTCGAATATTGGACGCGACGTTTCGCGAGAAAGGAAAAATGTATACGGTGAAAAAATATTAACCGGCGCTGTCCGAGGCAAAGCAGCAAGGGATTTTAAAGTTGGCAGGGCTGGTGTCGGTTCTCCAGTCGCTGAAGGTTGAGGTATAAAGTCCTCGTCTGCTTCTGCGATTAACTGTTCTTGTGGAGATACATCGGCGTCTCCTTTATTCTCATCCATCGAGTTATCGATGCTCTCTATCGTTCGCCGAACGTCCTTTCCTGAAATCTTTTGTCCTGACATTTTTCCCGTTCTTTGAAATCCGCTTAAATTTGATGCGGTGTTCGTCATCTCATTGAGTGTAAACGCGCCAATGCCAGCTGCACCGTCGTCCTTCACTTTGTCTAATGGAGGAGGGTATACTAGATCCGCATCAGTGTATAACTTATAGAACACGAAACCTAAAAGCGTTTGATATAATTCCAAAAAGGTCAGCATAACGCGCACATCCACGTCCAGGGGAATCTGTGAATAAACACCAGTTGGACATCAGGTAACAATCAGGGTATCTTCTTACATGCTGCGTGAACTGGTACGGAACCAACCATGTAACTGGCTGATCCATTATATCCGCCTGATAATAAACACCCTTGATCGAGAGGAATACCTTCCGTAGTGAACGAGTGTGCATGACATATAGCTGCCATTGAGACGCAAGGTGGGAGCAATTTTCAACAAGTTCGGGCGATATGCGGTCGCTTGTGGGAAGAGATGCAAAAAGGAAAACCATACAGAGAGCATCGTCAATATCACGGACGGCATCTATAAAGGTCGGATATCTTGAAGGCCTAGTTTAGCTTCCCAATAGAAACAAATAACGAATGCTGACCTCTCCTTTATTATATGATCCAGCTTGTATACAGGCTTGTGTTCCTCCAAGCTTTTTGCACTGCTCCATTCACCTCTTCCAAGGGCACGAGATAATTTTTTAGCAAATGCCTTGTGTTCACGAAACTTCTTAAGAACTGGTTCATGTGCGAGGTACGCGATATCTTTGGCATAGTAGAATGATGTAGGGACAGACGAGCCCTTGTTTGCTCGTCTCTTGTTTCTAGGTTCACGAGGGAAGACCCCTACATATTTTATCAGTACTGTATTGATGAGTAGTGTCTGTTTAAATTTTTATACCTTTTAGAATGCACAGTCGGCGAAAATCAGCCAAAGAGCATTGGAGCTTCCTGACAGCCGCTGTCCTTGTCACATATGCCTTTGCAGCCCCTGCTTTGCCCTTCTGCTTTAGTCTACCCATCTCTAACGCACCTGGGTGATGTCTGTAGAGGACCAATAAATTGTGCCATATTCCTTGTTTGGCTGACAGGGTGCAAGCAAACAATCCTCACCACTCGTCAGTTCCTCACAACCATTCACCCATTATCAAAGATGAGGTGAGCTTCTAACTTTGATACATTGAATGATATATTCCTAATATCTGAGTTAGCCAATATGTCCATGTTCCAAAATCTGAACTAGATGAAGCGCAGCTGCGTCAATTAGAAGAACACGAAATATCGCAAGGACCCTTGTCGGTTCTCCAGCAAGCTGTTCGCAATCACACTCAGATCCTCATATCCTTACGAAACAACAAAAAATTACTTGCCCGCGTCAAGGCTTTTGACAGACATAGTAATATGGTAATTTTTAGAAAATTTCCTTCACCTTCAGTGCATCGCTCATGTGCTTCCAGGTCCTAGAAAACGTGAAAGAGGTGATGTATATTAACTGCCACGTCTGTCTTACCTCTGACCCTAACAAACTCGATATAGATGTGGACCGAAATTCCTAAGGGGAAGAACAAAAAGCCGGTTAACAAAGATCGATTCATCAGTAAAATGTTTCTTCGGTATGTTGTTCAATATATGGTCAATCTATTCGTTGGATAACTAATATCGAGTGTAATAGCGGAGATTCTGTAATTCTAAGTAAGTGTTGAATCCTGATCAACAGCCTCATCTCTTAACCCAATATGCAGTACTTCGTAATACAGCATGACAATTTCTGGAAGTCAATATTGTACACTTTATGAAATCCGTCGCTAAACAGAGGTAGAACGGGTTCATTCTGTCAATAAAATCTGTCTCGAGCATCCATTTCATGGGCTGCATCAATCTCCTTAACTGCTTCGAAGACACTGCCTAATGCTATCCATCGGAAACTCTGTGCCCCGAACACCATACCTCCTTCGCTTGCAAGGTGCCACGCTATACAGGCACGCTCAAGTAGTTCTTCTGGAGGAATGTCTTGGTCACCAAACAATAACTCTTCCTTTACTCCCCGAACAAGGAGGTCTGTCTGTTCTCTAAGTTTTGATATCATCTCTTTTCGTTTCCGTGGTTGGGACGTTTTTGCCATAATTGTCCCGATAAATACTTCTTCTTCTGTCAACCTTGAGGTCCAGGAATGAGAGAGCGAATAGTTTGTGCATATAGCACGTAATTCATTGACATAGCGGGGATATATTTGTTTGATCATGTCCTGGGTCGCTTCGCTTACCCAGGTTCTATTACCGAGATATTCTTCTCGAAGCAAGTTCACCTCTAGATCGATAATATCTCCGGAATAGTCTTGGATGTCAAGATTATCCTCCCGTTCATATTCCTGCAGATGTTCTCGAACAGGATGACGCCTGCGCCTAGAACGTTTTGGCCTGGTATATTCTTCCACTTCTGGAAGTTTGATGCTACGAAAAAGTTGACCAAGTGCTTTTCGACTTTGATAATAATTCCCAGACTCCTCTTTGGCGGTCTCTGGGGCAATCCAATCAGGTCTTTCTCGAAATTTGAGCTTGGGAATCCGTCCATGTTTCACTGGTTGACCTGATTTAGGATAATCGACAGCGTCACTGTGAAGTTGAGCCAGCTGCATGCAATCTGGGTCGTGGATGCCATTATCACTTTGGTCAGCGATGATAAGCCAGTGGATGGCAATGATACCGACAACCTGCTCCCATGTCAATAGAATGAAGTCTGTCGCACAATTGAGCTTACATCACTATTGATAAATTCCAGAACAAAATCGGCAACGTCCTGCATCGTACTTGGCCGATCTAATAATTTTTTTGGTGCCGGTTCGTATGCCGCGGGCTTAAATGTGGATTTGGGTTTGAATTCAGGTAACAAGTCGAGCGGGAGTAGATTGTATGGGTCTCCGTCAAGGTCGCCGCCTCCAAGGCATGAAGGCAAAGGCCGTTCGCCTGGGGTTCATGAGATTAAACAGTTAGAAGAGAAATCAACATACCCTGAATACTAAATACGACGGTGTTTTCCAATGATTCCCTCTCAAAACATGAGCCACGAGGAGGAGGACCAATGGCTCGGACAATCTGAATATCCCCAGGATGGATCGTTGGCGACCGTGAAATCAGGATGCTACCCTCAAGGTATTGAACTCTACCCATTCGAGGTTTAACGCAAGCAAATATTTCGCCTTCTTTAAGATAACCATGTTCATCAGCGACACCTACTAGTGTCCAACCACCTGGCACCGGGATACGAGCGTGATTTTTTAATTCTCGAAGAATGTGATAAACCGCGACCTCCATTGATTTCCTATAGAAGGGGTCGAAATGTAGGTTATCAGTTACATGCTTCTTCAAGGATAGAAGCGTGGACGGAACTCGAAAAGGCGACCCAAGTCCATGGCTCTCAAGCATCTTCGCAGCAGTGCCAACAGAGGTAACAGCAGCCTCCGTTTGTTTGACGGCGATATCTTGGTATCTTTTGAATGTCTCAAATGGCACCCCCAGACCTTCCAATAACGTGATGAGAGGACGGTTTAAGAAATAGTCGCTTGGTCGGTCGAAGGCTTGAGCTATTTCAATTTGCATCGAGTGGGGATCCTCAAACTTGATCATGGATGGTCTAAGACATAGCGTATGTCCTGATAGTTTGTAATTTATAGAGAGCATTCCCTTAGACCCTTGGAACCTAATCTGAAATGCCTTTGGATGAGCTTTACTCGCTCGCGCTTTTCGACGGGTCTTCTTCAACTCTTTCCACATATCTCGGGCCAAATCCGTAGATATGGTGCCAACACCATCAGTAAAGGTGTATTTGCCATCCTCTGTTTGTATGTCGTCAATCGGTTGGATTTCTTCAAGCTCGACTGCGACTGAAGCATCGGTCGCTGTGAAAGCTTGAGACAGCCTTGCAGCATATCTTGCAGGACAATAAATCAACTTGCTATCGAATTGAAGATCCGTAAACCGTCCCAGATTGGCTATTATGATTGCTGCCGTTACTGGTCGATTATTTTGATCGGTAAAATCTTTAACAAACCTGAAGCACAGAAAGTTGTCAAGAAGCCATAGTGTCAGGATTTGGAACATACCAAACAGAGTGTTCTTTAAGGGATGACTGGGAATATGCCAAGAATCGAAACAACCTCCCTGCGATCAATAGCCCCTTGAATAATAGAGATCCAATCCGGTTTCTGATAAATTTTGGACCATCAATGTCTCGATCAAATCGAAAAAAAAGACCGCCTTCGTCATTGAAGTTAACGCGCAAGAACGAGTCATGCATTGGCGGTGGATACGAGCGGATTACCCGGTTGGATCGCTCAAGAAAGGGCCCACTGAGCTGCATCGTCGTTGGAGTTATTGTCACATGTAATGCCTGGAAGAGGCTGGCATCTGTAGGCTGGAGAGGCTGCATAATTCTAAATCCCTGATAGTCGTTTTGTAACTTTTGGAAATACATGTGAACATTTGCTTCTGTGTCATTGTAGGCCAACAGTGCGTCATTTACATGGGTGCTGAAGTGCTTTAGAAGCTCAGCTGCGTAGGCGTCCCCATATCGATTAATCACTTCCAATATATTGCCTTTAAGAGACAAGATCTCGCAAAAGTCGGCTATGAGGTTCCGAACGATTGCCTCTACTTGGAAAGCCACTATCCACGGCAATGATTCTATCCACTCGTCGTATTGCTCGATACTTCTGCGAGAAAATAACTCTCTATGATCCGTTGGAAGAAAATAGTCATCAATCTTTGTATGGAGGTTGGCCTCTTGAAACAGATAATTAAATCGAGTGATATCACCATTTCCCGAGCAAATTAAACGGATAGCGATAGACGTGTAGGGTGCTACTCGGTCGTGGTCCCCAAATGGAAGATGGGAGAGTCGCTGGCAAAGGGTGTTTGGGTATTGGTGTTCGAACCTTGGAGGCTGACTGAGCGAGAGATAGACGGTTGGTTCTTCTGAATGGTGATAAGCAGATACAAAGGAAATCTGATTATATCGAATAGCTATGGTATATTGGTCCGGGGATCTGGGCTGTTCTAGCACGATCCTGATTTCACTTCGGTCTGGATCAAATGAAAGCGTCGAAATAATGGAACTGTGGCTCTCCCATTCGATCGAAAACACATCGTCCCGACACATCCAACCGAATTGGATCGTTTTTAGCTGAATGTATCCAGCTTTAAGACGTTGAGCCTTGGATTCCCGTTCCTTGAGATATTGTGGATCCATATAGGGCTTCAGAGTAATTGTCTTCAATAATTCAGGGTTACATCCACTTCGCTGGCTTTTAGAGAACTTGATACGGCGTCCGTAAAATATAAGAGACTTGCAGGACATGTCGCCATAGTCAGAAAGGAATTCGTTCCCGATATTTTCAGTCGGTAAAGTTAGGAAACCCATTCCGCGGTGAGAATGAATGCGAGTTTTATCCCGAAACAAATGAACATTGAAGTTCATTCTGGGTATCAATTGCTCGTAGTGAGGCGAGTGTAGAATGCTGGCAAGTTCCCGGGTCACCTGGTGTTCATCAGCGTTCCAGCTGACGTTGCACATAAAGATCTCCATGGTTTGGTGATCAGTGGCGACGAGGAGTAAATACTGCCTTCAAATGCGCTGATGTGTAAGGGAGTGACCAGCACGCAGCAACGCTCCTTATCAAGTATATCGAATAAAACCTGACCTGATTGGTGCCTGACTGGGCCGCCTGACCAAATAAGAAGTGAAGCGTGACTTATCTGCTTTGGAAGGACACATAGTAGAGGAATTTATTCTCGCATGAAGAAGTGAGGTTATATAACGAAGGTACAAAGAGAAGATATGGAGGTGAATGGGAGGGTGTTGCAAGATACAGTCAACGGAGAAGTGGGAATATTTGGTTGAGCTCCCGTCGAATGGTCCTAAATCTATCTTCAATAAGGGCCTTGGGACACTAGTTGAAAAAAAAAAGAGGTATGGAACAGGGATTGAGTAAAGACATACAGGTTCTGTTAAATGCCGGGTTTTGTTAAATTCGACACGAAACCAGGCGATAGTTTCTTTTCGAGCGACAGGATCAGGTATGACTGGGGTCAGTGTGAGTAAGTAAATGGTGATACAAATGGCAGAAAGCACCTCTGGAGGCACGAAGAGCACGGCGATAGAGGCGGATGGCCTGCTGGTTGAGGATGAAGTGTTTGAGGGAAGGGTGCATGGACCACCAGTATGATTGCCAAATTTGGAAATTGTTACATGCTTAATTCAAGGCCCGCGCCAACGAGTTCACTTGCAACTGGAAGCGTTGGTGTCTTGCTTCACCACCAGCAGCTGCAACAACACATCCGCATATTCTTCTCAACGCTGTGCACAATGTCCACCTCAACATCTATTCACAGTATCGTTCAGACAGCACCAGAAAATGCTGCCCTGGACACTACCGTCGATTCACTCACCGAGTCCTTAGCGAAAAGTAACCTCCAAGGCGATTATACTCATTCACTTCCATCTGATCAACTCGAAAAAACATTCAAACGTCGTCCTCCAATACTTGTCTACACGCGCTCCCAGCTTTTGTCCTTATATAATTCCCCCTTGGTACATCCTCCACAAAATATGCCTGAATTAAAAGATTGGTTCGGGTAAGCCCTTACGTGCCATTTCTAACCATGACGCATTAAAATTTGAGACACAGGACTGATCTTGACCAAATTGCACTCCGAAAGGATGCAGATCCTTTACCATCCAACAATGTAAGAGATAGACGGTATGTCATTCATGAATTGTTCTCTCCGCCTTGAACTCAACAAACCTCCTTTTGAAAATCTAAGCTTCCGGCGTGATGCTGAAGATGGAGGTAATCTTTGGCTCCTTAGTCTTGCTGCTCTGTTTGATTCACTTTGATATTCAAAAGATTCAGCTTCACGACCTAGCTTTCGGTCCACCGTATCTCAACCGTCGCAGATGGGGAACTTCAAGCATCAGTCTCTCCGTTCAAACGATAGAGACAAGGAGCGAGATAAAGATTTTGACAAGGACAGGGAGCGAGACATGAGAGACAGAGAGGGTCAAGAACGTCTGCGACATGTTAGTATTCCATACTATGTTCATCAGCTGGTTTATCACTCCTCCTAGCTTTCGGATAAGTACGATCGTGACCGCTTGACACTCCCGATGTCTGGACTCCGAGGTAAAGAAAGAGAAACAGGTTCTAATTCCAGCACCCGAATTACCTCCCATAGTCAAAGTGTCCTACCTTCAAGAAGAACTGAAAATAGGGACGGGTCTAAAAAGAAAGCGGGAGAAGCAGCTGAGGATTGGAGGAAAGGTGAGCAACACATCTAGTTTTTGTACCATGCCTGAAAGACTCGGATAGGTGCTGAACCACCTCGCTCGGGGAGAGAAGGTAGTCAGTCGTATTTTTTTCTTCTATCATTTCCGGCCCTGTATTTACTCCCTCTGAAAAGGAACAGACAATGGCCGTAGAGATAGAGATGACCGGGAGCGCCCTCGTTCAAGGGCACGCGATTCCTCTCGATCACGGCGCGAATCTTCGCTACCACGACGAGAGAGAAATCATGACAATGACGAGAAAGATCGACGCGAAGACAGAGAGAAAGACCGGACCTATAGAGAGAGAGAACGTGATGAGTATCGTCGTGACAAGGACAGCTATCGTCGTGATCGGGATAGAGATGCCGACAAAGACACAGAATACGATGACCCTCGTCACTGGAGGGATGATGGAAAACGGGATGAACGCATGGCAGCAAGACGGGACCGGGAAAATAGAGATAAAACGCGTGAGCGTGATCGACCTTCACATGATGTAGGTTGGGATGTATCTGGCGATCGTCGGTGGAACGCTGATGAACGGGAGTCGCGTTCCAAACGGTCCACAAGGGACAGAAAACCCGGTCAAGTAGATGATGGAAGAGAGCGTGATGATCGCAGAGAGAAGGAACGCGATCGTGAACGAGACCGAGAGAAGGAGAAGGAACCCGCTTGGATGGATACATATATCCCCAGCGGACCCAGCTATGGTATCCTTGGAGGAAAAGGTGCAGATGGAGAACAAGATGGTATACAGGTATGGAAAAAAGAGATGAAAGAGAGGGAACAAAAGGAAAAAGGTATCTTGATATCCTCCAAAGTTAGCGATACGGTTGTTGGTGGCGACATTGAGAAAGTGGAGCTACCGGAGAAACAGCTGGACGAGATACAACTCTTCAAGCTGTTGATGAAACGAGAAGAGGAAAGAAAGAAAGTAGAGGCTTCATCTACTCTCCAGTCTCCCCAGATAGATATCTCTTCAAATCCATCTCAACTTCAACCAAATCCTTCAAATGGTGGGTCATATGATTTATTTCCAAGTACTGCGGATCATCTGACTGTGTATGCCTCGCACAATCACCCTGGTACCTACAGTTGCTTCAACTCCTTCCATTAGCTCCCTCCAATCATTTATCGACACCCATGACGCTATTCAAACTCAGAATCGAGAAATTGGAAAAGAAACAACCGCCCAAATCAACGCTGTATCGCCTAGCCAAACTGAGTTGCACAGGGTATCTGGTGCGAGATACCTGTCACACCCCATCCAACAAGAAGGGTCATCAATAGAGAAGCCAGTGAATGAGCAGATGACCCAATACAATCCTCCGTCAGCTTCACGGCTTCTGGCCTTTGGTCGTGCGCCTGTGCCTATATCCAAATCACCAGCGATTGCAAGTCTCACTACCAATGAACAACCAATGATATGTGAGTCTCCGAGCACTATTTTTTGTTTTGTTTTGGAAGCTCAGTATTTGAATTGTGTCAGCCGATCCATCATACGGCCAATTAACCAAAAAACCAGAATCGTCCCAGACTTCCCCAGGGTTTTCTCCATTCAACGAAAACCGTCCTCTTCCACCTGAGGACCCACTTCAAGGTATAGCGGTCTTGGACATGCCACGAAGGCGCCATCCGGAGCGACCTTCGCCAAAAACTGACATGAACGCTCAAGATGGAAGTTTCCCCGATACAACTAATGTTGGTTATCTGGGCACAAAGGGCAGTCGCTTTGCCAAATTCTTTGATAGTAAAACGCGGGAAAGCAGTATTCCTATACCAAAAGCTCATACTCCTACTGGACATTCGCCCTCATCACCAATTCCCGTTCAGAGACCTGAGCAAGGTTTGTATGATGGGATTCATGGTAATCCGAATGAACCGCGAACACTGGAAGACATTTTTTCGATGCTGAATAATTCATCACAGGTAAGATTCCGCCTCATTGGCGTATCAATAGTTATCTGATTTGGAGGAAGGGTCACCGAGCCAATACAATCAACCCTAATGCGATGAATCATATTTCGTCAGCCCAACAGGCACAAAACAACCTCCAACTATTTCAGCAAACAGCATTTCAGCAGCTTCCGCATCAATTACAGACTAACCATCGTCTGGAACCCTTATATGAGAGCCGACTCGACGATAGGAATTTCGTACCTGACGGCATGGTACCTGGACTCCGAACAGTCCCACCAAGAGGCCGTGATACCCTATATTCTGAAGGTCTTGAAGACGTTGTACCCCACCTCCAAAGGCAGCAACAGCAGCGAGTGGATGCCATATACTCTGGTGGTGCCCCCATGTTTGCTCCCCAAGGCGGTCGCAACGTGGGAATACCCATGCAACACGCTCACTTCCGTGGTGGACCTTCACCTATTTCCGGGCAACAGGGACCCTTACCAAATACACAACGGCTCCCACCTGGGTTAGCAAACCTTGGAGGTCGCCCTCCGCACGACCCCACCCAGTTCCTTGGCATGCCTGGTGTACCGTCTCCCAATGTGCACAATATGCCTTTAAATGTTCATCCAGCACAGCCCAATTTCAACACCTTCGTTGCTAATGGTAATCTTGGATACAATGGCCCACAGCTTCGCGGCCCTCTTCCTCCCCATCAGCTGCAGAATGCAGTAAACCACACACTCGGAAATCTGAATCCACAGAATTCTTTGAATCCTGGTCAGGCACAGTTCTTGGCAATGGGTGGGGCTAGCCTAGGAGGCTTAAGGAATGTGAACAATGGGCTGACACCGCAACAAGGCCAAGGACCACAATTGCAAAATCCTCTGCTGTCAATGAGGCAGCAACAACCAATACACCCACATTTATTACCTCCCCATCTTCAACAACAGGGACTCCCAGGACCAACTAATCAACCCACTCATGACCTAATGGCCCTTTTGATGGGTGGACCACACAGAGAGTGATCCTAGCTTTACCTCGATGGCATTCTCATTTTCATTGCCTATGTACTCAAGTCTGGGACATCGCTTAACTTGATTGTCATTCTACTCTATGATACGTACAGTCTTCGTTCAAGTCATACATACCTTCTGCTCGTATTGGCTACATGAACCTCAAGTCATTGTGTCACTTCCGCAATATTAACCTCCTGGGTATTGAGCAGTAGGTCTACTTTAGTTTGGACAATTTTACCATTAGATAATTGATTCTTGTTAAAATCGACCGGTCAAGGAGTGAACCAATTCCTTACTATATTCTACATCACATGTGCGTATCCCCTTATTATAGGTATCCGCTCATGTATACCAGCTCCGACACCACATCTTCGCGTCATATGGTGAATAAACGCCGGCGGAGAACCGTATCTCCTACGGCTGCAAAATTACCGTCACGGGATATATAGGCCATTATCACTCTTTGGATCAAACTAAGCATCGTTACGGAGTTGTCTCATTGGGTGTTTGCACACTGGCAGTTGTCACTGAAGAGTACTGTATTTCAGCCGTAGATTGTCTGTTGTTTATCATAGAATTTATATTTGATATCAGAAGGCGTGTTCCCTTATTTGTATAAGATTCCCACGTCAGTGACTTCAGCGCCAAATAATCTCTCACCATTTTCTCTGTCACATCATTTACCCATGTCAATCACATAATGGTTCTAGCTTGCTGTTGGCGGACCCTTTAAGAGTTCCGAAGTTCTCATCATCTATGCTCTTCTTTCCAGAAAACGAACAATTGATTAACGTAATGATGAAGTGGAGAGGGAGAGGTGGCATCCTTCCATGAATGAAATAAAAAAACATCAATCCATGGATATGATACTGTCTAGATGATGAAAGTAGTATTTCTCTAGCGTTTTCCTTCAGTGACTTTGGGGATAAAGAGCCCTTGGCATCCTGGCATGACGTGTACGTGCATTACAGTAATTATTGACCAGACACCACATTACATTAATGTGCGGCGGAGTCTTAAAGCTGAGTGTGATAGTTGGCCCCTGACCGGATGGGCCGGGGCCGGGTGTGAGGCGTGGTATGCTCCACAATCTGAGCAAACGTGGTTAACAACGACACACCTATGTCGACATACTGTTGAGAGGGCAGGAAAAACCAATCTCAGATTGCGGGAAAGGCATCCAAGATGATTGCACACTCAAACGTACAGCGCTGCATCTGCGGATTGAATGCGGAAAACTTGTGCCTATGAGCTAGCCATGTCAACAGTTTGACAGCACTAGTCTAAAATGGTGATACTCTAGCTGATATAGAGATAATCTCAATCCAAGAGTAACAAGTACGTGCCATCCAGTCATTCTACAGGTAACAGTTATGTACAAAAGTTGATGCTTCTCGATGTGGCTGATGTTCCCGGAGTTCTTGGGACATTGGAGTCCGGTGAAAATGCGCTCTCATCTAACCTCTGTCAGTGGAGAAGAGGAATGCAAAAGAAGAATTGAATAAAGGTATTGATGAGGATTTCATCAATTATGGTGTCAGTGTATGTGAGGAATGCGGACAGATCAATAGGATTACATAATGGAAGCAAGATTATATGGGCGTTCGCCGCCTGCAGGCAAGAAACGTGGTGGACTTGGTATCAAAACAGGGATTCGATTATATCCGAAGTTGGTGAACCTGGATGACAGACAGGGATAAGCGGCACACGGCTCTTAACTTTGGTGGAGACTTAGTAAACGTGCTTCTTTACTCACTTATCGTCACCTTCCTACTACTATTCTCCTCTCAGAACTTGGTAGTCAAGTACGAGGTCATACCTCTCTCTCATCGACTGTCGCATCCACGGATCCTCTTGGTTCTAACGTACTTTTCCCGAGTACTTGGTCGATCCTGGCGACAACTTGACACAGCCCATTTTTCCATCACTCGCTCACTCATAGTCACTCCTTTATTCTCTTATCCTCTTGTGCAAGCTAACTACTCAAGCTAATACATCTAATACCTTCATCCTCTACCCCCAGCCAAAAAGAGGAAAACTAACCAAACTCTCGCAATCGAAGTATGTTCCAAGACTCACTTTTCGGATCTGCACCGCTTTAACACCATTTTCTTTCTTTCAGCGAGTTGTGTTTCTGTGGTATGTGAGCATCAACATGACATCAAGAGATGGTGTGTTACTGAACAGTGTTCAATAGAACAAACACGGGATTGTAAATTCAAGCGACAGGTGCGTTGATTTCCTACGTCACCCTTGTGCTCGACGAAAAACGTGGGGTCGTGAGAAAAATGAAAGTCAGCCCGTAAAGGGAGGCAGTGCAAGGAGATTTCCCTGATAAAAGTGGAAACTGGTGCAGATAGGTTGCAGCTCAGATGAAAGGAGGACTGCGAGGGAGAGATTAGACTGATTTGAGTAGGACTAGAGGGGGGGTGCGAAGGGCAGATGGGGCATTTGTGATGATGGTTTCGAGGCGTGACGATGTCTGTTTTCACATCTTCACAAGAACCTCCATATTTCCAGATCGGGTGCTGATAGCCGTCCACTCGGTCCACTGAACTGAACAGGGACCATTTTTATAGTCCTCCTCGTGGAATCTGTTACCTCTTGTTACGACTCTGGCGTCTAGCCCTCCTTGTTCCTCTTCCCCTCCTCCTTCTCCTCTCTCCTTTTTTATATTCTCTCTTGTTACGACTTTAGACACGCTGACGACGCCATTTCCCCCATTTACAGCGCGTGTGTTATTATATCCTCGCACTACACGCTCTACTCGATATCATTGTATGCACTGCGTTTTGCCATAGTGGGTGAGTGATTAACACGGCCTCGCTTTCGATCTCCTTCTCTTCCTAGATATGTCTGCTGGTCATGATTTCATGATCGACCATGTTTCCTATGACGATTTTATTTGGCCAAGTTTTATTTCTTTTCACCCACCATCTCCCTCCACGGCACCCCCCCCCCTCCACGCGTCCTGCGTGTCCCTCTCTTTTTTTCTATGTCTTCCTGTTCCTTGCATAATGTTAACAAACTTCATTCATCTAGTCCTCAGTCAAATATACAATTGACCTCGCAGGACTCTTTCCATATGAAAGACATCACACAGAAGCACTATCGCGCCTCTCTCATCTATCCCAAGAAGCGACCTTCCCCTCATGGTATAATAAAAGTTCACAAGTCTCCCACAGTTCCCCTCTGTGTACCCGCCCGGAGGAGCCCTCGTTCTGCCAAATCAGCCTTGATCCAGCTTCGTCAACGCGACGCCCAGATCACTGCTCTACGCAGAGAAGGTATTCTCCTCGAGGAGGAATATCGGGACGATATACGCCACTATATGCATGACATGGAGGTTGGTTCCTCTAATAACTCGTTTTATGTAACCAACTTATGCTAACCTTATTTCCCTTTCAGCGATATACAATGTCATCTACCCAGCTGATGGACCAACAACCCGAAATCCGATGGCACATGCGACCTTCTCTGGTTGATTTCTTAGTTGAAATACATTTCACCTTTCGTTTGCGGCCAGAAACCCTGTATCTCACTTTAAACATTATCGATCGCTATGTTTCTCGCCGCATCGTTTACATCAAGCACTATCAACTTGTCGGTTGTGCTGCACTCTGGATTGCTGCAAAATTCGAGGATGCCAAAGAACGTGTGCCTACAGTACAAGACTTGGCTCAAATATGTCGTGATACATATGAAGAGTCGGCTTTCATACAAATGGAAGGGCATGTGTTATCTACCATCCAATGGACCCTCGGGCATCCTACTGCAGAAGCATGGCTAAGACTCATGTGCTGTGGTCCCTGTATGGAAGAACCCAAGGTTCAGCACGTTGCTCGGTTCTTCATGGAGATTACATTATTTTACCGGGAATTCATCAAGTACCCACCATCAACGATTGCTCTTGCTGCCTTGACGCTGTCCCGATTCCTCTGCGGGAAACCTCGTAGAATGTGGGAAGAAACTGAAGAATGTCTAGAGGTCATAGATTATTTGGATACCCGACTTTCCACCAACGTGAATGACCTTTCAGAGACACTCATCAAGAAATATTCCTACGCATTTTATTCAAAAGCTGCAACATTTGTGGTGCAATTCTACCTACAAGGTGGTCGCTTTGTTCGTTATCCTCTGACTTCACTCCCCGTCACACCAAAGCGCTCTTCGATGTCCTCTACTGGAACACCAATGAGTTATACAACATCCCCATCAGACGTGTCCGATGACATGCCGCTTACACCCACTACGCCTTCTTTCCCGGATGACAAGGAAAATGTCCCTTCGTCATCAGCATTTGAACCTGTTCTTAATAAGAATCGTGTTGAGACACCTCCAGACCAGTTCTTGCCTCATGAGTTTGTCACATTTGGTCGGCCAGTTCTCCAGAGTCTCAATGTGGCTTCCCCACGGGCTGCAATGGTTTCCTAACAGGTTACTCGAGTGTCCCTTATTCTCTCATTTGTGTTCAGACAATTTCTTGTTCCCTTCAAAATGTAACATCAAAAGTCACCTCTCCCACCTCTCTGCAGTAACTCAATTTACCATGCATCTCTCATCTTCGTCAGCGAGGCTTTTTCCAGTTGATTATCCTGTGTCCATGGACACGCTTTTGGCGTCTACAGACGAACGACACACGCGGATGAGTGTATATATGTCTCTACGGTGGCACTCAGTCCCGATGTATCAAAGACAGTTTACTTCTGTCCGCCCTCAGATGTACGTGGTATCACACTTTAGTACTATCCATACGACTCCATTCCACCTTCACTCTTGTCGTCCACTACATTTATTCCATCACCTTACATCCACTTTCACTTCATTACACATGCATTCAGTCACATCCCGTCATTCACTTCACCCACCATTGTGCAATACATATCCAAGACAATCGAATCACCCCAAGCACTCGTTCAACTTTGTAGTGCCTACCACTTGGTTTAAAGTATATTTTATTCTTCATTTTATCCTATACCTTGTGCCGATAAGTTGGCGTCGTGCCTTCCCCTTCATTCGCTATACTTTTATAACGCGCCTTCACTTTATTTTTCCCTGGTTCTACTCGGCACAGCTCATCATACGTAACTCGCTTGTTCTTTCTGTGTCTCTAACCCTCAGCAACCAAGAACAATGCCTCAATCAATTGAAACAGTCTGCTTTTTGACAAGTACTACTCAATATGACAGTTTGACTTGTTTGAGATGGCCTCGCATAGGCGACTAACGCTAGTGTTTACGATAGTATCCATCTATTGTCTTGTTTGTCGATTTGCACGGGCCGTTTCTCGTCCAAGCTGATGCGACCGGCATTCAAAATTGCTGTTGTTAAAACAGTATTGGCAATGGTAGGAAGTCCGTGCTTGTCGTAGTGGGATGCCTCAGTCAAACCTGTATTCACACTCCGCACAGCATCTACAAATTTTTCAATCGAGATATATCCATATCCGCGCTGGCCATCGAAATGACCAGTTTCTGATGGCGAATATTTCATGCTGTGGATACATATTGAAAGGGTCCGTCCAATTGGAATAACAGTGGGATGTAAACTCACTAGAAAGGGTTATACCAAGTCTTTCCCGTTTCATCAACAGTCACATCGTATCCACGATGAGCTTGATCCATGCTGATGTCTCCCTTAAATAGTGATCAGATGTGCAATGAAAAGTTCACTCGCTTCGAGATATACCTTCTCTGCCATATAGTACCAATGCTGGGCAGAATGAACGCCCGCCTTCAACGGTGCCGTCCAGCTGGCTGTGTACACACCTGTGCCGCGGTGCTTGGGACTTTTGATGGATTGCCAATCCACCATAAGGGTAATTGTGTCCTCGGTTTGTGGTACGCAATTGTAAGGCTCGTTTGTTGCAATACCAGTTGCTGCACTAGCTACAACTCGAGTGGGAATTGCGAGATCTTGTAGAATCCAGCAGCAGATATCGACATGATGAGAGGACAGATAGTAGCTATCATAGGTCATGTTTATAACATCTATACAAGAGGAAAGGAGGTCACCTTATATCAGAATCTTTCCCCGCCCAAGCGCGGAAAGTTTCGAGTTGGCTTTTCGGCTGACTCATCCAAGCACTGAAGAAGTTGAACTCGCCCAGTGCTTGTGCTCGCATTCGCGCATCACTGTACGCAGGATCAAACCTACGAAAACGGGTAGCCAGTCTGAAAGCATGAGACGCCGATAAGCACAATACCTCTTATGGTGTTCAACGAAACAAACAACTTTATGTTTCCGAGCTGCCTCAATCAAAGCATTATGGTGTGATAAGAGCTGTGTCGCTGGTTTGGTGACAAGCACATGAATACCGCGCTCGATGGCGTATAATGCGATGTTGAAATGGGTACCTGACGTGTAAGATGGTGAGGGTTCTCAAAATCAAGAAGAGATGGGATCGTACTATCAGGAGTGAAGATGATGACTGCATCCCCAGGAGACAGCTTGTCAATAGCCTCCATGTCTGGAGAGAATAAGAAAGATACGGTACACATGATTGATTGGGTGCTTACAGGCTTTAGGATCAATCTTGCCACCTTTTGGAAATTCCTCAAAACTGTCAAATATAAGGACTAGTGTGCTCATGAGATAACATGGGGTCAACCTGGTATCCATATCCTTATAAACAGCGCCAATATTATCCGCGAGATGCTGTCGAATGGCTGGAAATTTTGCTCCGTTTACACCAACCATTCCCAGCTTTTCCACCTTGCAGCACATTGAGAGGCGGCATTAACATATAATACTAAGAAGAAATACTTTTCCGCGCCTTCTCAAATCGAATAATGTAAGGGCGACGACCTAGAGGCTGCATTGAAAAGCGTTGGAGATATAGACACAAGTAAAAACGAACACCAATCTGTGAATACAGGCTCGAATGGAAACGGAGCATCAGTGGACTTGATACATGCTGACCTTCTTATCGGATTTCGAAGCACCTGAGCCAGTCCATCCAGTAGTATATTCTCCCTGAAGAGTGTTACTGAATTGTTACTTGCCCTTGACAAAGACATACAGTACCACCTTAAAAGACAGACTTTGAGATTTGGGACACTGTGTTAAGAGTAATAGAGATTGCTCACACATCAAGACATTAAGCTTCGGAGTTGTGGACATGGTGATATGATATGGGTGGAAATGAGACGAAAACCCGGTTCTTATATGACGATAAGATGGTAACAGGAGAAGTAGTGGAAGGTACGGTCCGAGTCCCGGCGCGGACGACCGACGGGATAAATTGTAGTTCAGAAGTAGTTACGACTGAGTTATGGTATAAAGATAATGATATGAACATGTCGTATTGCGGTAGTTGAATTATGACGAGGAAGAAAAATTAAGGAGGGACGGAGGTAGTGGTGGTGACGAGGGAGGGGAAGGAAAGCGAGAAGAGTGTTGCGTCACGATCACGTGTTAGAGCAGCACGTGGGAGGAACAAGTGGCAATGGAGGAAAGAGAGGGATAGAGACACTGAACGGGGGCGATTCTGCGACGAAATTGAGTAGCAAGAAACGCAGAGAAAAGGAATGAAAGAGAGTTAAGTGTAAAATAGGACTTGGAGATTAGCAGTAACGCGACAGGAAGGAATGGAGAGATGGTGGGTAGAGGGTGGGGGGGGGGAGGGTGACAGAGGAGGGGAAGTAGGACTTGAGAGGGTGGAAGGGTGAAGGGGTATGTGATAAGGGAGTAAGGTGGAAGGTGGAAGGTGGAAGGTGGAAGATGGAGTTGAGGTGAGGAGGAGAAGAGGAGGAGAAGAGTAGCGGTGTCGGATTGACGCGCACACGGAAAGCAATTCACATTTGCTCGACCTCCGCCCAGCCACCTGTCCCTTTTCCTGCCGCTTTCCCCCATCAGCCTTCCCCTCTTGTCTCTCATCACGTCTTCCACTCTCCCTCCTTCTATCTTCCTCCCTCCCCCCTCCCCTTCCCACCATGCCCACCTGTCGTCGAAAGCGGGTCGTTCTTACCGAGCCCTCAGATGCTTTGCTCCAGGCTCTCAAGTCTGACCCTAACAGACAGGTCTTTTACCTCCACCAGACCGGTGAAATTTTTGAAACATTCGAGTCCGTTTTCTCTCTCTCTCTTTTCATTCCTTCTCCTCTTCAAACTCCTTCTCATCGCCCATTCTAGGGCATATGCTTCTCGCATGTCTTTTTATAGGCTCAAACAGTTCCAATGCGAGGTCACAGGGAAGAGTGGTCTAGATTACTTTCAGGCAGTTGAAAGTGAACGTTTTGAAGCCAAGACCATGCACACTCGATTCTCTGAGCCTCTCAAACCTGCCGTACTCAAGGCTGTCCAATGGCGTATGAACATTTCGCTCCTCTCTGGTTGCCCATATTGATACTTTGGTGATAGAGGTCATGGGTCGCCTTGACCACCTCGTGGAAGCTGTATATGAGCGATTCAAGGATCGCTATTTCAAAGGAGAGCGTGCGTCGTCAATGACATGATACCGAACCACAGCATCTTGATGAGTTGTTTATTGTCTAGGAGTATTGGTCGATATCTCAGGCGTCAAGTACGTGATTGTGCCAACAACACACCAAGTCCTTCAGCTTACGGTACCAATATTACAGGTATCACGCTCTCGTTGAGAAAGTTTACCCTCCAAAGTACAGTTCTGACGAAAAAGCCCGTGATGCTCACAAAGACCCGTCCTCCTCTTCCGCCTCGTCACTTGAAGATGAAGCTCCTCATGTCATTGGTGGGGATTTAAAGATACCCATCAAGGACGCCAATGCCCGTGATGATCCAATTCTGTATTATTACTGGGTTCACATACAAGAACTTGAAAAGGATAAAAGCCACAGCAAAGACAAGACAGCAGCGAGGGAAGCGGAGAAGGACGCGAAGTTGATAGGTAGTGTGATGGAGGTGCAGTGTGCTATGATGAGGTATATCCTATTCATATGGGATTTGGAAACTTGCTTCACCTTCACAATAATATCACAGCCGGGACCGTTTATCCTTCTCGAAATCTATTCTTCGTCGATTTATTCGAGATTGTGTTGACAGAGACGCCGCTGTCGCGTCACCATGGACCGTCAAGCCTATGATTGCCAAGAGATACGGCGTTGATTCTATTATGCCAGAGGAGACGCGAAAAGGGGTTGAAAGTATCAAGAAGGGCGAGATCGATAAAAGGAAAAAAGTATGGGAAGAAAAGGAAGGACCTCCAACAAAAAAGCAAAAGAAAATGACAGCTGCTCAAGAGGAGAGAGGTAAAGCACCGTGTGCACAGTTCATGACTACTTTTGTTAATCAAGCTGCTGATAGCTAAAGTTCTTGCTGCTGCTGCTGAGAAACGAGACCGAGAGACCCGTGAAAAGGCTGAAAAACAGAAGCAGGCAAAGGAAGAAGCAGAGCGACTTGCCGCAGAAAAGAAAAAAAAGAAACCTGTCCGCTATCCTACTGAGGACCTTGACGTACGAATTGCAGATAAAGATAAGAAAGCAGGCATGAGAGTTCAACGACCTCTGGCAAATCGGTCTGCGCTGCCTTTCAATGATAAGCCAGGCATCTTCGAAGCATTTCTCATGGGCTGGAACTTCTTGGTTGTGTATGGGTAGGTTATTTTGTCTTCTTTTCATTCTCTATACTGACTAAAGTACTTCAGCCAACCTCTCCATTTGTCTCCTTTCACTTTGGATGACTTTGAGCATGCGTTACGTCATTCAGTCCCTGAACCACCATGTCCACTGCTTGCTGAAATTCATGCCACTCTCATATATAATCTCCGTACTGTGCCCTTCACGAGACATAGTGCTTTATTATCCTTGCTACGTCTGAA
This sequence comes from Amanita thiersii Skay4041, assembly GCA_002554575.1. Taxonomy (NCBI): domain Eukaryota; kingdom Fungi; phylum Basidiomycota; class Agaricomycetes; order Agaricales; family Amanitaceae; genus Amanita; species Amanita thiersii. The sequence continues at coordinate 458,951 of KZ301969.1, forward strand.
AGAGAAAATGGAAGATGGTGAACAAGCAACTACAAGAGTCTTGGGTGTTACAATTGACGAGCTCACTGCCGCTATGGCAGAAGTGGGCAACAATTGGGAACGCATTCCTCTTCGGCATACAGAAGGTCGAGATGGATGGGAGGAAGCTCTTGTAGGGTGTCTCAAAGACGTCAGTGGATCATTCTCTATTCCATACACCATTTATGACATACAAGTATCTAGCACGCTACTTCAACAACCTTCCCAAGACTTCGTGAAGTTTTGACACAGTTGCTCTTCGTGACTGAACCATCATTGGGTAGATCTAGTTCTAGGGAACCAACTCCAATGGAAGCGTCCAATGTCTTATCAACTGCTTCGAAACGGTACTATGCGTTGTCCCCCGAAGATCGGATAGCTATTCTATCGTTCATGTGCAATTTGGCCATTTCCAGCAAGGCAATCCATACACATATGGAGTATTGTGAGGAACAACTAACAGCATTGAGAAAGGAGAAGATAGAAGTTAACCGCCTAAAAAAGCAATAGTATGTGTCGACTCATGTAACGCCTCTCGCTCCGAGTAAACCTGATGAGTCATACCCCTAGCTTGGAAGAAATGAATATCCTTTTGGGTGAAACCAAAGAAGATTCTTCCCCAAGTCAAAATGGCGGCGACGAAGACGCAGTTATGCAAGACTCGAGTGAATTATCCGATGTCTCCGAAAGTACCTCAGAGGCGAACAGTAAGAAAGGCCGACAAAGTCGACAGGCACATGCAAAGGAGCGCGAGGCTGCAAGGGCAAAACAAGCCTTTGTAAAACAAGCTATCGCAGAGCATCGTCGCCTCGATGAGGAAGTCAATAAACTAGAACGAAGACTAGAAGCAATTGAACGTGAGTTCAGGAAACTCCTTGGAGCTGTCCGCGTTAAGCCACTAGGGAGAGACCGTTTCTATAACCGCATCTGGTGGTTTGATGGAATGGGATCGGCATCTCTAGTCGGCAGTGGTGGTGTGGCACAGTATGGGACTGGCAGGATCTTTATACAAGGACCTAGTGAGTTTGATGCGGAAACATTAGAGAGGCGGAAGGATGAATGTATTGATGAGCGGAGGAGGGAGGAGGAAGGAGCTGAAGGAATGCTAGAGCCTGGTGATTGGGCGGTATATTCGGAGTTGGAGGAGGTGAACTTATTTTGCTACTTGGATTATGCAAAGGTCGTGCTGATTCTTTGCATCCTCTGATATAGCTCGATGAATTTTTCTCTTGGCTGAATCCAAAAGGGCACCGCGAAATCGCGCTGAAAACTGCGTTGACCAAGTGGTGGGCGCATATTACAGCAGGGATGCGCAAGCGTATCTCGGTTTGTGCAATGATTATGATCCGATAACTGTGATAGTGATGATAATTCTAGGACTTGAACATCAATGCAAAATTACCCGACGCGCGACGTAGCACTCGCACAAAATCAGGAAATGCATATGATATTACCCGGGAGCCATACATGATGTGGACTAATCGTAGAGCCATCACATCTGCCTAGGTCCGAGGCAGAAGGGCATTGGTACTGTAATCACTAGCGCGTAGGTGGATGTACATACCCTACACTAGATGTCTTAATTCACTTCGCTACCATGTGAAGCTGCTCAGTCCTCTTGTGTCGGAACAAAAGGCCGCAGCTGAAAATTTTAACGGAGCAAGCCTTCCTCCCGTATTTTAATAATGTCCTGACCTCTCTTCATCCACCATCCCAATGTCCCTACTTCCAATCAGCATCAACGTCGCGTCTGCTGCTAATGCAAGAAGCACTATTGGAGATGCCTTGAGCTCGTGTATGTGTTGTTTTTGCAACTCTTTTCAAGCAATTTATTAAACTAATGTTCTATTGATTTCTACAGATCGTCGAGCACAATATATGGTTGCTGAGTCTCCTGCTATTCGCACAATTCGGTGTCCAGACTTTGAGGTCGATTCCAGCTCTGAAGAGGAGGAGGACGCAACAGAAATTGCTGAAGAGTTACCAGGACCGTCTTCACCTCCTAATGATTTCTCCTTCGTCAGCGAGCTGCCATGGGACGAGGACTCAGAACAGGGTGGTCGGACACCAAAAATACAACCTCATGTGCCCCGACCAAATAGAGTACGCATTCCTAGAAGGAGTAGGCGATTACAACGGCCCCGTACGATTAGTGATGTCACGCCCCTATTACAAGCCCCACCCCCTGTTGCACTTGATATCCCCGTTGCTGTACATGAACAGCAAAATATCAATAGTCAAGGATACCTAGCTATCTCAGACTCATTCTCTCGACGTCTATCTGTATCATCAAAAAGTATACGTCAGACCCACACTGGCCAAAGCACTTTTGGACAGACTGTACGTATCTTTCTCTCGTATTTGGCTTCGTCGTCAGTGAACGTTCTTCATTTTCTAGCTCTTTAACGCGACAGCAATATTGCTCGGTATAGGATTGCTCTCTGAACCCCTGGCATTTTCGTATGCCGGATGGACCGCAGGAACAATCCTCATTATTTTCTATGCCTTCATTGCATCTTATACGTATGTATTGTTCAACGATGCTAGCTTAGATTCCTCCTGAAACGTGTTCATAGTGCCAAGATTCTAGCTCGAGTGATTGTCGCTGATCCTCGTATGAAAACGTACTCAGATATAGGCCGCAAGGCTTTCGGACCACGATCTTATGTTATCATCAGCTTTCTCTTCTGTTTGGAGCTTTTTGGTGTGAGCGTTGTGCTCGTGACTCTTTATGCTGATTCTCTCCATGCAATATTTCCCCAATATCCTTCAACCACTTATAAAATCATGGGTTGTATCCTGTACGTCTCCCTGAATAACTTTTTGTTTTCACTACACTCAATAATGAACCATCAGACTTATTCCAATGGTTTTTCTACCTCTTTCGCTCCTCTCTTATGCCTCTATATTGGGTGTCGTCTCCACGATACTTTTGGTGATTGTTGTGTTCATTGATGGCTTCTCGAAGCAAGAAGCACCTGGCAGCTTATTGAACCCTGATGCAACCAATATTGGGGTTCAGAGTTTTCAGAAGCTCGGGATCGCCTTCGGATTATTTATGGCTGGTGTATGTTCTCAATTGGTTTATAAGTATTGTTTCAACTGATTTGATTATCTAGTTCGCTGGGCACGCTGTCATACCTTCTTTAGCTCGAGATATGATCGATCCAAGCCAAAGCGACAGGATGATTAACTGGGCATTTGTGGGTCAATCACTCATTTTCGTTTATAGTCTGGTTCTTTATAATGACATTGTATAGACCATTGCCACGGTTGTATACACTGCCATTGGTTATGCTGGCTACCTTATGTTTGGAGATAACGTCAGCGACGAGGTACGAACAGTTTCATTTCAGTTCAGCATGTTGCTAACCTTAGTATCATAGATAAGTAGAGACTTGTTGCAGACCAAAGGATATAATCCTGTCCTCAACCAGCTTGTGTTGTGGATGCTTGTGGTCAGTCCGATGTAAGTCACCTAGCTAACGTCAAGAAACTGAAATCCTGATTCTGCAACGCGTAGAACCAAGTTTGCTTTGAATAATCAACCAGTGCGTTTTCTTAGTTCTATATATCATACCATTCACACATGTGTTCGCCAGCTCAATGCAACTGTGGAAGCGGTTCTGGGAATATCGATGGTCAAGGATAATATCACTAAATCCAATGATGGGACGTTCGACAATGATAAATTGTTTCTAAAGAGATGTTTGACTGCATTTCAGCGAATTCTGCTAACAATAATGACAGTCATTGTTTCCATCGCAGTACCTCAGTTCAGTGCAGTCATGGCTTTTCTGGGGTCCGTCTCCGCATTTATGATCAATATAGTTGGTCCTGTCGCAGTGAAAGTTGCAATGCAACGTTATTGTGGCGTCTTTGATGGGGCAATTTTAGTGATTGGTGTTGCCATGGCCATTTGGGGCACGACTTCAGTTGTCCTTGCTGCTTAGCTTATGATCTTTCCAGGACTGTTTAATAATAGCTCGTACACCATATATGACGCGAAAATGACCATGATGAAGCTAGATAACACTGCAGATTACTGTTCAAGAATTTTATCTAAACCTTGAGCGCAGAATGTGCAATAATTTTAGCAATTTCTAGTAGGATTGAATTACACGCATATTATCAGTCAGGTAAGGATAGACGTACGAGGTAGTTTAATGTTCTCTTGCACAACGGTTGCCTCTATTTGATTGTCGGGATTAGGTGGAACCGTGATGACACCATTGGAACTATCACGAATCCAGCCAAGTTCCTTGATATATAATTCCAAACTTCCTCCTTGGTAAAATTCAGAGAGAGAACGCAGATAGAGGAAGGGTAGTCAAACCTTCCAGGTTGAGATATAAACCCAAGCGCTCAAAAGTAATGCGGGTAAATGTCGCTTTGACAGCCCGAATAGCAACGCTACGAATAGCATTCTCAAAACCTGCACATTCCACGGTGTAGTTATCGCGCAGAGTCTCAAGTTCTCTAGAGTTGTAATATTGCCAGAAGGCGGGGAAACGACAGCGGTAAAGCAGATTATGGAGATTCTTCAGGATTGGTAGAAGAGCAGGGAGAGGATCCGGCTCGTCTAGTGTGGAGTTAATGGGCCTTTCGTCCAACAAGGAGATACACAAATTGAAATCTGGTAGTGGAGTGGAGGTGAGTGATTTGATAAGGATGTTAATGACTACATCTGGGTTGTAGAGTTCGGGATTGAACTGATAACTGGGGGGGGGAAAACGGTCATGAGGCAAGGAGGAGAAAATAACAAAGAGATTTTCAATACAGTTTGAGAATGGCGAGATTGGCTAGACAATCATATTCTTCGCTGCGTATCTGGTGATAGAGATAATCTTCGAGGATACTGACATTGGAAGGGTTGTAACGATCTGGAGCAGAGATTGATGGAAAGAGGATGGAAAGATGGAGTAGCACTGACCGACGCCAGATACAAGGCCTTCAATGAGTTCAGTGCGAGTAGGAGGAGTTATCCATGAAGCGGCCATGAGAGGAAGAAGGAAACTTTTTGAGAGCACGTGCTGGCTCACCAACGCGCTCTCCCTTCTTTCACTGACATGTACAACCTACGCTACATCCTCAGTGGTCACACTAGATCAGTGTCTTCCCTCAAATTCAGTCCTGATGGCACCCTTCTTGCCTCCGCTGGTATGCCAAGTTTAGTTCTCCTTGAACCCATACATTCTCATAAACCCTGGAGAAAAGCCGCTGATAAATTGATCAAATTATGGGATGCTTATACTGGCCATATCGTACGAACATTTTCTGGCCACAGCGCAGGAATTTCGGATATTGCTTGGTCGAGTGATAGCGACTATATTGCGTCCGCTTCTGACGACAAAACCATCGTGATATGGAGTTTAGAGCTCGTATGTGATATCATTACAATCCCCACTTCAAATTTTGTTTACTGTTATCCAGGGGACAGCGGTCAAAACTCTTGTTGGCCACACAAACTTTGTGTTCTGTGTCAATTTTAATCCCAATTCAAATCTACTCGTTTCTGGTGGCTTTGACGAAACTGTAAGGGTCTGGGACGTCGCTCGAGGTGCGTTTGCGTTTGTTGCTAAATTATATGGATACTAGCATTTTTTCGTTAGGTAAAGTTCTCAAAGTGCTTCCTGCTCATTCCGATCCAGTCACTGCCGTCAGTTTCAATCATGATGGAACGCTCATTGTCTCCTGTGCTATGGATGGCTTAATGTAAGTCCATTTGGCAGGATGGAATGACCTTGAAATAGACATATTATAGACGCATCTGGGACGCTGAGTCTGGCCAATGTTTGAAAACTTTGGTCGATGATGATAATCCGATCTGGTGGGTCCTGTTTAAATGTAATCAGGATTTTGACTCAGTGAGGCATTCTGTGAACAGTTCTCATGCAAGGTTCTCTCCGAATTCTCGTTTTGTTTTGGTCACAACTCAAGACTCGACTGTGAGACTATGGAACTATCATTCTTCTCGCTGTGTCAAAACGTACAGCGGGCATACAAATCGGACATATTGTATATCAGCGTGTTTTAGTAATACAAGTGGCAAATACGTGGTGAGCGGAAGTGAAGATGGCAAGGTCTATATATGGGATCTTCAAACGCGTCAGCTTGCCCAGACATTGGAAGGTCACAGAGGTAAGATATGTTGGTCGATATTCGAATTGGACTGAGAGTATTCATAACAGACGTTGTGTTAGCAATTGATGTAAGTGAGGATAACTGATGACAATAAGAGGAACTAAAAGAGAGTAGACACATCCACTGAGAAGCATCATAGCATCAGCCTCGATGGATAAGGACCTAACAATTAGACTGTGGTATGAAGGGGATTGAGAAAGAGGATAGAGGAATAAGCTGGAATGCGCGCCACCATTCGAGTTGTCCCCCTTACTGTAGCTGACAAAACATTTGACTCATTACCGCTTGCTGTGCTCATTTCAAACTCCGACCTACCATAAGAACCCCTTTGCCCCGCTTTTCTCTCTTCCTCTTAACCTTCATCACTATCGCCAATGCAAATATTCGTGAAAACCCTCACCGGAAAGACCATCACTCTCGAGGTAGAGTCTTCGGACACTATTGATAATGTTAAGACCAAGATTCAAGACAAGGAGGGGTATGTATTTTATCGGTGTCTTGTCCGTTCACTCTGGCCCTTACACCTCATCTTTTCAGCATTCCTCCTGACCAACAACGTCTGATCTTTGCTGGCAAGCAGTTGGAGGATGGTCGTACTCTTTCGGATTACAACATCCAGAAAGAGTCAACGTTGCATCTCGTTTTGCGCCTCCGTGGAGGTATGCAGATTTTTGTCAAGACACTCACCGGGAAGACAATTACGTTGGAGGTCGAGTCATCTGACACCATCGACAACGTCAAAGCGAAGATTCAAGATAAGGAGGGTATCCCTCCGGACCAGCAGCGCTTGATCTTCGCCGGAAAGCAGCTTGAGGACGGCCGCACCCTTTCTGACTACAACATTCAGAAGGAATCCACCCTTCATCTCGTCCTTCGTCTGCGTGGTGGTATGCAGATTTTCGTCAAGACTCTGACTGGCAAGACCATCACACTTGAGGTCGAGTCGTCAGACACCATTGACAATGTCAAAGCGAAGATCCAGGACAAGGAGGGTATTCCTCCTGATCAGCAACGACTGATCTTCGCTGGCAAGCAATTAGAGGACGGTCGCACACTCTCTGACTACAACATTCAGAAGGAATCCACCCTTCACCTTGTCCTCCGTCTCCGCGGTGGCATGCAAATTTTTGTCAAGACTCTTACTGGTAAAACAATTACATTGGAAGTTGAGTCGTCGGATACCATCGACAATGTCAAGGCGAAAATTCAGGACAAGGAAGGAATACCTCCAGATCAACAACGTTTAATTTTCGCGGGGAAACAGCTTGAGGACGGTCGTACGCTCTCCGACTACAATATCCAGAAAGAGTCAACACTACACCTTGTTCTCCGTCTGCGTGGTGGCATGCAGATTTTTGTGAAGACTTTGACCGGCAAGACCATTACGCTTGAAGTCGAGTCATCGGACACGATAGACAATGTGAAGGCGAAAATTCAAGATAAAGAAGGAATTCCCCCTGACCAGCAGAGACTTATATTTGCTGGAAAGCAGTTGGAGGATGGAAGGACCCTTTCTGATTATAATATTCAAAAAGAGTCAACTCTTCATCTTGTTCTCCGTCTTCGTGGTGGTCTCTGAATTTGGTTATGGGAAGGTTGGGTCTGATTAACGCCAGTTGATATATAGTATTGTAGCTCTTCTTTACATTTATCACGTCTTAAGCAACATTTGTGTCAACTATCTGATTCCGCCTGAGGCTGCTTTCGTCGTCGCCTTTTTTTGCGTGGCTGTTCATCTTCTGGGTTTGCGGTCATTGTTTCCTCTCTGTTCCTTTTCTCCCCTATGCTCAGCTTCTCAGGTTGCTTATGTTTTATAGAAGAGTCCACTTTTTTCTTTTTCTTCATGCTCAATGGATTTGGTCCTTTTGGTCCCTTTCTTTTTCGCAAAGGTGCTTGAGGGATAGAAGGCCCAACAAGAAGTATATCAGATACGGGTGCGTGCAATGAATCTTCTTCTGTCTGTACTGGAATCAAGTCGGTGAAGCAAATAGAAGGATGGAATACCAACCGCTGCCTTTGCTTTGATAGTTGCGTCACTGGGTGGTTCCAGTATCAGAACAGCTCGATTGATATGCAGAAGCGGCACTGCCGGTATCCTACGGAGCTTGATACGAAGGGAGTGGGATTGTGTGGCGACGACGTATCTATGTGGATTAGATTCGCCTTTTTTTGTTTGATTTATAAGCGGTGCTGAGACATAGGTGTAGGATGAAGCATACCAATAACACTCGAAATACAGTCAAGGCCTGGGATAGCCTCACGATGGTTGCATTTTCGACGTTCAAACGATTTAGCAAGATCTACAGCAGGTTGTGCTGCCTTCCCTTGGAGATAAAGCTCATGAATACAACATTGGGTAATCACTAAAGAAAAACTGGCCGTCAGGCTCAGCATTTGCATGTGCCTTTTCCAAGGCAACTACTTACTAGGTTTTATTTCTCCTTGGAGTACAGTGTTCAATTGCTTGACGAGTTCGAATTTGAGATCTATTGCGGTATTGCACATCGTAGAATCAACTAGTAGCAAACTAATAAGGCAGTCAACCATGATGTTATACGAGTTGCTCACCTAAAACCTGGTAAGGTTGTCTAAAAGCGAATGACATTGAATATAAATGCATGAGTTTCCGATACGATTTTGCGCGTTTTTGACGCATTTTGAGTGGGTTGAGGAAGTCAAGTTGGATGATTTGGGCGTATTTACTTGCTCCGTCTGAACCTGTTACAACATGGTGACCAAGCTACTTCACCTCCTTATTCACCTTCTTAGGTATACTATTCATTTCTTTCTGTGCATCTTTGATTCAGATATGCTGCAGTACTATCGCATATGCATCTGCCTTGAATCTTCAAGGTACAATCCGATGGAATGACATTTGCCAGGGTACGCACTCGAGTAAACATAGCTTTTCTCTGCTCATGTATTTCCTAGGAATTAATGATCTCGGTCAGGCTGAGGTAGTCCTAGACAATCGAGCATATGGAACAGTAACCAGAAATGGGAACTTCACAATGTAATACCCACTTGATACTCTGCCATTCAAAAGCTAATATACTTCTAATGTAGATTCGACGTGGCAGCTGGTACATACCTGTTATCCGTGTCATCTCACGATTTCTCCTTTGACCAGGCAAGTGGCAGCTACGACCTATTAAGGGCGACGTCAGATAATCACGCTTCATATATAGCTACGTGTTGATGTTATGACCTCTGATACACAACCAGAAATCCGACCTTACGTCTCTGGATCACCACTTCACCCACCTAGTCAAGTGCTGCTCCAATATCCTATTGTTCTCGCCGCCCGGCAAAGACATGGATACTTTCTGGCACGGGAGTCATTCAGCATGTTCACTATGTTTTCGAATCCGATGATGCTTTTCATGGTGTTCGGAGTCGTGATGATGCTGGCTACGCCATACCTCATTGTGGGTCCTTTGAGTCATTAACACTAGTCCTTACTAAACTGACATATTAACATATTGCATCAGAAAAATATGGATCCTGAATCTCTTAAAGAGCTCAAAGAGCAGCAGACGAAAATGGCGAACATGCAAAATGCTATCGCCAGTGGCACAAGGTGGATAACTTTATGGCATGAGATGTCTGATTCACTGACAACGCCACAGCTTCTCTACCCTACTAAACCCACAAGGTGGATCAAGGCCAACGGCGGCGGGACTACCGGAAAGAGCAGCTAATGCTAAGGGTAAGGGAAACAAGAGGAGAGCATAGGATGGAGGTTTTTGTACACTGGTGCTAGGTTTTGCGATTTGGATTATATGACTGCGCGCACTCATGGGGGTATCGTAAAGCACGCCGTAGTATAACATTTCTAACACAGCTGAGATCTGATTGATGCCGGATATGTCCAAGACAAACGTACCTTTTCTTGTATTGAGCGAGAATGGTATGGGCAGAATTCCTGTCGTTCTGAGGTGTGGTCATACCGCTGACATAGTTTGTTACGCAAACCCATTTGGGTACAAGAGGAAGCACGTACTAGTCCTCAACCTCAGTAACTTCAATAGTATACATCTTATCATTCTTGGCGACGCTCTCGTCCATGGCAGCAGCACCTGGGGCATCTTCTATGTTGAGGGCTGTTGCAATGAGGGACTTGGAAAGGCTGCTAACAGATGCCGGAGTGGACAGGTTTGGGTAGTCAAGAACAATAACATGTTCATCTGGGTGGTTCGGCAACAAGGCGAGTGGGGAGTCGTCCTGATAGTGGTAATGAATTGAAGGGTGTCTTAGGGTATTAGAGAGAGGACCGGGGTTATTGGTAGCCAAGGAAGAATGGGAGAGGAGGATGTAGAAGGGAGGGGAAGGATTAGGGGAATTGAATGACATGGGAGACCGAGCCAAGCGTTGGTCCGTCACTTTTTGATCCTCTGCATGCTGCCAAGCAACACCCCCGCAGTTCATCACGACGACGACGACGACGACGACGACGACGACGACTACAAAATCCCGCCAATGTCCTCTCCTCCCCTTATTCCCTTCTGCTCCCCTCATCATCCTCCCCCCACTCTCCTTTATCCTGTCCTTCCTTCATTATGTTTATTCTTCTCTATATCTTTTCTGCTTTGGCCTTCGCTTCCTCCCTTCATGCCACTCCAATTTATCCTACTATCTCCCTTATGGACCCAGATTGCATCTCATGGTGCAATCTCCATAAATTTGGCTGGTTTTCCCGTCATTGGCTCTCTTCATCTTCGTCACCAACTTCTGCTGCCAGCTCCCAAACTTCCATAACGGAGAATTTCGTCTCCATTAAATCTACCCCCTTATCAGTCTCGACTTTCCGTCATCAAGATCCAGGTGCTACGCAGGCATCTACCATTCATGAGCATGCATTTTCATCGACTGTCGTTGGTCCAAGCTCTACCGTCATAACAACCACTTCGGCACCGCAATCAACGTCAAGTGTTCCTGACTCCCAAACACTAGGTGGCGATATAGAGACCTATCTCTCTGCTCATAATAAACTCAGGGCCCAACATGGTGCTAATCCCTTGACATGGAATGAGGAGTTGGCTAGCAAAGCTCAACAATGGGCCAACGATTGCCATTGGGGTCATTCCGGGGGCACCCTTGGTAGTTTTGGAGGTTAGTTTCCCTTCCGTTCTCCTTGCAAGATGATCATGAAGTCCTGTTGTCTAGAAAATTTGGCAGCTGGTACTGGATCCACTTTCGACATTGCCTCCGCCGTTAAGGCTTGGACAGATGAAGTTGGTACGATAGTCCATCTTTGACTAATAGAGTCATTCTATCTTATATATTCCCTTATTCCCTTATAGATCAATACGATCCCAACAACCCTGTTCCTTCGCACTTTACGCAAGTAGTTTGGAAATCTACTTCTGAAGTTGGGTGTGCCATGCAATCATGTCACGACCTTCTTGGCACCGGTACTGGAGTATGTGCTCTTCATATCGACAAGTTGTTTTCTGACTGCTCGCCCTCAGGTGGCTAGATACTATGTTTGCGAATATTCTTCACCTGGCAACGTTATTGGACATTTCGCGTGAGTGATAAGTTGTTTATAACTGTGAAGTGTTCTTGAAACGGAGAAACCACAGAGAAAATGTTCAAGTCTGAGACTTGATATATATTATATTCCCTGGCAGGCCAAATGATTTCATTTCCGATTATAATTATATGCTGTACTATTACGTAAAGCGAATGATTATTATTATTAAAAATAATTGCTGCTCACTGCTACCTTGATTCCATGTCATGGTATTTTCTCGACCGCTGTTGAGAACCGTTTCTGACTTTGGTTATGCCTTCTTTGTTTTAATCATCACTACTGCAACTGCTCTCTCGTGTGCTGCACTTCTTTCCCAAGCTGTGCGGACAGCGCCAAACCGCTCTTGGTCAAGCAATTTCAATGCCTTTGTCATCGGTGCTTCATATGCAGCTGTGGTAATGACCTGTTCAGGACTATAGCCAAGGCGACTCACACAAGGTATATGCAGCTTGTTGCCTCATTAATGCTCTGTTTGAAGAGGAGGATTGCCGTAAGGCTGAGATTGCAGCGCATTTCGAAAGTACACAAGACGATTGGAGGTGGTGATGTCCCAGACGTCAGCTACGCTAACAATTCGTCTTCTAACAATACTAATCTTTCCTGGGGGCACGGAACGACGTGTTGCTCATACAGTCCGTGTACAGGTACATCACTCAGGAGTACGTCAGGGCATGTCTGATCTCCTACACATCCTCGCCAAGGGATGCATTCCATGAAGGTTGGGGGAGGCCTGGTGGGTTTCTTTGTTGCGTGCTTTTCATAATCTCTCATTTGCCCTCTCTTTTCCAAGGCACAAGCCACCAAGGCATACGTTTCAAGGATCACCTTCTAGACACGATTCCACAAATAGGCATGTTGGTTTTCCTAGCAAAACTTGTCCTCATAGTGACAGTCGGTTAACGTGCCTTTGGTCTGACTAACTTTATTATGGTAGATGAGTTAGCCCACAAAGTCATCCCCAGTCATCCCTCATTGAGGCAACATGCTCGCATACTGCATCACTTCCGTTTCATAATTCCCTTATTAAACCGAGATAAAGATGGCTTGACACCGCTTCACAAATATGATTCTGTCATTCAGATTGCTCGAAATTCCTCTAGTCCATTGTCAGAAGGAGAATTTGAGCTGGGCATGGAGGCAGCAGCAGAAATGATTCACAGGCAAGCATCGTGCACTTTCTGTTCATGTTTGATCTAACTAATTGTTTATGTACCAGTCTCTCTTTCTGCCTTGATGATGTACAATCCGATATATCGCTACAGGCATCTTCGTCTATACTCAACGAACCAACATAGAACCTCATTCTTTTCTACACCGTATAGATCACTCTCATTACCAATTGGTATCAAACAGACAATATGAATACTCTATATAATTCGATCATTATACCATCTAAACCTTATCCTAGTTCGGCCGGCCGAACTTAGAACACAAAGACCTGTTAGTGAAAGAATCTGGTTTCAGTCACCAAATCAAGCTGAAAGTATTTCATGTACCTTGTGATCTAGTTTGCTGATGGTATATGGAGCTGGGTATTTCAATTCATCAAGGTTTTTCCTGCAATGCTGTGAACATTGGGTTTGGCATTAGAAGCATTGGCTTACTTCATGGCAGCAACCATTGGAGGGGGACCTGCGTAACCAACTTTCATTAGAAATGCCAGGAATCCAGATTCGGCGTTTACGACATACCACAAATAAGTAACTTGCTCTCCGTTTCAGCGGGGTTTGGTAGGTATTGATTGATGTGCTCCTTGGTGACGAAACCAACACCTCCCTTCCAGCCAGCAGGGGGGTTATTCAAGACATAGTATAATGTAAATCTGCTTTCGTAATCTTGGGCAAGTTTATCAAGCTCAGACTTAAGCAAGATATCTTCATGATTGACATTCGCATAGATCAAGTTGACTTTGGTATGGTCATCGGGATTGGAGAGGGCAGCTCGGAGAATTTGGTACATGGGCGTGATGCCAGTACCACCTGCAATCATGCTGACTACTTTGGTGAGGTCAGGATTGTAGACAAAGTTGCCTTTGGGGCCTTTGACACGAATCTTGTCCCCAATTTTTAGTTGTGCAAAGTGGCGGGAAATATTTCCTTTCTCGTAAGTCTGGGAACACTGTACAGCATCAGATTGAAATATTGGGGCAGAACTACTGCACCTTGATGAGAAGGTCAAAGTACCCAGAGTCTTCACCGTTGCTGATTGGAGTATAATTACGGGATATCATCTTGCCATTAATCTCTGCAGAGACAGCAATATGTTGACCAATGGGGAGATTGAGTACATCTCGTGCGCTGGATAACTTGAGACGGTATCTAAGACATAAATGTAGGATTCAAAATATTGAAAGACAGTAAAGGACCAACATGGCAGTATTAGGGGAGATTTGTGTCTTTTTGATTAAAGGGTATTGTTTCCATTCATTGGGGTCCAAGGGTTTCGACTGGCCTGGGTATGAAATTGACGCGTCATGACATGGATCAAGGGATGGGCGCGTACCTTTGCGTGTGGTAGTGAGATAGAGGACTGATGCCAAAAGAATAGCAGCAACGGCAGCGAGCAAAGGAGAGCCAGCAAGATCGTTGAAGTCAAAAGTATCTTGAGGTTTGCTGGACATTGGAGCAGGCTTAGGGTTGGGTAGGCCAATTAGGATGAGATTAGAGATATTGTAACCTGCAGCAATGAGGCGAGCGTTAATGAAATGGAGTAGAGCAACGAGGAAAGAAAACGTAAGAGTGAGAGAAGCAAGGAAGGCGAGCTGGTATCGGTTGGGCATATATAAATGCAGGGCAAAAAAATGGGAGAATATTATGTAATCAGAAGGAGAGAGGAGAAGGAGAACAAACAAAGACAAGCAGAGTTGGGACCGGGTGGGATTGTGGGTCGTCGCCGTCTTTGTCTGTTGCAACGCTCGTCGTCCTCTGTCTTTCTTTCCTTCTTCTCTGTCCCTCCTTGCTCTCCCTTGCAGCTCCACGCTGGTCGTGTGCATAGCTGTTCACATCAGAACACGCTCAAGACGCAAGTTCCTAACTTCATCTCCCGCAGTTTGCAGATATGACTGCTATGCCACGCAAGAAACTGCCAACCGGATTAAGGATCGACACGCCCGCCCATGCTGCACATATACTTGCTACCCAGGGCGACAGCTCCGCTTCGGCACTCTCTTCTGCTGCTTCGGACTCTGATTTCTCCCTTTTCAACGCTCAATCCAGACCTCGTTCTCACATGAACATGAAGAAACTCTCTATTAGTATTCCCTCCGCTCAGTCCTCTACAAATTCCCTTTATCTGCCTTCTGAGCCCCAAAGTGCTGTTAATACAAAGCCACCAGATTTGTTTCCAGACTGTCGAGCTCGCAGGTCTAGCATCGTCTCGCTCCCAGTCGCATCTACTCCTGCTGTGAATCAGCTCATACATCGCAGGGACGAAGAAGGCTCACCTACCATCCCTTATGCTGACGGTCCTATCCAAATCATCCCTGGAATATGGCTTGGTTCGGAGGAGAACGCTCGGGACTGGAAAGGTTTAGCTGAGCGGGGAATTTCAGCTATCCTCAATGTCGCCAAGGAGGTCACATTACCTTTTGAGTCGTTGCAACCATCCCATGTGGCGTCATCGCTACCTCGGTTGGAATCATCTCACGGTCAATATTCGTCATATTATCCGCCACATGTCCCAAGTGGTAGGCCAGGAATACACTACTTGAAACTTCATTGGTCGCACGGACAGCAGAATCTGGTGCAAGATGGTTTCAAAGAGGCAATGGCTTTCACAGATGCCGCTTTGGAACGCGAAAATGGTGTACTTATCCAGTATGCTTCCATCACCATATTCCATATTTGCAAACATCTGAAATTAGGCTGATAGCTGCCAATGTGGCATTTCCCGTTCTGCGACATTGGTGATTGCCCTAATTATGCGTGCAGCTGCAGAACATTCTCCAACTGTACCACCTGAAGTCTGGAAACTCAAGGGCATGCATAGCGCATATTCATACGTCAAGGAAAAAAGTAAATGGATTAGTCCCAACATGTCGTAAGTTTCAGGATTTTGAATCAAGAGTGTGTCGATCTAATATATTCTATAGTCTTATTTATCAGCTATTGGAATATGGCAAAAAACTCAAAATCGATACCGGATTGTCAGCTGATTCGGATAACTCCTCACTCCTTGTAGATGAAGAAGAATGGGATCGACAACGACGAATGTTCGATGAATCACCCTCAGATGACGAACAAGAGAGTACGCTTGTCATGCGGGAGGCCCAAGCTCTGGACAGAGCAATGGAGGATCGCATAACTGCCCGTAGATCGTCCTGCTCTTCTCTATGCTCGAGTAATTCGGGATATGGCATGGGTCCTGCTTGGCGTAGTCGTTATGGGTCTCGGCAGCGCACTGGTTCTATCGCTAGCAGCCGTACCAATGGTAGTATCTTGAGTGAGGATTTAGTGGAAGAGGATGAAGAATCTGAATTGCTTGGCGTTGGAGGAGGCTTCGATAGTGAAAGGAACGAATCCTCCTCTACCACATCTCCAAATGAGGATCTCGAACCAAGTGCTACCCATTCAAAGCAAGTTCCTTTGAGCTTCAACAACCTACGTCTCCCCCCTACGGCTACCCGCTCAGCATTCGAACTGAGCCGGCCTCTTCCCAGGTTGAAACGACGCCCGCCTCCGATAGGGCTACCTCCTGTCCCATCTTCACCTGTGACCCTTATCACCGATTCTCCGGAAACAACATCCACTGTCATCAACAGATGCTCAACAACTCCTTCTCCTACCTTACCTGAACCTTCAAGCGTTCAACGCAATGTGGAGCCACCCATCCTACAACGTGAAACCCGGAAATCAATTCCTCCCCCACTCCATCTACGGCACAGTGTGCTAAAAAAGGTTCATGGTTCTCAAGATTCACTGGCCAAACCGTCACATTCTTGTATTCCACCTCCTGCCAATACGCCTTCCCAGACTTTATTTGTCTTCCCTCCTTCCCCAACTGCCATGCGTACACCCTCTATGCTAACAGTGACTTCTAGCTCAAATGATTTAACTCTCCTTCCAGCCTCGTCAACGCCTCGTGTATCAGCATTCCGTTCGCAATTTCGCACGCGCTCGTTTATTGCCATAGGCACTCCTGCAACACCTACTACTGCGTTCACTAAGTTAAATGTTCGCGGCTATGTAGGAATTCAAGGTTAATGCACTAAATTATGTTGTTTTCATCTGAGTACGCATCGCTGTTTTGAAACACTCGCCTAATTTTTGATGTTTTTTTGTTCATGGCGTTTTGTGTTACAAGTTTAGATTGTGTTTTATCTGGCTTTTCAAGGACCCTTCATGCATTTTTCTCTACTTTTCTGCCATTTACTTATGCACACTTCAACCCTCACTTGCTTTTTGGCCAAGTATCTTGTCTGATTTTTACTCAATTCGCCACCTGAACTCTGCGTAACCAACCTTGTGTACTACTAGTCGTTTTTTTCAAGACATGCATCTTGTTTACAATCTGAAATTCAATTTTAGTACATGTCCATAACAAGCAATAAATTCTTCAATCTTCTTGAGGTTGAACTGGAGCCTGCAAAAGCATTGGACTCTCAGACTGAGCTTGCGATATCCATCCATTGGGAGCAAATCTATTTTATTTATTTATTTTTGCAATAAAGCTTGAACACATTTTCCTAACTGAAGACCTTGGCAACACTTTTCTTCACAGCTCCCGTTAAGATCTGTCCGCCGATACCTCCGAGCCCTAGATTCCAACTCGAACTAACAACCTCATTAGCCCAACGCTGTTTGGCGTCTCGGTCACTAGACTGACTCAGGGACAACATCGTAAGAAATGACAGTAGCCGATACGTACGCATATGTGAACCCAATAACATTGGTGACGTTGAAAACAAGTGCCAAAACGACGATGGGTATGAATCTAACCAGAATAGCTTGTATCCGACTATTAGTATATTGCGGTTATGCACTTACGATATGTTGAATTTCAACAAGGATACAATGATGAGCAACGTCCAGATCAGAGGATACACGTATAGCGCAATCCAGAACATCCTGTAGAATTAATTTTATATCAAGAACGCCAGTCCACCAAAATAATGTTACTTGGAATCAATTGGATTTGCTGGCCTTGAGGGCTATAGAGAAGTATATATGAGCCATGAAAACATCCATCTAAAGGCAAAACTGCTTCACATCACGACTTTCAAAAACCCAAAAGCTTTCACCGTCTTCATCCACCTGATTTCATGGTCCAGCCGATACTAGATCTCGAGAACAACAAACTGACCTGATTCCAGAATCTGAGGCCCACTAGAGTACGACCAGCAACATTCTATATAATCAAAAGTTGGACTGAAACGTCATAAAGGGATATGAGGGTACCCTGCAGTTCCAGAAGTCCATTGCAAGAAGGACAACCACGATCACTGTCTTAACAAATGTTACGAGCCATAACTGAATTGGGCCAAGTGCACAACATACCGACAGTACATAATTATTGGTGAACCATCCACACAGGATATACACTACGACGGCAGCTGTCCTGAAGAAGTACAAGAAAAATAATGCGGCTGGATGGGCTGACTTTGATGCAAGTGTTACATGTGAACAGAACTGAAGATTACACATAGGAGATGTGACTAGTATACCTGCCGAAATATTCCTGCTATACCTGATTCTGCGTCACTATGGGTGGTAGCCATTGCCCGAGATTCAGAGCTGCGGGTGGTGGGAGTGAGCACAACAGGTTGCCTTTGGTTTTGGGGCCTCGAGGAATTGACATTGCTCGCTACAGGGTCGGCTGGCTCGTCTGGTTCGATGGTGTTGTTGAGCAATGGAGTTGATACAGACATGGTGAGAAGTAACAAAGTGTGTGACGGCACAAGTTGATGGAGGAGGTCGCCTTCGTTCAGCCTGCTGCTGACTCTACACGCACTCGTGGTCTACAAAATCAATTCCTACCTGATACCGGCAATCCTTTCTCAGCTGAAGATCCAATACAAGTTGCATTCACCTTGTGCACCTTACTCTTCCTACGTCGTACAGTCACCCATGAGAACTACAGACACATCACTGAACCCTATGAAATATGGTTTCGAGAGCGAGAAAGGACAAGTTATATCGAGTCCCTAGACAACCGTATTCACGAAATCTGGGACCTATTCCTTAACAACCATCGTAACTCTCGGGAGATTGAAACTGTACTTTGGCACGCTTTTACTGTCAATGAGAATAGCAAAAAGACTGTGCGAGGTACGCATTCCAGATGCAGCTAACAACGAAGCACTTGAAAGAAACATTGTAGTTATTGACTTTCTTATAAAATGCGAGGTTCCAAGAACTCTGGTCAATCATCCTATCATTATGCTGAGTATTTCTCATGCATGGAAGTGTGGCGTTTCGGCGTTGGATCAACGACCAACCTCCCAATGGATTTATCGATTTGATATTCTTGGTAGGCCCAGGTATAGTCTCAAATTTGTTTACAGTTCAACTGTTTTTAGTGACTATCTCTAGAGTTCGACATCTTATTGATATGATATCCGACTTTATTTACCTCCTCCTCCTCCTCCATTTCATGATTCACCCCCCTATGGAGGCAAATCACAATTATTGCACCCGAGAACTTATACTGCTTTTATTCACTGCGGCAGGTTTACTCCGACCCCTGTTTGCACACAAGCTGTCGCATGCACTCACTGCTATAGCTTTCATAGCTTGTGTCCCCTCCATTCCAACTCCTGGTCAAACGCCTTTCCTGGTCTTGGTATGGGCTATGGTCGTCCACTTTATTGAACTTCATACTGTACAAGGCCCTAGCCCAATGTACTTCTTCCCCGTCGACCTGTGTCTCCCGTTTGTCGTCCTTTTGAAACGAAAAATAATGCAGGGACCGGTAGCAGTCGTGGTATATTTATTTCCAGCCTCCCTTTTTTCTTTCTTCCTACTATCAACCACTATCACAGATACTTTCTTTCAATCTGGTGTACGAAGCAGTGACGGCTATCAGATCTTGTCATCCCTTGGGCCTGCTCCGATGGAAACCCGTATTGCCTTCCTGTTACTTTCGACCACACTTGTCGTCATTGCATCTACGACAAGCTTTATGTTGTTGTTGTCGGATCGTCCCCGAACAATGGGAAACCGTTGGGACCGATATTCCAATGAAGTAGGCGAGGAAGCACGGGTGATATGGTACAAGATAGTTTTTGCATATTCTACATCGGTTTTGTATCCATCGCCTTTTAATCTCTTTTATGTTACCATGTGGTTACCAATACTCGCCATGTTTCGTGGGTTATAAAATATAAATAAATAGCCTGCATTCTCCTCACTGAAACGATTCATGACCGACGTTCCCTCCTCTTCTGCCTACTCACTCCGTAACGTTCCACAAGCAACTATCCCATCCCTCGCAACTCTTTGTGCCCGGAAGTTTGCCTCTCACTTCATAGAATTGCGAAGTAACGAACGGCTATGGGAACGACTCTCACCTCAGCTAAAGGCATTACCAGATGCATTGGTTCCCAAAGTGTTCAGCATGCTCAGGTTGTCATGCCCAACCTATCTCAAGCACGAGTTTATTGTGACTGTGAGATACACTCAACACTATTGAAATCATGCTTTCCCACTTAACGTCTGCAATAGTACATGCTTCGGGGCCCATCTGTCTCACTCACAGATGCCCTACCAGGAGTAAATAACAGAACCATACAGGACATCCCACGAATCAATCCTGCGCTTCACGAGTTGCATCTCACTGACTTAGGAAGTAAAATCACAGACGCCACTTTCGCGTCCACTTTAAGACAGCTAAAGAATCTGCGTGTTCTCAATTTGCGGTAATCTTGGTTTTTTTGTCTGATCCAAGTTTCGAGATAACATAGTACAGAGGTTGTTCCAAAGTCAGTACAAAGGCTATTTCCGCACTTATCATCTCGTGTACTGCCTTGAAAACAGTGAACTTGAACTACACCACTGTAAATCCAGCTTCTGTGGCCCAACTCATCATGGCTTGCCCTGATCTGGAAGTGTTGAAACTAGCCGGTATCCCTAACTGGGTCAGTCACTCCACGCTGAAATACCTTCAGTGTTTAATGCTGCAATTCTAGACCGATGCCACATTCGCTAACTTCTTGCATGGAATGCTTCCAGGTCATCAACTGGTGAAATTACGAACCATCAAAATCAGACAAACACTCCTGGGGGATGGGTCAATCAATGCCTTGGTCAATCTCTGTCCTAATCTCAACAATCTTGATGCCTCCTTTACGCTGCTGAAACGACCTACTTCCTTAATCAATCAACTGAGTGTCCCTCCCTTAAACAAGCTATCCCTTACTTCAACGTCGATCTCATCTCATGACCTTGGAGTTATTCTCCCAAATCTCCAAAGTCTTCGTACATTATCGTTAGGTGCACTTGGTATTAGTCATGGCTCTCAAGCATCGATAAACAATACCTCTGCTATGACAATGGATGACAATATGCTGACGATGATCACCTCCGCTTTAATGCACCTCCCATACCTGGAGGATGTCAGTTTAGTTGGTAATAGCAAGCTTGGCATAACAGCCAAGAAAGACACAGCACTAGCCGATTTTATATCTCGCATTGGTCGGAAATGTAAGGTAGTCATGTCCTTTTTTTCTTTTTCTTTTTGGATATGATTATATTAATTAGCTCATAGCGGTTGAATCTAGCTGGTATACCAAGCCTTCATTCTGCAGACCTTGCTGGCTTATTGACAAACACTGGGTGTCAAGAGGAACCCTCCCTTGAGGTGTTTAACCTGAATAACACTGGTGTAGATGACGAGGCCGGCATCTATATTTCGTCCTGTATCCACTTAAGATCCCTGTACGTCGCTGGGACAAGGTTCACCCGTATGTATTATATTTGTTTTCTGTGTCATGCCATCCCCATGGCACCAATAGGTAGCGGCCTATTTCCTATTCTTGACGTATGTCCGTCGTTAAAGAATTTGGACCTCACAAGTTGTAGAGGCATCAATGTCGTAGATCGGCGTAGGTTCTTTGAGGTAGGTACTAAGGGAGGGTTTATGATGACCAAACCATTCATACTTAATTACAGATATGGCAGGAGCATCTTAGATAGAAAGTCGCGAATATATTCAAGGTTTATTTCATGCAACCTTCAACTTGGGATGCATTGTGAATAATCTGGTACATATCGTTAAATAACGCGTGTGAGTGGAAGAGCAAACACTCACAGGGATTGCTATAGGTGCAGGTGTACCCTGAAACACAAGTGGTTGGACCGGTCCAACCGATTCCTACATAGCAATGTTTATGTTTATTCTCATGAGCAATGGGGGGCCGTACCTCCACATTGACCATACATGCCAGCTGGGGCAGTTCCCGTTGGCGTGCTTGAAGTAGAAGTAGAAGTGCTTGTATGTGATGATGATGATGATGATGATGATGATGATGATGAAGCTGTGGTTGAGGTTGCCGTCGATGTTGGGGGAGGTGCCGTACCGCTAGCGTCTCCGTAGAAGATACCACGACCGTTTGTGCCGATATACACCCTAAACAACCTGGTTGGCCTAGTGGAAGAAAGACGACTTCGCTGACTCACCGCCCATAAGTTCGAGCATCAGCTGCAAGAACATTACTAGCCACAGCACCGAACCCATGAGTAGCATCATTTATTTTGACCCAGTTCACCCCAGCGTCATCTGACCTGTAATAACCAATGCCACTAATATCAGCAGCAGCATAAAGTGACGGGTATCCTCCTGCTCTTGCTGGAGCACCCAGTGCAATACTCCATGCCTGGGCAACGCCAGTTAGGGTACTGAAAGTCGTTCCATAATCGGTAGAATGGAACAGCCCTTTATCCGTTGATACCCAGACATCCCCACTAATATTGATGTTTACTATTACTCTGTGGGCAGTTGTCGAGCTTTCCAGACGCCCTTTTGCAGAGAAGGTAACACCGTTATCAGTTGATATATAGAAGGAAGAACCAGATGCCCCATAAAATATGGAATTGTTTTTCTTGTCAGAAGCAATTGCCGCATCAGAGGGGAGGGATGGAACGGCGCTGAAGGCGTTTGTGTAACGAGAAACCATGACCCCATTCGAGCCAGTGCGCCACAGAACAGTATCAGCATCTGCGGAGAACGCTACTTTGCCACCTATTCGCATCACTATTAGAATGCATAGTATTTTGAAGACAGGCATTCTCAACATACCCGACACATTATCGGCTGCACCATAGTCTTGCGACCTGCAAAAGCAACCTATAGCAAGCAAAAAAAAAACCCAAAGATTTCTAGCTCACCAGATAGCACCCGAGTCGGTTGAGATAGCAACCTGCTTTCCAGTAGTACTGAGAGACAAGATTATCCAGGTTGATTTGAGAATGATGAGAGTTGAATAACTGACACTCACCTGTCACCAGTGCCGATACGGACGATGTTCGTTGGCTTGTTCCCTGCATAATCAATATCAGATGCTGTAGCCCAAGTTGGATTTGTAAACCCAGTAGAAGGCGGAGTGTTCAAGCTATTATGGACAAATCCTGAACATCGACCACAGTCAACTCGCATCTTATGTAGAACAAGAATACTATACCTCCTAAATCACCAACGGCCGAGAGCAGCGGAGGCCCAGAAGGTGGTGAAATCAAACCCTGAATAGATGTCTCTTCTATCCCATCTGCCAGTGATTGTATTGTTACATTGTGAGTCGTGTCCCACTGGATGCGAGATGTATCAAACGTCAGCAAATAAGGTGGTGTTAAGGCACTAATCGAACCTTTAAGAGGTCGTGTCCACCGTAGACAGTGGCGCCAGTCCCGTATAGCCAGTGATTTGAGTCGAAAGGATCAATATTTAAGGCTATTATGATAGAGTATTTGACAAGCGGCGAATGTTTTGAGTGAGTCTGAACATACATTCCATCATCCAGCCAATCTGTTTATCTCCCAGAGTGGTATCGACGTAATTTGGTCCCAACCATGGTGCCAGTGTGTCAGAGTATGTATAATACTTGAGTATCTGTGGGTAACTTCCCCATGACCACAGAGGGGACCAGGAAGCCCCACTATTAGTAGAACGGAAGATTTGTCCATCTGGCCACCATGAGTTGAGAGCAGCCACCATTATCGTTCCAGGCCTTTGAAGATCAACAGCAACACCACCGAATCCGAAGTATAGATCACCACCAGATGCAGGCGTTATATCCGTCCCTGAAAAAGATGAGGATAGATGAAATGCGATTTTCATTTATGCTCACAGGTTCCGGCTGCGATGTCATATTTCTTAACCGCTCCTAGGGTACCGTCGTACTGTTGAACTGAGTAAGAGAAGCAAGTCAGATATCATGTTTCGGACTCACAGGGCCGGCCCCATCCGAATATGAGACATAGAGGACTTTTTCACTGGGTGAAAAGACACCCTTGTGAGGGATATACGTTGTGTTTTGACCCGGTACGGCTGACCCTAAAGTGATGTGAGTTTGGTTGCATACGGTGGCACTCTTGGACTTACAAGTGCTTCCTCCATTACTTGTAACAAAAATATTACTAGAACCCTTTGACGCAACGCCAACAAATATGCGAGGTGTCGCATTACCTGAGGTTCCAGATGTCTTATCGAAGGTCACCCAGGAGATACCTAAAAGTTGTCAGCTTCCAAGTGATGAGCAGATTCGATGCACGTACCAATTTTATCACTATTGTAGCCACTAGCATCGGATGGATCAGGAATGTACGTTCCTTGAAAGAGGAGTGTTGATGGAGATGAAGGCAAATTGGAGTAGATGGAAGTACCTGTGGTGGTGAAACTAGAAACTTTGCTCCATGATAAACCAAAGTTGGTTGACTTCCAAAGACCATTTCCACTGCGAGCACCAAAGAATAGGATACTGTTGTTATTGGGATCAACCGCAAGACGCTGCAGTAAGATCAGTAAATATAGGAGTAATCAGAGCGGCAGCAGTATACCTCTCCCCTAGATATTGTGAGTTTATAAGATAAGAGAGAACATTAAAACTTACATTCCCCGACCTGGCATATTACCCCCAACTTTGAAAGGAAGACTTGAGGGGGTAAAAGTCTTTCCGTAGTCTGTCGAGATGAGGACCTGGCCATTTTTTGGGTCCCATGAGTTGGTATATGCGCCTGTTGCCTGTGAGAGTGGATGTGTTTTCAAGTGAGAAAAGATAGGACAATTGAACTACATACTAAATAGAGGCGACTTGGCTGCACGGGATCGGTAGCGAGGGCATCGACATACCAATAGTTCCACCTTGGGTCGTCGACAAAGTCGAGGAGAGGAGACCAAGAATTGTCTGTATTCAACTTGTATGCGCCACCGATGTCAGTGCGGGCATAAGCCAAGCCCTGGATGGAAGAAATGATGAGCTAAAAGGAGAGTTAATAGCGCATACAGCCACACTACCCTCTCTGAAGGATTAAAAATAATTCCTGGCACGAATCCACCGCCGCCGCCAATTTTGACGTTTTTCCAGGTGTAACTTTGTGATGAGACCGCGTCTGCCACCCGCGACGCAAGCAGCACAATAAAAGGCACTGGGAGCATATACCTGAACATATTAGCCTGTCCTTCTGGTTCATTCTCTGTGTATTATATACCTCTACCATCCCAAGTGTTCACAAGACGTGTGTCTGAATTTCCGACGAAATAGCGCCCGACTGCGACTAGCAACCGAAATTGCTGCGAAATTTATCAGATACTCTATAGCTCGTTGCCGCCTCCACGTGTTACAACAAGTCACGACCTCTCTCTCTTCCCTCAGTCCATGCATGTCCCACATCCTTCTCAAGCTGGCCTTGACAAGACCCCTCCTTTACTTCGTCAAGCATCTCGTTCAAGTCAATACACATCCTACCTAGTCAAGACTCGCGTTTACTATGGTACAGCCGAACATTCCGATACCCGCTCTTCTTTTGGTTTCGTCAGCCTGCTCCCTCCTTTACCAGCATCAGAACCTTTAGAATTACCGCCCTGCCTTCTACTTTCTAGTGAAAGTGATCCGGAACCTGATTCTTCTCCCATCATTCTCTCCGATACATTGTTCACATGTTCACCCCTGTCATTGTTTACAACAGCTGAGAGCTGCACTCTCAGTGGACCCCTCAACTTGCCAAAGTTGAGTCATCCCAATAGCCCATACGTCCCTTGGGAGACATCTTTAAGACGTCAGATTCTGCGGCCCCTTAGTCCTGCAGAGGAGCGGTCTTCAAATCCCTTCTCTCCTGACCTCCCACATAAAGCCGTTTGTATACCCGAATCACTTGAGCAGAGTTTTGCTACGCGCCAGGAAGGTGGTCCTATTCTGGCGAGGATTCGTCGACACATCAAGAACGTCTTCCACTTCAAACGCAGTCTCAAATCAGACTCATCTCGGTGCATCTCTCACTCGTCGATTGCTAGATGCGACCTCTATCCCATTCATCACACTTCCCTCGACCACCAGCGGATGGCCCATACACCCTCATTTGATTCCACATATAGCAACTCGCTTGGAATGTGGCTTGCTGATTGTCAAAGGAAGAATACGGAACTGGGATTGATGCCCAAGTATCATCCGTCATTGGAATTTGCATTGGATCAAAGGTCAAGCGAGGTATAATATGATTCAGTAACGGTTGAAGGTAAGGCAAGGAATGATCCGTATGGATGGTCCCTAAAACATCAGCACGCAGTTGCCAGGAACGACGAGTGATTCTGTCAGTGATTGTGCATAGTTGTGATAAGTATGTTATGCCTGATTCTAATGCACCGCCTTCTCTGAATTAGATGATCCGTCGTGACATTGACATATACATCATACTACAATCTGTGTCTAATATTAGGACATCCACCCATGGCAATAAATCAATTACACTCCAGTTGCACATGGTTCTTTCAATTGCTAGCGCATCAGTGGCGGTCAGCCCGGTACCTCCACCCATATCCCCCGTAAACCCACCCAAAAGGCCCAAAGTGTCTGCCCTTTATAGTCCTATTCCGGCAATGTGGGAAGACGATGTCACCGGAAATTTTGACGTTGTCATGAAGCTATACTCCAGAGTACATAGCAATACTGCATGCAACTCCATACAAATCCCGTGAACAATCCCTTGGCCCTGAAGACCCACATGTGATTGCCTATATCAGTTCATCGCTTGCCGGTACTTACCCGACTCGTCCTCCCCTTACATCTACCCGCTGTTAGATTAACCGGACAGGGTGGTATCTAGAAGCGAGATGTTTTGCATAGCATTTTTCATCCAAAACTAATCTGTCCATCTGTCCTTTATTCTTCTATAATACAGCTCCGAGCCCATCAAACCGTATTTCTCTTCACCAATTACAAGCTCTCCAAATCAGATTTCCCCACATAGTTACCTCCGAAAGCGGAGTAACCCACCATTTTTGATGGCCCTTAACATAAAAGCCAACTCCTGTTCTATACTATTTTCTTATTCACCCTCCGTCCCACCACTGCTACCATGGCAGGCTCTGACGTTGAAGAGAAGCCAGCAAAAACAGAGCAGAATGAGTATGCGAGCGCCCGCTCAGACACAGAATCGCTCAAACCCGCCACAGGAGGGTTGGAGAGACAGCTCAAAAATCGACACATAGCTATGATCAGGTATCTCCGCGCCTTCTCACACAGAACCATTTTCACTGATCATGTGTTGATTCATAGTATCGGAGGTGTGATTGGTACAGGTAAGCTTCCTGTTCAACGTTTTTCATAGGACACCCCCCGATTCTTAACACTTACAGGGCTTTTCCTGGGAACTGCTACTTCACTAAGAAATGGAGGACCTGTCGGTAAGTCATTTCAAGCAGTATAACGATGTGTCCTCAACTTGTACAGGTTTACTCCTTGGATATATATTCATGGGGACTATCTGTTATAGTGTGATGGTGAGTATTGGTAAAGTCTTGTAGACCCATTTTGCTAAGCTATCCATCAGATTTCACTTGGTGAGATGATCGCATATCTCCCAATTCCTGGTGGTCATATCAAGTTGGCTGAACGATTTGTCAATCCTGCGTTTTCGTTCACTATGGGTTGGAATTATTGGTACAATTGGAGTATCATCCTACCGGCGGAATTGAGTGCTGCCGCCGTCTTGATAGGGTATTGGGACTCGAAAATCAACCCTGCTGTCTGGGTCACAATATGTATGGTTGTAGTTATAGCCATCAATCTGCTTGGTGCAGGTGGGTCCTCTCACGGCTCGCCAGAAGACTTCAACCAAAAGAGGTAATGACTCTTTCCAGGCGCATACGGCGAAGCCGAGTTCCTCTTCGCGTAAGTCTCGTTCGTACATGGTTGTCAATTCAAAACAAATTTCACTAACGCTTGATACGCCTTAGATCCATCAAGGTTATTACTATCGTAGGCTTGATTATTCTTGGCATTGTGCTCGACCTTGGTGGTAAGTGTGTTGTTGCCTGTGCTACAATCCTCGGTCTCAATAGTGGCCAGGCGGCCCAAACCATGACCGGCTCGGCTTTCGGTATTGGAAGCATCCTGGAGCCTTTGTTCAGTTTGATGGGATAGCAGGGGCCAAAGGTCGCTTCTTAGGCTGGTGGGCCGTTATGACACAGGCTGCCTTCTCCTTCATTGGTACCGAGATTGTTGCTGTGCGTCGTTCTCAATGTCCTATCCCGGAGTTTTCGTATGACCGTTCTTTCAGATTGCTGCTGGTGAAACAAAAAACCCTAGACGTAACCTTCCCCGGGCAATTAGGCGAGTTTATATTCGTAAGTGATTCCCACACTAGGCGGTCTGAATGTTTCCAACAACCCCTCAGGGATACTTCTCTTCTATATTGGTGGTACTATCATCATTGGGTTGCTGGTCCCATCTAATGCCAAAGGACTTGACCTTGCGGATGGAACTGCAGCATCGTCTCCTTTCGTCATTGCTATTCAAAGTGCTGGGATTAAGGCTTTACCCTCTGTAAGCGGCAACTAGGGTTTGAGGTGATTTTCACTGATGGGCTTATTTTAGATTATCAATGCATGTCTTCTCACTTCCGCATGGTCTGCAGCTTCCAGCGATCTCTACACAAGTTCTCGCGCCTTGTGTATGTGTTGATCCTCTACATGGAAATACGTCTAACTAGTGTTTTAGATGGCTTGGCTGTCTCTGGAAACGCTCCTAAGATATTCATGAAGACCTCCAAAAAAGGGCTTCCTTATGTATCGATCTTGTTTAATTGTTTGTTCGCCACTCTCGGTTACATGGGTGCTGGTAATGGTGCTGGAAGGGTCTTTGGCTGGTTTGCTAATATGACATCTATCGCTGGATTGATGACTTGGCTCGGTATTTGTATCACATACATTCGCTTTTATCAAGGCGCGAAGGTTCAGGGCCTCGACCGCAGCAAAATGCCGTTTGCATCGCGATTACAGCCTTTCGCTGCGTGGTATGCTCTGTGTTTCATCAGCTTCATCTCGTTGGTTAGTAATAGATTATGCAACATCTGGCAAGATGCTTACACCAAATTTCAGTTCAGTGGATGGGATGTATTCTTGAAAGGTCGCTGGAAAACTGATAGATTCGTGACGAACTATCTTCCTCTGGTTTTGTTCCCTATACTATACATTGGTGCGCGGCTGTATTACCGACAACCTGCTAAACGTCCACACGAAATGGACTTTATTTCTGGCCTCAAAGAGATCGAGGCACACACGTATGTTCATTGATTTCCCTCTATCACATCCATTACTCATGTTTCTACAGATATGACGAACCACCTCCCAGAAACAAGATTGAAGCATTTTGGCAATGGCTGGTAAGTGTTCTGAACTTTGGGTGCTGTCAAGTATGGTTTCAAACATTTTTGTTTATAGATGTGATAATATACATTACATACTCAGATAACAAATTTATTTCAACCAACTACTACTCACATGTCCTGGAAGACTAGTTCAAAAAATCAAAATGAACTTTCTGCAATCACTTTAAAGGTGGTTGATACAATGTGAACAATGGAAATGATATAACCGAAGATGCCAAAAATGAGGGGACACCGTGTGGCAGTAAGCAGATCAGGGAAAATAACGATTGGGGTAATTGTTCTAGTGTAATTCGAGGATAGGAAAAGACAGAGGTATCAAAAGATAAGAGGGAAAAGAAAAAAAAAAAACAGAAAGGAACGTAATTGTGATATCGACAAACTAGCTAATTACGATGAGCGGTCTAGCCTTTCGAAGCGGGTATATGTAGGTTTATTGCTGGTCGTCGCACAATGAGCTATTGCATTTATCAAAGTTGGACCTTGCACTTACCACGATACCAGTTAAGGGCATCAGACGGCGAAGGGGCATCGAAATACAGGATAGCTTTATTATCTACTAGGCGGAGAACTACAAGCAAGTTTTAGTGTCTTCGGCAGTCTTGGAATGTATATAGATATTACCATTCCCATGAACAATGCTCGCTGGTTGTGGTAGTGTCTGCATGCGGAGAACAGCCCATAAATCAACGCTTGAACTTGGATCTTTGCCATCGGATGGATCTCGGCAGAGCACGAGCAGATCATTACAAAGAATGCCCATGAGGGGCCTTGGCGTCAGCTCAGGAGCTAAACAGTCGACTTGAACGGTAGATGTATCTCCTTGAGCATTGATAGCTTCAAAAGATACTGTAGCTTTGCGGACAACTCGTGTAAGCAGCAGTGGTCCGTCCATGATGAGGCGCCTGGTGAGTGAAAAAACAAAGGCTCAATAAAGGGTTATATTTTTTCTCAATACATACCGATGAGGCTGGACCAGCGGACTGGGGAATTTCCCTTTGATCCGAGCTTGCCACTTGACGAGTTTCCGCCTTGATTCTGCTTCTCGCTTCCCTTCGTTCATGTTATTAGCCAATGAGGCTATTTCGCCTAGGGCACGCTCGAGCGGGTCGTCCATAAAATCATATGACGGAGGGGTGCTTCGGAGCAGCTCTTCCAACTGCAGAAAAAAAGTTCGGTGTAAGGTTTATGTGCTGTCAATATCATGCTTACCAACAGTCGATAGCGAGGTATTCTCTGGACTGGAAGGAGCAAATAACCCTCGAGGTTTAATTGCGTATGACGGGGGTTCAATCGGCATCGTTTAAGGAATGCCTTGATTCGTTTTCGTTGCGATGTTGTGAGTGTAGGAACACCAGACGTTGGAACAGCATCGGGTAGAACCGACGGACTTGATATAGCTGACATGCTCAACCCGAGACCTGCAAGTTGAACTGCACTGGAACTCGGTGATAGTGATGCACCACCACCCGTAGATCTATCAGATGTCCAATACTTGATCCGTTGTACAGAGCTATCAAAATTACTGCACGGTTTTGAGAAATACTGTTGAGCGAAGGGAGTAATGAATCACTAACTTGATATAAGTTGAATACATCCTCATGAATGCGGCGTGTTTCAAGAACATGTTCCCGACGTCCCTTGCGACTTTGATAGATAATTGACCGTCAGCATCCACCTCTTGCAGTTCGCTGCTAGAACGCATCACAGGGGCAGCTGCTGTTTCGAGGGCTGGCAGGAAGCTATCCTTATGGAAGGAGAATAGCGCTTCAAGTCCTCCAAAGACAATCTTCCGCTCAGACGAAGGAACGATAGTCTCCCTACTTGAACCGACACCGCTGAGTATATTCACAGTAACTGAGGCGGGCTTGATGTAGATATCAGCAAGATCTTGCAAACCTTGCACATATGTCCGTTCAGTCCTATAAGACAGAACCGATGAGGCCAACTGGGAGGATGAACTAATACACCAACTCACAAGACTATTTCACGAATCACCATAGCGCGTTTACCCCTGTCATCTTTGAACTTGCGTTCTTCCACGGAACCGCTACTGTCTGTCGTGGCGACACTAAGAGTCTGGCTGCATGTTCCACTCCGTATCCTTGCAATTGATTCGGCAGATCGTAATTGTCCCGCAGAATCAATGGAGGCAACAGCTGTTGTTCCACTGAGGGCCATTGATACCTCTCTCTCCAGCCCTGTGAGTCTCCTTGGCCGCATTGAAACACTATCATCCGGAGAGCCATATATGCTGATAGTATTGCTTTGCTGTGACATACCAAGGTCATTCATATCCCTAAGATAGGCCATCACTGATCGCAGTGCACGCATGTATGATTCACGAGCTCGTTCTTCCTCACGACGTATACTTTGCTCAGGTTCAGTCACCACGCTTGGAGGTGTTGTATTCTGCGCATTGGAGTCTTCCGCATTTGAAGTACTGTCAGGACCTGTGAGCGATGAATCAGATATCATCAAAGAGATAGATCCTGGCCCATCGACAGGGAGAAAACTTCGTCGTTTGGATGACCTCGTCGTTGGTGGAGCAAGAAGAGTTGGCGAAAGTGGGTTCGGAGCGGGGGGAGGTGGAGGAGAGGATTTCAAAAGGTCTTGAGATAGCTTTTTATGGATTTGTGGAGGAGAGTTGGGTGAAATCAGACTCGAGAGAGCATCCAAGGATCCCGTTGTCGAAAAACGAAGATCTATTTGTGGCATTTTGCTGATGCGATCAGATGTGGGGTCCGGAGATCTGGTCTGAATAGACGACGAGGAATCAGTAGAAGTTTGGGGTCTAGATATTTGCACTTGACGACTTGGCGGAGTGGGTGATTGGGTGGGTGATTCAGACTTTATCTTTCCCATTGACATCTTCTTCAAGAAGCCCCAACGGCTGCTCTTTTCCTTACCATCTCGAAGGGGAGGCCGCTGCCTATTTAAGATCTTTCCATCTTTTAGTTCGTGGTTCTTTGGGGGCAACTTTGGGGGTGACTCCTTTACGAGTGAAGTCCTATTCGACTGAAGAGTTGCCAATGTATCATCTTCGTTTTCCGAGATGTTGTCTGCTGATGATTGGGCAATATGAGAAGATGGTTGCGGCGAAGAGCTCAGACTAGATGATGGCCCTAAGCTAGCGAAACGCTTGACAACGGGCTGAACTTCGGAAGGCAGTGTATTCATGCTTAGGAGATTCGAGCTAGATTGGGAAGCTGAATATTGAGACATTGTTGGCCTGACGAAACCTGGTGGATCAGTCTCCCCAGGGCCAGGTGCGGCAATTTTGGGACGACGGAGGTCACCTGCACTCTTCATCTTGCGCAACTCGTGATCACCTAGATAACCAGAATCTTCCTGCAGTGGCCTTGTAACAGAGGCTCGTGGAGCACGCTGATCGGGAATGGTACCATTTTTGGTTCGTATCTGATCAAAGTAGGCGCGATTAGGAGTTGTCCGTGTCCTTACCAGTGAGCGTGGAGGTGGTTGTGACGGAGGTGGTTGGTCCTCTGACTGATACAAAGTCTTTGCTCGACTAAGATAGGGAGCACGTTCTGGGGTGATCGTGTTATCTTCTTCATCAGGCGACTGTGGTAATGCGTTTGGCATGTTATTAGTAGTCTCCTTGTCAGACAAATCATCAAGGTCAGTTGCATCAGTTTCTGTATCGACTGTGTGGGAGGGAGAGAAAATGGGGGTGGAGGGAGGGTAGGAAGGACTCATAGGAGTCTTCGCCAAAAGTGGCTCAACGAGCGCCTTCCACGGGCCGTGAAAGGGATTCCCATCGACACAGAGGGTCTGAAGAGTGTTGAGTAGACAAAGCCAACTTGGAAGGGCGTGCAATTTGTTACGCTTGATGCTAATGGTGTGCAATCGTTCCAAGTCTACAAGAGTCTCAGGAAGGGTGGAAATGCCGGTTGAATCAGCGATGAGGACACGTAGATTAGTCAAGTCAGCAAGGAAAACAGGCAGTACACGAAGGGGATTAGATGCGACGTTAAGCTCTTCGAGATTCTCGCAGATGGCTAACACAGGAGGTAAAGCGCTGAGGAAGTTGGCGGAAATATCTAATGCAAGCAGGGAATGTGAAATCTGGGGTAGAATATTCGTCAGGAAAACAGGCATCGCGTTTGGAGTAGTGCAAGAACCCAGAAGAAGGTGAGTGGTGCCTGCAAGACGGAGGAAAGATTAGGACAGACAATAGGAGGGTTGGCAAAAACACACCAGGCAAGACCTGACTTTGTAGCTGGACAAGCGGCACTGTGCCTGCCTGCACGATAAGACCTCGACCCTCATCAGCCATGACTGCAGCAGAAGTTCTTTCTTCGTGATCTTCAATGTCGGGATCATTGTCCAAAAGGGGTGCATCGTCGTCTGTTTCGTCCTCACTGATGCCAAGTTCATCCCTCTCATCAACAGTCTGCCAACTCATGTCATAACTTGGTTTTTGTTGGAGACGGCGAGTAGAGTCGTTTGATAGGAAGGGAGAAGAAATGTTTGTGGAGAGAGATGATCGAGAATCTGAGGAACGTGACTGATCAAGTGAAGACATTTTCGAAGCAGGGGAACGACGCGAAGGCACGGGCTGCTCGCTTGCCAACATCTGAATGACAGCGTCCGATGATATTCCCACACCAGCCCCACTGTCCTCATCCCCCGAAGCGACGTGTATATGGCCATAGTCACCAGAAGCGAGAGCACTGCCGGAGCTAGTGTAGGCTGAAGAGCGGGCGGAAGCAGAGGAAGAGCCAGCAGAAGAGAGAGCGGGGAGTGAATTTGGATGATGCAGGTGAGGAGTACGAAAGGGATATGGATCGGGAAAGAGGGCAGGATCAGGAAGGGGCATGGAATGGGCAGGAGAGAGAGGAGGAGGGGAGGGGAGGTCAGCGGGAGGAAGAGGGGAGGAAGGGGATTGGGAGGGACAAATGCTGGCGAGAGGGCGGGGATAAACGTCTGGGTCGACGGAGGTGGAGGGAGTGGGAGCACGTGGACGGCTATAAGGCATCTCGTCGCCTGTTGAGTGCATCGTTAGTTGGATACGTATACTGTACTTTTTACTGTACTCACCCTCATTCCCCATGTCAATCCACGACGCTCGCGACTCCATCACCTCTGTGCTAGTAGTAGTAGTAGTAGTAGTAGTAGTAGTAGTACGAGTAGCAACGAGTAGCAACTACTGTAGTAGTAAATTATATCAGAATTTGATCCACCATATCATCATCTTCCCATACTCTCCTGGGGCAGGGTACTTGACTACCGCCCTTCATACAGTACAGTACCATCCCACCTTCAAAAGTCATACAACTCCGGCCGATCAGACCGGAATCCTACTTTTTTCTTCTCCTTTTTGACCTTCTTTTCCCCCTCCATCCTTCTCTCGTCCTCCTCCACTATTACTTCTACTTTTGCCCTCGAACTCTTCTCTTTTCTCTTGGCCTCCCCCCCGTCTCCTATTGCCGAGCTCGCTGATGGCGTAGTCCGCCTTTCTGACACCCCGCCCTCCAAGCCCAGATGCAGCGTTTCAAATATAAACCGTTTCCTAGTACACCTAAATGCCAAGTTATTTTCCCCACTCCCACCAGATGGTCCCGTGGACGACGATAGGCCCCGTAACGTCGAGAACTTGTCGCTGGGCGGCGACAGCGTGTGGGGCGCAGGTAAACTATGAATGTGTACAAAGCCGTGCTGTAGCGGAAATGCGCTCGAAAGTGAAGGATTTCCTGTACCAATCAGTAATGTCATACATGTCAGGATAGTATGCATTGTAAAACCAACCAGAAAATGCCGCAAGCGTGATTGCCGCATCACAAATCCATCCTTGTTTGTGGGTCCATCCACTCCCACCCCACCAATCCGTCGAAAGATGACAAGACAGTGTCACTGAAGCGCATGCGTGTGAATACCGCTGCAGCAGCGCCCGAAGCGCATGTAAGAAATATAGAACATCCTGCATCAAATGAGTTCAGCTATCACGCCCATGCTCACAATATTTAATTACTTGTCCTGTGACATTTTCCCAATCGACGGATCCCAAGGAGGGAATGCATATACGAAGTGGACGGGTTGTTAGGCTCGATCGCAAAACCTCCGCGATACGTTCCAGCACTGCTTTTATGCCTGTGACTGGTACACTCAGCAACTGACCAGACTGCAGAGCCTCATCCAGATCCCATTCAGGAATTCTGGTACCAAGGTCAAATGTATGAACAAATGCATCATGTTGCCTTGCGAATCAAGTTGATTAAAATTTTTGCACGTTTCACAGTTTGGGACTAACATACGGTGCTGATGTTACAGTTGTTTGAAACTGCTTCATATTTGCATACCTCCAAGCAATTTTCATGTCCTCCCCATTCTCCTGGAACCCGAGATCATCTTCAGCTGTTTTACTCGAAGAAGATGGAATCCACATTATATCTCCTGCAAAATCTGTTGCACTATTGTCCACGATACACACATTTTGTCCACAACTGAGTCCCTGTGCCACAAAATACTTTTGTACAAGTTGTCCATATGATGTGTGATAATCGGGGGCAAGGATCAGCAATGAACAGGACAGTGGAAGACCTCCCCCAAGAATGTCATCCAAAGAAGGAATTCCCGTAGAGGTTACGAGTGTAGACGGTGTCGCTGGAGACGGGCGAGTACCTGGTAGTGCAACAGCCGCTGATTTTGCAGACCCCTTTTTCTTGAATGATGACATGGGCGCGAGAATATAATGAATGACTGTCACACTAGCATCGTTGTAACGCGTAACGCGTAATGCCATGGCTAGGTTGCGCAAGGTCGGATGTTGGATGTTCAAGGTGCTTCATATCCGCTATCTCTGGCACATTACTTGACTGTTACTAGGTTGTAAACTATACCTGCCTAGTCCACTTGTTATTTGAGTACATCGGCAGACCATCTTCAGTATGTTTTGTTTCTTAATGCTAGCTCTTTCTTGACAACCAACATGTAGATGTCTGGTCCTTCCATGTTTCCAACCTTAGCTGGGGAAAACGAGCTTGTTTTCGAAAATCGCATTACTTATAGATTCAAACCAATTGAACGAGGTGACCTAGTAACCTTGAAATCACCACTTGACCCTGGTAGAATAATTTGCAAGCGCATAATTGGCCTTCCAGGAGACGTTATATGTGTGGATCCAACAGGAAAAGTAGCACCATCTTCAGAGCATGTTCTCCTACCTCAGGGGCATGTCTGGATTACTGGTGACAACGCTGCTTATTCTCGCGACTCTCGAACATATGGACCAGTCTCAATGTCACTTATACAAGGGAAATTAAGTCATAGAGTAATTAAACCCAGTCGAATCCTTCTTCTATATAGCTTATATCTGTTAGATCTGGCCATTGAGTCGGTTCACCAAGTTTTCGAACCCTGTGACGTTTCTAGACTGATGCTATAGATTAACTGGAACAGTCAAACTCCAGGGCATTACATGCACACAGCGAGTAGCGCGTTGTTACTGGGTGAAGTTTACCGAGTAGCCGCCTTGACCATTTGGTACAAATTGGAAGTTGTCTGTTGACAAGCCAAATCTACCTGTAAATGTGCCATCAAACGTTGCATCGAACAACGAATATACTGAGTTCGAACCAAGTATACTGTTACCCACGCCCTTCAACTTGTCCAGCATCTCCGTGGTTTCTCGTTTCTGCGCAGCTTCAAGTCTTGGCTTGAGCTTGTTTAGCGTGGCTGAAATATCCTGAGAACGTGTATCAGATTCTGGCAACAGCGTTAACAGGGTCTCGTAATCTGTGATTCGGAGATGAGCCGTGATGCTGTATCTTTGTCAGTTGGCATACCTTGTTGAGCAGCAGATAGAGATGACCAAGTATTCAGTGCCTCATTTGAGAATGCACGACGTTGCAGTGCCTTTACGTACTGTGGATCATCCAGTAATGCTGGATTGCGTCGCCTTGGTCACATGTTTTGTAAAGAAGAACGAGCAAAGACTTGCCTTGCGTGCAAGCGTCCACAGCTGGTTGATGTTCACCCTCGCTCATTTATAAGTATGAGAGGGATAAAATGTAGATGTCACTTACTAGTTTGAGGTGACATGCAGCAATATTGGCATAGAGAATTGCCCTTGCAGTGGCGCACTGTTGCTGCAGCTCAGACTGGGGTTGATCATCCGAGTTGATGTCGGACGGAGTCGAGGACTGACTTCTGGGTGGAAGTGTACTGAGAGCAGAGTGGTAGGAGGCAAGGGCCTGTGACCAGTTGGCTGCATGAAAGAACTGATTTCCCTCTGACTTGAGGAATTGTGCATGCTGAAGTGGTGAGGGTTGGGACGACATGATAGGGGAAGTGGCACGTGGTATATACACAGTAATGCAACACACAGTAGGGCCAACCGTTAGGAAAATGCGCTCAATCGACGACTGCAAGTGTGTTCTCGTAACTGGTGCAACTTCGGGCATCGGTCGTGCCCTCGCTCTCGCCATCGCCAGCTTGCCCACAAGCCCAAAGGTGATCGGTGCTGGCCGTCGGTCTGGTAGGCTCGAGCAGCTCGCACAAGCCGGCCTCGACACTGTTCATGTCGACCTTGATACCGACAAACTCTCTCTCAAACGGTTCGCAGATGACATCATTGACAAATACCCTCAAGTGTGTCATCTTCCATCTCGCTCCCCCCCCCTTGACAACCTACTTACCGTAGACTCCTAGATTGATGCTATCATCCTTTGTGCCGGCGTTCAGCATGAATTTGATTTCCACAACCCAGTCAATATTGACAGTCTGCAATATATTTCTCTCTCATTACAGAAGTCTTGCTAATAATGCTGTATTATCCTAGATCTCATATCCGAAACGAATATAAACTACACTTCTGTTATCACATTGATATCATACTTCTTGCCTCATTTCTTGAAGCTTTCAGTTGCGTCCCCGTCATATGTACCTTTCTGATTTCCTCAATTGCCGCATTTTGATGATAGGAACAAGGGCGACCGACGTTTGTAATCCCTGTTACTTCAGGCCTCGCAATAACCCCTGCCCCTTGGGTTCTGAGTTACGCAGCGAGTAAAGCAGCACTTCACAGTTTCACCCTTTCACTGCGTGTGCAACTGCGTAATACAAATATTAATGTAATTGAGATTGTTCCACCGTGAGTGGACATGTGCTATATTCATTGATCTGCAACTGATCACACACCAGACTGGTAGAATCGGAGCTGCATGACGGCAAGTGGACTAACAGGCACCATTCATATTACACTACTGATTAGTGGTAATAATAGAGTATGGTACCACCGAAAAACTCTCCAAATTTTGGATGTCTTTGGATGAATACACTAGGGCTACAATGGAAGGTTTGCGCAAGGGTGACGACGTGGTGTCGTGTGGGGGTTCATTGGATGCATATAAGCGATTCGAGAAAGACAAGGAGGAGATAGCAGTGGAGATGCAAAAGAGACGGGAGAAATGGTGATACGGTGATACTCTCCATGCTTACACTGTTCATCCATATTTGGGATAGGCCCCTGACAGACTCGTTATCATAATCTAAACACATCAATCAATCTTTCCTGACTCATTTTCTTTTTATTTCACCAAGATTGAGTCCCTCACCTGCGCAATTCCCCATACCATTTTCAATCCATGTCCAAGCCAGCATTTTGGTTACGCTGCGAAAAAAAAGAGTATGAGAGACGTGCAGCTCTCACTCCTACAACTGCCAAGCGACTTATCGATGCTGGTTTCAGCATTACAGTCGAGCGGGATGAACAACGAATCTTTGACGATTCGGAATACGAAGCGTAGGCTACCGCCTTTCATCCGCTCTCAATATGTCTAAATAGTTTTCAACTAGCGTGGGGTGCACACTCGTCGAGAATAATTCATGGCCTTCAGCACCTCGTGACATACCCATAATAGGTCTCAAAGAGCTGCCTGTCTCCGACGATCCTCTTCCTCACACCCATATTCAATTCGCTCATTGCTTCAAGCGTCAGGCTGGGTGGGAGCAGATCCTCTCCCGTTTCCATCGTGGTGGCGGAAACCTTTATGATCTCGAGTTTCTAACAGACGCGAATGGGAGGCGCGTTGCCGCCTTTGGATTCCATGCAGGCTTTGCAGGAGCGGCCGCCGGTGCTCTTGCCTTGGCGTCTCAAAGAAACAGCGAAACACTTGGTATCTTGACACCTTTCGAGAATGAAGATGCTATGGTGAAGAAAGTCAGGCAAGCGTTAGGTGATACTAGCAACATCAAAGCCCTGGTTATTGGCGCACTTGGCAGGTGCGGCAAGGGTGCTGTTGACTTATTCCAAAAAATTGGTCTCAAAGAGTTGGTTCCAAGTGTTCACTGTTGTAACTCTAGGTTGACTATGGTAACTTAGCGATCACATCTTGAAGTGGGACCTTGAGGAAACTGCCAAAGGCGGACCTTTTTCTGAAATACTGGATGCTGATATCTTTGTCAACTGCATCTACCTGAGTTCAAGGATCCCTTCATTCATTACTAGGGAGCAGATAATTGCAGCAGGTGGACAACGACGGCTTTCTGTGATTGTCGATGTCAGCTGTGATACTACAAATCCTTTCAACCCTATTCCCGTATACAGTATCAACACAACATTCGACAAGCCCACAGTTGCTGTTGACGTTGGGTAAGAAGTTGATGAATTGATTTTGCGTCCAACTTAAATTGTGTATCAGATCCGGGAACCCGCCGTTGTGTGTGATTTCGATTGACCACCTTCCGACGTTGTTGCCCCGGGAAGCATCAGAACAGTTCAGCAGTGATCTTCTGCCATCGCTGCTGGAGTTTCCACGCCGAGAGGCAAATCGAGTGTGGGTGGACGCAGAGAAAGTGTTTAAAGAGAAGCTTGAAGAGGCTGTCAGAGAGATAAATAGCAAAGCGTAGTGAGATTAGACGTAGCAACGTGTTTCTACCGAAAACAAAGGGGGGGGGGGGGGGCGTGGCAACAGGATGGGATGAAACGAGAGCGACCACTGCCTTAGTAGCGCTTCAACGCTCTCACAGAATTTATTTCTTCTTCCCGAGCCCCAGCTTTTCCTCAGAGGCCTCTTTCTGTCCTCTCCACTTTATCGCACCCACCTCTCCTTCCTCTTCCCCCTTTACTGGGTGCTGGTCGCCATCTTCTGTACATTTTCTCCTTCCATCCTCTCCATCATGCCCTTTTCTCTTCCTGAGATATCCATTTCACCACCACCTCCCGAACAGCCTGTCGCAGAACCATACTCACCGTTCTCCTCTATTGTCTATTCAAATGAGTCCGACGGTTACAGGCCTCGCCTCCTGACCCCTCCTCCAATGCCATTGCAAAGGAGGAGCCGACTCTGCTCTATAATTTCTAACTCTCATTCCAAGCCCAATGAGGGTCTGGACAACGAGCGTTTCAATGCCTTATTACAAGCTAGCCGGGAGCGAAACGCAACAAATGGAAAGGAACCTAATCTTCGCAGAGAGGTTGCCCTTCGAATGCATCGAGTGAAACAAAGTGGGTAATCCATAATATCATCTCATTTCATCCTCATCTCATTAGTATAGATGAGAGACGAGCTTTGTTCATATCCAGAGTGCTCGCTGCGCCCAATGCTACAGTAACGGACCCCCATATGGCCCCAGATTCTCCTCCCCTGCCGGACTGTTCTCCTTCGTTTAGTCCATTTTCCCCTCATTCCACCTCAATTTCTCCAGAGATTCAAAATGACATCACTTCATGCACCGACGATGCGTCAAGTGACTGTCCCTCTGCGAAGCGTCTGGAAGCCTCCAAACCTCTAGTGAGACAAGGTTCCATGCTTCCTTCATTAGAAGAAATCAGTGCACGCATGACAGTGCAGGGTTATGTATGTGTCCCCATATCTAGGCAACATGCAGCTCCGTTGCGTGGCTCTACAGTTCATTGCTCCAGGAATACGACGTCAAGATCCAAAGGGTCGGCGTTGTCTACAGTGGGTGACGGATTCCATGTATCTAGGCGAGGCCCAGAGCCCCTCGTCTTCTCTGACGAATTAGAGCCCGTTCCCTTCCCCGAGATGCGTGCAGCTATCGATCCCCAAGAGCATAATGGTTCAACAAGGGCTTCCCGTGCTCATGACATGCTGTGCACCTTGAGGCGTCGAACTCTTGCCTTAGAGACAGGCTATGGAAGGGAAATATCCGACCCAAACTCCAGGTGGAAGCGGCACAGTGCCCCAGGAGATTTGTTCCCTCTACGTGAACGGATGGGTTTCCAACACCCAGTATTATCAATGCCTGGCGGCTTTTGATAGTTTTTGTCTCACGTTGCCGTGAACGTGATTCTCGGGGAATCTGCGATCATCTCCGCTCGTAACTATAATACTCATTTTTTGTATCCAGCTAGTCTCCCTCTTTGACGCAGTACTTCAGTACTTACATTCCTTTGGACATTCATGGCAGTGCCACCTGTACAAGTATTCCACGATCATTCCCTACAAACTGTATTGAACACATCACACAAGGCTACTGATCTTATATAACAAAGTCTAGTGTAATACCTTTCACTGAATAGTAGTGGAAATGGATGTTTGTGACATTCATTCATTGAACAGTCAACTCGACTGTTCTGGTACGCTTGGAAGGCCCGTATATCGCTGGAGAATTTCCCGACGGCGTACTTGCGGGTGAAATGAGCCTCAGGATGTACGTTGATATAAGTAAGGCTTCGGATCTCACCGTAATCCCGACGAGCATGCTCGTCTTGAAGTTCTTCATCTGAATCTACAAGGGGGTCTGTTGTCATGATCGAATGCCACGCCTCTGACGAAAGCAGATTGTCATCTACACCAAGGGAGCGAAAACGTTACATACGCTCCAACATCGTGCGTTCTCGTTGTGTACCAGATCCCGTTTGCTGTTGTCGGTAGTCCAGGGGGGCTTGTGAATGGGACACATATTGTGATTCCGGATGATGTGCTCCAGTTCGTTGATCTCTCTGTACCTCGTGCGATAGCGTCGTGCTATGCTCTAGGACACTTTGGTTATGCTGAAGAGATGAGTTGGAAAGCCTTACCCCTTCTGGTGTCGACGTG
Organism: Amanita thiersii Skay4041; assembly: GCA_002554575.1. Taxonomy (NCBI): domain Eukaryota; kingdom Fungi; phylum Basidiomycota; class Agaricomycetes; order Agaricales; family Amanitaceae; genus Amanita; species Amanita thiersii. The sequence goes on from KZ301969.1 coordinate 501,484, forward strand.
AGTTTGGCTCGTGGTATAATTAACAAACACTTTTTCGCTCGTGGCCGCTATAGGATCTGGTCGAATTGGACGGAAAGAATGTGGAGAATTTGTGGATTCCACAATAGGTACAGGTCGTTTGGTCATTGCATAAGACTTGTTCGCAGGCACAGTTGAAGGGCCAGCGATGAACTGGGATGAATAATTCCGGTCTTTCTTGTCCTTCTCTAGAGAAGCCACGAGTTTTTGAAGGAAAGCATTTCTTTGCGCAGACATTTTGTGTCCCCATTCTATCTCTTCAGCGGTGTCGATGTTTTCTAAGGACTTTTCTTCTTCAGAAAGAGGCCGCAGTCGAGGTGCTTTTGGTGGGTGGTTTCGTGAATGTTCGTCATGGAATGGATTTTCTTCTTCGTGATGTTCTAGGTAGTAGAACATGGTCCACAAGAAGCATCTAGCACGATCATCGGATGCAAGACCTCTCCCAGGCAAAAATAAATCTAGAAAATTCAGGCCGCCCTCAAAATGGACACTTGACAGAGGCTAGGAAAGTAAGCAAGGTTTTGCCTTATTTCCAGGCTTTAAACTCACCGATGCGTGATTAGCCAGAACAAAGATGAGATTGACGACACTAGTCGGTGGTCTCAGGCCGGCTCTCTGTGTGAAGCACTGTCTAAATTCATGGTCAAGAATTTTGGCCACAAGATATACGCACGCTTTTTTCTATTATCTCTTCAGGAGTGGAAGGAGGCACACCCTTGAGTTCAGATGAAAGCAAGGCTGCTTTCAAGCAATTCTTGATTCGAGGGGCATCCTGGGCATTTCCATCAGTCTTTTGCAACGACGGAACAGGGTGGTACGTCCGCAGAGCTGTTTTCATCTCGGGAAAAACTGGAGACAAACTTTAAATTTCACAGGAAAGGGATATTAGTAGAATAGTCATACATGCCATCGTCGTATTGATTCTTCCGACATTCGTGAGAAGAGATAGTTTTGCCAACTCGATGCCAAATGCGGGTGTTTCCAGCATTTTGTCCTTGAGGACCTTGGAACATTTACTCGAATTGTACAAGGCAGAAACATACAAGTCACAGAACGTGACTTTGTCAGTCCTGCCAGGGATAGGACTGGTGAAAGCAGGACTCTTGTCAGAAAAGATAAAATCAAGCATGTCATACTGGACGTCTTGTCGCGTAAGAGGCTCCGCATCATTTTTCTTGATTGGCAAGGCCTTGCGACTCAGGTAGCCAACGCTGTCGACTTGCGATGAATCTACAAGTCAAGGAAGACTAAGCACCGCTTACGGTGGTATAGTTTCAGGCGGTAGGTGAGACGGATGGCTCTGTGATGAAGTAACAAATGGCCTGGACATTGGGACAGAGCGAAGGATAGTTCAGACACGAGGCAAGAACTAAACGAGGCAGAGACGCGCATTTCCTCCCTTGATTACTACAAATCCGTGTCAAAGTATATCGCTGCCAAGTTGGTCTCTCACGTGTACCGCGGGGATGCACACCGGGTGATTAGTGGTAACAGCTATCAAGACAAGAAGATGGCAACAGGAATTGAGTTGGCGAAATGAGATAGACACAGCTGTGAGACTGGAAGATGAATTAACAGGAAGCAGAGAGCAGGGAAGAACGAGGAGAAGAACAATGGCATGATTGAATGAAAACAAAAAGAGGATCAAGTCAATTCAATTCGAGCGCTTCCATTCGAGCAGAGCAGAGATAAGGTATGATTATGTCAGCATTACTTTGAGTTGCTACGCCACCCACTCCAAACATAGTAATCTGCCCTGCATTCGAACAGCCAACCAACTCAATGGACAAGTTTGACGAATCCACCCAAGTTTGTTCTCCCTCTTCTCTCTTCCCCGCCGCTTTCCCCCCACTGATTATTTATGCTTAGAAAGAGCTTGCTACCTTTGTCGAAAAGGAACAGGCACAGGTAAAATGACTGTTCCCCGGTTTCGGCCTATTGGCTCATCTATTTCTAGGCAAGGCTCAACTCTATGACTCAAACCCTCACCGCCATGTGCTGGGACAAGTCTGTTTCCTGTCTCCAACTTACTGTATTCCTTCCCTTCTAACCTCTTTTCAGGTGCATCACAGGAACCCCCTCCACTCGCTTTTCTAGAAGTGAAGAAAGTTGTCTCTCATATTGTGTAGAACGTTTCTTGGACACAAGTCTATTTATGGTCAACAAAATTGAAGGGAAGAGGGAGCAGGCTCGACTATCTTTATAGCATTATGTTCGCTATTACAGGGTACTCGTCAATTATCACAGAATAGTACAAAAACCCATCTACACCATTTAATCAAGCACTGCTAGTTCGTCATAAATTCGTCTCATATCCATTGTCTTAGTTGCCTCCAGAAATATCCGAAAGCTGCGGGTGAAAAAAAGCAAAACGCATCAAGGTATTCACGACGGTGCCGAAGTTTCAGAGGTATTTCCACAAAATATTCATTCATGTCCCTGGGCAGGTTCTGGTCGTGGTATGCGGCAATGTCACTGTCCTTCTCTTGCCATAGCTCCCTGAGCCAAGCATCAAAGACCGCTTTCTCATCAGAGGGTATGTCAACCTCAACAACGTGGTTCTCAGCTTTGGTGCTTGGAATCGTCGACGATTCCGTAGCAGACAGGTCACCAATTGGGACATCAGTAGCAACCTTGAACAATCTCAGGTGCATATGGATAACAGGTGGTGCCACACCATCAAAGAAAATTGATCGTAGAGTGTAGTAATCTTGCCCATACGCCAGCGAGGGAATACCTATGAAATTGACATCAGGTTGCAACACACATATCAACAATAAGTCGTACCCGGGTAAATCACTGTCAAATCCAATAGGTGCAAGTCTGGTATCCGAGGGGCAAGAGATCGTAAACTATAATGTAGGCCAAGCGAACGAGGAAGTAAGAGGTGATCCATATCCGACTAGTGGTGGAGGGTGAGTCGCAGGGATTCGATAAGAAATAAGAGCTCACGATTCCCATTTTGTCGGCAAATTTCTTACTGATAGGTCTTGTGTCCTTGCTAACTAATGTACCTTCGGGATATAGGATGAAGCACAAAGGGTAGTCTTCTTGTTCGGCTTGCTTGCCCAAAGTAGCAAGACGTGACGCTAGTTCATGTTTGTCAGAGGCCCAAGACCGTGCCAGGAAGATGAAGTTAAAGAGTTGCATCCCCTTGATGATATATGAGTTGATGCCACGAAAAGCAGTGAAGTCTCGCACCCATCCAACAATAGGTAGCCATTGCAAGCTTTTCTTGAGCGTAATGTAGACATTTCGGTGTACTCCTTGAGGGCTTACAAAATACATCAGACACCACATATACCACCAGTCAGCGTATATCTGTTTGAACGTCAACTCAACGCCTATTTCTGATGATCCAGGAAATCACCAATCGTACTTGGTGATTCGCAGTGAGAATGAATTTCTTGGGCAAGTCCAGGAAACCCGCATTGCAATCGTAGTAGGTTCGGATGAGTCGACTAACGTGTTCTTGAGAAAAGCTCCCTTTACCTTTGGTCTCGAAAGTGACCTTTATCTTGGTTGGAGCGAACCAATGACACATGAGAACTGTCGATTTGATTTGTCCCATGAGTACAAAAAGAGTTAGATATAGATCAAACGCACTGAGCAAGCACCCAAATGCACCCTTGGTGTAGCGAATTCCCTCGCCGTATAGCTGTTTGGTAAAATGAAAAGGCAAGATACGAAGAGGTAGCAGGAAGATAAATTGAGAAGCATTTATCATAAAGCAGCCGGAGTTGAAGAGAATAAAAAAGAGAAGAGCTTTGAAGAATCTAGTCCATGATTGAGACGGACGAGAGGAAATAGGACGGGTGTATGGTTGGAGGTTGGAAGGCATGCAGACTCGGCAGACTCGGAATATACGGTAATAAGTGCAATGACGGGTAACACACTCTCAGAACGGCCCTTATCTTGTCAATTATTCGGTTTACTAGTGCATGGCCCATATAAAGTGCGAGATGCGCATACATCCACCTCAAGCGCGAGCACGCCTTTACAGTACACTGAGTACAGTACAATTACAGTAACTGTCACGAGCCCATCATGCCCTTGTCAACCCTTCATTGCCTCTAGCTAAGATGACCCCCAATCCCCTTTCTTACCGCTTCGTTGACGATCTCATTCCTCTCGTTCTTGACAGTAATCTTCATTGGTGGCCTCAGGACCTTGCCAACCTTTGCAGAGTTTCTCTTGCATGGCTGTCCTTCACCAGGAAGAGGCTGTATCGCCATCCGCGTTTAACCACATATCATACCTGCTCACTACTGGCGAGGACTCTCCATGAGACCCAGTATCTGTGCTCCTTGATTGTAGGCATCATTCTTCAGCCGATATCATCAGAGTACGGGGACTTTACCTCACGGGGCACTCGTTTGGCTAGCCTGAGAACTCTTCTAGGCGTCCATGGGCTCCAATCTATCACTTTGGGCGGGGAGCTGGCGAATGGTGCTGGAAGATTCCTGCATATGGTCGGGAACCCTAGCATGGTGAGGGAGCTGCATGTTGATGGCAGCCTGACGATACATGGTGTGACTTCGAAGGCATCTCTGGAATGGGACGAGTCCATCATTCTCAAGTTCTCCTCCCTTCATACATTACACCTTTCGAATCTCGATCTCGACATTGACCCTGGTGCTCCACCTGCCCCAATGATCCATACATTGGTGCTCGATAATGTGGATATTATATTTGGCGACTTATTCTCCATGGCAAACAAGGCTAGGCACATTCACGTAACGACTGAAAATGGAACAGAATACGAACGACAACTCAAAATCATCTTAGACTCATGGCCAGTCAAATATCTGAAGTATGAAGTAAGGCATGGATGCTGCCATGCGGGGTCGCTATTTAACCAGGACTCGAAGCCACTACCGTTGTTGAGAAGTTTGCACTTTGATGGGGTATCTGTTGACAGAGAGACATTAGTATGGATTAGGGAGGTATGTGACCGACTGGAGGAACTGGTTGTCACAGACAACAGAGTGTTCCTGAATGCAGAGGACTGGGCCACATTTATGGCATCAGAGAGCAGTGGTGGACTGAAAGTGGTGAGAGTTAGTGGGATACGAGGAAAAGGAGAGTGGAATTGGAGTAGAGAAGGGAGGAATTGAGGGAGTGAAGGTAGGGAAGTGAGCTTTAGGATGGATGGATTATTGTTAGTCGTCGCACTGTAACGGTCACAATCTCCATTTTTCTCTTCTTTCCCCTCCCCCAACGCCCTCCTCCATCTACTCCCTTCCCTTTCTCTTCCAGACGCCCTCATCTTCCTCTCCCCCTCCCCTGTTTCCCATGTCTCCTTCTCATTCCTCTTCTCATTCCTCTCTCTATTCATCTCGCTCGCCTAGGAAAAGTTCCTCTCATTTATCTCTAAGACAAGCCACCAAGGTTCCTTCCACCATTGACATTTCTGGACCATCTCCCTCTCGTTCTCGTCCTTATTTTGAAGTATATCCAAGACCTAATTCCAGCCCAAGTGAACATCCCCCTAAACCAAGGTCACGCAAAACGGACCACCCAGCCCTCACCTCACCCTTTCACAGTTCTGTGCGCGATCCCCAAAGTCAGGTGCCCAGCCAAGAAGAGTCGTCGTATATTTTTCCATCACTAGCTTCAGAGGAGATTATACCCCCGACTTCTTCTACCACCCCAAAACCATATTCACGTACGAGGACAAGGACTAGTCCATCCAGAAAATCCCACTGGGAAGCACCCCTTCCTCCCCTTTGCTTCTCTGGTTCATCATCTACGCAGCATACTGTAACCCCGCCGCATACTCCTATAGATCTTTCCAACCACAAGGATCTATTTGAAGGCTTCCCAGTTGTAGTTGCAGCTCCAGTCACAGGTATTGAAACCATGGACGCTTTGGTGGATGGAATGAATGGAGGCGATGTAACTCGTGATTTTCCAACGCTACTGAACAGAAATAGGTTTGGCATACCAGGACACCACCCTCTCTACCAGCCTCCACTTCCGACCCCTCCCCCCGGCATTGTTCTCGGCAAAGGTAAAGGCCGACGACAGAAAAAATCTACTTCCAGTATCCATTCGAGCGATTCGGAGGATGAAAACGAGAATGTCAACACCCCCCATGCAGCTTCGCGTTCGCGCCGTCGACCAACGCGCAAAACATCCGCTCGGGCCACATCAAGTGGAACAATAACACCTCCGTTTCCGCTTACCAGAATAGGCAATGTCAACGCCAAAGATGACGACTCGAAAGAATACCCAAAGCCAGACCTTCCTTCCGAAGACAGCAAGGCTACCATCCCGTCTATATCTGAAATCATTCGCAATCATACAATACAACAGCCCCAGACCAGGTTTTCCACGACATATTCAAGTCATACACGTAGCCAGGGACACTCAACGGTTCATGAAGGGTATGGGTCAGGGCTTGAGAAGCCTGATTCCGAACAAGACGCAGATATAGTATCCAGGTCTTCCATAGATAGTGTGGCAGATGAAGTACAGAAAACTCTACGTACACAACTGGCTATGAAACCACCACCGGCTGCACCTCCATCATCATTTCCTAAACGTCATTCAACTTTCTCTGATAATGCAAGTCTTTTTTCTCCACGATCGGATCCTGGTGGTGGTGGTTCATCTGTATACTCCATTTCAGTCTCCTCTCATCATGGTCTTCCTTCTCCTTTGGATTCTGGTTACTTTCTCTCAACAAATTTAGAGTCGAAATCATCTCCTCAGGCTGTGGCGCAATACTTACGGTCGGCTCGCCTAACAACACTTCTCAAACTTACTCGCTCTCCGCATGCTTCTCAAGATAACCCTTTGACGGTCAGTCTTTCGGATCTTGGTAGCCAAACTGGTTTTCCTGTTGTCGTTTTTCTTGGGCTGGGGTGCGTCAGGCATATAATGGGATTGTATGATGAAATGGCAGAATTTTTGGGTCTCAGATTAATCACCATAGATCGGTATGTTATGGTTCGTGGATAAGAACTTGATCTTATTGCCGTCCACAGATGGGGTTTAGGGCGTACAGAACCAAGGGCTAAATCTGCGAAAGGTATTATACAGTGGGCTTCTGTTGTGGAAGAAGTCTTGGACTTGTTGCGCATTGGTCAGTGCAGCATTATGGCACATTCTGCAGGAGCACCATATTCGTTATCGTTTGCAAATAAGCTGCCGGCCCGTATTCGAGGCGATGTATGTTTACTAGCACCGTGGGTTGGGGGTAGTGAGAACAGTGAGTTGATTGCCGGTTTGGTTCTTACAATAGTGCCGACATTCCCATTATCATGCAGGTGGCTATAAATGGCTTAAATATGTTCCTAACGGCATTCTCAAAACTGCCCAAGCCGCGGAGTGGAAAATCCAGGCCTGGATGATTGGAAAACCTCCAACTATCACTTATGAGGGGATTGGGTATGACGCTCAGAAGTCTTCATCTTATGCGAATTCTGTCTATCCCTCTCAGTCAGATCGGCGTCCTCGGCCTAGCATTGGTTCGAGCTCCTTTAGTGAATACGATGATTTAGGGGATTTTGAAGGCAGGTTCGAGAGTCGGAGCACCTTGGGAGCATGCAACGGGAAACAAGTTACTGAAGGAAAATTTTATACTACGAAACGCAAATCATCTAAAGGTTTTCTGGACAGACTTAAGGGCTCCTCAGTACCTCAAGAAGAGAAATCCACAGGCAGAAAACTCAAGGCATTGCGTTCAATGGGATCATTGAAAGGGAAGTCAAACGGCAGCTCTAGGAAGTCGAATGCTCCAAGCCCACAAATACTTCCTCCTCCCCCACTTCAAATTGAGGTTGGACTTGGGTTCAATGACTTGGAATGGACACGGTCTGTTTCATCTGAAATTGCAAGGAGTGGCAGAGATTCAGCATCGATCAAGACTGGTCCAACACCGCGATTAAATGGTCATCGTTCTACCTCTTTTGGTTGCGCCAAAAATGCGATGTCGGTTCCCTCGTCCCCAACGCCTAGCGCCATGACGTTTAACTATGCGCCGAGTGTCACATCGAACAATGGGCCCCAAATGACACTCGGCAATGCGCTCATTGCTGCTTCGCATGCTGAATCAGCCAAAGGAACACATAATGATCTTTTACAGATTCTCAACCACGATAATCAGCCATGGGGGTTTTCGTATTCTTCGTATCCGCACAAAGTGAGGGTGTGGTATGGCGACAGAGACGAGAAAATAGCAGAGAATGCCGTTCGATGGATGGAACGCACGATGGGCGAAGATCGGTGCTTTGTTAAAGTGGTCAAAGGGGCCGACCATGCCCTCATGTACAACACTAAAGTGGTACTCGAAGTATTCGACTACATCTTGTCGACCTGGAAAGTAAATGAACCTATTGCTCGCAGGCCCATGTATGAACGTCGCTAGCTTCAGGCTTATGATTCCATAACGAATTTTGTTAATTATTCCTTTCCCTTTTTCTTTTATGACTCTTCTGAGGCATTTTGTTCGCATATACCACAACATGGCAATATATCCCCCTTCCCATTCTGTAGCTTCTTCCGGGTCACTTTATTCTATATTACTCTTATATTTGCTTCGTTCCTTTTACACTATCTCAATTTGCGATAGGCTAATCCCAAGAGGCCAATAAACAAACGTGTAGAGATACTGTCACTAAATGAGGGAAGAAGTGATATACAACATCATAAATATAGTAGGACTTGAAAACCATTTTGTGACTTCACGAATATAATTGATTCAAGTGATATGTAAGGTGCAATGTTGAACGGTCGATGCTAGTTCGAAGAAATGGGTGTCTTGTTTCATTATGATCAACGATAGGGAGATGTCTCCAGCTATTGCTAATGTCTGATAGGATGGGGTTGTCAACAGAATCCATATAGATGTAGGGATTGGTTGGGCGTATGGGACGGCTAAGCTGGTCATCTGACACTGCAGCAAAAGATGGTGTTTGTTGGCGGTGGGGTGGAGGATGACCTATAATGCGTCGAGCCCGCTGTGCTTGGTTTCGAACACAGAGATAACCAATCAAAGAAACAAGACAAAGAAGCATTATTGAAAGGATGACGATGGTCGCTGTCAGTGCATTAGTGACACGTGTCAGATCTGTTGATGCCAAACTCGTTGGAGTTGGAGAAGCTGTTAAGAAAAGTAAACGACCAGACTAGCAGGGAGGGTAGATAGTAGGCCTACATTGACTAGACATGACCTGGAATCCAGTAGCAGATAACTCAGAGATGGAGGAGAGCATAGCAACTTGAAGGGCATTTTGGAGGAGCTGACGGTGAAGGACGGTGCAGATGATGGTAAACTCCAAGGAAACAGATTAGCACGTGACTGACTTTCCTTGATGTCTTCCAGGAAACAAAGTCCTGCTCCTCGAAGAATCCTCCCAATCAAGCGTGCAGACGGCGAGCCCCTTACCCGCCTCGATATCCAATATGATCTTCTTTCCTTCATTTTCACTGACGACTCCAACGTCTTCACCGATCCATGGAGAAATTCTCAACTTGTCGCCTTTCGTGACCTCTATATTGACGCGATCCTGAATTCTCCAAAAGCAACCAAAGCCTTGAAGGACAAGATGCTCGCCTCTCCACAATTTGCGACTAGCTTTGCTATGCTTTCATTGCTTGTCAATGTTGGGCGCATCAATACAACTATGAGTTGTCAGTACTAGTATATTATGCTTTTGATACCGTCATGAATGTTTTTTTAGTCTTTCCTGAAATGAAGACTGCAATTCGCACTTATCATCCAATCCCTGCACTCCAAAAGACAGAGGGCAATCTCCAGGACGCACCGCGGATTAAACATATATTAAAAGCCGTCCTTTTGAAAGATGACGGAGGTGTGTTACCGGTGTCACCTCAAGATCTTATCTCTCGCCTTGTAAGTGGCGGTTTCAAATCTAGAACACTTATACAAATGAATTTCTTGTTAGAATGAGGGTAAAAGACCATCAACAAGTGTCATGAATCTCTTGTTTATTTTAGCAAGCCATTCTTCAGCGGTGCGTGTCTCACTCACATAGCATCTACACCACATCGTCCAATATGTATATAGGCGATACAACAGTATTTCAAACCAACAGAGGAGTTCTCATTTCAGCTCGACTTCCTTGACTTGTTCCTGCGAACAGATGTGTCCTCGGCGAGTCGTGCCAGGGCATTCTTGTGGCTCTGCTGGAACTACCTAGAAATGCACGATGGGATGCCCGGTGTCGAAAACCCATTTTCCACTTCAGAGAATCGCGTCCCTACGTTTGTCCAGCTCTCTAAAGAAGAGGTTTTCCGGGAAAACGTCGATCCAGTAGAAGAAAAGGCAATCGCCGAAAGGTTAATTGCATCTAGAAGCCAGATTGTAAGGAACAATTCAATCAAAGATACTCAGAAGGATTCCGCTAGGAGTTTTGATGATCAAGATCTCCCGACCTCTATTACAGATGACAGATCCAAGCTTGAACGTAGTGACATTAACACAACCAGAAGCAGGGCCACTCAGGCTGCCAAGGAAAGAAAGGCTGCTGCAGACAGACTGCGCAGGGAAAAGATGAAGGAAAGGGCAAGAGAACAATTACCTGATGACCGAAGTGACTCGGAGTATGCTTCGGAGAATCTTGTCGATCGTCAGTACAATTTTGAAAGGGAGTTCTCTTTTTTTCTCGTTCAACTCAAAGCCTACAACTACAGGTCGCGTAGAATCACAAATGGAATTTGGCGATTACCATCGTCATGTCCAGCAATCTCAACATGTCCCCACGTCAGCATCTCAGCAGCAACAAACTAATCAGCGTCCAGTTGTTGACATCTCTACTGGTCAAACCTACCACCATCCCCGTTATTCACCTTATAGGCATCATAGTGCCGCTGATGCCGGCTACCCTCCAAATCAGCTACAGAGGATGCACAGAGCTCTCCCGCCTTCTATGACTATGCTTCAACGTTTGTCATCCTAAATTTCCTTATTTCTCGCTGCTTAGCATTCTTCCTTTAGATGCTTGGCATATGATTATGACCACTGATCCCCTTATTGATTCTGATGAGGAACTGGGTGATGATGATGCGAGGATTGATTACTGTATGTATTTGCCAATAATTTATTTTTTATTTTGGTTAACATTCCCAAAGCGCAGCGGATTCGCATTCTGTCCCGGATTCGTGGGAAGTCGCCTACCCCCGAGCAGGAGTGTCACAATCCGCCCTCCAACACCTCTCGACCCTCACTTCCAATCACCGGCAGGGCACAATAATGGTTCTTTCACTATCCTTATACTCTGTACAATATTTAGATACCCTTCGTGTGTATGTAAACCTAGGTAGTGGTGTCAGGTGGACTAAAGTCCACACAGATGCTCTTTCACCACCCACGGGTAGACGATTTCCAGAACGAGTACTAGCTTTTTTTGAGTAAGCATTAGGTGAGGAATGCCAAGTAATTTCAAACGCTTTAATGTGATTTAGGAAAATGTAATTCGAGTTGAGCAGAACGAGACAATGAATGTGACATACAGATGGCGAGATCATAATAAGAGACTCAGGACGCAATCTAAACCCGACGAATGTAATGACATATAAAATACAGAAATAATACTCCGCGAATCAAAATATATTGTAACCGAAATGAAAAGTGGGAAGCTATGCTTGAATTATAGACCAGATGAATGGAGGAAGACAGTAGAGGAAAATGCTACTCGGCCAGCCATTTTTCGCACTTCTTAACATATTTGTCCAAAAGTTGTGAAAGATCGCGGATGACGAATGTAAGGACCACTGTGGCAAAGAACTCTGACGAGCGCTTAAGTTTTTGCTCTGCAGATCCACGGATATCTGGTGGAAACGCCGCATAGGCTGGTGAGATAGATATTACAGCCTGAGTATGTTCATCCAGCAGTTGTGCATGCTGGAATAAGACCTTGAGGCCTTGCACATAAATCGTTGGCGAGTCCAAGCTAACCAATGTCAATAAGAATAAAACAGGAGAGCAATCGAAACTATCTCACTTTTTGCCATTGGTAAATTTATCAATTTTCTTTGCCCAACCAGATAGTGCAGTTTTTTTCTGGGCAAATCCTTCACCCACACCTAGCTTCTTTCCAAGGTTTGCTTCAATTCCATCGCAGACGCCCGAAAAATCATCCAATTTGGATAGCCATCCCTCTGCTTCCTTTCTTCCAACGCTTCCAATACCTAGGGCAAGTCCACTGCTCACGTTGCCTGCTCCGAAATATTCAGAGCTACTGGTTTGCAGGTCCTCTAGAGCAGAACTCAGTATCTCTACTACGCGTATCTTTTCAGGAACATTTGTGAGCTTGGCACCTCCCTGTGACCATACTTCGAAAGGCACGTGAAGACGGCGAGTGACGTAGCCACCAGTGGCGGAGGTCATGGTATTCAGTAAAAGGTTCATCATGTGGTACGGTTTTCTCAATGGTTCGGAGGGTGGTGCTGGGGGAAGTGGTGATGTCGGCGTTGTTTGTATATTGTTTGATAAATTTGTAGGTTGCAGCATAGAAGTGGAGGCTATTGGGGATAGGATGTCCGTCTGAATTGTTAGCGATGCAGGTGGGGCATTTGGATTCAACTTCGAAGGTATTGGAACCTTACGTGCAGTTCCATTCTGGCCCATTGAAGGTGGTAAGGGTGGTCGGGATTCTGAAGGTGATATCTGACCAGTTGGTTTCCGACCAGGCTGCGATGAAGACCTGGCTCTGCCTGTCATAGGAGGGGGAGTGGTTGTGGTTGGTAAAGAAGACGGGGAGTGTTTCTGTGTATGGATATTACCAGGATCTGTTGGGGAGGATGAGCGAGTACTAGAAGGTGCTGATGTCTGTGTCCTCCGCAGAAAAATAGCTCCTTCCTTTGGTGATGGGTTGATGTATGGAGCATCTGGACGATTTTGCATTTGGGATGCTGCTCGCGGCCTCTGAGAAAGATTCGAGTTCGATAATTTTGGTGATGCAGAGGATTTTTTCGCTACACGGATTGTACCTACCGCCTCAGCTAAGTCATGTTCAGAATGTGGTATTGGAGGTAGTGGATGCGAATCACGTTTGATATTGCGGGGAGTGTCAGGAATCAAAAGACCAGGTTCTAAGGGCTCCCTAGCAATTGGTGCTCGAACGTCGACGTGACCTTCGTCCTTTTCGTCCAACCTGGCAAGTCGACCGGACCCATTCCGCCGATGCCCGAGACGCTCAGATCCCATAACTTGGGTCTCTGCTGCGAGGGATGTGGGTGGGGGAGGTAAAGATTCAGCAGGAGGCGAGGTAGGTGGAAGGTTGGATATTGCCCGGGGTCGCCCCCTAGTGGGTGGGCCTGTCGAAGCTCGATTATTGCTACCAGGGATCTTAGAAGGTGCCACATCTGGGACAGATTCAGGACTTGCGTATGGATGGAGGGCAGGACCAGCAGAAGGGGAATCATCAATGGGGAATATTGCTTCTCGCATGATATCAACAGAATCGATATCGTGAATTTGGCCAATACGACCGCCTGGATAGAATTGAGAGTTATTCTGATTTTGGTTGATAGGTTGTAGAATCTGGGGTGATGTATGGGATGACGAAGAGCCGGAATTGGTTGGGGAAGAAGTATTAGAGTAAATAGAAGACGTTCCATGGGGCCCTACAGGTATACTATATATGATGCTGAGGATATTCATCCGATCTGCATATGTGTCATGCTTCACAAAGTCTGAGCAAAATAACACAGAGAGAAATATTTAGACTTACAATGTTCTGTAGTCTTCTGATTTCCTCCTCCTGCGCTTCAGGACTCCGTGTTCGTCTACCTCCATCTTCACCCCTCCTGACACGGTCCATGACTTGACTAAGAAGAGCAACACTATGAGCATAAGCCTCGACAGCAGCTGCTGGATTGTCATTTGTTGAGTCGAGATGCACAGCCTGTCGTGCCAATTCAAGAGCTCTTGTTAGGGCACTTCGAGAAGAAGGGGGTCGTTCCCTTCGTTCTGCATTGGTTGGTGATAATAAACCATCCTCACCAGACGGGCGGCGACGTCGTTCTGCTACTCTGGGAGGGGATGGTAGATATGATTGTGGTGGCGGGTCCGACAGATCTTCAGTCATGTTAGCAGCTAGGCTCTGCTTGGAAGGAAGAACATTCAAATTCTGGGAGAAAGTTGCAATACTGGCCAAGTTGGGCGAGGCGCTCGGCCTTGCATATGGCACCTGTCGGGTCACTTTTCCGTTAACATATGCAGCTACAGAAGAATAAGGGTGATCGGAGGTGTCAGATACTGGATGGTGAGCAAGAAAACCATCTTGTGATTGATCTGGTACGTTGGGTATTGGGAAGTTGGGTGGTGGAGCGGGGGTACGTGTATAGGCGAGAGAACGACGACGCTGAGAGAGTGGCGAAGAAGAAAGTACAGATTGTTGGGTATGCTGGTTGTAGACGGGAATTGAAGACTGTACACGCTCGCTGCCTTCTTGGCGGGACTCGAACCCCATCAGAGAAGACCGTAGTGGGAAGGATAAACAGAAGAAACGAGTGAGGAGTAATTAGATATATGAAGCAGTCGAGAAGGCGGTGGATATCAATGAAGACGACGGTGAGCAGCGGCAGGAGATGTGCTCGACATGAACAACGACGACGGAGGAAAAGCTGTGTGACAGACGTATTTGTTCCTCACTCAACGGTTACTCAAATTATCACCCATCATTATATCAACGCTATTTTCTGAAAAACATATCAAACGAGTGTCTGGTACTGTATTATCCGAAACTATCTCTGTAGAAGCCAACAAAATGAAATTTCATAAAAGGAGAGAACCACAAGCTGGCTGTGAAATCTGCGCCGGGGTATATTTCTCGCTCAGTTCCTCTTTTCGCCCTCATTCACATTTCAATCACGGAATTCAGATTGGGAGCCCTGCGCAGCAAGACGACTCTCAAGATTCCTATTTGCAATGTTTGAGCATCATTTCGTTACGACCAACAAAATACTTACCTAAGGGACTCTTCTTTCGCCAGAAGTTCTTGCCTCTTTTCATGGAACTCACGTTGTACTTTGAGTTCAATCTCACGAAGCTAGCACCGGTGTCATGCTCGCTTTGAACAACATGTAGATTGGAGGTAGAACGTACCTTCTCTTCCTCTCGGCGGAGCTGCTCCTCCTTAAGACGGACACTCTGGTTCGCAAGTTCTTCCGGGAGCAAAGAAGAATCACTAAAAATGCATATTATTATGACGATCACGAAACAGATATAAAAGGCAATACTGGGTGTCGGCATGCACAGTCTTTGATAACTTCTCTGTGCGATAAGTTTCGTAGAGGACATCATGTGTCAATGACTTCAAGTCAGCCAAATGCGAACTGGCCATAACATGAGTGGTGTTCTGTGGCAACTAAACACGTATGTACGTACTTCAGAAGCGCACTCCTGAGGCGACTGAAGTCGGAGTGTTTCGGGTTGTCAACCTCAGCAATTCCCCAGGGATACCTCCTACCCCTGACAAGTTGACCATTGACTTCAACCTCCTCTTCCGAGCCAATAATTGCAAATGGCATCAAGGCCTAGTTGAATTGGTAATGATATCACCACGCGGTTTTAGCCTTACTTACACGGAGTTCACTGTTGTCTTGGATAGTTTCTTCATCATCTTCCTCAACATCGTATGGGAAGTTATAAACGGGAATATCGTAATACTCAATGTCTTCCATGATCTACAAAACATGAGGACCCTATGTGATATGAAAAGTGAAAAACAACTGACTCTCTTTTTGAATCCTTTCAGTTCACTCGGTGTCAGAGAGTCAGCTTTGCCGACAACAGGAATAACATTGACTCTCGGAGAGAGGCGACGCATCAACTCAATGTCCATTTCCCGAAGACTACAACAATAAGACCCTGTTCGAAAGAATTCTAGTTGAAGAAATAATACTTACGCGTGTCCAGTAGGAGGAATGAAGTACAAAAGAGCATGCACTCTGTTATCTCTAAAGCGTGGGTTCCGCTTGATCCTGGATTCTTCAGCCAGGATGTCATCATATTGTCGTTCGAGGTAGCCGACAATTTCTTGGAAACTGAGTTACACGCGGCAAAGGTCAGGAGAAGCGGGATACAAAATAGTGACGTTCTCGACTCACGCAAATTCATTATCAATATTGTCACCGAATCCTGGCGTGTCAACGATGGTCAAAGCAATACGAACACCATCCTCCTCGAGTTCTTGATGGAAAAGCAATGAATCAGAATAAAAAAAATGGACCGACTGCTTATGGGACACGTACCAACATTGGCTGGCTTGATTCTGATGCCCTCCTCTAGGTGTGCTGTTTCGGGGTTATCAGATATCTTATGAGATAGAACTTCGGATTCGCAGAGTGTGTTGACAAAGGTAGTGCGTCCTGTTCCAGAAGCACCTTTGGTTGTATATACAAGTGAGGACGAATTTGACCTTGATGAGGGAGTAGGAAGGAACATACCGACTACCATGACGGTGAACTGAACACCCTTTTTGACTTTATTCCCTCGACGTCGACCGGCAAAAGACATTGTAAAGTGAAAAAAATAAGGATGGTATAAGAGGGAATGGAAAAGACGGTCGCGAATTCAAGTTGGAAGTCAAAACTCTGTATATTTTAAAACTCCGACGTGTGGCGTGACATTCTCAAGCCCAATCAGGTAACATCTCGTTATGGTAATCCTAACAAGGAGGCTCGTCCATGCCTCCAATCGACTCCCCGCAGTTCAACTTCGCCTCTTTACAGACACCACAGCAGCTTCTACAAAAGCGAGGAAACTAAGAAAGAGCTATGCACAGCTTCCAGACTCTCTGATCTTGCCTAATGGCTCTCCTGCAACTCCTTTGCACCCATGGCCAAGTCCTGAATCTGGTATGGATCTGCCTCACAGTTTATTATACCTTATCATAACTAGCTCTTATAGTCCCACAAAAGTTGTCTATGTCCCAGGATGCCTCTGTGTTAAAAGAAGCAATACGCAAACGTAGACGCAATCCCAAAATTGTACCCAATGAACCTGTTCAAGACGCTGACATCATAGTCAAAAATAAAGATGAGGTTCGTCCCTCCCGTCAACGGCGTTCAAGACCATCCAAATCAAAACCAAGCTCTGATTCTGGTTGGTTATCACTTGACTATACTTTTACTATTGTGAATAATAATTATCTTGCCTAGGAAACGAAGACGACCAGCCACGAAATGGGCTAGCTATTGAAGTGCTAGAAAACCTACGTCGTTTTCCCCACTGCTTGCTGTTGACAAGAGTAGGTCAATTTTATGAAGTGCGAACATTTCTCCCATTCCCCTGATGTGATATGACTGACCCAATATAGTCTTATTTTGATCAAGCCACCGAAATAGCTCATCTTCTGAATATCAAACTGACCACTCGAAAATGGGATGGTCAGCGTATCTATATGTGTGGATTTCCACTTGCCCATCTTGATAAGCACCTCAAAGTCCTGGTGCAGCAAAATAAACGGTTTGTTGCCATGTGCGAAGAGTTTCCCCGATATTCCGATTCTGGAAACCGAGAGTTTGAACGACGTGTTGTCCGTATTGTCACCCCAGGTACTCTGATCGATGAGAGTTTTCTGAACCCATTCGAAAATAACTACGTACTCGCACTTAGTTCAGATGCTGATTATTCAACATCTCGAAATGCTCTTGGCTTGGCTTGGATGGATGTGTCAACTGGAGAATTCTTCTCCAAATCCTCTACATATGAGAATCTCCAAGATGAACTCGCACGAATTAACCCAAAGGAAGTTGTACTAGAAGAACATCTTCGATCCTGTTCGTCGCATCCAGTATTACTAGCCCTTGCCGAAGAGAACGCCTGTATATCCTATGTCACATCCCCCTCTGTTCATCCTGAAGCAAGGGAAACAAAAATGGAAGTCAACTTGCAAGATTCTTGTCTCACTTCGAATTGTGTTGGAGTCACCTCATTCCAATCAACTTCAGGGACATCCCTATCTGTCGACGAGCTTTCTTCTATCAATATTCTTCACACCTTTTTACGCGCCAATTTGCTTGAATATATGCCCACGGTCATATCACCTCATCAGGAAGTGGACTACAACCGCATGCAAATTGATTCTCATACGATTAAAGCCTTGGAAATTCGTGAATCTATCAATGAAGGAGGCACTAAAGGTAGTCTTATGAGTGCCATCAAGCGAACTACTACTTCCAGTGGTACTCGTTTACTTACACGATGGTTATGTAAGGTCTTCATCACTCATTTGTCTTATTCAGAATACTGATTCCTCGCCAGGTTCACCTAGTACATCATTATCGGAAATCAATGCTAGGCAATCATCAGTCTCGTTATTCTTTCTGCGACCACACTTCCGAACAGATCTCGTGAAGATGTTGAGGGATACCGAGGACACCGGCCGCATTGTTCAAAAATTCCTTCTCGGACGAGGAGACGTCAGTGACTTACTCGCGTTGAATAGGGCTATCTCGGTTTGGTCAAGTATTAAGCGTCGAATATACGAAGAAAAGCAATTTGAGATGCGCGAACAGCCTGAATTCAATAAGGATGATTGGTCTAGCATTGTCACCCTAATTGCAAGGATGCCAGATCTTCACTTCTTATTTAACAGAATTTCCAATGCAATCGAAGAAACGGATGGGCTTATTGAAGGCATCCGTCCGGCATTGCCTCATGATCAGGTATCTGAGGTAGCATCTGAGTCAGATGCACCGACTCAGATGCTACCAACTGGTTCCAGTGTTAGCAATGTCATGCGATCCGGTCCTGGTAGATGGGTTATTAAACAAAGGTCTGCTGATTAATTCTTCCTGTACATTCATCATCTGAGAAATATAACGCAGCTTTTCAGAACAGATTGCTACATTGCATCGAGAAATGAGAGAGCTTCTAGAACAGCGTGAATATTTAGAGAGACGTTTACAGACGACCCATGGTATGTATCAATCAATATCCTCATGTTCCCACACTAATTGTATACCAGATACCCCTTTTTTGTCCCTCCGAGCATCCCCTGCTCATGGATTCCATGTGCATCTTGCTAAGGCAAAGCGCGAGCAAGCAAAACTGAACAATTCAACGGAATTTGTTAGCATAGCAGAAAGTGCTTCAACTAAATGTTACTTCAATAAGGTATCCATATGACTTAGCTTTCATCACGTTTCTTACAATTTTGTAGGAATGGTCTCAATTGGGTAGTAGAATTACTGAGACTACTACGGCGTTGAATATCGCAGAAAAAGAGGCTTTTGATGCATTAAGAAAAGAGGTGAGTATATAACACCAAAGACAAGGGAAGAGCTGAGATTGCCAGGTTAATCTTTCTGCAAGTTCTTTCCGACGGGGTGCACAGATCATTGATGAAATCGATATATCGCTTGCATTTGCCAGCATAGCTACAGAGATGAATTTTGTGAAACCTGTTTTGACCAGTGAGTAAGTGAAGAGAGAAATACTGGCCTTTGCTTGTGCTCAAAAGGAAATGGAATAGTCTGTCATACAATGTATCAAATGGTCGACACCCCACAGTAGAACTCGGTCTTCTTACCTCAGGAAGAGTATTTACTCCAAACTCCGTTGACATGACAGCAGACTCGAGATTACATATCATCACTGGACCCAATATGGCGGGGAAGTCTACTTTTCTGAGACAGACAGCTCTCATTGCGATTATGGCACAGATTGGCTCTTTTGTTCCAGCAGACTCGGCAACT
The DNA here is from genome assembly GCA_002554575.1 of Amanita thiersii Skay4041. Lineage (NCBI taxonomy): Eukaryota > Fungi > Basidiomycota > Agaricomycetes > Agaricales > Amanitaceae > Amanita > Amanita thiersii. The sequence continues at coordinate 521,179 of KZ301969.1, forward strand.
ATTGGCATTGTAGACAAGGTATTTTCACGGATTGGTGCCAAGGACGACCTCTTCCACGATAGAAGTACATTCATGGTTGAGATGCTTGAAACTGCCGACATTCTCCGGCGGGCAACACCCAGAAGCCTCGTGAGTCATGTGTATGGGAACCAAAATCTCTGGCTAAAGCAATCTCAGGTCATCATGGATGAAGTAGGACGCGGAACGACAGTTCGGGATGGATTGGCCATAGCATTTGCAACTGTGCAGCACCTTTCCGAAGCTAACCAATGCCGGGCGTTATTCGCAACTCATTTTCATGAATTAGCGGATATGTTAGGCTACCGTAGTAATGGAATCCATGAATTGCACCCTCATCATATTCGTTTTTATTGCACAGATGTGAAAGAAACTGATGTTTGTATTCGGTGCTAAATTGATTTCCTTGGATTTCCTTGCTAATTTCTTCTACAGGATAACCAATTTACTTATACTTATCGCCTACGTCCTGGGGTTAACAGAGATAGCCATGGTCTCAAGGTCGCTCAATTAGCTGGAATGCCTCCTACAGCAATACAGGTAGCCAAGAATACACTTTCATGGCTCAATAAGCACGAATCCATCCTACTACCCGACTGCTCGCAGTTCATAGTGACAAAATAGAGAGATAGGATAGTTCAATGAAGTAAATTAATGACTATGTCAACTGCGACCGGATGTAATTTAAAGCAGACCCAGCCCTTAACCACTTGAGCTGTTCTACTGACATGGTATGTTTTGTCAGGATATCAAATACCTCACCATTTCGCTTGGTGACTTTGATGCTGATCGATGCACCATCAACTTCCCTGAAAGTATCAGCAAGTCCGATCGTCTCAATAATATCCCCAGAATCAATGCGTGAATAGTCTTCCTTGTTAGCGAACCACAAGGGTAGAATACCTTGCTTCTAAACTGAGAGTTAGTCGACATGGTAGTTCACTCACTGTATCGCCTACCTTCAGATTTGTCTCATGGATACGGGCGAAAGAACGAGCTATGATAAGGGCACAACCTGCACAATAACATGTCACGCCCCACCATGAATAGAAAAGCATAGTTCATACCGTAGAACCGCGGTTGCAAAGCCGCATGCTCACGTGCACTTCCTTCACCATAGTTTTCATCCACAACAAGAGCCCATGGTTGGTGTCTTGACCGAAACCTTTTTGCCACTTCGGGGATGGTCCCATTCACATTGGCGTCATGATCAAAGGCAACGTTGACTTCGCCACCCTCATCATTCATGGCCTTGTATAGATCAGTATCAAGACCCTGGCGATGACTAGAGACCTTACATACAGTGATTACTGTGCGACGCAAGGCGTGTTAAAGGTTGTGTAGCTTGCCCAGGAGGAAAGACTTACAGAGGTTCTCAGAAATGTTGCTTAGATGCCCTTTATATTTCAGCCACGGTCCCTTGATATGTTTCTTCAGCTAGCACATAAACAGCAATATTTTTAGGCATACCGCTGCAGAGATATGATCCGTTGTACATTTTCCTCGAATTCGCATTAAGACCTTCAACGAAGGTAGTTCTAGCCCTCGTTGATTCCCCGATATCTCACCAAAATGGCTTGGGAAAGGTTCAAGTTCTTCGAGTCGTTGTGAATCTTTCCTGATGATAACCTCAACATCTGGTTGGGGAGCAGGGGTAGGAGAAGGATAGTAAGCATCGTTGCCCTTCGCAAAACCAGAACTAGGCAAATCTTGCCCGGCAGGCGGTGAAAATTTGAACTCTTCTCCAGAAGGTAGAATAATAGAATCCGTTAATGGATTAAATGACAACTTCCCGGAGAAGGCCATAGCAGTAACGATCGTGGGTGAAGCTAAAAAGTTCATTGTCATATGATTGCCATCATTTCTCGCTTTAAAGTTTCGATTGAAGCTTGTGAGTATTGCTAAAGTCAATCATTATAACTTGGCAGGCGTGGAAAGTAAAAGTAATTATAGCCACCATTCTCCTGGTTCGATTTGTCTTCCCGGTGCCACTAAAGAACATAAGCGATTAAATTATAGTGATAAGTAATAGCAGTACCTGACCAATACAAGGACCGCATGCATTCGCGAGGACAACGGCACCAACGCCTTGTAATGTGGATGTTACATGGTCGCGTTCCATAGTTGCACGGATCTGTTCTGATCCTGGAGTGCATAAGAATGGTACCTGCAACATGCGTTCAATCAAATTAAGCGTAACAACGACTCCATGACCGACCTGCACCGTTAAACCAGCCTCTTTTGCTTGTTGAGCCAAGTGCGAAACACTTGTCTTGGATATGAATACATCAGACAAAGCCGCCTAGACCATCTGCTTCTGATAACCTACCATATCTTCATATGAGCTATTCGTACATGATCCGATCAGTGCTGCCGAGATTTCATCTTTCCAACCCTCTTTTTCGACAAGATCCTTGAACTTGGAGATTGGGGTGGCGAGATCGGGTGTAAACGGCCCATTGACCATAGGCTCAAGATTGGATAAATTCTGGGATATCAGAGTGAGAATGAAAGCCTTGATGAGAGAAGAATACAGTTACATACAACTTCAATCACCTCATCGTATTCTACACCTTCGTCTGCACTCAAAAACCCTTGAGCGGCTGCTTCATCTGCAGCACGAGCGACAGGCGAGCGCCCCGTAGCATTAAGATAGGCTCGCATGTTGGCAGTGTAAGGGAAAGTAGACGTTGTCGCGCCAACTTCAGCACCCATATTGCATATAGTCGCCAAACCTCATGAGATAATCTTAGGCAATATATTGAAAAAACATATGTTGATTACCTGTACAAGACTGTGTGTGTACGCCTGGGCCGAAGTATTCCAGTATACGACCAGTACCTCCCTGAGACACAGATGAGGGGGGTGCGGGAAATAGACAGTTGAACATACTCACCCGAACAGTTAGACGGCCGGCCAAATGAAGAATGAGATCTTTAGGTGTTGTCCAGCGAGTCATTTTTCCAGTTAGGTGCACCCCTATAACCCATGTATTATTTACTGGGAGAAGGATTTTTTTTTTCAAGAAAAAAAAAAAAGCAACTTACCAATGATCTGAGGTGCTTTCAGCTCCCAAGGAGTACCAGTCATCGCATCAACAGCATCGGCACCGCCTACGCCGATGGCCAATAATCCCAAGCCACCAGCATTTGGAGTATGCGAATCTGTTATTCATAAGTTTGAAAATTAGGGGGAGGGGAAATATTGATTCCCTAACCTGTACCAAGCCTAAATGAATGTGATTAGTAGACCAAAGAAGTGATGGAAAGGAAACGCACATAAGCATCCCGGGGGCTGCATAATTTTCTAGGACAATCTGATGAATGATCCCAGAACCCGGTCCCCAGAATTCTATGCCATATTTACGCGAAGCACTCTCCAAAAATTGGAATACTTCTTGATTAGAAACCATGGCACGCTATTCCGCGTTATTCAATGTCGAGATGACGACGGGACTGGCCTACTTTTAGATCTTTTTCGGCACCTTCCATAGCTTGAATAAGGTGATCGCAATGGATGCTCGTTGGGACCGCACAACGGTCCAGCCCAGCACTCATAAACTGCAGCCTAGAGAAATATGTATGGCGGAGAAGTAATGAACCAAAGAGGAGATAGCCTTACAAGGCCATCCTAAGTACTGGATTAGTAGATTGTAAAAAACGGTGTAAACTGGCGACTCACTGTGCAGAGGCGTCTTGCATTGCGACACGACCTGGTCTGAGCTGGAGATAGGACTCGCCCCTCACATTTCCTGCGTTGGCTAGGTTGATGTCGACGTTTACAAGATGACTGTAGAGAATTTTCTCGGCCAAAGATAATGGCCTTTTGATGAACTGGCGAACGCGATCAAGATTACGTATAAGAATAGAATAAGGGGGGGTGATAGAAGAGTAATCTCTGTGAGTCGCGAAAGACCTGGAGAAGCGGGAAAAGCGAAGCATGCGGGTCACGGTGTGTGACCGGGTTCAGTGTACTAGTACTAGTACAGTTCAGTACAGCACAGTACAGTCCAGCACAGTACAGTCCAGCACAGTACAGTACAGCACAGTACAGTACAGTCGTTGCTGCTACAGATGACGTCGAGATATGCCGCGGGCCCATAACCCTGGCAGTGAGCCCGCGGAGATGGATGTCATGTTGAGATCATAAACGAGCTCGACTCTTCCTACTCCGGCCCGTCTCTTCCCCCCCCCCAAATCCCAGCTTATTATCTCTTGTTTCACCTCTCCATCTCTTCAATTCCTTCCACCATCTCTCCTCCCAACTCAATCTCTCCACTATCATGGCTACGTGTGTCTCATCCTTCATCACTCTGTCTTCTATACTCACCTCACTCCCTCTCTCTCTCTCCCCACAGTGGTGACATTGGTCTTATCGGCCTTGCCGTTATGGTAATCTTATCTATCCTTCATGATCATCCAATCTAATCCAATCAGGGCCAAAATCTTATCCTCAACATGAATGATAAAGGCTTCAATGTTGTCTGCTATAACAGGACAACCAGCAAGGTTGATCACTTCCTTGCAAATGAAGCAAAAGGTTCCAATCGTCTTTCTGAATATCACTCAGTTATTTATCTTGATACAGGTACAAACATCCAGGGCGCACATTCAATTCAAGAGTTCGTCTCCAAATTAAAAAAGCCTAGAAAGATTATTTTGCTCGTCAAGGCAGGACCCGCTGTCGATGACTTCATCAAACAGCTTGTGCCCTGCCTCGAGAAAGGCGATATAATCATTGATGGTGGCAATTCTCACTACCCAGATTCTATCCGCCGCGCAAAAGAGGTTGAGTCTCAGGGTCTTTTATTCGTTGGCTCCGGTGTTTCTGGTGGTGAAGAAGGTGCCCGTTATGGCCCTTCCCTCATGCCTGGTGGTTCTACTGCTGCTTGGCCCGCAATCAAGGAGATTTTCCAGAAAACTGCTGCTCAGGTCAATGGAGACCCTTGTTGCGACTGGGTGGGTGAAACCGGATCGGGTCACTATATCAAGATGGTACACAATGGTACCCTTCCACTTTTACATTACCAGTTTCTCATTACTCACCCACTTTTCACTACAGGTATTGAATATGGTGATATGCAACTGATTGCGGAAGCCTATGACATTCTCAAGCGTGGTCTGGGCTTGGCTGAAGATGAAATCTCCGAGATTTTTGCAAAATGGAACAAGGGTGTTCTTGATTCGTTCCTCATTGATATTACGGCAAACATACTCAAATTCAAAGATGACGATGGCGTGCCCGTTGTGAACAAAATCCTTGACAAGGCAGGACAGAAGGGAACAGGTAAATGGACAGCAATTGCAGCTCTCGATGCTGGCACTGCAGGTTTGTTTGCCATTTTGTTTTATTGTAGTTTTTCTGATCCCTTCTCCAGTGACACTGATTGGTGAAGCTGTATTCGCACGGTGTCTTTCTGCCATCAAGGACGAGCGCGTCCGTGCCAGTAGAGTAATTGCAGGACCCCAGAAAGAAGTATTCCGTGGGGACAAGAAGCAATTTATAGATGACCTTGAGCAAGCTCTGTACGCTTCCAAGATTATATCATATACACAGGGGTTCATGTTGATGAGGGAGACTGCTAAGGAGGTGAGCAATCACACCAAGTCACTACGATGAGCGGCCGCTTACTTGATTAGATTGGATGGAACCTCAATTATGCAGGAATTGCTAGGATGTGGCGAGGTGGCTGCATCATCAAGGTTCGGTGGTAACTTTTGAATAATAGTTGATTGCTCAAAATTTCTCAGAGTGTCTTCCTCGGAGATATCACAGCTGCCTATCAGAATAACCCACAGCTCGAGTCTTTACTGTTTGATGACTTCTTTAACAAAGGTAGGGCGTTCTGCCATAACTAATTTTTGCACTGTATTTATTCTGTGCAGCTGTTCATAAGGCTCAACCTGGCTGGAGGCGCGTCATTGCCCAGGCCGCGCTTTGGGGTATTCCCACCCCTGCATTCAGCACTGCCCTAGCCTTCTTTGACGGGTATAGGAGTGAAATCTTGCCCGCTAATCTCCTGCAAGCACAGGTATATTTTGTTCTATGAATAATTTTACAAAAATACTCAACGGTCACAAACAGCGCGATTACTTTGGAGCGCACACCTTCCGAGTCCTCCCAGGAAAGGAGAACGACAAGTTCAAAGCTGGCGAAGACATCCGTAAGTGTTTTGGCGACCCTCTCTATTCTCGTTTTCACACGTGATATTAGATGTCAACTGGACTGGCCGTGGTGGAAATGTATCTTCGACTGCTTACACCACATAAGGATATGAGTATAGAAGCGCTTGACAGACTTTTGTTCTTCGTGTAGATTGTAGTACTGGGGATGTAAATAGTCAATATCCAAGATATTCAAGAATCTATAAGTACAAATTAGTAATGGAGATAGGAATACAGGTTGATGAATTTCTAGCATGTGTGGTATATTGTTGTTCGCATGCCCCACCGAGGCTGAGAAAACCCGAGACTTGATACCATGGCAAAAATTACGCCATGCCAACGCTGCTCGAGGTATGTCACATGAAACTAATCCGGCGCTGGGCCATCCTCACAAAAAGTGGCTAGGTCCTGACAGCCAAAATGACTACCAACTCACACGGACGACCACCTGGCTAACATGTTCCTCGAATGGAGGCCCACTTAGCTATTCCATCCATTTCTTTGCTTCTGAACTCAGACTTCGCGGGAATACCCCAGTAGAGCAACCCCATTTCAAACATGGAAATGTGTTGTGCTGGAATGGAGAGGTGAGTGCAAATCATGCAGGAATAAAACACAGCTAATGAGGATCAAAGATTTTCGAGGGTATAGATGTACGTCAAATACTACGGATGAAACGTGTGGATAAACACGCGAACAGATCTCCATCGAAGAAAACGATGGTATTAGATTTATGGATGCCCTGTGTTCACTCGAAGATCCCGATTCAATCCCTCAGCTACTTGGAAGTATAGAGGGGCCGTACGTCGTAAACTATGAATTTTGTCTGATCCAATTAACGAACCCTATTAGTTACGCATTCGTATTTTATCATGTGAGAGTGGTCATCTGTGAATTACCATCCTATCATCTACACTTCTAACGTACCCTATCCACAGGAAGCCTCGCACAAACTGTATTTTGCTCGTGACCCGCTCGGCCGTAGATCACTTCTTATACAGAAACCTTCTACAACTCGGCCATTCTTCTTGTTAACATCCGTTTCGACGGGTGCTGATCCAGATATCACACTAGAGGAACTTGGTGTTGAACATATTTATTGCCTAGAGGCCCAAGCATTGGTATCTAATAACAATGTGTGCTGTCTCTTTATTCCTTGAACATAAATTAACGGTGGTTTCAGCTAGAGAAAAATTATGTACAAAGTCTCAAACTGCTACCTCGTCATACAATGAATGGGGAAATGTACATTACGCCATTTGTGTGTTTACAATTACCTGCCCCAGCCACATAAAACTTTCTTACTTGAATCAAGGCTCTCCCATCGGAAATCAATCAAGAGTTACCACCTGCTGAATATCAAGAATCGCCACTTTTTGACACACCCGGTGTATCTGACCAGCATATCGACGCGTTGGTACATCATTTGAGCAGAAGCGTCCAATTAAGGGTTAATAACATCCCAGAGGTCCAGGAGAAGTAAGTTGCTCCCCAGTTAGGTGCATATTCATGACACGAGAATACCTAGGCAAGCAAGACTGGCTATTCTTTTCAGTGGAGGGATTGACTCGGCAGCCATGGCATACTTTGCTCATTTGTATGTCACCTCTCGTACCTAATTTGCGGAATTAACTGTTGCCGGGTATCAGGCATATACCCATAACTGAGCCAATTGATCTCCTGAATGTTGCATTCGAAAACCCGCGGAAGATCAGAACGCAACAAGCAATTAATCTGGGTATCTATAGTCAATGACACGCGTTGATTAGGTCTAACCGATACATAGTAGGGAATACACCGAATTCCCCCTACTGTGTTCCAGATAGAATGAGTGGATTGGAAGAATTGGAAGAGCTTCGGCGTGTGTGTCCAGAGAGAAAATGGAACTTCGTGCGATGGAAAAAGAAGTATGTTTGTTTTCAAATTACTTATTCCCAACCAGGTGGAAATCAATGTCCCGTACCAAGAGACGCAAGAAGCACGTGCGAGGATTGAGTCAATCATGTACCCTGCGCGCACGGTCATGGACTGGGTATGTTCCTTTTTGTAGCAACTTTTGGCTGGCCTTAATCGTATCAGAGTCTCGCTCTCGCTCTCTATTTTGCATCGCGGGGCGTTGGCCAAGTCCGAGATCCTCTGATTGCTAAATCGACGTTGTACACCAGTCCTGCCAGAGTTCTGCTACATGGTCTAGGGTCTGATGAATTGCTTGGTGGATACAGTCGGTATCGCACTGTTTATGCAGCAGGTGGATGGTCAGCGGTCAACAAAGAGGTGGGGCAATTCAATTAGGATTCTAGGGGAAAATCAAGCGCATTATTTTTTTTTGTTTTAGCTGCAATTAGATATAGACCGCATTCCAACGCGCAATCTCGGTCGCGACGATCGGGTCGTCTCCTCGCATGGAAAGGAAGTACGGTATCCCTTCTTGTCCCTCAGCGTTGTCAACTTTCTAGCTGGGCTACCTGTGCATTGCAAATTGGATCCCAGGCTGGAGCTTGGAGTTGGGGATAAGATGCTGCTGAGATTAGCAATGAAAAAGGTTGGTTTGGTTGAAGCGAGTCTTAGGAAGAAGCGTGCGATGCAATTTGGTACATACTCTGCTCGAATGGAGGGTGAGAAGAAGGGGGATGCAATGTTATCTTGAAAGTGGGACTCGGATACGGTATTTACTTAGCCGGTATCCATTCATATTACCGAAGAAGTTTGTTGGTCACTCGAGTTTGTTTACACTTGTCTCATTCTGCCATGGCCTTTTCTCAGAATTTGGCCCGACTTGTGGGTGCGTCCTGCTATATCTTTCCCTGCCCCCTCACCAATAGCCTCTCAAGTACCACTTGGTGTTACTGCTGCCATCGTGCAATCAAGTTTATATGATGTTCCAGGAGGTTACCGGGCAGTTATGTTCGACCGTTTCACGGGTGTGAAGGACAAGGTAAAGATTTTTCCATATCTACCTATTGTGCAAAATTTGATATAAGTTATAGGCTACTGGGGAGGGAACTCATATTCTAGTTCCTTGGCTACAGCGTGCTATTCTGTACGACTGCCGAATCAAACCCCGGGTGGGTCATTCCCCAGCCTTAGATGACTCTACGACTCTCATTGTTGTTCCTGTAGAACATTTCAACGACCACGGGTTCTAAAGATTTGCAGATGGTTTCTATTACCCTTCGTGTGCTCTCGAGGCCAGACGTTGAGCACCTGCCAAAGATTTATCAAAGCCTTGGTATGGATTATGACGAAAGGGTGCTGCCCTCTATCGGTAATGAGGTGTTGAAAAGTATTGTCGCGCAGTTTGACGCGGCAGAACTCATTACTCAGCGCGAGGTGGTGAGTATGATGTATAATAAGTGTGTCAGGATGCAGATACTTGTTTCGCTAGGTATCGTCGCGCATCAGGGCAGACCTTCTCCAACGTGCAGGAGAGTTTCACATCCAGCTCGAGGATGTTTCAATCACCCACCTGACATTCGGCAAGGTTGGTTGCTGACTAGTTGGAATAATGAAGGGTGTCTGACTGTTTTCCAGGAATTTACACAAGCTGTCGAAGCTAAACAAATTGCTCAACAAGGTATTGATGTCTATGTACTGATGATAGTTCATGTGTTGACACGGAATAAAAGATGCGGAGCGAGCAAAATTTATCGTTGAAAAGGTACGTTTAAAAATGAAAAGAAATATAGTAGACTAATAGGGATTGTTGCAGGCGGATCAAGAACGACAAGCAGCGGTGATACGGGCAGAAGGGGAGGCAGAGGCAGCGGCAACGATCTCGCGTGCGCTTGATAAGGCGGGGGAAGCGTTTGTGGCGCTGCGAAAGATAGAAGCGAGCAAGGCGATTGTACAGTCGCTGGCGAATAGCAACAATGTGACATGGGTGCCGAGCAGCGGGGGGAATGTGCTATTGAATGTGGGTACGAACAAGTAGGGTAGCGCTCGTAGTACAGTAGTAGAGTCGGCGTACAGTATTTGATGAAAAAAAAAACTCCCACGACACCAGCTCGTTGCTTTCTTCTCGACTCTCATCTTGTCTGTCTGACTTATCTCATCTCCTCTTCCTTTTCTTTCCTCTCCTCTCTCCTCTCTATTTCCTCTCTCCTCTCTGACGGACTCTCTGCTCTTTCCTGTCTTTGTATTGTATTGTCTCTTTCATTTCTTCTCCCGCTTATTTTTCCTCCAAGGTCTCATTTTCGTTCATCTTTATTCAATCATGAATCCAATCGGTTTGGGAGGCCCGGCAGAGGCTCCGGTATGTTACCCATCTCTTGTGTTCTTCAGCTTTCCCTGATTATCTTCCATATCGTTCTAGAGGCGTGCTCATCTATACGTTGGAAACTTGAGTCCTCGCGTCACTGAGTATATGCTTACTGAGATATTTGCTGTCGCTGGCCCTGTCCAACACGTTAAAATAATTCCTGACCGCAACTATCAACATGGTGGTCTCAACTACGGTTTCGTTGAATACATGGATATGCGTGCTGCTGAAACTGCATTACAAACTCTCAACGGCCGAAAAATCTTTGATACCGAGATTCGCGTCAACTGGGCCTACCAAGGCTCACAAAACAAAGAAGACACCAGCAACCACTACCATGTATTCGTTGGTGATCTAAGCCCAGAGGTCAATGATGAGGTTCTCGCAAAGGCCTTCAGCGCTTTCGGTACCTTGTCAGATGCTCGCGTCATGTGGGACATGAATTCCGGCAAGTCTCGTGGATACGGTTTCCTCGCTTTCCGTGACAAAACCGATGCCGAGCAGGCCATTGCTACAATGAACGGAGAGTGGCTCGGCTCTAGGGCTATCCGTGTCAACTGGGCTAATCAAAAGACTCAAGGTGGGACTACCAGCGTCGCGTCTCCTCGTCCTGTAGGCACTGGTGGTGCACCTGCTCCGATCAACTTCCAAGGTGGTCCTCTGACTTACGAGGCCGTCGTACAACAGACCCCCGCGTATAATACGACCGTTTATGTCGGCAACCTTGTACCTTATTGCACGCAAGCCGATCTCATCCCTCTTTTCCAATCAATTGGCTATCTTTCAGAGATTCGTATGCAAGCTGATCGTGGATTTGCGTTTGTAAAACTTGATACGCATGAGCATGCTGCGATGGCTATTGTGCAGCTTCAAGGTCAAATGGTACATGGAAGGCCCATTAAGTGCAGTTGGGGGAAAGATAGAGCCGATGGGACTGTTACACAGCCCGCCTTGACTCCTACTACAGCAGCGCCATATGGCAACATAGTAAGTGCATAGCGTTACCTTGTTGCTGAATGTAACGACGACTGACCCCTCATAGCCGATGTACGGAATGCCACAGCCGAACACGTATGGACAATATGGTTTCGGCGCTTATACTGGTTTCCCTAACCAGGCTGGCGCGACTGGTGCAGCCCCTGGTGCTACTTCTCCAGGCATGCCCCAGCCTGCAGCTGCTCCTGGCACTGGCCTAGGGCTTACTGCTGCATCCGCTGCGCAGCAAACTACTACAGATCCGACGACTGCAGCTGGACAAGCAGGGCAAGCTCAGTGGGCAAGTGCCGATCCTAGCTACTATTCGAACTACTGGGGTGGTCAGTTTTGAAGCTGTGCAACACTGATTGGTTCTGATGCTGGTTGTATCTTTAGGTTATTATAGTCAACAGGCTGCGGGTCAACAAACAACAGGCGACACTGGTGCCCACTAATCGGTTCGCCTGTTTTCTTGGTCATTCCTTCTTACTCCGAAATGTAGCTGTTATAACGTCTTTTCTACGCAAGTGCTGTTCTTACTGCGAGCTTTTCTATTACGCGTAGGCGTTTTTTCTTCTTTCCATACATCAACTCTCCGTATGTTTTGTAAACACTCGCTGTGTTCCCCACTCTGCTCCAGACCGAAGAGATGAATTCCCCGCTTTCCTTCTCTTTCTTTATCATTTCCACTTCTCTGTTCTTTTTGTATCTTCAAAACTCTCCTGAGATGTTTATTAGTACTTGAAATAAAACGATTTGAGAGTAATATATCAGGAATGAAGGGTAAATCATGAGTGTGTAATTGTGGTCTCATTCATGAAATGATATTTAAAAAAAGATGGGTATAGATGTGTTTACAAGAAATTAATGACTATTTACAATCAACCATTAGGAGTCAGATCCACTGTCTTCGTTGGAGGTGAGGATGCGTGATCTTTTGTGCTCGATGAGCGACTGTCGTCCTTGTCCAAGCTTTTCCCCACCAACCCAGCTGAAGGCGGTGTAGTGGTCTCAACGCCATTCTGAATACGGTCAGAGGTATTGCTGGAGACATCGGGGGACGCTCCATCCCTCCAGTTGAGGACGGCTTGATGACGAGAACGCATCGTCTCATAGAACTCATTGGCCTCATTCATTTTGTTTGCTTCTGCCTGCTTTGCATCGAGCCATCGCTGAAGAAGTTTGGCGTTGTCCTTTTGCAAAATCTGATTACGTTCCTCTATCTGTCCCAATTCCAACTGGAGAGTGCTGATTTCATCATGCAAAATCTATATTTACATTGGGGTATCAGTGAAGAACTAGGTAGAAGGAGATCTGTGCGAAGCTCACCTGCACGGTTCTATCCTTCTCAGCCATTAATTCTGCATGTTGATCCACCTTGCGTCTCAATGTTACGATCTCCTCTCTGGCTTTCCTGAGATTGTCGGATTCGATTCGTGACATCTCTTCTCTCTCTCGCAAGGTCTCATTCATGGCCAGAAGGCGCTGTGCATTTTGGCCGTGAGTCTTATAGACTGCTGCTAGCTCATCACGTAGGGATGATATCTGCGACTCCAAGGACTGAGTAAGCGCGGCAAGGATGGGGTTTCTAAGACGATGTGAGATATGGGTAGTGACGGTGAAGGAGTATAAGAAACGTACTCCTCGGCAGATCCCTGGGTAGAATTGCCGGCAGATGTGGTCCTGGCAGCACCTACAGCGCGCAAGAGAGAGGCATTACGTTCCTTGAGGAGTTTAGTCTGCTGAGCAAGTCTGCGATCTGGTTGGAGGGTTCAGAAAAAGCAGAGAGAGATAAGACACGAGAAACCTACACTGGTCAATTATTGGCTTGAATGTAGCGTCGCGTGCATTCCTTTCTGCGAGGCTGAGACGGATATGTTCTTGCCATGAGGGCTCAGCCATTCTGCAGTAAGAAACTGGAGAACAGCTTGAGGTGCGTCGGAGTTTGAATTGCCGAATCTGGCACTCCTTGTAAATGTTCCTTCCTCCTCACCGCTCTCCCTTCTCCTCCCCTCTATTTTCTTCACAATGGGTCGCGTCTTGCTCAAAGTCTGTCTTCATTCTCTTTCTCCTTAGTTTCCTTCTAACCTCTCTTAGGTCATCATTCTAGGCGACAGCGGGTTAGCATCCTCGTCATTCCGTTGGCAACCCTTCTGCCCACTACTAATCCCCAAACTCTGCAAACAGTGTCGGCAAGACGTCGCTCATGAATCAGTATGTCAACAAGCGTTTCAGTAATCAATACAAGGCTACAATTGGGGCCGACTTGTATGCTCCGTTATATATTCCCCTGGTGTCTTTGACTCACCATGGCATACATAGTCTAACGAAGGAGGTTATTGTGGATGACCGTCCTGTTACCATGCAGGTATGTTGCAGTGTGCCAGGCCACGATGTTCCTCCCTATTTAGACTATTCCAGTTATGGGATACGGCCGGGCAGGAGAGATTCCAATCACTAGGTGTAGCATTCTACCGAGGAGCCGACTGTTGTGTGCTCGTGTACGACGTCAACAGCGCCAAGTCGTTTGAAACGCTCGATAGCTGGCGGGATGAGTTTCTGATCCAGGCAAGCCCGCATGACCCCGAGAACTTCCCATTTGTAGTACTGGGAAACAAGATTGACATGGAGGAGAATAAGCGCCAAGTTTGTTTGAGTCAATTCGTGTTGGCTTTTATCATTGACCTGCTAGGAGTACAGGTTACACAGAAACGTGCCATGACGTGGTGTCAGTCCAAGGGCAATATTCCATACTTTGAAACATCTGCCAAGGAGGCAATAAACGTTGAACAAGCGTTCCAGACGGTGGCAAAGAATGCGCTGCAGCAAGAAGCAGAGGAGCAGCTGTAAGGATAGCATCATTTATTATTACTGACTGATGACTGACGAGGAGACTGGGACAGATATGTGGACTATCCTGATCCCATCCAACTTGACCCAGAAAGTTCCCAGAACTATGGGTGCAATTGCTGAATGGCAGAGGAGCAGCGTACATGCATGATTTGTTGAATGCTAACATTTTCTATTTAGTGTACATACATACATTGTCAGTTGTTGGAGGTGTTGTTATGTAATCAGTAGAGTGGTGATGTCATATTAGTAAGCAAAGGATGTAATAAGTGAGAGGAGTCTCGAGGCAGAGGACTTGCTGTAATACGCATGGCAGCGACACATCAGCCACTCAATCCTCCTGTCCTCTTCTCCTTCTCAACACCCGACCATCTTGTCGACTCCCTCGCCGCCTTTATCATCAAGGCTCAGGGAGAATCAATCACCAAGAAGGGTCGCTTTACTATCGCCCTTTCCGGCGGTTCCCTTCCCAAGCTCCTCAAGGGTCTCATTGATAAGTCTGTGAAATGGGATAAATGGTTTGTCTACCAACCCCATCCCACTTCTTACTTTCCTCACTTTTCCATTAATTACCACAGGCAGGTCTTTTATGTAGATGAGCGTGTCGTACCCCTCAATCACCCTGATTCAAATCATCTCGCATGCACTACACACCTCTTTTCCCATGTTCCTATTCCTACTGAAAACATTCATCATATTGATACATCCCTTCTCGATGATCTGGAGGAGCTTGCAGATGCATATGAGAAGAAACTCATAAAGGAGTTTGCTCAGAAGGATTCCGCTCGCTTTCCTGTTTTTGATCTTATCCTTCTTGGCATGGGTCCTGATGGCCACACCGCCTCCCTATTCCCAGGGCATGAGCTACTCTCTGAAGAAGACCGCTGGGTTGCTTATGTTGAGGATTCTCCGAAACCCCCTTCCAAGCGCATTACATTCACCTATCCCGTTATCAACCACGCCGCCCGTGTCGCCTTTGTCGCAGTGGGAAAGGAGAAGGTCGAGACCTTGAGTACTGTTCTCGACCATCCGGAGGCTGGCCTACCCTCTGCGAGAGTCAGACCTGTCTTCCCTGGTCATTTGTATTGGTTTGTTGATGATGAGGCCGCGAGGAATGTTAATTACTCCAAGACCGAGTTCCATCTGTAGTATGTGTAGTATTGTAATCTCAATAAGTATCTATGTCAGCGTACTAGATTTATAGAATCGCATTCAGGACGTGTCATGTGAATATCTATCATCATACCAAGGGCCATGATCAATTATCTTTTGCTGGTATCTCGACAGGGTATCCCTGGTAATTTCCTTTCTGTAACGTCGCTCAACCCTGCTTCTAGGCAAAGTTCGTCTTGCAAAATGGTTTACGACTCTGACTTCCACCGCCAAAGCGAAGATTGAACGCGATGTAATCAATCTTGTCCTTGGTCGTCGGTTCCGAATGTGCAACTTTGTTGAATATAAGGGTGAGATCATTTTTGTAATGCAGAGGAAATATTTGAAGGTTCTTTCCACCCCGATTGCTATCACAGGCAAAAAGGTGCTTTCGGATTCACAAATATCGCTATCTTGAATGTATTGACCGTGAAACCGTTGCCTTTCCCCCTGCAGATTGTCTATCGTCGTTATGCATCTCTATTCTTTATATGCGAGATCGGAGAGGATGACAACGAGCTCTTGACGCTGGAAATTATCCACAGATATGTCGAGTTATTAGACTCGTTCTTTGGTAACGTACGTATTTTCTTTCCGATCAGTGGCTAC
Source organism: Amanita thiersii Skay4041 (assembly GCA_002554575.1). Lineage (NCBI taxonomy): Eukaryota > Fungi > Basidiomycota > Agaricomycetes > Agaricales > Amanitaceae > Amanita > Amanita thiersii. The sequence goes on from KZ301969.1 coordinate 537,205, forward strand.
AGTATTTGGGATGAACCTTTTTCTGGTTAATTGAATTCTACTCTTCCAGGTTTGCGAACTTGATATGCAAGTGCTCAACCTTTTGTCCTTGTTATTGAGTCACTAATGTGTCCCTAGCATCTTCAATTTTGAATCAGCCTACTCTGTACGTTTTCATTTTTAGATCGAGCCGCTCTCATCATGAAGCGTCCCATACATGTAGATCCTTGACCAGTTGATTATCGCTGGTGAGCTTGTAGAGCCATGCAAGGACAACGTTCTTAGTATCGTAAGCAACCGCTATACACTCACTCGGTACCTGTTGACCTATTCATACTTACAGGTCCATCACCACAAAGCATACGAAACTGATGAAGAAATCAGTCGCCTCTTGAGAGAAAATCTGTTCTGATTCTGTAATCGTTTTTCTCTCTCACGAAGGTGTTTGAGTAATATACAGCAGTTATGACAACAAGGTGGTTGGCCTCTACAATGAACTGTTACAGGAAGGTTGTCTAATCTTGTTTGGGATAAAACTCGTCTCGAAAGTCAAATTCAGCTGCTGACACCCACTCAAACTGGCAATAACCAACAGTGAGTCGTAGATTGCACCAGCCAAACAAGTACTTACTCCGTCATGGTTCCAAGGTAGACTTTGATGAGCTCCCTTTAACACTACATACCGCCGATATTCTCGTACAAATATTGGGTGTCTCTGAATATGGGATAGGTTGTTTGAAATTTCTGCGACAATAGTTGACGCCCATTCTGATTGTTGAAGATTGGAGTATTTCGCATCAAAAGTTGAGATTGCATGCTCCAAGACACCTCGTTCATTTTCTGGCTGGAGAAGGACACTTTCAAAAAACCATTGGTGTTTGAAATCTTCAAGCTCGGGATGTTGATCACTGAAAGGCAACGTGAGCATCGCAATTTCACCACTGACGACTGCCGTCAGAATTCTGCTGTATAAAAAATTACCCCTATTAAAGAAACTTCGTAAGTAAATACTGTAAAAAACGCATCAAAACAAACCTATCAAATACAGCTAAAGGGTTTTCATCCTTGCAGGCCAATCTGGCAATCATTCCTAGGACAGAAGGAATCATAACACACGCCCAGAGAGGGTGTGAATGAACTTGACGGATTCTATGCGCGAGATCAAGAAAGCTATCCTGAATAGCATTCGGCGTGAAGGTTATAAGACCGCCTGTCTGGACATGAGTCACACGACACGACTATTCAATCAAGACTAACCACAAGGCCAAATTTCTTGAACCCCCCAAAGGTCAGGAGAGATACTTTCATGAGTGCCATATGTATAGAAGTGGATAGGTTGCTTCATTCGCTTTTCTGTGAATTGGGGAAAGTTCTGAATTGTTCGTAGTGCACCAACATGTATGAATATAGCCCTGACAAACAATTTTGACCTAGGGTTCGTATGTTTAGCCCGACACTGGTCCATAACAACTTGCAAGTACGTCGTTTCAATTCCTCCGTGGCCTTTGGTGATATCCACGCCATCGCACCATGTCGAATAGGGACGACCGCCTTCCTGCGTCATAAAATCATGCAACGACTTTGGAAACTTGAGGACCCAAAGTGCGTGATGATAAGAAATTTTACAACGAATTGAACGCTCCCACCGTGAGCTATCTGGAAATACTGGTTCGATGCTCGTGTTCGACGGTAGATAGTAAGAGATGGGTCTGCGCCAGTCGATTAAGATTTGTTTTGGAGAAAGCGACCAAGGTAAAAGCGTTATAAGTAGTGAATCGTGCTGACGTAGGTATGGTGGAATATTGAATTCCTGGCAGAGATCGTTGTCTTTGGGCGAATATAGCAGCATGTGTCCAATAACATCTTCGTCAAGCCGCGCAGGCAGAAAGATAACCTATAATCATGAGACTGATCATTATCCATGAAAAATCATACACCTTACTTGGCGTCGTTTGGTCATATATAATTGTAACGTCATAAGTAGACTTGCGTCTCTATCAGACTGTGGAGCCAGGCGCCCTGATTGGGAAGGAGAGCTACAAGCACGAAGAAACGTAGAGATATCAGCCTGGTCATGAAGACTTGTAGCAACAATCCTATCAACCCCATATAGAATAACGCTTAACCGTTGTCCAAATGCAATGGACTCCGTATACTCTTGAATCTTGACGTTGCAACACTCCTCGGATCCATCTGATATAATCAAGGTCAGAGAACCAGCCCAAGACCAGGTCCTATCAATCCTGTCGCAATTATATGATTAGCAAAGGTAAATGTTAACAGACAGAGAGACAACTTGCTCTTGCATGGGAGGGGGCTTTCGGGATATTAAAGATTTTGGGGGTATCGGTCCCAGGTCTATTTCAGGTCTATCCCTAGATAGACATGCTAAGATGTCAAGTAGAGCTGTTTAAGAATACGACAAACTGGAGAGGAGCGGAGAGTCTTTGTATTATAGGGGGAGCATCAATAGTGGAAAGTAGCAGGCTAGGAATACTGCATACTCAACAGGCATATTTTGCTTGAGAAATGCTTCTGCTTCTCTCATGGATGAATCCGCAATTGGTGTTCTGAAGGAGAATCTAAATGAACCTGACAAAAGGAACGAAATTGCACATACCGCACTTCACTGCGGAATGACAAGAATTCTTCAATTGTCGGTGAGATAATTGCTGAAGAGGCTGGCTGAATACCATCGACAGAGTTCGCTTCGTCGAAACGAGTGGAAGTGATGACTGGCTGATGGAAGTCAGGAATTGGTGACTGGGTAATCACCTCTACTTCCTCCTGGATCAAAGCGTTCGCAGAGCCCTGTCCTGATGAAGCTTTCTTCTTGAATGTCAATGATTTGAGCATTTGTGATTTCATAGAAGCAGTCGAAGTTGCTCGTGTTCGTTCGGATTCAGATGAAAGCATAGACACGGATGAGTTCTTCGGCAACACTGGATTCAATGCTATCTGAGCCAAACGTTGTTTGGTTGATATTCCACTGCTTGATGCAGATATATCTACTGTGCCAGCTGCGATATTTGCATGTGAGTTGTTGTGCCGTTTTGTGAGCCTTGTGGAAAATGGCTTTTTCAAGGGCAAAGGTAACGGAATAGGTTTTGCTTGTGCAGGAAGTGGCTGGGTTTCGGAGATCTCGGTAGGAGAAGGGGAAAACAACGAGCTCGGTGATGGAGCGCGTTCTGCGAGGACACTGTCTGCTTCCTGCTGACATCAATTAAAACTGTTTATAGTCAGAAGCTTGATGTTACCTCTTCTTGTGTAACCTGGGCAGTCACTCTTTTAGAGGAAGAATCTAGTTTAAGAGCTTTTGCAGGCGGCGGAGGGGGGTCCTGCAGAGGAATTGAGATTAACATAGAGCCATATGGAACCACTCACCTCGCTGTCCTCGTCAAGGATTAGGCTAGCTTTCTTCTTGGATAGAACTGACTTGGATAATGGTTCATCGTTTGATTCAGAGGACGAAAGTACCTCGACCTAATATGTCAACCGGGTAGTAGGAACAAATTCAATTGTTTACGAACTGACGCAGCTCTCTGCTTTCCTTTCGTGCGCGTATATGAACCCTCAGAAACTGGCCTTTTCTTGGAGGGGTCATAAATCAGTGAGGAGTTTTATTGCTCTCGATATTAGCTTACTCTTTTCTTCATATGGTAACGCTCTTCTTGTTCCCTCTTCCTTCTCGCCTCCTCTTGAACAGCGCTATACTCTTTGGCAAAAAACTTCTTTTCCTTTTCTGACGAATATTTTAGAGCCCGTCAACGCCGTATGCAATGTCAACGCAACTAATCCAGTGTTCCTGTGCATTTACTACATATCCCACTTGGTAATCTTTGTCATCCAATCCAATGTGATTCCAAAAGCTTTGAAGCAGACGCTGGCAGTTGGCAACGTTTTCTTCTGGTTCCCAGCTACAGAGAGAACAGCTGCTATGACGTTGAGAAACTTGGATTATAGCTCACCTGTTAGCACCAGAATCATAACCCGCCCACTGCAGTGCGTCAATACTTGGAAACATTAAACTCAAAGCAAGACCTTCAGACCTTGACATAATACTCCTAGAGTATTATGCATATATATTATTATTAGTTTAGTCTGAAGGGAAGTGAAATCAGACGCACCCATATTGCTGTCCGTCTGTCCTTTTTCTTCTTCTTGGAGTTATTTGAAGTTGAGGGACCTTGTTCGCCCTCACTCGAGTCGGAGGCAGGAACAACGCGTGCTTTTGTTATTACTTCTAGAAGAAGGGTGAGAAGTGAGGGATAGAAAGAGAAAATGGCTTTGAGCTTACCGACATGATACACTTCTGCGTCTTCAATAGTAGGCTTCTTTATATGTTTCGTATTCTTAACCATGGAAGAGCATACGATAGGGAATTTATCTGATGTTTGTCCGACTTATATAAGTCTAATGATACACGTGCTTTACCAAAGGAACAAAAAGTGAGAATCAACTACGATATTCCAGGCCTAGCCAAGTGACTCTCAACGGGTTGTACTATACAGAGAGCCACCATGAATTGGTGAGCATTCCACCATGGATGCAAGTACCAATATCATGGTACATTGTCAGTCCTCCTAGGTTTAATCTAGGAAGTCTTCATGTTATACTTTAAACCCATTGGTCGACGATCGTACCAGTTTGCTTCTGCAGTCTAGCGTTATGATCGGAAGTGGGGTTTAGAGTCGGAGCCAGAGGAGGGGGAACAATGATTTCGATACGGCTATGGGGGCCATGTGGGGTCCCATAGAGTGTATTTCGAGTGCTCCTTGTTGCGGTGGTCCTGAACGAGGAAACCGAACGTGCTCTAGAAGGATTGCCGTCGATAGTTTTCGATGGATGGCTTGTTTTTCGTGCTCCTAAGACGGTTCTGGACTGGACAAACAATGGTTGCTCAGGTACATCTTGTTCAGCTGAGTTGGACAATTTCTCTTGGCGGTACATTATGGTGGCAGTCTCATTTTCGCTGACGGGTGAACAGCCTCTTGAACTGGCACTGTCAATCAAAGATGTGCTGCTTCCTGAACCATAAGAAGGGAGTGAATGGGGTGGAGATAAATGGGTTGAGTGGTATACAGTCTTTGATGTAGGCGCATGGCCCTGGTATCGAGCGCGATGGTGTGCTAATGGTTGAATTGGGGGTAGAGGGACGGGATTCGGAGGACAACAGGAGAAGCGAAGGATGCGATATAAGATAAATAGAATGACAGGGCAGGAGAGGGAAGCGCAAACTGCAATAATTATTACTGTGTGTTGTGATAATGGATTTGAGGCGGTGGAAGCACGAAAAGAGAGAGAAATAGAAGTGGGGAAAGAAAGCATAAGACGAGGAAGAAAGGAGCGGACGGAGACGGTAATAAATACTGAGATATGGGGAATGAGAAGGAGTAACATGGAAGAAGGAGCGACGACAATACCTCGTTGTCTCCACAGACGCGGGCCCGTTGGTAGGCCCTTCTTCTGAAATCTGAGCAGTGAGCAAGCACTAAAGACGACGACGACGACGACGACGACGACGACTCTCCTTGACTACGTGATTACGTGACACTCAAACACATGATCTAGTCACACACATTGCCCTGTCACTCTCCTCCTCTCCTACCCCCCACACTCGGCGTATGGCCAGCATCCATCTCTCACACCAGTCATCCTCCTCCGTACCCAGAGCCAAGTCATTCCAGCAGCCATTAGCCAAGCGTCTCCTCTTTCCCTTCTTACCTCCAGATGCCCCTCTTCCCCCTCTCTTCTTATCTCAACACTCCTCTTCTGAGCTCGAAGCAGAGTTGTATGACTTCATCGCTCTCGCTCTTCGTGCATATGTACATCCCTGGTGGTCGAAAATAACTCGTTATGATAAGGAGCTTATCCCTGAAATTAATCACATCATTGTCCTTCTTATCCAGGTTCTTGAAACGCGTCTTCGCTCGGTTGACATACCTTCGTTGCTCCTTCGTGACATTCCTCTAATACTTACTCAACATTATCGTGATTATCGTAATGCTACCTCTAAGATATCGACCTCGTATGCTACAAGTGGCGCGGCATCCTTACCACAGCTCTTTCACCAGCTGCAACCCCACATGGCCATCTCTGCTGATGGATCTCTCAATGAGGAGTATTACCGACAGCTCATTGATCGGTTCCTAGGGATCTGTCTCTCTCCTCACGATTATGCTCCAGACGTCGAGCGCCTTATCATCCGTGAGGCTATTCTGAAGGCCATATTAATAGACATTCTACCAAAGGCGACTAAGCCTTGGTTCCTCCAACTTGCTATCCTCAACTTGGTGGAGTCTGGGCATGGAAAAAACAATCGTTATCTCGTATGTACATACTCGCCAGTATGAGCATAATAATGATCATTGTTATCTAGTCACCAAGTTCGAAACTTGAAATGTCCTCTTCATCACCACCTACACATGCAGCTTTGGTATTATTGCTGTCAACTGTTCAAAAGGTTTCCGGGGTTTGTCTAAGCATCGTCCATACATATAGGCAAGCGGTAAATACAATCAAGTTGGTCAATCGTTATTCACAAGGGGATTCGCTACCACCGTCCCCTTCTACCCAGTCCCCTCAAGAACATTCTGCTCCGCTCTTACCTTCTAGCTCTGAAAGGCGACTTTCAGATACACCTGGTGAAAATTCATCAATCCTTGACGTCAAACTACCCTCACCCTCGGCTTCTGCCCTGCCTTCAAGGGAGAGTTCCTCAACTGGCAAGGCTCCCCACTATCCACCCTCATCAAGGGTATTTCATCCTGTTCATGTTATGTCCCTCCTTACACTATTGTCGGAAGTATTCAACGCAGCCGACCGGTTTGCAACACTTGTACTCACTACCACAATTTCCATCTTTGTTGCACTTGTTGCACCTTTCTGTCATCGGCTTATTCCACATATTATCATGTCATTCTTCTCATCTACATTTATTCTAGACATTATACGGTTGTCTAAGCGGACCTTATTTCCTAATGGTTATCCATTGCCTGCAGAAGATGACCCGTCATTGGAGGAACAAGCTGAAATTCGTGCAAGACTCGTTGCCTACCAACCAACTGGGCTTTGGGGTAACACCATTTTGTCTTCCTTTGAACTATACTGATGGTACCCTCAGCCTATTTCACGCCACTCTTTCTTGGGCCAAACCCAGAAGCAACCTTAGAATCGGCTATCTTACCATTATCTCATCCAACTTGTAATCTGCATCTTGCTGTGATACTACTTGATAGGATACTAGTTGGAGTATTTCCCGAGTTGTGTGGTCAAGAAGGTGCTTCATGTTATATAGAGAGTGCGATACAATAACGTCCACTATCAGACAACTTTTCTGGATAGGTTATACCTAGTCCGCCCAATACCCATAAACCATGCAAGTCTGGGGACAAGAATTATGCTTTAATCGCTAATTCAGTAATGTTGAAACTTACCTTGCACCAAGAAGTGCAATCACAGCGGTAACGTTACCGTGTACCATACTGTTCCACTGCACAACAGAGAAGCGGAGATGACTTGGAAGGCCAATTACGGTAGCGACAATGCTGGAACCACAATAAAAGGCGTGATTGCGCCGTACGCTGAAAGACACTCACTGGGTCACCTAAATTTAGGTTATGAGTGTAATAGAATGGTTGCAAAAAATGTTTGGCTTACATCTGCTACTGCCAATGCTGCCAAGATAGCGCTAACAATGCGCTCCTGGGCTTGAGGGTTATGCGGAAGAGCCTCTTTTATAGCACGGAATGTGAAGGAGGATATCAACCCCAAAAGCAGATAGCCTTGTTGATTGTTGGATTGTCAGTGGTTAGGCAGGATACTACGCGTCTCACAGTTGGCGAGTTGCCATATAGCCATTTTGGTGCGTGGGTCTAACGGGGTTGCACTGGGTGCACTTTGTCCTGCAGGAATGAGTTCTTGATGAAACCAGCTGGATCCGGGCACAGTCCAAACCAATAAAGCTGGTATCATGGTGGACACTCAACTGAGGTTAGTCCATAATATCCATACGATTAGCTATTGGGTTCTTACGTGGCTCCAGATACATGAAAATGGTTTGGTAGAATCTTGGGAGGGCAGGGAATGGCGACATAACAATCATGAGAAGAAAGCTTCAGACTCGGAACCGACTCGGATGATGTATCGTAACCGTCATCATCTTCGAACATTCACGCTGGGTATTGGATACCCTTTCATTACATCTATAGCTACTCTTGATACACACCCTTCGAGCAAGGCGCATGGAGACCCCTATGACCCTTTCAGTCTCCGGAAACCACCATGAATTCGACAGTCCCGGATCCTCTGTCTTTGATTTACCCTTACGACAAGATTTTCTTACTCATGGACATACGCCATCTGGTGCAATAGACTCACGAATAAACACAAAGATTCTACAGCAGGAGGTTACACATGTTCATGACAAACATTCCTTCATCGTCATCTCAGGTGGAACAGGGGGCAATGCCATTTGCTCTGCATTCAAAGATGCATCCTATGTTCTTCCCGTTTCTGATGATGGTGGGTCTTCCAGTGAGATTATCAGAGTACTTGGGGGCCCTTCGATTGGTGGGTTCTAGCCAGTAATGTCGTGACATTGAGCTTCATTTCACTGTGCTCATAGGTGACGTCCGATCCCGTCTCATCCGCCTTATACCTTTGTCACCTCCTTCTTCTCCTTTGAGTGCTATCCGCAATTTGTTGGCATATCGTCTACCCGCTGGATGCATCGAACAAAAGGCTAGAGACGAGTGGAGAGAAATCGTTGAAGGACGTAGTAAACTGTGGTCTGGTATTCCCAATGACAGGAAAGAGACGATACGGGGTAGGTCCCACTTCCTATCAAGTTATCTGTTTTATAATAGCGCACGCACATAAATAGGGTTTCTGGTACATTTCGAAGGTGAAGTGCTAAAACGAGCTCACAAGAATTTTGACTTTCGCAATGGAAGGTTTGTGAACAATTGTTTCGCAAGTTGTGCCATCTCTGAAAGCAATAGCATTGGAAACTTTTTCTTAGCCGCTGCGCAAGGATTTTTCAGGTCACTACCCTCTGCAATATTCTTGTTTTCATCAATAACCAATAGCCATGTTGGTGTTTCTATATTCTGTATCGTCACTATCCCTGACTTGGGTTCAATAGGCGACCATCTACCCTGCTGTGGTAACAAACCACACTGTTACAATTGCCGCAGAGTTGGTGAGTGTCAACCCTAGCACAAGTAAATTCAATCGTAATCCGCATTACCAGTTGGATGGTGAAAGGCTTGTTGGACAATGCGAAATCTCCCATCCTGTATCCCATCCACCAGCAACCCTAGACATTACCCTTTCTTTTCCAGAATTTATGGATGGAATGGGTGGTACCTATGTGGAGTCCCAAAATGTCATGTTTGACTCAAGTTCAAAGGCAACTCAAACTTCATTGCCGTCATCTATCAAAAGTAAGCACGAGATCATCCGTCGCAGACGACTTGATCAATCTTCTAGTAGGAGTGCTCTATATCAATGCACACGGAATGGAGGTACACCCTTCGCCTAATCCAGACTACATTGAGAGTCTCGGTACGAAAGATGTGCTGATCTACTCATGTGGGTCGCTATGGACAAGGTATGATGATTAGAGATCCAGAGATCCTTCGGACATGACTTGTGTTCTGCTCCACAGCATCATGCCATGCCTGGCAATGCGCGGTGTCGCAAAGGGAATAGCACGCTCACCGAGCCTTCGAGCCAAGATACTCCTCTGTGGGTCCCTTTACTATACTCTGTTGAGAAAAATGCAGAGGCCTAGGCTTGTGTATAGTGAATGTGAAGAACGACAGGGAAACAGAAGGATACTCTGCTATGGACTATATTCAGTGGGTTGTGGGTGATTCAAAGTATGACATCACTAAAGACGGAAATAGGGCAATCTGCAGGACGTTAAATGCTAGCTACGATTCTCAAGGATTCGGTGTGGGAAAAGCAGTGACAAGTTATCCAGTCTCAGCATTCATCACGGATCTGATCTACTTAAAGGGGACAGAGGTGGAGGTGGATGTCGAGAGCATCACGGCAAGTAGACACATATGGATGAGTGGCGAATCAGAAGCTTACCAAGTGATTTAAACTGATAGAAACAAGGGGTGAAGTGTACATTGATTGAAGCGGAGGCCGCGGACTCGGAACCCAAATTCAATGCAACCGTTGTGGGAAGAGCACTTGACTCTGTCCTGTCAGAATTCGTTTAAATGTAAACGCAACACGTGACAAATCCGTCATCACTCGCCGTCCTCTCTATCCATTAATCTTCCAAATGCCTTCATAACAGTTCGCCCCCGTGTTCTAATCCCCTCTACACCGACCGACACCCTCTTTCTCTCCTCCTCCTCCTACTTCATGTCCTTTAATTTCTCACCATTACCAAGGTCCTATTCTGATTCATGTCTTCCTCTCCCACGCTTTTCAGGTTCGTTCAATAAATTATAGTTAAGCAACAAGGTTTGAGATGATCGCAGAAGATGCATGCTTCTCCAGCGACCCTGCACCCTCCCCATACTGCATACAATCCCTTCACGACAGTCATACCTTTCTTTCTGAGCTAAATGCTCGACTTGCCCATCCACCACCACAATATAACAAGGATCCTTTCCCCCCTCCTAAATTACTAAACAAGCCTAACCACGCTGAACCACACTTGATGGACTCTGATGTGGTTCCAACCGCCGCCAGGCATCCATCTCGTGTGCGCTTTAGATCTCGTGTCCGAATAGCTTCCGGGTTTTCTCGACGACACCGGGAGTCTTCGTCCAATTCCGAAAATTCAGAGGATGGGTCCACTCCCTTCTCCTCTGGTGCTTCCATGTCAAGCTCGCCTGCTTCGTCTATATATGCCCCTCTCCGATCTCCGTCAGATGCCCAGAATGATGAATCCAGGTGGGCTCCGTTAGGTCAGCGTGTACATTTGCTTTCCCTCCATCGAAAAGGGCGTCGCAAGTTTAGAGGAAGGAAGAGGAAAATCAATCCTTCTGCTCCGCAATTTACTGGTAGTGTTATGAGAAACGGAATCAACGTGATTGTGAATGAGCGGACACCATTAACGAAGTACTCACTTCCCTCTACCATTGCACGAGAAGTTTTGTTAGACAATTATGGCACTTACACAAATCAAGACGAAGAGGCTCGCCTATCTCGTGAGATAGACTACATGTTCGGCACTTGGCCTGGTCGCCTGCTGAATCGCTATGTGTGTATTCGTCCCTGATTCTTAAAAAAAAAAAATTGGCTGACGTGGGGCAATAGTGGTGGTGGTGGCAATTTGAGCCTATTCTAAGCTGCCACTGGTTGGATGAGTCAGACACAGATTATTAGTGCAGGGTTTTCTCAGCAAAATACTATGTAATTCTAAATCTAGTCTACACATTGTAACACTATGGATACATCATTTAACGGGTCCCTTCGTTCGCGTTACTTCTGGGCATTACCATGGTTGGAGGAAGAGTAGTAACTGGTGGCAATAAACCAGCAGCCTTTGATCGAGCATTCTGAACTAAAAGTAGGTCCATAACTACAATTGCAGCCATTGCCTCAACAATAGGCACAGCCCTGGGCACAACACAAGGATCATGTCGGCCTCTAGCAGCAAGGCAGCCGGGGATACCATCATATCGGGCAGTATTTTGAGGTTGCGAAATTGTTGCAGGGGACTTGAAGCCAACACTAAACGCGATGCTGGAATCATTGCAAGATAGAAGATCAGTAGACAGACCCACCGGAAGTAAATATCTTCTCCATTAGTTATTCCTCCTTGAACACCACCACTCCAGTTGGTTGATGTTCCTAAACTTCCGTCGGGGCGAAGAGTAAAAGGGTCATTGTGTTTGCTTCCTGGTACCTCTGTTCCCCTGAAGCCGGAACCGATTTCAAAGGCTTTGGTGGCAGGGATGGAGAGCATTGCATGGGCAAGTTCTGCTCCAAACTTGTCAAAGACAGGCTCGCCAAGGCCAGCAGGGACATTGCGAATGACGCAAGTGACAGTACCGCCGATAGAATCCTGGGCATCTTTTGCACGTATAATTCTCTAACCTCGGAGGTTAGTGATACCCACTAGTTAGAATTACAGAATTGAATAACCTGGGTCATACGTTCCGCTGTCTCTAAATGAGGACAACGAGTAGGGTGGACATCAACTTGCTCGCGTGTCACAGTCGCCAGGAACTGGCGGAATTCGGGAGAGAGTGCATCCTCAACATGATCGTTATCCTCCTGATTATCTGAAGGGACAAGCGAAGGGGGTGCTAAGGATGCAGGTAGATGAACCTTGCCAACGGAAGAAACAAAGGCAACAATTTCTATGCCAAACGCAAGTTTGAGGTACTTCTCAGCAATAGCACCAGCAACAACACGGCCTTGTGAGGTAGTGAGCAACAATGATGGACTCCAACACCAAAGTAGTACTGAGACTCGGGCACCGTACCTATGGTCTCTCGGGCACTGCTTCTGCCTCCGCCGCTGCTGGCCTTGACACCGTACTTTTCAAGATAAGTATAATCTGCATGACTTGGGCGAGGGTAAAGGTCAGTTTCAGAGTAGTCATGGGGACGCTGGTCTTCGTTCTTGACGAGTACACCGATTGGCGTTCCAAGGGTGACACCATACTCGGTTCCTGATTGAACCTGTACAAGATCCTTCTCGTTGCGCTATGGTAACGATAGATGAATTGATGAGAGGACACGAATATGTCAAAAATGAATTTTTAGAAAGCATACTGGGGTTGTGAGATCGCTTTGTCCAGGTCGCCTGCGATTTAGCTGAACCTGGATATCCTCAGTCGAAAGTTGCAAGCCCTGTAATGGAGATGTTAATCGGGGATCACAAGGGTAAGAGAGGGGGTCTCACAGGAGGACATCCATCGATGATGGCACCGACTGAAGCGCAATGACTCTCACCATAAGTAGTAACGCGGAAGAGACGACCGAAAGTAGACATGATTTAGAGAAGTAGGAAGGAAGTAAGATGGATGAGAAGAGAGAAGGAGGGGCTTAAATGGGGGGGAGATGAGGAGGTAGAGGGACGGAAATCCCAGGAGATAATTAATGAGATGTAAACCAGCGGTATGGAGTCGAATTCAGCGGTAAACTAAAATACCAGCCTGTCGGTCACGCCTATCTCCCTCATCCCTATACTTCCATGTCTACTCAACTTCAAAACTCGCTCCATCCTCCCCCTCCCCCACCCAGATCACGTCCACAACAAAGAAAGAAACCCAACGACGATGCCCCATACGCAGGTCCATCAGCTGCATCCATGGCCGCTGCCTCCGTCTCTTCCCAGGCGGCAAAGCGGCAAGCTGCCGACAGAGCTGAAGGGGAACCGCGAAACAAGAGGAAGAAAATGGAGGTGGCAATGAACAACCAAAACAGAACAATACTTGATCAACTATCAGAGCCGAAGTCATCGTTGGTATGTTCTTATTCCCTCGTTCACAACCGCAACCAGTCACCTGAGTGCAGGTTGAATTCAACAAGTTGTCAACGATGGAACTACTTCGTTACCTTACCCAATTCAACATTGTGCCAATGGTACGGCCTTCCCCTTTGTTGGCCGATGACCCACCACCGCCATTCGTGTTGGCGAATCCAATACGAGATGCTCCACGGGAAGTGAGCCCATTGGCAGTTGCCACGGCCACAAATAGACCACGTCGGGAAATTAAAGAGCCGAGGCGACGAAGCTCACGACTGCTGGAGGAAGATATGGCGAGTCGAATACCGATACTAGCGGATATTGATGAAGTCCACAACGTTCTAGCGAGTGTAGCGGAGCGACACTTCCGAGAGACACTCACGGTGAGTGGAAGGGAAGAGGTAGACACGCTGGCATCTTTTATGTGTGCAGTTGAGAAGGCAAGGGTGCTAAGAATTCGAGGATAGATAAGATTAGATTAGATTAAGATGATACTAGTAACCTATCACATCGTCGTCGTCTTCCGTCAGTTACCCTGGTAACTTCCCTCGATGACCTTCTTGTGAAGATATAAAAAATGACCAACCAACCGCTCCCCACCCCAAACCCTCCTCGTCGTCCTTTTCGCCCATTTTCCCTTGCAGCCGTGCTGCTTAGTTCTTCACTCCTACTTCTTTCCTTCCCTGGCTTCTGAGAAGTCCATATATCACTATGAAGCTGGCATTCTATACTAATGTATTGTTTATGTTCTCCCTTCTATCTGCTGTTTCTGCCCAGTCTGTTTTCGTTCGCCAGCTGGATAACCAGAGAAGGCGAAATGATGGTGGTAGGAACAACAATAATGGGGGAAATGGGGGCAACAACAATGGGGGAAATGGGGGCAACAACAACGGAGGAGCGGGTGGCGATCCGCAAACGTCTCTCAGTACGAATTTGTTTCTCCGCATCACATCACATGATTGACTTTTTTTTACCGTTTTTTAGCCCTCGACCCCGCAGTCATCGCTCAAGGTTTTGCCAATGATGGACAAGACGTTCCAACTGCAGGCGAGAGTTATTCCTCCTCCTCCTTTCTTGTATCCCCTTCTTACTCTCTATCACAGGACAAGTCCCATCTCTGACCTCCACTAACAACTTCATCAACTTCTGTCTTACCGTTCCAAATCTTCAAATCACCAATGGCAAGCAGATTCAAGAAGGCTCCTGCAATCCCGCCCCCATCGGTGTCATCCCTTCTGTGGGCAACATGCCTTCATCTAAATTTGTCAATCCCAAAAATGGTGGTACCATTGCTGCCAATCAAGATTTTCAGATTCAGATGGCCATAAACAACCTTGAAACTGGCAACTTCGTCAATGCACAGGAGAATTACTTTGCTGCTCCCCAACAAGTCAATGCTCAGGGGAACATTATCGGTCATTCCCATGTTGTTGTAGAGCTACTCAATTCCTTGGACCAAACGACCCCCACTGATCCAACCAAGTTTGCGTTCTTCAAGGTCTTTGTTTTCCGCCTTTGGCTTACTTTGTTTTATTCACATTGAATTTCACAGGGACTCAATGACCCAGCGCAGAATGGTGTATTGACTGCAGATGTTACCGATGGTTTGCCAGCTGGCGCATATCGTTTGTGCTCAATTAACGCCGCTGCAAATCACCAGCCTGCTATTGTTCCTGTCGCCCAACACGGCTCGCTGGATGACTGTGTCTATGTATGTATCCGTAACAGCTGCTATATATGTCCATTTGCTCATTTTCATTGACAGTTCACTGCAACTGAGGGTGGTGTTAATGGCAATGACGGAAACAATACTGGGAACACCGGTGGCAACACTGGTATCAATGGAGGCAATGCCGGGAATACCGGTGACAACACTGGAACTAACACTGGTGACAACACTGGAACCAACACTGGTGACAATACTGGAACCAACACCGGGGATAACAATGGAACTAACACCGGGGGTAACAATGGGGGTCGTCGGGGGGGTCGTCGAGGTCGTCGAGGTCAACAAAATGTCAACGACAAACTGGTTTTCTTCTGATGACATAGAGAAAAGAATCAGCTGGTGCATTGATTCCTCTATCCTTCATTCATCCATCGAAACCTTCGTTCTCTGTATCTCGATTATTTAGATTATCTCTTGATTCTTGTACTACATGTGTATACCCATTGCCTATCTACAATGGCCCAATTTATACAGGAAATTGGCATTTTGTTAATCACATGGATAGCATAATCATGATATTGATATCAAGTCACCATATTCAAACATGTAAGGGGCCAATATTGTACACTGTTTCTAACATACATCTGATGAACGGTAGTGGAGGAATGGATCAAGGATTTGTGACCGTGAATACCCTGAGAGGTTGCTGCAATTCTACGACAGCAAGTCCTGCTACTGTGGTATTATTGTTTAATGGTTCTGCAATAGAGAGAATGGTAACGGGAGGGGGAGGCAGTTCCGCTTCGTGATGTGTCCGCAATTGCCACTCGTGTATTGCCTGAACCTGCTCAGCACTCTGACCTGCTATATACGTCTCTGTTTCTGTTCCAAATGATAATGGTGCAGGTGGTGGCTTTTTATGGCGTTGCATATGAAGGGCTGCACGAGGCGCATGTGGCATTCTCTTTGCTATTGGTGGGTGGAATTGCTTTATGCTGGGTGGCCTTGTCCTCTCTGCAGACACTTTAGTCGAATTGGACACCTTCACGAACATGTCTGAATTGAATGATATCTTATTGCTTCGTGATATGGCCGAAACCGGGAAACGCATCCAGCTAGGAATATCGCAACGTAAAGAAGGCACATTCAAAGCGATCGGTAGGACGGGAAGCCGAATCCGGGTACGCTTCAGCCGATATAGGACCGCGGCCAACAAAACCAGCAATAGCGCACAAAATGAGCCCAGAACACCTCCAAGGATCTTACTTTGCTTTACATCAAGTGCTTGTTCTGTGCGTCTGATTCTCTAATTCAGCTAATGACGTATCGTTACGACAAACTCACTCACGTATACAACACAGACCGAGCTTTTAACGGTGCCTTGGCTGCAGCACGAGTCCAGGTAGGATTACCATGTAACAAGAATTGTTGGGGAATCGAAATATCGGGGTGACCATCCATGTCATCGGTGTGCAATGACATTATTTGTCCGTTGTCAATGAAAAAGCAACCTCCGTGGTAATTGCTGTGAGAAATATGGAGCAGTGTATATGGTGTTGTGTCAACAGGTCTTACTTGCCAACAGCTTCGAAGCCTAAATATTCGTCAAAGATACAGTAAGAGACAAGTGTCTCTCAACATACCATGAAAGTTGATGAAGGTGCTCGAAACGCACGTTGGATCCTAGTAGGTAAATTCCAGGACTGAATAGCACAATTGGAAAACTAATGCGAGACGCACATCCCACTCTTGGATTTCTTTGCCATGTTATTCAGGATTGACGCGAGAATGAAATGTTAGCTCACCAAACGACTCAGCGCCAACACTTGCAAAGACATTCCGGTCCCTTGACTTATGCTTTATTGGACTGGCGTCAACTGAAATATCAACAGGAGCTGCAAGGGATTGAGAGGTGAAATAAATAACAAATGTCAGGAGTATGTTCATAGAACAAATAGTGGCAGAAAGCTGGAGGTAGTAGTAAAGCTATACTCAAGGGAAAGAGTATGAGAATGGGAGCACTGAATATTGTGCTGTTGTGTTGCAACAACAATCGGTAAGTGATACAAAATCATAAACCATCACGACGACGAGCACAGCTGTTATTAAAATGGACTTGAACGGGCGGGCGGGTGGTGAGAGATATATGTCTCTATCACGTGATGCAACATTAAAGATGGTAGCCGTGGGAACCACTGTTGCCTCCAATCTCGTTGCTAATTTCTTGCTGCTTGTCTTTTTCCCTCATGCTGTCAGATGATATAGCCGAAGAAATCAGGTTATCCTTTCCGGGAACAGAAGAGATTATTGTTCAGTATCTTTCTGGGTATCTCGTCGATGACGCAGGTGTAGAAGAGGATGTGCTCCAAGTGGCCCGCATTATTCTGGGGTCGCTTGCTGGTGATAAGATTGAGATCCTGGAAAAACTACTACTTACACTGAGCGATATGTTGAAGGACCATTTGACAATTCACCTGAAGAATAGGTCGGGTCCTAAACTCATGAAACTAGACAAGGTCATGGACATGAGTAAAACCCAGATGTCGAATACAATCGCCTTGTCAGAAGGGGTGGACCTGGAATCGATCAATAAAGGAAAGTAGGTAGCGAAATCCTGCATAGCCAGTAAACTGGTTAATATCTCGGTTCCTAGGGCTTCTAGAGTCGATGTCAGAAAGCTTGAGAAACAGGAAGCGAAACTGAAGGTCTCTTGCCGTATAATTGCTCCATTTATCAATGCTCATACGTCACAGGCAAAAATCGAGAAACGAGCAAGAAGGGATCTTTATGAGGGCTCCAAGTTGCTGGATGCATATAAGAAACAAGTCTGCGATTTCTTTTCACCTGATGCACCATCTAATTCTTGTTCAGCAAAGCTATGAAGAGGTGTTCATGAAGGTAAAGTGTCGCAATATTTTTCCCCTGGTGGTTATTATAGAAATGAGCTAGATTAATCCGCTGGAAGCCAGTGGTGCTGCCAAGAATAAGAGTAAAGACATACACCTTCCTTCCATTGATGTCAACTTTGGTTCTAATCGAATACTGTAAGTCTTATTTTTCTCCTCTACCTGGGCTAATTCCACCTTCAAGGTCTGGCGCTTCACTGACATTAGCCTATGGTCGCCGGTATGGATTGATAGGTCGTAATGGTGATCATTTCATTTCAGAATCAAGGGTGCTTCATTAATTTTTATACCAGGTGTTGGAAAATCCACTTTGTTACGCCACATCGCCATGCGTGAACTTCCCATTCCCCCTTATATCACCATTCTCTTTGTCGAGCAAGAGGTATACACCTTGTTTCTCTCTTGCGTTGATAATTAATACCTGCATATAGATTGTGGGGGATGATACCAAAGCCATTGATGCCGTGTTGAAAGCGGATGTTTGGAGGGATCACCTTTATAAGGAGCAGGCCATCCTTGATGCAAAACTAGTTGAGTTGGACTCGGAAGGGGACGAAAAGAGGGTAGAAGACTTGAGAGAGGATCTATCTTCTAGGCTGGCAGAAGTACATGCGAGACTCGCAGAGATGGATGCCGAGAGTGGTCCAGCACGTGCAGCTGCCCTTCTCGCTGGTATAGTTTCACATCTAGCACTTTAAAACAACTTACACCTATCAAGGCCTTGGTTTTGACGAAACCGACCAACAGCGCCCTACGAAATCTTTCAGTGGTGGTTGGAGGTATGTTTTGAAACATCTGTTGAATGATGTATTCACACACGCAGGATGCGCTTGGCACTGGCTCGTGCGCTTTTTGTCAAGGTGAACATTACTTTTTCAGTCTTTTTAGCTATCCCCTTTTGATACGAGATGCATAGCCCGCTTTGCTCCTGCTGGATGAGCCCTCAAATCATAGTGCGTCTGTAATCGCATTTTATTTGAGGCTCCTAATGTCACAGCATCTAGTTGACCTGAATGCGCTGGCCTGGCTTGAGGATTATCTACAAACATGGCCAGGCACCCTGTTGGTTGTGTGAGTGATGTTTGCTACATCCCTCATATATTAGATCTGATACTAGGAGGAAGATCCCATGACCGTGCATTCTTGTGAGTTGTTAAGTGAGATTAAAGGATCGCCGGAAGTGAGAGGGAATTCAGAGACGCCGTCGCGACCGATATTATTCATCAGCATTCAGGACGCCTTGATTATTACAAGGGGTGATTAATTTTTGCTGTGCTCTGTCGATTTCCATCAGTACCGATATCCTTTCAGGAACTTCACCCAATTCTATTCAACAAAATCTGAAAGGGACCGGAATATGCGCAGAGAATATGAAACTCAAATGGAATATCGCAAACACCTTCAAGCTTTCATAGATAGATGGAGGTATAATGCCAATAGGGGTGAGTATTTATTTCATGATCCTGGATGTCGGCTCAGTGCTTTTCCAGCCGCTCAGGCTCAAATGAAGATCAAGATACTAGAAAAGGTTTGGTGATACTTAACAGATCCTTCTGATCGGTGGTAACTCCGAGATTCATTACAGTTACCTGATTTACAGCTACCTGAGCAAGAAGAGACAGAGAATTTCAGGTGTGTTTCATGAATCAGCAGATGATTGGATGTTAATGAGAAGGAAGATTCCCTGTTACTGAAAAAATTTCGCCACCACTTCTTCAATTGTCGGAGGTGACTTTCGGCTATACACCTGACAGGATCATTCTAGAGCGTGTGAACTTTGATGTTGGGTTAGATTCAAGAATGGCTATCGTTGGTGCGAACGGCTCTGGAAAGTCCACGTTGTACGTCCGTGATAAGTGCCGTGATGTAACCGATCTCCTAACTTGCTCCAGAATAAAACTGTTAACTGGTGAACTAGCCCCATTATCTGGCCAAGTTAATCGCAATGGTCGTCTCCGCATGTGTGACTTCCGCTATTGTTTTTCACTGCATCCCCTGACTCTGATCATCACGCCAGTGGTTACTTCGCACAGCACCACGTAGATACATTGATTCCAACTATGAGCCCTGTCCAATTCCTTGCGTCCAAGTTCCCTGGAAAAAGTGAGCAGGAATACAGGGCTCATCTTGGAAACTTCCAAATAAGTGGAATGACAGGGTTGGCCCCTACTGTTTTACATATTACATTTCGTTAGTTGATCTTTGTAACAGGCTTCAGATGATCGGGACGCTTAGTGGGGGTCAGAAGTCTCGTGTCGCGTTTTCTGTCTTATCACTACAACAGCCCCATATATTATTACTAGATGAGGTGAGCTGCAGTACAGTGAATGACAGTTTGCGTGCATTGACTCCAATTTCAGCCCACTAATCATTTAGATATTGAGGTCAGCGTGCCTCAATACTCTTTCCCGTTACATACTAATTTTACCAACTGATCAGGGTCTGGATGCACTGATGGATGCACTACAAAAGTGGAACGGTGGTGTTATTATTATATCTCATGATGAAAGGTTTATCACAGCAGTGGCGAAGGAGGTAAGATATCACTGCTCTGACAGTCAAGTTTCTCTAAGCTGTTTGCATCATTAGCTTTGGGTATGCGGTGAAAAAACAGTCACTCAGTTTAAGGGGGATGTACAGAGCTACAAGGTAATTACATCTCAAATGATCATGATCGTTCTCATTGTTGTCATAGAATCTGATTGTGAACAACGTCAAGAAGAAGCCTTGACTACCGTCGGACTTTGGTTTTGTTTCACCAGTTGCTTTTTGTGTCTAACCTTGGAAGATGAAGATGGAAGTAACCTATCTGGTCGAGCACACCATTTATAGTGAAGCTCATTTCCGATGAAACATAATTACATAAACTAGAATACTTTTGTGCTGGCATCCGATTCTACAAAGGGGGGGATGAATTTGTGACCACAGTGACTCCTGCTGCACTTTTGCCATGTTAGCCGGTTATGGAACAATGAACTGGATCATACACTCACGGTAAGGAAATGCGGTCCCCAGTTTGAGTCTGAATGACTAGAAGACGCGTACCCTATCTCAAACAACAGTCAATTATACTGAACGAAGGTGTGAATGCCTCTCACATCCTGTGTTGTACGATTGTCCACGACAGTGCCATAAATTGGCCGGGCTTGAGCATCCCAAAAGAAGACTTGAATCCCAATCCATTGAGCGGCGTTCATCTGGATAAGCCATGAGCACTGATTATACGGCTGACGAACAGTGTACCTGTACACTTGAAGAATGCAAGCACGGTTGTGCGAATGGTCAACAGGTAAGCTTTATATTAGGAAAATAAATCCACATTGCCCAGGCGCCCAGACAAGAGCTCGGTGTTAGTTATCTCTGATGGAGCCATGAGACCCTGGTTTCATTCACATTTATCACTCGTTGCCTCTCCCAGACGGTTCCTAGTAATTTTCTGGTGAAGACAGGGGAGACGGAGGAGGACAGCTACATGTTGTGCCTGAATCGATTAACCTGTAGGGTAGGCAGGGACAAATGGGCTTGAACATAAAGTGGTGGGAATCAACCAAATTTTAATAGAATGATACCCAGGCATTTGAGAGTTAGCAACTGGCCCAGAGCTGGGTCATGCTCACGACGCGAGTTCAATATATCACGTGACCACGTGTAATCTTGACGCGTGACACGCTCTTTCTCGTTTCCTCAAACCACCACCAAGCAATGAGCTCTTCAGAAGGGGAGAACTTTAATCTTGACAATATCTCTGGAACAGACTCGGATGACTATGCCCCTGCTAAGAAGGTCTGTTCAATCGTCTCCGCACTACAATTTGGCTTACACAGTGACAGACTATAACCAAGTCCAAGCCACCGAAGGCTGCAAAGCCATCTACAAAGCCTAGATCCAACGCAACCAAGAACACTAAAGCAAAAACAGCTTCAAAGAAGAAAATACTCGTCGACCATGATGATAACGCGGAGGACGGTTTCGTGGAACTCAACAGGCACTTGGATGAATCTGATCGCGATGAACGCTCCAATGCTTTGACAGGTGACGACCAATCACAAGCTGGTCCCTCTAAGAAGAAGACTGCTTCTGAAACATATACCAAAGTTCGTGAATGCTATCATTGTGCACACCGCAATTTTATAATCATTCTCCCAGTTGACGCAACTCGAACACATTCTCAAACGTCCCGACTCATATATCGGGAGTGTAGAAACTGTTATTCAGAACATGTGGACTTTTGACCAGGAAACAAAACGTATCATTCAACGGGATGTTAGATTTGTTCCCGGCTTTTACAAGATTGTCGATGAAATTCTAGTCAATGCAGCAGACAACAAGGTAAGTTAGTCTTGTCTGTTTTGTGCCATTTTCAAACTGCTTCCAAGATAAACGACCCTTCTATGGATACTATTAAAGTGACCATTGACGTTGAGGAGTGTACAATATCGGTATTCAACAATGGTCGTGGTATTCCAATCGAAATGCACTCTCGCGAGAAGATTTACATTCCGGAATTGATCTTTGGACATCTCCTTTCATCATCCAATTACGATGACGACGAAAAGAAGTTAACAGGCGGACGCAACGGTTACGGTGCTAAGCTTGCCAACATCTATTCTCTCGAATTTACCATCGAAACTGCTCACAAAGAAACACAACAAAAGTATAAACAAAGCTGGACGAATAATATGTCTAGCTGCGGAAAGCCCAAGATTACGAAAACCAAAGGAGAAGAATGGACTCGAGTGACCTTCAAACCAGACCTTAAACGATTTGGTATGAGTCGTATTGACGAAGATACTGCAAACCTACTTCGAAAACGAGTATATGACCTAGCTGGCACTGCCAAAGATGTCAAAGTTTTTTTGAATGACGAGCGGGTCAAAATTAAGAATTTCAGGCAATATGTCGAAATGTATCTTGACTCGGCCCGGATCGCCGCAGAAGATATATCAGGAGGTGCTGCTCAACCAAAGCAATCAGTTATATATGAACAGGTCAGCCCGCGATGGGAAGTAGCGTTTGCTGTTTCGGACGGTTTTTTTCAACATGTGTCGTTTGCCAACTCTATTGCCACAACCAAAGGCGGAACCCACGTTCTTTATATCGCGGATCAAATTTCCAAAAGTTTGATGACTTCAATCTCAAAAAAAAATAAAGCAGCAGCCGTTAAACTTGCTCAAATCAAAAACCATATGTGGATCTTTGTAAATTCTCTCATCGAAAATCCGACTTTCGATAGTCAAACAAAGGAGACACTGACTCTACCAGCATCGAAGTTTGGATCAAAACCCGTTCTGTCAGAAGAGTTTATGAAGAAAGGCACGCCCAATTTTCCTCTCCTTGACTTGTGATTAATCCGTATAAAGTCTTGAAGTCATCCATTGTTGACAATATCTTGAACTGGGCAAAAGCAAAAGCTGATCAGCAAATCAAGAAAACTGATGGGACAAAACGGAGCAGGTAAAAGAATAGCTTCCAATTGAGAGCAGGAATAATGATTTAGCAGGCTCTTGGGTTTAACTAAGCTTTCTGATGCAAATAACGCAGGAACCAGATACGCAAAGAATTGCACTCTCATTCTCACCGAAGGAGACTCTGCCAAAGCCCTAGCTGTCGCCGGTCTTGGTGTAGTTGGCCGTGATAATTTCGGGGTTTTTCCTCTTCGTGGAAAGCTATTAAATGTTCGCGAAGCACGGCATGACCAAATATTGAAGAATGAAGAAGTTCAGAATATCAAGAAAATCATGGGACTTCAACACAACAAAGATTATTCAGATATTTCGAGCCTGAGGTACGGGAGACTAATGCTTATGACTGATCAGGTGAGTCTACCAATTGCATGTGATCCTGCGCTCATCGAAAGCATCCAGGATCACGATGGTTCACACATCAAAGGCTTGATTATTAATTTTTTGGACTATTTTTATCCGTCTCTTTTGAAATTACCGGAGTTCCTGGTGGAATTTGTTACTCCAATCGTTCGTGTAGGCTTGTTTTCGTAATCTTTTTTTTGTTTGTTTTGCTATTAACTTTGCCGCAGGTAACCAAGGGAAAGCAGCGACGTGATTTCTTTACAATACCTGAGTATGAAAAATGGCTAGAGGAAACCCCGGATGCCAAAAAATGGGACTCGAAGTACTTCAAGGTGACATCGAATATCTTTCTTGCAAATGAGACATTATCCGAACATGTAACAGGGTTTAGGTACCAGTAGTGATGCAGATGCAAGGGATTACTTTAGCCATATGTCAAAGCATATGATCCCCTTTGCTCCAGCTCAAGACGGGGATAAAGAACTAATTGAACTTGCCTTTAGCAAGAAGAAAGCAGATGAAAGAAAGGAATGGCTGCGTCAGTTCAAGGTGGCCCAACATTTTATGATCTGAGATTCCCAACTCATATTTGTAGGCTGGTACATTCCTTGACCACCGACTTGAAGAAATTCCATACTCTGAATTCATCAATAAAGAGCTTATATTGTTCTCGATGGCCGACAATATTCGATCGATTCCTTCCGTAGCTGATGGATTAAAGCCAGGTCAAAGAAAAGTAATATGGGGCTGCTTCAAAAGAAAGCTGAAGAAAGAAATCAAGGCAAGCTGGATAAACAGTAAATGTTGATTGGTTCTATAATCTAAGGTATCAGGTTGCTCAACTTGTTGGTTACATCTCCGAGCATGCCGCATACCACCACGGCGAACAGAGCTTGGCACAAACAATTATAAATTTGGCTCAGCACTTTGTTGGCAGCAACAATCTTAACCTATTATTCCCCAATGGTCAGTATGGCACACGCGACCAAGGAGGAAAGGATCATGCCTCGCCTCGTTATATCCATACAGAGCCGAAACCAGTAGCAAGAGTAGTGTTTAATCCTGATGATGATCCTCTCTTGAACCAGCAGAGAGAGGACAATCAAATCATCGAACCTGAATTCTATATTCCTATTGTACCAATGGTCCTGATCAATGGAGCAGAAGGTATTGGAACAGGTAAGACAGCCCAAAAAGTATTTGAGCGTGTCTGAAGATTTGTTTATAGGCTGGAGTACAAACATCCCTTGTTATAACCCAGTCGATATTGTAGCAAATCTCCGCAGACTGATGAAAGGCGAAGAACTTGTCCCAATGATGCCTTGGTGGCGTGGTTTCAAGGGTGATATAAGGCAGACATCAAAGCAGAAATACGATGTTCATGGCATAGTCCGGAAAATTGATGATACAACAGTGGAAATCACAGAGCTCCCGATTCACAGATGGACGCAGAATTACAAGGCGGAACTTGAAAGCATGATTGGTGTCGAGAAAGACAAGGAAGGGCTTATCAAAGTAAATTTCTTCTATACCTGGTTGCTTGTTCCTTAATATGTCTCCAGGATTACAAAGAGCACCACGATAATGCCAATGTTCACTTTATAGTCACTATGGGCTCTAAAGAACTGGACAAAGCAGAACAGCAAGGGCTACTTGACTTCTTCAAGTTGAATAGTAAGATCAATACGAGCAATATGATCTGCTTTGATTTCGAGGGCAACATCAAGAAGTATGAATCGCCTGAAGAAATCCTTGAGGAGTTCTATCCTGTTCGCCTTGCATATTACCAGAAGCGTAAAGTAGGTAAAGGAAGTGCCCGTCTACACATGCTCATAGAAGGGCCATAGGATCATCTTGCAGGAGAGCTACAGAATGCACTAGACAGATTAACAAACCAAGCTCGGTTTGTCCAAATGATTGTCGATAAACAACTGGTTGTCTCCAATAGGAAGAAGGGTGATATAGTTGCAGAGTTGCGGCGATTAAAATTCCGCCCTTTCCCCAAAGGCAATAATAGTGCTAAAGCAGAGAATGATGACGACGATACAACAAATCGTGATGAAGAGAAGGAAGAGAACGATGAGTCAAATGATAGCGACTTTGATTATTTGCTAGGAATGGCTATCTGGAGTTTGACCAAAGAAAAAGTACCTCAGAATTTGAAAGGTCCACACTTACGATTGCTGAAAAATTATTACAGATTGAAAAATTGCGGCAGCAGGCGAAGGATAAGGAAGTGGAACTATTGATCTTGTTGGAAAAAAGCCCTAAAGAGATGTGGAATAAAGACCTTGACGAGTTCCTTGAAGGGTGGGAGGTGAGTAATGAGCCCGTGGCACGTGGCAAAGAATTCAGCCTGAAAATGTTATCACAACAGAGGGATTGTATCGAACGCGACAACATGTTGGCTACTGATGGTAAAGGGAAAAAGGTGAAACGTAAACAGACAGTGCTGCAGACGCGGAAATCATTGGGGGGGAAAAGAGGATCAGACGATGACGACTTTGTTCCTATTAAGGCTGCAGCAGCCAAGAGAAAACCCCCAACGGCGAAACCCACCAAGTCCACTGCCAAAAGTGAGCAGACCAGTGATGGTGAAGAAGCTAAAACAGAAAAGCGAAATACCATCGAACAAGAACCTGAATATACGAAGGCTAAATCAGATGGGCGAGATGGTACTGAGACAAAGCCAAGGCGAAGGGCGGTAACGGCTAAGAAGAACATCGTGGCGGATAGTAGCTCTGAAGATGATTTTACCATCGAGAATTCCCCTAAAGTCAATAAGACGGGAAACAAAAATAAGAACCTGGATGACATGGACGTAGATTCTCCAACGAGCAAGGATGTCATGATTGACAAGACCAAGGGTAAAGCCAGAGAAAACATTAAACGTAAGAGGTGAGTATATTCAAACGCAGCTGGAATGCGGCTAATGTATGCACACTGAAAGTCCTGGCTCAGGCGGAGACGAGGAATCAGATAGTGGGGTGGTCGTCCAACCAGTAAAAAAGAAAAAAGGATTAACAACAACTCAGGCGAGTATGCGAGACTACTTTTCTAAAGGAGGGATGAAGGGAAATGGGGCGCAAAACTCCAAATTATCAAAAAGTATGAAGCCAGCGTCGCCACCAAAGGCAAAGAAGGGGAGAGGAGCGGTGGAAAGCGATGATGACGAGATGGACTATGACGATTTGCCGAAAGGGCCGGGCAGTCGGACGACCGGGGTAAAGCGTGCGGTGCGGGCGGCGCCGAAAAAGTACGTGGAGATTCTATCGTCAGATGAGGAAGGAGGAGGAGGGGATGATTCGCTGTTTGTGGACGATGACTAAGACGAAAGGGGTGTATGTACGAGTACTATATTAGGGAAAGACCTTGAAGATGACGTCAATAGGGCCTAGAACGGGCTAGAGCGATGACGTCAGAAAAAGGAGGGAAAAATAGGGAAAAAGGGATAATTTTTTTTAATGTGTTAGCGCAACGCTCGTTTTGGTTTTCTCTTATGGACACGGTCCTCGCCCTCGCCCCCGCCCTCGCCCCCGCCCCCGTCCCTCCCTTCCCTGTCAACCCCAAGTTTGATCCCCCAAATTCCCCCTTCCTCACTGTCTCCCCCACTGACCTCCCTTCATGGCTCACAGACGACTCCGTCCTCATCCTCGACATCAGACCTTACCTTGCCTTCCACTCATCCCGCCTTCCACGCGCGCTTTCCCTTTCCGTACCAACTACTCTTCTCAAACGTCCCGTCTTCTCTCTTGACCGTCTCTCCGCAATGCTATCTAATCCCGCTGCCCGCTCTCGTTTCGCCTCGTGGGCTTCCGCTTCTCGAATCTTAGTATATGATGCTGACTCCTCTGCCATCCCTGAATCATCAATCATCTATGCCCTCCTCCGCAAGTTCAAAAACGAGGGATTTACTCGCGACCTCGCCTGGCTTCGCGGCGGTTTCCAAGCTCTTGTCAGAGAAGCAAGAGATATTGTTGATACCCAACCCGAATCCAGTCATCCAGACCCTGACGATGAAGATGACAATGATATATCCCTCCGCTCTAATCAATCCATCTTACGTCCTAATCGCCTTCCTATGAATGCTTTCACTCTCTCTTCTACCACTCTCTCAATCAACTCTCCATCACACTTCAATTCTGCTCCCATTGCATCTAAAGTGAAGCCCCCTGGTCCACTCGCATTTCATCCCCCTCCAACTCTGGATACTATGAGTCTTGCTCGCCCTGCTTTCAATCCCTTCTTCGATGTTGTTCGCCAGAATATCGAGCTTTCTCACGGTATAACAGAACGCATACCCCTTTGTCTGCCCCGCCGGGTGCGTCGTCGGATACAAGACCTCCCATTTCGTTGGCTGCAGAATATTGCCAAACATGCTGCATCATCTCCTCGCCAACATGGTTCTTCTGATGCTCTCGATTCCGAGGATACTGATGAGGATGAAGTCATTGACCAAAATCTTGTTGATGAAGGTGCTGAGGCCTTGGCATTGCAATTCTATCGAATAGAATTAGCGGAACAGCGGCGGTTAATGAGCATCATGGATCATCACACCAAAGAGAGTGGTAACGATGGGGAGTCTACCTCGAGTCTTCCATTTCCATTTAGCATCACGGCTGGTATTGAAAAAGGAGAGAAAAATCGGTACGTTCTCCTTGACTCCAGCTGGTACATTTTCTAACTCTTGTACAGGTATCGTCATATATGGCCGTTTGAACATGCTCGCGTACGGCTCCATCGTCTGGGGGAGTCTGAAGACGATTATGTGAACGCCTCCTATGTTCAGCCCTTGGGTACAAGGCGTCGATATATTGCCACACAAGGTCCTCTGCCGGCAAGCTACCAAGACTTTTGGACGTAAGTTGAGAGAATTACTTTAACCTCCGCTGAACAGTTGCTTAGTTCATATTGTTCGTAGACTTTGTTGGGAGCAGAATGTTCATGTCATTGTTATGCTAACTCGCGAAGTTGAAGGTTCAATGGTCAAATGTGGCGCATATTGGACAGATACAAGTTTTGGACCTCTCAGGTTGCGCTTAATCTCTACGGCTGGACAAGTTCCAAAAGACAACAATGCAAATTACCATGCAGGGTATTTTGCGCCTCATTCAACCGAATTCTTATGTGAAAAGGCCGCAAACTCTCACCCACACTGTCGAAAAGCTGCAACGATCAAACGTGTCTTCGAACTCACCCATATAGACTATCCACACATAAAGCCTCGTAAAGTTATTCACTTGCAATATTTGGAATGGCCCGATATGACTGTTCCAGATGACCCAAGGGGTGTACTTGGATTGATCAAGGACGTAGAAGCAGCTGTGGCGGAGACCAGCGCAGAGGAGGAAAATATTATGAGCCACTATGCAAATCAAACCAATGAGGACATGTTGCGCATCGAATTAGACGAGAGCTCAGGTATTGCCAAGCATGCCATGGGAAGCAATAGTCCAGTCCTTCTCCACTGTAGCGCCGGAGTCGGTAGGACAGGTGGCTTCATCGCCGTTGATGCTATATTGGATGCAGTGAGAAGGGAACTACGCAGAAAGGGAATGCCCAACAGAGTAGATCGTTTCATGCGGGACAGAAGCGCCCACTCAAATACGTTTCGTCACCGCAAAAATCCAAGTCCTCCAAGGAGTGTTATTGTATCATCGTCTGTTACCGACGAAGTAGTAGAGTCAAAAACACCTATGCAGGTCCATGAAATTCTTGATGACTCGTCAGGGAGCGACCGAGAGAGTCATCTGTTATTCCCCCAAATGAATGGAACACATGAATCCTCTCTCTCTCCAAACATTCAAGGACGGGCTGCAGGTCTTCCTTCTGCTTTACCCCCTCGTTCAGATTCATCAAGTTCTTCAGATGAATTCAAGGAGAGTGACTCTATATATCATCAATATCAGTCTTCGCTCGCAATGGGCATGTCTCCCTCAGTAAAATCTCTTCCAAACGACCTACGGATGTTATCCGTGCCAGGTACGTAGCTAATATTGCCGTGTTAACCAAGTACTGACTGTTAGATGCAGACATGCGCTTGAGAAAGCTTTCACCCTCTCCAATTGACTCATCACTGCACTCACATAGCTATGTATCATCACCTTTGGTGAATCCGCCTACTTCACGAATACCAGATGAGTCAATACAAGTGTCCATGAAAATCGACGTTCCAGAATCACGTTATTCAATCACGAGCTCGGATGACGGAGACTCGGTGTCTCGGTCAGGCTCCCCGTCAGCAGATGACGAGAGCGAATCAAACTCTAACAGACTCCAGCAGGACGTGTACTTTCTCCCGCCTGCGTCGAGCTCACCCCCCAATTCAACGTCTCCGCTTACCTTTAATGAACCTGTGCAAAAGCGACCTACGAATTCTATCCACTACAAGGAACCACGGAAGCTACATGATGATAGGTCGCCTATAGATCTAAGCTCATTTGACAAACCTATCTGGGAGGTGGTGCAGGATATGAGAGAACAAAGGATGAGCCTCTGTCAGAGTCTCAGACAATACGTGTTTGTGCATGTCGCTATCATTGAAGGAGCATTGATAATAGCAGATGAGGAAAAGCAACGGATCCAGGAATTGGAGAAAGAGCTACATGCTCCTTCCATGAATGCCACGTTTGATTCATCAGCAATTCCCGTATGGCACTCTACACCTGTTACTCCACAAACTTTCCACTCTGCAAAGCACGTGTATGAACAGGAATCTGGTCTTGGGGCGCGCCAAGCTGCATTATTTGTCAGGTCCAGTAACCTGATACGTTCTATCTCGACAGGCAAACGTGTGGCGAGTCCTACTGAACTTCCTAAAGAGAATAAACAAGGCGAAGTCCTTTTATCAAAGAGACCCAGTATCCAATCAAGAAACTTAGAGTGTTGATACCAAGGTTATCGGTATATCCAACTCATGGCACACTTCGGTCCTTCATGAGATTTTTTAGTTACTTCTTACCCTGTTGCTGACTCTATCCTCACACAAGATGAACACCTGGCTAGCTATAGACCATTGGTTTTGCGAGTAAATCCTAAATAATTTATGCGGCACATCCATTCAATCGCTCTTCTCATTCTTTGGTATTACCCTACTATCTGGAAACACTCCTTACCCCAGTGTGGGATGAGTGTTATTTATTCATTGGATGGGGTGTAAACCTTGTGTACTCCTAATTTATAATTAGATTGGATCTAATGCAGTTAATACCACAGAGAGAAGAGAAGGCACTTTCTATAAATCTGTAAGGTATAATTGATACAACTACTGTGAATGATAGCACAATGTTAAAAGTAGTCCAATCAGCTTGCAACAGTGAATGACTCTCCACAACCACAAGCGTCCTTGATGTTGGGATTCTTGAACGTGAACTTTGAACTGACACATATCAGTTTGTGAATTCTTTTTTTTTGTATTCATGTACAACAACATACCTAAGTTGGTCTTCTGTCCAGTCCATTTCACTTCCAATAATCGAAAACAGAGCCTTGCTATCGATTAACACCCGGACGCCATCTTGCTCTACCACCTCGTCAAATTTGCCAGGCTGATCTACATAATCGAGGTGATACGATAGACCGGCACAGCCTTTGTTCCGGACGCCTATCCGAATGAGCTGGGGTGTTGGACCACTCAACAAAGCTCGCAGCCTACGTATTGCAGCGGACGTCTGTCATAATTAACAAAGATGAGCAACTTACAATAATGATAAATTTGGGATGCAAAAAGGCGTGAAGCACTGACCATGGTTAAGGCGGCTTTAGTGGATCTGATCTTCGGTCGTGGCTTGTCTGTCTTTGGTGCGGGCGGAGGGCGCGCTGCAATTTGGGGTGCAGCAGCATCGGAAGATAGTGAGGTAGGAGTTGGAACGACTACCGGAGGAGAATCGGCCAAAGGGGGTCGAGTAGACTGATTGGCAACTCGGGAATGAAGAGCAGTGTTTATAGTTCGACAAGCGAATACGACATTAGTGTGAAAAGCAGGATATAAGAAAGGCAATGAAAGACAACGAGTAGCGTAGTAAAAGCAGGACGAACGAAAGAGCGAAGCGGACATGGACGCAAGCAAGGAGGGATAACCGGGAGAGCCGCTCCTAATCCAAATGCTGACACATCATTTCCTATTTTGGTCTAAATGATCACCCAATAGTAAGTCTCGTATTCAAGTACTACTCTACAATCATGTCTCCTGAACATAGTTTCCTATTTTCTACATCTGTCATCCGTGTTTTGCTAGACGTAGCCAGCTCCTTACCTGGAAAAACACCCTGTTCCCCGTTCAAACGTCCCGTCCACCAGTCTTCTGTGCTTGCCGTTCTCTCTACCAGTTCTATTCTGTCTCCAGCGTGGAAAGACAGGTCTCCGTCCGCCTGAAAAAGGTTTACTGATCATCCAACAAGACATTTTAAAAAGACTAACTTGAGCTGTGAAATCGTACAATGCTACAACATACTTGACTGCCACTGGTGGTTTTGGTTTGGGCTTGATAGGTGGTGGTGGTGGCGCTCTCTTTGTAGCTGTGTAAGACGTCTGTTGATTTTCTTCATGAGATGGGGAGGGACTATATGGTGGAGGTGGCGCTCGGCTCGCTGATGCGCCGGGAGGGGGTGGTGGACTTTTCTTAAATGAACTGGATGAGACAGTACGGGAAGCTGGTGGTGTAAGCGAATTCGATGGCCCAACCACAGGTTTACCAAGGTTTTGACTACGCGATGCTTGAACCATTTTCGCTAATTGTCGAGTTAGCTCATGAAGTAATTACCCATGTGAATGAATACTGACAAACAGAAATTAACCTCTTAATAATATTCAAATTCTCAATCTGCTGCCATGCATCACTCCGCTTCTCCTCGTAGTCTGCCGCAATTTGAGACCCCGGGACATTTGTAATGTCATACTTAGTTGCTTCTGAAAAGTTATTCATTTTCTCGAGAATCAAGTAGAAGATATTTAATCTGAAATTCAAAGTTCCGCATGCATCAAGCAAGCGATGAAACATGAGATTACTCACTGCATATAATAAAAAGAATTAAACAACGGGTCAATGAAATGGGCGGCTAACTCTATGAACCGCAAAAGGTCTTGTTTAAGGGCACTGTTGATGTACTCATATTCATTCGTCGCTATCTCAAATTCTTGTTCCAACTAGTAGTCACAAACTGAGGATATCCAATGGCCCCTGGGCAGAGGAAGCACACCTTGAAAAGGTTCTTTTCATCGTTAAGCGATTTTTCTTTCTTATCTCGAAGTTTGGTTAGTGAGCTGTTGTGACGATCGTAATCCGTAAGCTGATAATCGGATGAGGTACATTATCGAGCAATGATTAAGATTCAAAGGCACCTTATGGTCTCGCTTAGTGATGGTTTTGCGAATGAGTTTCACGATGGCTTGAAACTCATTCGCTGGACCCAATATTCTACTTTCTATAAGCTCGAGCTCAGGTCCGATCAGTGCCTTGAGTTCTTCCATCATTTCCTGGTATGTTGTGATGCTCTTGATTGTGTGACTTGCATCGGGATGATTGCCAAGAAGGTCATATTCCCCGGAAAGGGGTTCGAATACTGTCGTGAAATGGTTAGCAAACCCAGCACCTGCGGCGAATAGTGCTGGGGGATGGAAAATACGATGCAAGGTCAGCAGAGGCTGAATTAAGGAAACGTAACTAATAACCTGTGACGGCGTCAACGAAGGCCTTGGTGTCCTTGATAAGTTTCTCGGCGCCCTGTTCAATGGCACTGAATTGACGGTGATACTCGTCAAATTCAGGATCATTGGATCCTGTTGTATAAGAGAGGACGTATAACGGATGTAAACGTCAATGGATATCTAAGACTGATAGGCGAATGACCTCACTCTTGGAGAGACCAATCTTGCTGGTCACAGCGAAAGGAGTTCTAGTAACTTTTGAGCTATGACTGTTATGTATGAATGTGAAGTGGAGGAGTCATACCTCTTGATTGCCTTGCCAATGCCTTTCATGTGAATGAGGTCAGTGCTGAGGATGGATGTGAGCTGATTCACACGCGGTTAATTGAGCACACCGCCCCTTCAAGTTTACGCCACAATATAATGCTTACCTCATCACCTCTCTCTTCGTCGTCATGCCCATCCAGCAGCCCTCAAACCAGATAAAGTCCGCCTCAGCAGTTTCCCGTCCCTTCGTCCCTCACCCTCTTTTCACAGGCTTACAAACGTATCCGTTGTCAGGCTCAAGAAAGCTGGAAAACGCTTCGAGGTGACTGGAAGTCATCCACCCTTCATCTCAATCCCAACTCAATTAAACCGTTCTAGATTGCCTGCTACAAGAACAAGGTTCAGGAGTGGCGAAATGGAGTGTATGTCCTCATTCGTCATCTTCTGTATCTGGTGAGGTGACAAATCTTCTAGAGAAACAAACCTTGATGACGTCTTGCAAATCAGCAATGTATTCATTAATGTATCCAAGGGTGAAGTCGCCAAGACAGGCGATCTTCAAAAGGCATTCGGGAAAATTCCAACTGATGAAATCGTTAAAGAGGTTCTGATTTCATTCAACTCATACGGCAGCAATTCAGTCTCGCTAACATATTGTCCCCAGATCCTCAATAAGGGTGAGGTTCAGGTTGGCGAAAAGGAACGCGAGCACGATCTCTCTTCATTGAGAAAAGAGATCGCTACTATTGTCGCCGAAAAATGTGTCGATCCTGAGACACAGGCACCCTACCCTATCGGAATAATAGAAAGGGCAATGGCTGAGGCTGGTTTCAGTGTTAAACCAAATAAGACAGCAAAGAGCCAGGTAAACCTTGACATTTGTTCTGCTGATACTGTCCAGGCTCATGCATACCCTATAGGTATCTGAGTGTATCAAGCTACTCCAATCAGATTCTACTTTGCCCATCCAAAGGGCTCGCATGCGCATTCGAATTACTATGCCCACCTCGGACATGACCAAACTAAGAGGCAAACTTGTTGAGGTTGCCGAAAAGATCGAGTATGAGCAAGCAGGCGAAAACGAATCTGATATGGTGCTTGTTGTCTCATATATTCAACAATCAACCGTTTGACAACTCAATCCCGCTTCGATAGGTTTTGCTTATAGATCCTGGCCAATTCCGAGTGATCAACGAGCTACAACAGAAAGATTGCAAGGGTCGTGGACGGATTGAAACTTTGACTTTCGCAGCGACTACAAAGAGCTGACCTTTGGGAGGGGGAAGCATGTGAGTTAGATGCTATGATAGATACTCTTTGTGTTCATATGCACGATTATACAACTTGTATTATCAGCTAGTGACGACTAATGGTTTCATAACATGATTCCAGTTGTCATCCCAGTTGTTCCACTTCCAATCTGCACTGTGTGCAGGTTCAGCAGCGTGCATCTTTGATTTTGACAAATTTGTCCTCAAGCTTTCCAGATGAGCTGCCTCTGGGAAAGCCAGAAAGAGCTCCTTTGTGCGTGATCAGTATCGAAGTTGGAAAGGTACAGAAGCGGCACACCTCTAACTGCTTGGCAAGTTGGGATGCGTCCTTGAAGATAAGACCGTTAATACCATTCTTGACAAGTTCTCCGAGGCTGTATGACTGCATGTAGCAAACTTGTGGGGGATAGGAGAACAAGCCCTTACCATGAAAAATCTAAAGCACAGACAGGTAGCCCACAACCGAACATATCTACAATCTTCATAGGCAAATCAAGTGCTGAAGAGCTGGCATGCAGACAAACCCCCAGATCCGCTGATCCTAAAGTACAAGCGATCGGTTATTCAAGTCACTGACAAAATATCAAGTTTCATACCAAGGAGTGTTGGATAATCTTCAGCTTCTAACCAAAGACTTATACAGCGCACCCAATTCCATTTTTTCTGCAACTGATTGACCTTGTCTATATATTTGTCTTTAAGAGGACCTTTCCCAGTGACTATGACAAATAACTTTGGGAGTTGCATCCCAGTTACGTCTGCAGTTCGATTATTGAAATATCTCGTTGCCTGAGCTTCATATATGCTCAAAGCATTCAAAAGTATATCAAAGTCCTCATCAGGTGTCCATGATGTGCTCGAGACAAGGAGCGCCGGTCGATCATGGCGCAAGGCGACCTTTTCTACCATTACACTCACAGTTTGATCCTGCACAGAAGTTTCGTGAGATGTATATGTAAAAGGAGTAGAATGAGGCGAAGATAGTTGAGGAAGAAACTCTTGCAGGAGCTCTTGATTGTAGAGGTCACAGCTCAACTTTTGGAATAACTGAATAAAGGTGTCTGTTTTGTTTCCAAGAAAAGATGTATGGGTGATTCGCTTACCAGATGAGTTTCTTGAATAGATGACCGATGGAAATGTTGAGGTGGCCGGTCATGCAACACAAATTTTCGTCCTCTGAATCTGGTATTATTGTGTGAGGTGGGTGGATTGCTAGGCAGACCTACTGAAGGCTCCATTTTTGCACCAAGAAGTCACACATAGCTTGAGTAACGAATAAGTGTGCATAGGCGTATTGCCCCAAAGTAGCCTCTAACCTAGAATATCTGATTAGACCCAGGGTTATACTACAAGATTCAGCATACCATCTTGCAATCGTCACAAATGGATGTCTGCTGCCTAGTTTGAGAGCCAAGATACTGTATCCGAGGTTATGCCAATCAATGATGAGTTTACTTCCCTGCAGTAGGGTGATGAGTTGAGCGAGGGCAAGAGTAGGAATACTTGGGGGATTCTACGGCAATGTGATTCAGTTCGTGCAATGACCATTAAATTCTCTCTCATTGTCCCACCTGCACCAGGATGAAACCGGGTCGCTTTGGAAGGCATAGAAAAAAAACAGCGAGGATGGAACATATTTGGTGAGCTATTTTAAGAGGTGCAGACAGGGGAAATGGCAAGCTCTGGAAGAAGGCAGGCAACTCGGACAAATAATGGAAGTGAACATTCTCATTCTTTTCAAGAGATGGAATGGGTCTCGAGCCTTGCAAGAGTATTCATTATGTATTGTATAGTCGGTATGTCTTCATACGTCGTACCTCGGTATCCAATGATATGAGTATCGAACCGGTTTATAGCAAAACTATTGGCATGATACATCATCCTGGGACTACGACCAATGTCCCCTAAGACAAGTATTGCAACTGAGCGCTTATTGGGGGATCTAAGAAGGGATAATAAGAAGCAAAAAATACAAAAGAGGGAGAGAGGAAGGAGGATGGTGGCGGTGGTGGTGGTGGTGGTGGTGGTGGTGGTGGACATTGGTGACGAGGGTGGAGATCACGTGCACCAAACTCGGGGATGCTCTCTTCATCTCTCTCACCCATCCACAGGTCTCTTCTCAGAAGCCCAAAGCATTTCGTCGCTGCCCTTGTACCCATACGCTGCTCTGCCTCCTTTCCTTCTCTTCAAAGCTGTAGATTGTCTACTCTGATATCCTCAAATGTCTCCCGCACTCGCCCCCGCTTTCCCTCCTTCCAGCCATCCACCGTCCTTTGTAAGTTGGCATATTCTCACAATCACTGTCTGCTTCTCATGCGTGTGTCCAAGTACGTTCCATGTTCATCCAAACCGAAACGACCCCGAACGAAGACTCCTTGAAATTCATACCAGGGGTTCCAGTAATGGGCGATGGAACTGCTGAATTTTTGGATACCCGTTCTGCTCTTGCATCTCCTTTGGCTATTCGTCTTATGGGAGTCGAGGGTGTAACCAGTGTCTTCTTTGGCCCGGACTTTGTCACTGTTTCCCGAGATTCGGAGAACGCATGGGCAGTTCTAAAACCCGAAATATATTCTATCCTAATGGAGCATTTCACATCTGGACAACCGCTCTTTCGGAGTGAGGAGGACAGAGAAAATGCTGGCCCTCAAGACACACGCATTCTGGATACTGATTCAGAAACTGTTGCTATGATCAAGGAATTGCTAGAAACCAGGGTGCGACCTGCAATCATGGAAGATGGTGGGGATATAGAATATCGAGGTTTTAGCGAAGAAGATGGAATCGTCCGGGTCAAACTCAAGGGAAGTTGTAGAGGTTGTGACTCGAGCACTGTGACTCTGAAAAGTGGAATCGAGCGAATGCTTATGCACTACATCCCAGAAGTAAAGGGGGTTGAACAGGTATGAATTCTGATCAAATTACGTACGGATGCTGAGAATTGGCAGATTATGGATGAAGAGGAACAAGTGGCCCTGAATGAATTCAATAAACTAGAGGCAAGGCTTGCGAAGGGAAACAACCCGTAAGTCTTGAGTACAGACCAAGAAGATGAATTAATAGAATACATATGTGATTAGTATGGCAGAGTATATGTCAATCTAATAGGTCTAGGGGCGTAGAGGAGTTGACCAGTGAAAGTGGCTGAGTTATAGAGAGAGAATGTGTATTTGCTTATGTCAGCAATCTATACATATATTCGACTCAGCTATCATGTCCAGTCTTCCCCTCCGTGTCTCCCCCTGAGAGCCCCTCATCCCCTCCGCATGTTCTCCAATAATGGTGAGTACTCTTCTTGTCTTTCTGTTACTCCCTACTCAGCTCTAGCCAAGATTTATGTTAATAACAAGAAATTCGCATGGTGAGTCTTGTCTGTCTCTCACTTGCCAACTTATCAACTTACTACTCTCCCACTCAGCGAGTCTTGCATCAAAGGCCATCGCTCTTCTTCTTGTCGGCACACAGACAGACCTTTGTTTGAGATACAGAAAAAAGGTCGCCCTGTTTCTCAATGCGACAAATGTCGTGAATTGCGTCAATCAAAAAAAGTTCACACCAAGTGCATCTGTAACCCAAAGGATGACCGCTCGTCTCAACGACTCCCTCTGGCTTCTAATGGTACAAAATGTGAGACATTATCCGTCCGGCTTTCAGAGCAATAAATTCACTCAAGGTACTCTCAGCAAAAAGATACATTCCGATCATTCCAGCCTTACCCAACGGCCTCAGAGATCTCGTCCAACCGTCGACATCTAACTATGATTCGCCTCTCACTCGGCATCGTGTTATAGATAACTCGGTGGATGGGCAATCAAATCCCTGCAATTGTAGTAACCCAAGAAAGCAGCTCAGTCAATCAATTGCATCATCGTATCTCAATAATATTCTCGATGCAGAGCAAGACTTGGACACTTTGGCTGGTAAAGCTGTTATGCACCAAAATGGTGTGGTCAATTCATTGACTATAGGACAAATCACCAGTGCCAATCAGCCCCTTCTATCATCAGTCCAATCGAGTCCCGGTAATATAGAATGTGAATGGCAGCACACACCACAACTTCAATTACCCCCTATTCAGCAGTCTTCTACTTTGTCTTGTTCTTTACAGTCGCCTCCCCCCGAGTTTCCCACCATGCCTCCCATCAGCACTATCGCTTCAATAGCTGGATCAGGCTGTACTTGTGGCTTGCAGTGTGCCTGTCCCGGCTGTATTGAGCATCGTGGACCCGAGCATGTCTCCCCATATCGGAGAAGCTGTGCAGATGGCTGCGGGACATGTGTTGATGAACGAGCTACTGTTTTAACTGAAGCCGGCAAACCCAATACCATCATTGATCGCTTCCTAGCACACGCGGCAGCTTTGCCTGCCCCTCCTCGTCGGAAGGGTGTAGGCATGCAACTTGATCCTGTCAATGTGACAATATATCCAGATTCTGTATGGGAGTCCGAAAAAAGTGCCATCGCTTTTGGCCTTGTCAGTCTACCAAAACTGGAATGCTGTGGAGGTCGATGCAGCTGTCAAAATAATCAATGCAACTGTAACCAAACGTGCAATGGTTGTTGTTCCAACAATTCTCTTGAATACAAGCCTTCCACTCCGTCATTCGCAAGTCCCTCCATTGAAAAAGGCTCTCTTGTCTATTCAAAAGAACTATGCAATGTTTGATTCCCCCTACGATGTTCTTCCCATTTGATTGCACATGTCCAGGTCTTAACCTCGTTTCTGTATTAATAATTGTCTCATGACGCAGCCTCCAAGTCATAAATAACTTTTGTTGATTCCCTTTGGTCTAGTTATCCAGTCCGGTGACAAATTGCTTTCAGACACTAGCGTATTGTTTAAGTTGTACTCATGTACCATTAATTGATACATACTCATCATCTGTTTTCAATAGCAGGAGAGTCAATACAAGGTTTTTCAGGATCATGTAGATACTGTACCATGATAGTAAAAATGTGTCTAGAAGAGTTTGCCGGATGAATTCCACTTCTTATTTAAAGAAAGCCATCATACCTTCTTTGGGTTACTGGGAGCGTGCTGCACATAACGATCATTATCTGTCGGTCTTTGAAGAATGGACTTTTTTATCTATGATCTCTCAAATAAGTGTAGCTCGTACCTTTCTTTTTTCTGGAGATTGTTCATTTACACCAAAGTGAATAATGTTGTGTGAAAATCCACGATGAAAATCAAACCTTGTTAGAGGCCAACATGCTTTGAATTGTCAGACAAACGGACGTGACACCGAGGACAGGTGACCATTCATTCCCTAGAATAGATGCACATATCTGACCCAAGTGTTGATGAGTGGTAATAGTGGTTGTTTCATGATACATACATGCCCATTGGAGTAGATATGCTGAGGTTTGCTTGTCAGGAGCGTATTCTTGGATCAATAAGAAAACATACATACAGGATGGATGGGTGCCTGCTTCCCATCTGTGATAACAAATTGCACCGCTGGTGCTGAGATCGGGTATCCACTGTCAAACCTGAATTGGAGAGTAAAGATTTCCTCCTAGTGTATTCCATCCGAGTCGAGCGTGCATGAGGCAGGCAAACGGGCATAAGTTGAAAACATACCTTGTAGATAGAATCACCCATAACTTCGATAGTAAACCACCAGATTTCAAAGTCATCAGCTTTCACAAGATTAATACCTATAGATGTAGACAGGGATGACGCAGTCCATAAGTCAGGATTTACGCCGACCAATTGTGGGACTTTAGGGCACCTGTGGGACACCCTTCTGACTTTATTTCACTTAGTTCTTTAGAGAGACGTCTCACTGATATTGAGGCCATAATCAAGGGTGCAAGATCAGAGCTCAGGGTAAGGGTGGAAGGCAACAGTGACTTTGAAAGCCAGGGCAACCTCCTGCTGCGTTGATGGCAGTGAAAACGCTCGAAAAGGAAACCATAGGCTTCTTGCATAAACACTCACAAATAAAAGTTTTTGATATATTGGCCAACTATTCTGCAGATTTCATCAATGTCATTTGCTTCCCTGCTTTAGAGTCACTTGTTGTTCATTTATTACAGAAGGAACGTAACAGGCGCTCGTGGGGATGTAGAAAATTCAATATGAGTCCTTCCTTCTCTTTTCGCACGTGCAGTTATTCCAGCATCTGCGACTTGACCTGGTCTGGCACATTAATACATATCTGTCTACATTGGGTACTATGTGTATACGACTGATAAACCTAATGGAATTATTCTACATTTGTCGCCGTAGCTTCCCTTGCTCTGCGCTCGCGATCTTCATTAATATCATCCAATATCTTTTTCGCACCTGTATCCATCAATATCTTCGCTACCTGAACACCAATATCTTCAACCTCTTTCACACTGGTCACTCTTCGTGAGAGGGTGTGTTCAACATGAGCTTGACCATCAATAGCAGTAACACATCCGGTAAGAGTTAATTTTCCTGCTTCGGGGGTCGAGTCAAGCTCCAGATGGGTTGACACACCAACTGGCACACTGCATCCTCCTTCCAGGACCCTTAAACAAGCTCGCTCCGCCAAGCATCGATATTGTGTAGGCCAGTGTGTTAGCATTTTACACAGCTCTAAAGCCTCTGTATCGTCCTCGCGAATCTCAACTGCTAATGCGCCCTGCGATACGGCATGGAATAATGTGGGTGTGGTTATGTCCGCTGTAATCCGATCACCCATTCCAAGACGAACAAGACCTGCTTTCGCAAGTATAAGCGCAGCGTAGGGACCATCAGGGTCATCCAGCTTTGCAAGTCGAGTGTTTCTATCAAAAAAATTCAACTAGAAAAACGAGCCATATTCGGAGCCAGCTTACAGGTTACCACGCTACGCACAATGTTTTCAGCCTTCAGTCTCTTTTACACCATGAAACATGTTCACGTACCACGTCCTGAAACTTGAGATTGGGGTAATTCCTCTTGAGTTGTGCAACCCTCCTCACACTGCTAGTTCCAACGACACTCCCTGCTGGCAAGTCATCCAGTGACTTCCAAGATTTTCCCTGTCTGACAACAAGACTGTCGA
Organism: Amanita thiersii Skay4041; assembly: GCA_002554575.1. Lineage (NCBI taxonomy): Eukaryota > Fungi > Basidiomycota > Agaricomycetes > Agaricales > Amanitaceae > Amanita > Amanita thiersii. Next base: position 579,220 of record KZ301969.1, read on the forward strand.
CTGGATCCTCTCTTTCGAGAATCGCACCAATCATGCAGCCATTGGGTAAAGTGGTCGGGACGTCCTTGAGTGAATGTATAAGCATATCAACCTGATGCTCCTTGAGAGCTACTTCTAGCTCTTTTGTCCACAAAGACTTCCCTCCAAGGAGGTAGAGCGCTTGTGATTGGTTCTTGTCACCAGCTGTGGACATAAAAGATGTCGTGAATGTAGGAGTAGTATAGTCACCACTGGGAGGGTACAATTCTCGCAATGCATTCAAAACAATATTTGTTTGTATCTGTGCAAGCTGGGAGGCGCGTGAAGCGAGGGTAAAGGTGCGCCCCGACCTAGAAGACATGGTAGACTAGAGGAGACCTGGAAAACGACCTGGGGTAGTATGCTTGGGACAGAGTAATCACGGCTTTAGATTAGATATGGCCAATATCACGTGATAGTCTCAGCACGGATGCATACCACACAGGTGAATATGTCTGGCATTCGTATTGCAAGTGTATTACAATATTATCACCTATTACCCTTCATGCTTCACGTCTCACTGAAAAGCTCCCTCGACATGTCCGCAAATGCCGCTGCCCCGACCCCGAGCAGCCCTAGTTGTGTGACACATGTAGCTGTGTGTCTGCACAACGTTTCGAGGGCTGGTCGAGTTGGATGCCCTTGCGATCCTGTAAATCACAAACGTAAGACTGAGTCTCCTGTATGAGTTGAATTTCCAGAGTGCATACTGAGTATTGTTTGATTCAATTCATTTGCCAAGTTGATCCTTGCTTCGAGGCTTACAACCTCCGCAACCAGACCACCCGCCTCTCTCGGGTCGTCCCATGCAACAATAGCGAATGTCCGCTTGAATAACTGCCTCACCTCCGATCTTGTATCAGCTTTGTAGTCGTTAGCTAGCACTTGTCCATATGCAATCGCCCGGCTGAGCGCCTGCTCAACAAGTGTAGTCGCTGACTCCTTTCCTTTTTCCGGCCATGTAGAATATGTTGTAGAACTTACAAAACCGTTCGTGCCCATTGCGTTGTCAGAATGACGAGCAATAGTGATATCGTCATCGACATCCATACTCATCTCCATTACATCATCGTCTACTGAAGGCTTGGATTGGCTAGTTCTGAGCCGCTTCTTTAGCTCACTTGCCTCGAGAACAAGTTCCACAAACTTCCTACAACGAAGCTTGAAGAGCATAAGTCCAGCTTCTGTTTCAAAAACTATTGGGTGATATTTCTCCGTTTCTGAAATTGCCAAGTCAATATCGCCAGCGACAACAGCGTTGACAATCCTGGTTCGACGCTCGATGGCAGTACTCAGACTTGTTTCTTCAGTTGATCCATTGGCGTCCATATCCATATCTTGGTCACCCGATTTCGTGACTGGCTTAGATGGCTGTGGCAACTTCATTTTGAGTAACATTTCTTGTCGCTGTAAGGCCTGCGCGGTTTTGGCATAACCGTGATGAATGAGGTAGGAAAGGACGAGCTTATTCATCATACTCCGAGTCTGGGCTTCAGAAATTGAGCTTTGAGGAGTGTGCTTTCCTTTGGAGTCGTCTCTGTCTTCGTTATTATGCTTTTGAGGACCGTCCAATAAAAGAGTGACATCCAGTGGTGTACTCAGGATCTTTCTCCAGGTAGAATTTCGTTGCTGTTGTACGTGATAATCGATGTCGAATTTGAAAGGCTCGTGACCAAAATTGACACGTATGAGTTCTCCATTATGTTGCAAACCAACCGAGGGATATAACTCGATGTCCTTGCCGATACCTTCAAATGCGTTGCCTAGAATAGGACGTTGAGAGACGGGTACATTCAGTGATTTTTTTTTTGGGGGGGGAGGGGGGCAAGAATTACCAAGGAGAGTTCCATTCTTGGTGAAGAATGCCTTGTGGGAGGTAAAATCTATACCACAGCCTATGATGTCGCCGACTAGAGGGAGTTGTCAGGCAGGATTTATCCGGTTTCCTCCCTCTGGGACTTACTACCATAAGTTGGACCATATGGAGTACCATTCTTTTCTGCAGCGAAGGAGCAGCCACTATCACTGTGGTAACCCCAAGAATTCATCTCACAGCCTGGAAGTCGGTTAAGCTTGACATCCCGGCCAGCAAACCTGGGGCATAAATATTAACGAAGACAGAGTAGTGTTAACGATAAATACAACCCAACACTGATATGGCTGTATAATGGACAGTCAGCGAAGAAAGCTATGAGGGGTGAAAGAAGAGATGATACCCTTTCTGTCCCTTGCTCAGAATTTCTATTTCGTAATAATAGATACCGCATGCTGGTGGAATAGGGTGACTTGTTCTCGCAGCAGCAGCATCACGCTCGCCTGTACAGGCTGATCCTGGGGAGTTCATTTCAGATAGGAAGAGGAGTTGAACAAGGAGGGAAGCAAACCATTGTATGAAAGATCTCTGCCATCAGCAGTGACACTAAGTGACGAATGCTTTACTTGGTCACTCCAGCGAGTGGGGAGTCTCAAAACGTGCACTGGTGGAAGAAGCACGGGAGAAACGGGAGGGGGTTCGCGTGGAGGACTGGCATTGCTGTCGTCATCGCTGTCAGTGGGAGGGGACATGGCAGCAGAGTAGCGAAGATTGACAGGGATATAGGGCTCTAATTTTCGACTTGGAGGTAAAGAGGGGGGAAGTTCTGTCTGGAGCATGTGTCTCAAGGCAGAGTAGTCGAGATAGGAAGGCCTTGGAAAGGTTGGAATGGATGGTGGTTGTTGTGAAATAGGATGAGATGAAGGGTGTCGATGGATGGCGACACTGGAAGAAATAGGATTGGATGATGGACGCCATGAACGAGCTGGAGAGGTAGAGGAAGAAGGAAAGCAAGGAGGATCTTGAGTACGGGAAGAATCTGTAGAAGGGCGAACGATGCGAGGTTGAAAAGAGGGAGAGGTCGAGTCAGAGTTACGTATTCTCGGAATTGAAATGAGGGAGTCGACATTCCTCGACGTCCTTGACTGTCGTGAACTCATTGCCGCTCACTCACTCAATGTCACAGCTTACTATCTACTTGTCACACGTCACCACTTTAACGCGTCATGCACCAATACACCATTGTCCCCGCCAACCCTCCCCTCTCCATCTCTCACAATACTTCCAAGAACGCTCTTGGTCTCCATGATTCTCTCCAACATGGTCCATCGTCTCTCACTTCTTCCGTAATCTCTCATAATCCTCTCAGACATCGTGTCGAGAATGTATGTTACCTTCTCGCTGTATCATACATATACTCATCCTTACTCTCTAGTGGGAGTCAAGTCAGGATTCTATCCGTCTCAACCTTAAACGTGACATCTATGGCATGCATGCCCCAATGCGTCTCCTCATGGAACGCAAACTTGTTGCCTCCGTTTGTCTTGTACCACATTCCATAAAATCATTTCGCTGACATTCCGTCCCTCTAGACTCCCCATATTCCTGTCCTCCCCAGGTCGAACATACACTTAGATATTCTCATGGGTCGTGACGAATCGATCGAGCCAGCTGACTTGTTCGGTGGCATGGAGACTGGTCCATCATTAGACATTCACAAAGAAATGGAAAAGAAATTGCACTTGTAATCATATACTGCTAGATATATGATCCCACAGATCCTCACCACGCCGCTTCTAATGCATTGACTCCCTCACATCTAAATATCCCTTCTTCAACTACACTCCTAGCACTAACAACACATCCCTCCAGAAGCGGGATCCCAGGATAAGCATATGAGCCACAGATCCAGATTCCTGCCTCTTCACCTCCTATCAGCTTACCCGCTCCTTGTAGGCATCCGAGTTTGCTGTCGTTCGAGTACATGTCGTTCCACCATCTTCCTGCTCTTTGACAATACAGTCTTCTGAGTGCTTCCTTGGCCTCGAGTGTTAGCACAGCTCGCTCCAATTTTGCATGACTGAGTAAGCAATCCATTCTTGGTAACATGATGGGATTAGTAGTTTGGTATACGGGCTTTAATAGACCAGGGTATCCCTCGGGCGGTGTAATGACATGGGTAGCCATCGTAAATGATGGCGATACGCGTAGCGACATCATGTTTGAGCTGAGAGTTGCTAGATCCTTGTCGATATAATCCGACTTTCCTTCGGACTCGGTATCCGCAAACATTGCATCTGCATCAACAAAATTCAGGTCGCGTATATCTCGTTCATCTTCGGGAAGCAGACTTCTGTCAGTGTGATTCAGAACGATGGACGTCCGATATTTGAATGTTGATAGACACTCCATTTGCTTCTCAATTTCTAGCTTATGGAAAGTGGCGTCCTGACTTAAAGACATAACGTAAGACGATAGTAGAGGTATCGCCCGATGTGCCTCGACTGCGAAAACAACGTGGTGGAAACCAGAGTCCGTATGAAGACCATCTGGCCGAGAATAGCTGATAGAGACCAGTTGACGGTCTCCAGGATCAGAGTGGACAGCAGTTATCTGAGACGACAGATGGATGTGGCCGGCATTGAGTATGAGCTTTGATACCACGTTTTGAACGCCATTCGTGACAACAAGATGGTGACTTGCAAACGTTAACCAAATATAGTCTAAGCGCATTCGTCAATTAAACTTTCTTTTCGTTCCATCAAAAAATGGCTACTGTACTGTACCCACCAAGAATTTCCTCCACTGGGTGCAAGAGGATATCATCCTTGGGCGCAGTGCAAATAGCTGAGAAGAGTGGTAATAACGTAGTTCGAATATATCTTGTCCATGCAGCATCGAAACCCAGATAACGTAGGACGACGTTTGTGGGAACCGTATCGTCGCACCACGCTTCAAGCGTCATGTGTTTCCAAGAGCTAGGTCTGAATGCCGGCATGGCATAAACGAGCGTCCGTAGGTAACAAAAAAGCAAGACTAGGCTTGATGTGGTAAAAAACCAATATATCCACGCCCTCCGAAGTATGGAGATGACAAAATCATGATTTTTGCTGGAAGAGTGCAGACGCCTGAGATAAGAGGGCATGCTCACACCAGCGAAGCCCGAAGAACCATTGTATATTGTCGTCGCCATGATGTCGTGCCGGCCACGACTCGTAGATTTTGTCAAAGTAGAAAACGAATAAGAATAAGCCATTGAACGGAAGGTAACACCCAGACTACGATAAAACGCAATGAGTTGAGGATAGTACCCTTGAAAAGCATTGTCAAGCCATCATGAGGATAAATGAATTAAGATACGAACCGGCATGAAAGGATCGCATCGGAACGTCAATCCTCCACTGTTCTTCTGACACAGGCAGGGAGATGGAAAAGGCATCCATCCCAATCGTCGCTTCCTAAACATGGATGGTTGTCTGCCTGCCCAAGGAAGGAAGAAAGAAGAAAAAAAAAAAAAAAAACAGAAACAGGCCTTACTTTCTCATACAAATGAACATCGAACTCTGTGTTGGGATCATCCAGCGCTCTTCTCAAAAGGTATGCAGTGGTGAGACCAGTTAGACCACTACCAATGACAGCAACTTTGACAGTCCTCTTGCCCATGGTAGGGGTTCGAAATCAAGACAGGAAGGGTGATATTATGTAGTACAGGTGATTGATCTACTACTATACAGATGGGGATTAATCAAATCTGGGGCGCTTGTGGAGTCTACGGTCGCCTGTTAATGTCCGCTCTCGAGAACGAGGTCTCTCCCTGCCAGTCAACCGGCCAACTCGGCCAGGAGATCTTGATCTTGATCTTGGCCGGCTGACAGTTTCTCCCCGTGACTTGCTTTCGTAACTGTCACGTTCACCCGTATTATGAGGACAATCTAAATCACTGTGGCGTTAGCTACCAGCACAAGGGCCAATTTGATTCCAACCTTTCTTCATATGTGGCCCACCACAGAGGAAACATCCACCTCCGTCAAGCGAGTTGCCTCCGTTTCGAACCGGTGCAGTGCCCCCAAATCCCCCACTACCAACAGTTGTGTCCTGATCTAACAAATGCGTATATTTGGTGCGACTCCGTTTACCAAAGTTCTTGACTTGCATTACTTGCGGTAGTAGTGTCACGTCCATAGTGGACTCAGTTGCTTGCGTGTAATCATGTTTTTTAAGAATTGCATCATCCTATTATAAATAAATCAATTATTCTGTTCAGTATCACCTCAGCGCCTTACCTGGTGAAAAGCGCCCTTGTGCCAATATTTTTGGAGAAACTTCTGCTGCCCCTTCGGCTTCTCCTCCCGAGATTTTTTGGCCCGTTCCAAATCTTCTTTGAGCCTTTGTTCCTCAGGCATTGCCCTCCTCCGTTCAATCTCTTCTCGTTCCTGCTCTCTCAGTATTTCTTCCTCCTTCTCCTTCTTGATCCGACCTAGTTCTCTCAAACGCCACGCCTCGAACTCAACCTCTGGTTCTAAACCGTCTGTGTCATCGACATCAGGTATGTTGTCCTCCTTCTCCTCTGTGTCTTGATTCAATAACCCAATGATAGATAGAGAAGACCTCCTCACTTTCTGCCAGCTCGCGCTTGATACTCTCAGCCACCATGTCATGGGATTGTTTACGCCTCTCTTCCGCTTCCATCTCTTTTCGTTTGAATGCTTCTTCAGAATCCAGAGCAACAGCTTCTTTTTCAAGGATAGTCACCCGAGCACGCCTAGAGAGTCAATAACCTTTGAACGCTCTCAAATAACTGCACCACTTACTTGGGTACAAACACAGGCCTGAACTGCAATTTTGGTTTTTCCTCTTCTTCACTCTCGCTTTCATACTCGCTTGACTGTCCGTAGGTCTTTGGATCAGTGGTGACAACGGCCGATACCTAACACGAACCTCTTCCTCTTCCTTTTTTATGCCAGTAGCTTCTTCCTCTTCCTCTTCCTCCTCCTCATCTGAACTATCTTCAGGAACTGCAAGCCAATATACGCGAAAGGCGTACCCTCCTCGTGTTCTGTTCGACCAGATTCTTCTCGTCCCCCAACAATAACTTTACCTTCTTTTGAGATGTTGACATCACGTAATGTGACATTCATTGCCTTGACTGATTTGGCCACCGTGCCATGAAGAGCTAGTTCACCTTCGTCCTCGTCAGTAATGTCATGATCACCGCTGACAGGGATATCGCCATCTCTTATGATTGGCTGTTCTTCTTCGCCTTCATAATCGGAGTCTGACTGGACTTCAGCAACTCCTTTGGGGGCTTTCCCTTTCCAGTAGCGTGAGGCAGGTTGTGGAAGTCGCGGGGCGGGCTTTCGAATAGTCGTCATATAGTGCTGAAGTTTCAAGGGACAACCAGTTCCCCAGCCAAGGTAATAGTACACAACATACAACAAGAACAAATACAAGCATACAAAAGTGATTACTCCTATGTTATATCAATCCCAAGACAACAGTGGCACGCAAGCTCACTTCACTTCCAAACGGAGTGGTCCGTGTACCCTTGTGCTCATCACGAACCTCCATATACTCTTCCGTTCTCAACGAACTGGACTTCCATCCCCAACTCTGACTGACAGAGAAAATATCCGGCGCACTCGTGAATCTGGTCTGGGTACTTCCAGTCGCACTGGCACAACTTATCGTGAAGTAGGCAGAAATAGAAGGCCGAGGGTCGCGATAAGGTTGACGCGGTGCCACTGGGCTCCCTGTCGCTGGAAGTGAGTGTGACCCTGAGCTAGTTAAGTTTGCCAAAGAATGTGATAGCGTTGGTGATGCTGGAGCCTGTGAAGTTGAATAGCTTTGTGATGTCGGACGAGAAGGTGGTAATGCGACATTAGGTGGTATAACTGCTGTTGCATGTACTGCGAACAGTGATTGTTGAGTGTGTGGTCGCTCCCCTGATGATCTTGAACTATTAACGACATCGGAGCACAGCGAAGGAGACGGGGAGCTCGGCCCAGGAATTGGGTCTATACTTGACTGTCGATGTAGATATATGCCTAGCTGTACTTGGCCTTTTTTCTTGACAATTTGGACATAAACATTGAAGAGGCTGCCTGCATACCATATTGTATGAGAATGTAGTCGTGACTTTTCTCTTAAGGAATCAAGATCCCAGAATTCAACAGCAAATCGATAGGGAGGGTATTGAGACCACTTTCTCTTCCCACTGGGATCATCCTGTATACAAGTTGATGCGGCGTGCCGCTGAGGGACCAAATTGAAGAAACTTGATTCGGGGATATATCCTTTGTCATACAATTTGCGGCCTACATTGCTCCCAGAGTTGGTGTTGGAAGTTGGCAGGGATGGGGAGAAATGGGGGCTTTGTAAAAGTTGGTAGAGTTCGTCCATTGTTGCAGGCAATTTATCATTTAAAAGACTGCCATTGTCCCCTAGACGAGCTGAGGAATCACCAGGAATTGGAAAATACACTCGATCTCTATCCAAACTGCTTGAAACTATGTCTTCAGTTGTCTGCGTTAACCCTAGCTCCTTGTCACGGGCAGGAGAGCTCGTTGTAGGAGATGCCAAGGGCGTAGATGGACCTTGCGGTTTTGATGTTACATGATGACGAAAAATGGATTGCTTCCAGTGAGCAGCCTGGAGGGTTGATAATGGAACGAAGGGGCGATTGGTAGTAGGAGAGATGTCCTGAGACATTTTGATCATATCATCCATCGTCTGGTAATTGAACGATTATCAACTTGATATGAGATATGAGATCATAGGGCTCACCATGTTTTCGTAATAGATGGCACGCTGAAACATTTTAGCCCACTCGATTTCCTCTTCTCCTATGATTGCAGAGCGTCGCCTCAATTCTACAACTCTGCGTGCAAATTCATACCTTTCGCTTTCTCCTCTCACGAATAGAAAATTGCTTGAGATAAGCGCGGAAACCCACTTGGCACTGAGACCACCACACCGCCAAATGGCAGGGATGTTAGTGACAGTAACGCGAGATTGGTTCAGAATGCTGTGGCCTGCTGCAGCTGTTTGTTGTAAGGGTGGACGAGATTCTGCACCTTCCAAAAACTCTTCATATGCCAACATATCTGGTGCCCATCTAGCAAGCCAGCAAGTACACGACTCGCCAATCTTATCTGAGATGGCTCCGTAATAGAAGGACGGTTCGACCTTGTCATTGAAAGATTCTTCGCTTATTGAAGAACTATGTCCGTCTGAAGGGTCTTCTTTATGGATACGGAGACTTGATACAGCATCAGGTAACTCTTCTACCTCACTGTCATGTACACTAGTTGGATGTTGTGGAAAATCTGTACCGTCAATGTGAATCATTTGTGCAATATGTTCGAGGCCTACAGCAGCAGCAGGTTCACCGTCTTGCGAGGGGGTAATAGGTACTCCAGTAGCAAAGTTGAGGTACTGAATCACCGTATGGGGGCCAATTGTGCTAAGAATGAGAGAGAGAGACTGTGAAGCAACAGAAGGAATGGAGAGAAAAACAGCAGTTGCTAGCAGGGACAACAAGAAGCGGGGAGAAGCAGGATGGTGGTTGAGAGGCATTTCTGACCATGAATAGCCGTCATTAAAGGAGGGGGAAAGAGGTTGGGTGGTGGTTGGGATAAGATTTGGCGGAACATACAATTGAGGACCTCCACCATACAGTCGAGATATACAAACTCTAATGAGAGAGTGAATATAAATCCAGGACGAGTAACAATGAAGACGCACTCAAAGGCTATCAAGGCGGTGATGAGAAGTGAATTTAGTGGAAAGATACTCGTATGTCAGGAAGACACACCAGCGCGTGTAATATTACGATCGTCGAAAACAAGTTCAATTTGGTCAGCTCCGTATTGGTGGCTGTGAAGCCGCGGTGCTGATTCTGAGAAACCCCCGGTGAAGAGGGAACGAAAGAATCCCTGTGATCATATTATATATCGTCTGTCGGTAGAGAAATCATGTCAAATTCACCGATTGAATCAGAACAACACGATGCAGTTTGTAGATAGCATTCCATGAGCCGGTTATCCGTAACGCGACATCTGCTGTTCGGCCTTGGAGGAAAGCAAGATATAGATGACTTTGTATATCATATGCAGAAGGGCCAGGAGAACCGAGTGGATGAGAGGACATGGGGGTGAGATGGACTTATGAGTTTATGAGCATTTGAAATGCTCACAGGTATTGATTAATAAACATCCCAAGCCAAACATGACTCTCAATAATGGCATATCCCCAACCACATCCTCGTCTCTCCATTCTTTCTACCTCTTCCCAGTCTTCTACTGATCATTTCCCCCCTTCCTCCACCCGTTTCTCTCTCCCAACTCCACAGTCTAGATCTAACGCTTCCCGCCCCAATATCTATGACAGGAATCTGAACAAAACCCGCATCGCTGAGGTCTCCTCTGCAGCATTCGCCTTTCTTTTCTCCGAGCTTGTCCAGTATACACAAAAGCGTGTCAGTGGTATCAATGACCTAGAACGACGGTGTGCCTCTATAGAGATATTCCCTTATCAATATCTTATGACCTGTCCAGCCTGAACACCTTGGGTTATCGCGTTGGCGTCCGTGTTCTGGAACTAATGGTATGGCGTGCAGAATCATCCTCAAAGGTCCCCAAACGCGAGATTCGCCTTTTGCCGACCCTCATGTCAATACACACTCAAGTATGGAAAACCGTTTTTGGGAAACCCGCTGACGCTATTGAAAAAAGTGTCGAAAATGCTGACGAGTGTGAGTGATGATTTGTGCAGCTGGGTATTCCATTCATTCTCCCAACTGAATATAGATATGATTATTGATAATGACCCGCCCCTCGAACGTCATATCTCCGTTCCTCGAGATATGAGCCAACTGAGTTGTTCTTCCTTCACAGCGGGTATAGTGGAAGCAGTATTGGATGGTCTAGGATTTGTATGGCTCCACTTCAGGCTACCAACAGTAGACTGACTTAGGATTAGCCTGCACGAGTGACAGCTCATAACACGCCGACAGCACAACATCCGTCTCGGACTACCATACTCATAAAGTTGGAGAAATCAGTCCTTGATCGAGAAGAACTGCTCAAGTGAAAGGATGGATCTTGGGATGTGCGATGATCATTTTATGACAGATAAGTTCGACACCCAACCCGTGCCCCTTCGAGACCAACATTTTCCACCTACATTGTGTGATTTACATCTTGCTTCAGCCTTGGATTCAATTTCTAAAGGGCTACTGTCCGATGGCCGTTGGGCATGTATATGATTCGCCCGAGTAGAATATAATTAACCAACACCACGTTGCGTGTACATGACTTATTTGATTAAGAAAGGGAGTCAGAAATGATGTCGGTTGCGGATGGCGTATGTAGTGTTGTGAGTCGGGGGTGACTCAGATAGAAATGAGGCGCATCAAAGGAGCACCGACTATTTCCTAATCAAGTAGTCGGCGGCACCGCAACCTCACGTCGTGGCGCCTTAAAACCGCATCGCGTTCTCCACTTCCCCACACGCCGTTTTACACATGCCTCCCCGTAAGAAACCTGACAACTCCTCTACCTCAGTCGCTACCAGATCTAGCGCAAGGGTTAAGGCTGCTGCAACAAAACCTGCCATTAAGCCTCATTCAAAACGTCCACACAGTGACAGTGAGCCCGGGGATGATGTAACCCCTAAACCACGTAGCAAGAAAGTTAAAAAGGATGAAAGTCAACAAGACAACGCTCAAGTTATTCAAAAGGATGAAGAATCGCAGAAGATGGTGAGTACCATTCGCCAGGATACCTATATGGCGTCCCAAAACCTCTGTGAATAGGTCACTATCATGAAACGAGGCCCTGCACCTGTTGATCCAATGTCTGGTAAAGTCGGTAAGCATTCGGAGAACTGTAGTTCTCTTGATCCTGATGTTGACTGGAGGAAAGACAGTCATCAGGTGTACAGCAGTGCTGAAGGTGTCTGGGACGCTATGTTGAATCAAACGGTTGTAAGCGCCAACCAGAACAAGAACAAGTAAATTTTCCGCATCTTTTTCGTGCTCAGAAGTTAAAGATTATTTGAGGTTCTACGTAATTCAGCTCCTCCATCCTGTTGGAAACAACTCTTCATGCGTTTTGTATACTCGATGGGGTAGAGTTGGGGAAGGCGGCCAAAATCAAGTAAAAGTGAGGCCAAATCACGGCCAACTAGGAAGTAATCCTATCACTGAACTTGTATAGGGCCCATTTACCTCACAAATTGCAGTAACGGAGTTCAAGAAACAATTTAGATCAAAGACGGGAGTCGCTTGGGAGCAACGGGTAGGAATGACTGCCAGAAAAGGTTTGTCATTCCATATATTGATACTGTCAGGTATTAATGGTCAACTTACAAGGCAAATATGTTTGGCTTGGTTCGTCCTCTTCCTCCCCTCTGTCAACGGAGTTAGCCAATTGTCATATAATTCAGAACGTGATTTTGAAGATGATGAAAAAGTTGAGGAGCCAACCAACAAGCCAAAGAGTAAAAAGGAAGTTGTTCCAGACTCCCAGCTTGTACCAGAAATACAGGTGTTGACCGTTATCCACAATCCTCAATGAACGTTTAGCTAACCAACCAGTTCAGGAATTCTGTAAACTGATATTTTCAACGAGGTGTATATCTACTATGTTGCCAAGATGCGAATTATTGCTGACTGTTGGATAAAGCATTATAGATGCAACTTTATCTTCAATGAATTACGACGCCAAAAAACTCCCTCTCGGTAATGCATATTGGATTTTGTGTAGGTCTGCTGAGCAAACTGTGATTTTAATAGGCAAACTGGCTAAAGTGACTATCCTGAACGGGTTCGCCGCCCTCAAGGTCAGTATTGCAATTTTTTGACTTTTTCAGATTTTAGATTTTCATTTTGTGTTAAAGCGACTCTCGGAAGTCATTGAAAAACCTGATGCCAATGTAATTGGCGAATATGGCAGCCAACGGGCCGCTTGTGAACATCTAAGTAGCGTCTATTACTCGTCAGTGTATTTCGCCTAGTAATTATATTCTCCAACACAATGACTGTATTCAGAATAATTCCGCATGATTTTGGCCGTCAACGACCATTGGTGATTGATAGTATCCATTTACTGAAGAAGGTATTATGGTATCTGATTCACTTCTGTTAGAATGTTAACCCCAAATCTTCAGGAATTAGATCTCGTCGATGCTCTTGGCGATATGGAAATAGCGTCTAAATTAATTTCTTCTACCGTCTTAGCTGATGAAGAGGGTAATCCGATTAATCCTCTTGATGCAAACTTCCGCTCTCTTAGTCTTGATGTGATGGATCCTGTGGAAAGGAGTAGTCAGGAATTTAAAGTGCTGGAGGCTTACGTGAATGACACACATGGGGCAACGCATCAATATTATGGTGTAACCGTTCAAAATATCTTCAGAGTGCAAAGGTTGGCTGTTTCATATGTTTAACCAGCAGGCGATTTACCTCGTACATAGAAACGGTGAACAGGACAACTGGATTATTGCTGGTTGCGATAAGCTTAATGAAGGCGAGAGACTCCTATTATGGCATGGGTCAAGGACAACAAACTTCGCAGGTCATTGGTATTTCTGCTGGCCGGACCAGTTACTGATACAAAGATTGCTAGGTATATTGAAGCAAGGACTCCGCATTGCCCCTCCTGAAGGTATTTCAATTCAACGAACTCTCAACACAGACTGCTCATGGATAATTCAAAGCCCCTGTGAGCGGATATATGTTTGGAAAGGGCGTTTACTTTGCAGATGTGAGTTATTGCAATTTAGTTCCCGAACATTTACTAACGATAAGTCAGATGATGTCAAAGGTCAAAGTTTTCGTTATTTTTTTGAGAGTTAAAACTAAATTAACAAATGTTGCAGTCTGCGAACTACTGCCACACGTAGTATGTCTTCTCATGAATTATGTTACTCATTCTTCTGAAATTGTTATTAGCCTCAGTAACGGTATTGGACTTCTTTTGCTTTGTGAAGTTGCTGCCAAACCTTTCTATGAGAGAACTGTTGCAGTACGGCACTAAATTGATATTTGGTTTATACGTTTGTACTAATGACCAAGCAAGGAGTATGAGGCTAATAACAATTGCCGGGCCATGGGTGCACGGTAAGTATTCCTTGATAAGGGATAAGTTATCTCATGTATAGAGATTTTGCAGAGCTACCAAGGGACTCGGCAGAACACAGCCAGCTAAATGGAAGGATGCAGGCAAAGCCTTGAACAATAACTCCCTTCTTGGCTGCATGATGCCTGATGGTCCTTCCCAGGATGTCCATGTGGACGGTAGCTACTTGCAATATAATGAAGTGAGTTGTCGGATTTATCACGCCGTATTTTGCTCACAAACTATCTTAGTATATCGTATATGACACTTCCCAAATTCAACTCAAGTATCTATTGATGGTTAAACTCAGTTAATTCCCATTGAAGGAAGTCATGTTTGCTCCGATTTGCTCGCTCTTTTTCCGTCTTACTAAGTAGACAGTAATGCCATGCTGTTCATTTTTGATTGCAAATTTAGTGTTTGTTAATAATAGTCAGGTGATATGCCACGCTTCGAATTATTGTCTCGTGCTCTTTGATAACTCATGGGAGATTTGTTGCTCCGTCAAATAATACGTTCAACCACGCAGCAAGGCGATAACCTTGCTTCGCTATTTGTGTTTCAATCTTTCATAGTGCCAAATTTAGTGTTGAGTAAAGAACTTTTTCCACACACAAACTCACGATAGGAACGGCGTTTGTATAGTAACTTGAGGTGCAAAGATCCGTCCCGGATGAGAACGAAAACACGAAAGACTAGACAAAAAGAAATTACCAAAGTCATCAACGTTAGCAAGAATAGCACTCACGCAATCCAATGAGTTTGATTCTGCGGCCCACACGAGAGGGCATTCCAAGGGCGTTATAGCACGAGGACGCAATAGTCCAGTCATATCATCCTCAATACTGCGTCTTGCTGGGGCAGTAGTGGAAGAACAAGAGATCCAATTCGCTGCAAGTCCAGCATATGCTCCACTCTGTAGACCCGTCGCATCAGTACGCAAGAAAGATCCTGGCTCTGTCTACCTTGATACGGGTCGCAAGTGTACTTGCCCAAGTGGTCACGGAATTACCATAATTGGTTGACAATAGTTTGTTGATCATGGAAGAATCTCAAGATCGTCTTTAAGATTGAATCCAGGTGTCTTGGCCATCAGACTTACCCCATAACTGAGAACTTTTTTAAGCATAAGGTAAACGGACGACAGAGGTTGATTTATACCGAGTGAAGGTTCGTTGCAGTATTGCTGCACCTGACATTTATGTCATTTCCACCAAAAGCGAAAGCCTCAACATGGAGAGGTTGGCCAATATCTCCAATGAACTGGGACGAGGTTGGTTATATATAGAAAGACGCTATTACACCCTTACATGATCTGAAAATGGCGAGAAGTGAAGAGAGGTTGATTGATTAAAACCTAATGCGTTGCTTACCTAAAAACTTCAGAGCTTCCTGACGTTGTGAAGCAGAAAGTGACGTATCGACCACACGAGTTGTATAGTTGGCAATAGCAGTGACTAAGATGTATGTTATCTTATCAAAAAACATTGATGAAGAACTGTATAGAACAACTCACGAATGCATACTCCATTACCACAATCCCTGGTTTCAGACACAGAGCAGGAGGTGGGGGGGTCATCTGTGAGAAAAATCAGGAGCTGCCTATGGGACACAGGTAGGGAGCAACCTTCGGCATCAACGAAATGTAAGTCCGATGCCCTAGATATTTGGGTGAATAAAGGAGAGTGTGTGTAGAGAAGGAACAAACCAGCTATAAGTTGGGTCAGACCTGATTTCATCTGCCCACTACGGGTGATTACAATTGACTTTGCTGATAAGGAGACAAGGAAAGGAGACTTACAGACGCAGCTGGACCCAATGATTCATTGTATGTGGACCCCAACGAAGTTTGAACAAAATTAAGGGCTTTTGGAGCTAAGAACTATAGGAAGTAATAAAGACCAGATTCAAGAGGTGTATGTGCTATATATTTTGTGAACTACCTCCATAGCTACATATCTTGACGAAAGATGGAGGTCAGCACGAGCAGGAGGAGAATAGGTTTGGTGGCTAACCCAACAGCGTGATGGCCGTTTGCCCCCCATGCAAAAACATAGGTGGCATATGGAAGCAACGAAAGAAGAGCTTTGAGGCACATGAAGAAGGAACTGGAGAAGGGGAAGAGGACAGAAGAAAGCTTTTATGCAGGATAAGATGTGAAAATGGGATAAAATTATCGGATCTGCACAAGTTTTGGTTCCAATAATATCTGGGATCGTCATGGTCCATTAGAACTAGAATTTCCTTTTATATCGGCAGAGTGCCCTCCCATGCTCAGCAGGTCGTCCATCATGAATGTCATGTCGTTCTCATTCGTGTTGGAGAAAAATCCAGGACTAAAGTTAGATAAATCCAGCGTGCTGATGTCAAATGCTCCACCGCTGCCTGACACATCTTGGTTCACATCTGTGTTTGTTGGCCTAATATTATCGCTTTCTGTTCCATGACCCGATGCAAATCTCGCCAGAATCGTACCAGGAGACGGCATATTTTGCGCCCCTCCCGATGCACCTTTATCATTCTGTGAAAATATTTCGGTCGCCGCTACTTCGGAAAACCTTGTCAGGAATTGTTTTTCATCATTGCTTTTTTCGAAACTGCCTTCTTCAAGCCCTGGGGAAAATAGTCCTTCAATTGTAGCTTTAGAACTTGAATCATTCTCTCCTGAATCGCCAAAGAGGTCGATGTCTATTTCCATCGTTTCCAAATCGAGCTCAATAGGCTTATCGGCAGAGCTCCCAGCGGTAGGATCAAGTGAAATTGGCATGCCACCAGACTCGTCCTCAATTGTGAGATCAACATCAACAGAGCCGCTAGAATTGTTCGTAGTGGGAGCAAAGGCGGCCATGAGTTCTGACGGGAACTCATTCTGACCCATTGGTCGCGCTGACTTTGGTGCAAGAGTGACTGGTGATGCTAGGCCAGAAGAAAATAGCGAGGGATCTTCGGACATTCGAAGAGAGGTGGAAGAGAGATCGAGCTTGGGTGGGATCAGAGGTCTCTGCAATGATGAGATCGAAATTGCGGATGGCCGGCGTCCAATCGGTGCTGAGCTGCTTGTCAGAGGAGAGTTTGGAACCACAGAAGTTGAGGAATCCTCTTCTGAAACGATGTGGGTGGCACTAGCTTCATCATGTGTCATCACTTTGTTAGCAGCCATGGCAGCATCCTTTTTGCGTTGTTCCTCTCGTCTGAGATTTCGTTGCAAAGTAGCGATGGCTCTTAGCTAGACACGCTTCAGAGATTTCATTCCAATGAAGCAACCAATACTTGCCAATTGGGATTCGATAGAGTCACAAAGCTGATCGTATCTTTCTATTTCTCGTCCTAACGATGCCGTCAAAGAGTCTGGAGGTTTATATGAATGCTTGCTAAGTCAAAACATAAGTATCCAGTTGCGCAGAAGCAAACTACTGCGCATACAGCTTTCCCCGGTCAGCGTAGAAAGAATATATTTCCGCTGTGCTAACCACTGCATTCTATGTAAGTGGGTGAGAGAAGGGCAAGAAGAGAGGAGGTCTGATAAATACCTTGAAACATATCGTCAAAGCACGCAACTCTGGATCGAGAATGAGATGTCGATTCGAGTTCTCTGGAACTGGAGGGGGAGGCATAGCAAGTGAATCAGGGTCTGGCTTGGGTATGTCTGAGGCATCTTGGAGGTTAGCAGGTTTTGAAGGAGAAAAAGGTGGTTTTGGAGGCATGGAGAGGGTGCGAGGAGAATTCCCAGGGTCGAAGGAGTTCACTTGTCATGCTCCATGACCTTCAAGACCCATCTTCCTCTGCCCCTCAGTTCACTCAGGTCTTTAATCATTTCTTTCTCCATCTCTCATACTTCTCTAACATCTCCACTTAGCGGCGCATTCGACATATTACCTCCTTTCAAGTCCATAATCTAACGCCTTTTCCCTTACGTGATACCGTCGCCTCAGCTATCGCACAGCCGGCCCAAGAACACCAATTTAATCCCTACGGACAATTATCTGATGACTTGGACCTTACAGTTTTGAAGAAGCGTTCGCACAAGATCTCGACAAACTCTGCTAACACTCGTTGGTCTATCAAATCAGATGCTAATGACAAGAATGAACGTGACCTCATTTCCGAACATGTCAAGGACGGAAAGCCTGGTAGTTTAGGTGCAGCAATTGTCGAAAACTCTGTTGTGAAGCCTTATTCGACTTCAAGTCTTCCTTTACGCCAGCGCCGACCCTGCGCACCATCTGCTGTCTCTTTTGGGGAATACAATTTGAGTCCGTTGGGTACCACAAGCACCCAACCACTAGTACCATCATTTACAATGCTACCTGAGACCTCACAGGAAGCCTTGGAGAATGTTATTAAATCCAGACTGGTCGAGACGTGCTTGCTTGTGACTGTATTTCAACCGTCGTCGAGTAACGTGTTGAGTGTGATTCAGCCGACATTGTGTACGCGGCCAAAAAATTCTCAGCACTCTGGCAACATTCACCTTGAACGCTCTAATTCTAGTCAAAGAGAGTCGCCATCTGGTCTGAAAAGTTCTTCTAGGCGTACAGCCAAAGGACCAATGTCCGTTAGCTTAGACCTAACTTCATCTACCAACGTACGACGCAGCTCAACGAGATTGAATGGGTCGGGTAGAATTGTTAACCACAACAAATCTCTTTCGTCTCCTGCTCGCCATCACGATTCAGGCTCCTTGCACCGGTCTGCTATGGCTAATGCGGAAGAAACTTCTACTTTTCTTGACGTGTGTACGAGCTACATGTCACCCATTCATCGTCCTTCTACAAACCCTACGTTTTCATTTGATATTGACCATTCTGCTCTTTCGCACTTGGAACTCACTGGCAACTCGTTGAAGATAGAAGTCTGGGGAAGACTAGAAGCAGAGGGTGACCAAATCCCCGTCATTCATGGAAAGGGCAAGGCGAGGCAATCTCGATCTACAATCTATTCGCCCGAATGGAGACGAATTCACGAATGGCTTGTAGATCTTCAGGAGCTCGTCCCCGTTCCACCGGATGTATGGTCTCTATTACTCACTCTAAGCAATTGAGCTTACCTATTTTAGTCGTCTCTGGCGCCAAACACTCTGTTAATAACATTCTCACCCTTTGATCAAACATACTACACCATTCCGCAGCGCGAGCGTAACGATGGGTCGCGACCATTGTCACCTCTTCATGGATATTCTTCCGACACGGAATACGAGGCCAAAAAACTGGGCGACAGTATGTTGGCTACGAGAGACCAAAGATGGCGTCGGAAGCGACCTCAGCCAGGCTCTTTGAATGCCCATGAGCCCCATGAGTTTGGCATGACAGCCTCAATGCACGACCTTTCCGAGTGAGTCTCTGAATTAAGATTTCACTTCTATGCTAATAAAGTTATCAGATTGGTATCTTTGCAATCTTACGTCGATGATTGTCTGTCCTCTCTGCTACAAGTCCAGCGAGAAATTGATAAAATGATACATAATGATCCCCTTCATCCCCTCGTATGCGAGACCAATTTCATATGCAACAGATATCCGAGTAACATTTTTCCATAGGATCGCGAAATATCCGAGCGTAATACTACCGTTGATGATCTAAAACGAGAGCACACAACCATTTTACAGGCATCAGCAATATGTACGTGGTGAACAATCGTCCTTTGTTGAAAATATTAATCGCGATATAGTGCGAGAGCGGATTCGGCGGCGTTTGAAGGAACTTGCTCAGCGCAAGGATGCATTAGAGATGGGGTATAAACAACATGCAGAAGCTTTAAGGCTGCAAAAGGCTGAAGAAGCAGAAGTAGAAGTAGAACGGTAACCTTGTTCACTCTACAAGCTGTTTCTGGCTGAGTTATTCGATCATTTTTAGGAATCGCCTTCATAGGTTGCAACGCCTGTTTGCACCAACTCGCACTACCTTACTATCCACACTATCAACTATCTTTCCGATAGAACTTTCATCACCCCCTGACCTCTTGTATACTATTCTGGATATTCCCTTACCTATACCACTCACACCCAATGATCCTGCACCACCATTGTCTATGCCAACGCAGAAAGCCGTCACAGAAGAGGCAATTGCAACAGCTTTGGGCTATGTCGCTCAACTGGTGCAACTAATTGCTGCTTATTTGGGTAAAGGATTGGTTTATCCTGTTGTTTGCATTGGCAGTCGTAGTTTGATCAGAGATAATATATCAGCCATGGTAGGCCCACGAATGTAAGTGTAGTACTTGAGTAAATGTCGAAATGCTCACACTATTTCAGGTTTCCTCTGTTTGCTCGAGGTGTTGATGCATATCGCTTTGAATACGGTGTATTTCTATTAAACAAGAACATTAATTTGGTGGGGCATTTTTATCTATCATCGTGTGGTATCAGTCTAATTATCATTAGTTAATGGCAGATCGTGATCTCCGTGCATTAGATATGCGGCACACATTGCCTAACCTGAAAAATCTCATCCTGATCCTAACGCACGGAGAGGCTGCAGAACTACCGTAGGTGCTCTCTTGTGGTAACAAAACGAAGAACAATTGGTAATAAAGCAATGACAGGGGAATGCGAACGACAAGCTCTTCAGTCGCATCAGTGAAAGATGTATCTCCGACCGACGCAGAAGAAAACGAATCTACAACACCAAAGGGCAGGAATGAATCACAAGCCTCGGCAGATGGGACCACGCCACCCGCCAGCGGTGCTACAACGCCTACTGCAATTAGCGGTTCTGCGGATTCAGGAAAAGCAACCCGGCCATTCCTTGGGTTGACCTCATTGACAGATCTCATTCGCCTGCGCTATTCTTCGTCACACCGAGAAGCAGCTCCTGATCTATCGGAAAGAAACCA